>OY728152.1:340242937-340905125 GCA_963277665.1 Viscum album | reverse complement strand
AAATGAAAAGCCAACATTTTCTAGGGAGTAGTACATACTGAGTTGTTATTGGTTTTGAAAATGGCACCTGGTAGGTATCATTGGCTAAACCCATGACAATGATATTTCAAGATCCAATAAGTGTCTATAAAACACTTATGTACCCAACACCCTATTAACATGATGTTCAGAATAAATGAGTTAGCTACATCCTTTTATGTTATTCATTTCATGTTCTGAAAATCCTACTCCTTTTTAAAATCACAACCAAGGAATAGATAAGGATGAATTAACTCTAAGACCAAGAAACAGAAAACTACTTATTAGGTAATGACTGAATAAGTTGATACCATTTGTAATCACCCACCAATTCTCATTGTCTTGAGAATACAGATAATCATTACTAAGCCTTAAAAGACATCCATAAGATGTCAAAAACTGGAAATAAATGCCGAATGGTTTGAAATACAAGTGGGGGGAGAATTACCCATTTATAAATAAACCACTAAATCAGCAAACCATCAACAAAACGTTCACTAAATTATGCATGAAAAAAGGAATGAAAATACAACTAGATTATTTGTATCAAAACCACTCCAAAGTGTGAATTAGTGGTAGACCAGAAAACTATCAATTTAAAAATGGAATAACAACTAAAGACTCACAAAATACCACAATACTACATGCTCCACAAGATCAAATCTCCAAAATCACAGAACAATCCAAGTATCATGATGTGGTGCTAAAAACATGAGATAATTTAAATTTTCCCATTTCCTATAAGATCAGATCTGTAAAATCACAAAAGTTCCAAAGAATCAGTGAGTATAACACTTTTTATGTATTCCCTAATGATTTCTCTACTCATTACACATAGATAGAAGAGTTACAAACATTTACATAAAACAATTTACATAAAATAATCTCTAAAACATATTATAAATAAATATTAACAAGATTCCAAAACCATTTATAACCAAAATCAAACATGTGAAATTGAACCCAATTTTATAGCAAGTTGTTTTTATAAAAAAAATAACTCAAAAAATCTTTAAAACCATTTATCAATATTCCTTTTTCATACACAATCCATTCCACACAACTACACAACCAACCATACATGCTACATGATGACAGTTTCATACTCATGATCGTTTTATCATCGATCTACCAAGAAAGCAAAAGGTAATTATATCCCATGTTCTAGTTGAATTTTCATACTGAGTAGAAGTTCATATTTCAACCAAACCTTAGATATGAAATATGAACCCAAACACCAATTTTCCCAAGGATCATTCCAAAAGAAACATTTCAATAAAATCACATTTTTATTGAAAATCGTTTTCCATCAAAACCATTTCAATGAAAAACCATTTCAATAAAACAACATTATTTATTAAAAACCCCCTTCCATCAAACCATTTACAAATTACAGAAAATCCATAATTTAAAATCACCATTTTAAATTCATGAAACTAAGTCACTTTGCAGAACAATTCACTAAGATCACATAATTTCACCAAAAACCATAATTTATCACTAAGGAAGATTCATTCAAAGTTTTTCGCAATAAATTACATTCAATAAAACCAATTTTAAACTAATACAATCAATTTTAACAAGAGTAGTTGAGAGAGAATCCACCTACCTCAATGGTTTTGAGGAAACTCGACAATGGACGAAGAACATACTAGGATCCTTGTCGATTATACAAAAATCCACCTAGACTATGACAAAATATCAACACATCTTTCATAAAAAGTATTAGATCTACCTAATATGGGTGTATATCTAAGAAACTGATAAGAGAGGAGAAGTATAACAAATTATATCCAAGAAACTGATCAATAACGATGAAGAAAGATCGCATACCTCACGAATTGGTCTTCGAATCACCAAGGGAATACATCAGATTTCCTCTATATAAATGGGAGAACATTCTTTGGCCTTAAGAAAAGGAAAACCCCACGTTAGAGGTGGCTTGGGGGAAAATGAGTGGACTAAAGGCAAGACCGATGTAGATCCATTTTAGGATCTTTTTTTAACCCCATGAATGGTTAGTTTTCATGTTTAGAAAACCCATGAACTAACTATATATTAGATACTACCTTAAGTAAAACCTCACACATTCTTCTCACCTAATCTCCCTAACCATCAAATCGTGCTGAAGCTACTACCTCAAAAATGAGACTATGAACGGTTTATACTAGGATATCGGCACGGTTTTGAAAAATCATACACAAACTGTGCACCTCTCCTCTATCCCCCAAATATTATTTAATGTTCCCCAAACTCTCTCATCATTCACCCAATACCTTCATATACATAAAAAATATATAAAGGGTAACTTACTAGAAATCGGGGTACTATGGTAGGTGCTTCTATGATTTATATATTAGAAAATATATCACAAGTGATTGGCCATTCTTAAATTTTTTAGTTAGAAATATAAATTCTATTTTTTTCGACTATATTTAAATATTAATTTTTTTAAAGGTTTTACGGTGATTTCAAGTGACTTCTATGACAACCTTGCTTTTTATTACAAAATTAAACTTGATTTATTACATAACACTTCTCTTGATAAAACAAAGAAGATCGAGAGGTTCAGTGTCTTTAGGGCTTAGGATCATTACATAATAACTTGAAACATGAAATACAACATCTTTATTGAAATCTTCCTTTACAATTACCACTACATTCCCTTGTACTTATCATTGCATGGGATAACCTGAGGACATGCATAAGAAAAGGGTGAGCTATAAAGCCTAGTAAGGGAATACACATGGAATAACATGACGAGTACAATGCATGTTAGACATTAGTCATATCAATAGAGAACAAGAGAAACATGAACATAAGGGCATGATAAAGCATGATAATCATAACATGGAAATGTGGAAACAACACTTAACATGGAATTATCATGAGCCAAGGCTCATTGCACATGGAGCATGAGTAACCCTCATTGCACATGAAGCATGAGTAGACCATCGCTGCACTTGAACTAGCATTAGTCAACACTCATTTCACATGACGTATCATGATACTATACTTTACCCAATGCATTGGAGAGCAATAAGGGCGCACCCTTCTTAACATTTCATTTCATGCATAAGTGTGCCACATGGATCATAAAACATGGATTCATAAAACATATTCATTTATTCAACGATAAAGTAATGTGGAATTAATACATGAAACTTTATAATCAATAAGTAAATGTTCATAAAGGTGAATACCCTTGATTGGGAAATGGGCATGGTATTCACTACACAAAGGCATTGGCTTAGAAAATCGGTGTGATTTCGGCAGCGTAACAGCGTGACATAAGAATTCATAAAAATGGTTGATGAGAGAGAAAGGGGTGTCTCATCATATTTACATGAATTGGACAGTAAGGGGGTCATATAGATACATGTCCAAACAATTGTAATGGTATTTAGATTCATGATACAAAAGTATTGCTTGAATGTAAAAGAGGAGAGAGAAGTTCCTTTCAGAATTTCGGCATAGTAACGGGTGTACATGGGAGGCATTTAATGAGAGAGAAAGGGGTCTCCCATAATTCAAACAATAAGAGGGTAGTATGGGGGATGTGTGAAACCATACCCCATCATTTATAATTGAAATTAAAAGGGCATAACAATATGAAGAAAAATGGACAAAACTGAGAATGGAAGAAAAACCCTTACTTGGAAGTGTGCTTCCAAAGGCTAGAGAGAGACTTTTGAGAGGCTTCGTGGGAGCTTGGGGAAACATGGGAGGATTTTAGAGAGAGTAGGGAAGAGGTTGGAAGAACTAAAAAGGCTTTGAGTGAGGAGGAAGTGGGACCTTGAGTGGGTTTATATAGGAAAGGTGAAGGAATTCATTATTATTTAGGTTTGGGACCCCTTACATTAAAATAATCCAAAACACAAACCATACCATGGTTTTTTCCCATGGTTTTTGGGAAAGGGAAGAGGAAAAAAATATTTTATTAGGCCAAAGTCCTAACTTCTTAAAATAACAGTGTTGCTTATGTGGAGGTGATTCACCCTCCCGTGGAAAATAATTTAAAAGGAAAAGATGTCTAATAAGTCTTGAGGGGTCCATTAATGCTTTGAAAAGTAGGTCAAAAAACCCATAATCAAATTATTTTAATGGTAAAACATATATTGTCCAAACCTAAAGCTTATAGTATTTTATTACATTAATATTGGGTCATTATGATGTCGTAAATCACATTATATATTTAAACGGTGTTTAATTTTTAACCAAAAATTTGATTGTCTCAGAAAATTATGAAAAATTCACCGTTGGATAATTTAGACATCCTGATTCTAGAAATAACATTTATTTTATCTAAATAATTTTCTAAATATGTTAATTTTTACTTTTAAAATAAAATCCGACATTAATCGAAAATTCATGGGTTTTGATAGAACTGTCTTTCAAATCATAACAAAAATTACAATTGCATTCATAAAATTATAAGATCATTTATATTCAAAAAAAATTAATTTAATAAAAAAAATTATTTTAATAAAATATTATTTAATTCAAAAATCCATTAATTTAATAAAATATATTTCTTAATTAAATAATAATTAAAAACACTTTTTGTACTTTACAAACTATTTACAATTTATCAATAATGACAAGAATGTAAATCCATTATTATATACAAAAAAAATGTACCTGAACATAGTACTGTCGATTCATTAAATAACCCCTTAAAATACCACATAATACCTATGGGTAAGGTGTGCGATAGTGACAGACTCTTGGGGTGGCTCGGATAACAACGCTCGGGTGGTAATCTCTATCAACATCCACTTTTACCATGGACGGTCCCGTTCGAGCTTGACATGATAGAGCTCGGCTTGGGTTTGGTCAAGAGCGAAGCCCAAGGATGCCACCTCTTTTCCGAGCTCTGACAAATGGGCTTCATATGGAGAAATTATAATGGATGAGGCCATTGCTTCATTTGTCTGGGTAAATTGGATTTGTTAAAGCCCTATATTTATACTAATCATGGGATCACTGTTCAACAGCTATATTAGCAACAGTCAAAATTCCTAACATAAAACCAAAGAAGTTGACATTTTATATAATCATAAAGAGACATTTAATTAGATTAAGAGGGGTTTCCATTAATGAATATTTGGGTCATTACAATATTCCCACCTTAAGATATTTCACCCTCGAAATTTTCCTTTTCCCACACTAAAACAGATGTGGGTAACTCAGATCCATCATTTCCTCTAATTCCCTAGTTGCTTCTTCAAACTTGTGATATCTCCACAAAACCTTGACGAGGGGCATTGTCTTATTTCATAGAACTTTTTCTCTATGATCAAATATCTTCACTGGTTTCTCCTCATAAAAAAGATAATCCTCCAACTGTACCACCTCAGAAGAGAGTACATGTGAAGGGTCTAGTATGTACTTCCTTAAGAGGGATACATGAAAGACATCATGTAATTTGGTCATAGTAGTTGGAAGTTGTAGTCGATATTCCATATCCCCGACACGATCAAGAATATCGATGGGGCCGATGTACCTTGGACATAACTTCCCTTTCTTTTCAAACCTCATGACCTTCTTCCACAGAGATATGCGTAGAAAAACAATGTCTCCAGCTTTAAACTCAAGGTCTCATCGATGATTATCTATGTAACTCTTCTGTCAACTCTAGGCTGCCTTAATATGCTGCTGAATGGTCTTCATCTTCTCCATCATTTCCTCGACCATCTCCGGTCTAAGGAGCTTACTTTCACCGACCTCATCCCAAAATGCCGATTTTCTACACCTTTTCCCATAAAGGACTTCATATGGTTCCATTTATATGCTCGAGTGGAAACTGTTATTATAAGTGAACTCAACCAGAGGAAGATTTTGATCACATCCTACTTTAAAGTCCATTGATCATGCTCTCAAAATATCCTCAAGTGTTTGGATAGTCCACTTGGATTGGCCATTAGTTAGAGGATGATAGGTCGTACTGAAGTTTAGTTCAATATTCAGAGCATGTTGACGACTCTTCCAAAACATACAGGTGAATCTTGGATCTCGTTCAGACATAATAGATAGTGGTCCTCCATGCAGCCTTACCACTTCCCTGATATATATCTGTGCTAGTTTCTCCAAAGATAAATCCTCCCAAATAGCAATTAAGTGTGCAGTATTTGTAAGATCATCCACAACAACCCAGATTGCATTGTTGCCTTTAGATGTCCTTGGAAGTCCGGTGACAACGTCCATGGTGATGTTCTCCATTTCCATTCTGGTATGGGCAATGGTTGCATCATCCCCTTAGACTTCTAACTCTCTACCTTCACTTTCTTACACACCAGGCACTTTGATTATTATTCAGTGATCTCCTTCTTCATATTATCCCACCAAAAGTTTTCTCGGATATCTCGATACATCTTTGTGCTCCCTGGTTGAATAGAGAAATTTGAACTATGTGTGTCATCCAAAAGAACCTTCTTTAGCTAAGAACTTGAGGGAACACATAGCCTTTTCCCAAACCACACAATTCCTTCTTCATTAACATTAAACTCCAAGGATTTCCGTTTTTCAATAGCCTCCAATTTTTCTTGAAATCCCACATCATCCTTTTGAGCATCCTATAACCTTTCTAAAAGAGACGGTTGAGAAATAATTTGTGAAAGGATTGATGATGTTCCCTTCTCTAGGATTACCATGTCCATCTTCTTCAAGTCTAAGAAGATTGTATCCCTCTAAATTCTCATCATTTATAGAATCGCTGGGTCCTTTATACTTAGGGAATCTGCCACCTTGTTCGCTTTCCCAGGGTGGTAATGTGTTGAATAATCATAATCCTTGATGAGCTCTATCCATCTTCTCTGGAGAATATTAAGCTATTTCTGTGTGAATATATATTTAAGACTCTTGTGGTCAATATATATCTCACATATCTCCCCATAGAGATAATGCCGCCAGATTTTCAAGGAAAAGATCACCACCGCAAACTCCATATCATGTGTTGGATAGTTTCACTCATGGATTTTCAACTGCCTTGAGGCATAGGATATCATATTATCATTCTGCATCAGCACACAGCCTAATCCCTTCTTTGAAGCATCGCTGAAAACCACAAAAGGTTCCCCAATTGTGGGTAAAGTGAGCACGAGCTCAGTGATAAGCCTCCTTTTCAACTCCTAGAAGATTTCTTCGCATTCATCACTCCAAGAAATATTTACTCTCTTTTGAGTTATCTTGGTAAGAGGGTTGGACAATCGAGAGAAATTTCTCACAAATATTCGATAATATCCAGCTAACCCCAAGAAACTATGGATATTCATTACCGAAGTTTTCCTCAGCCATCCCTCAATTGCATATATTTTGGAGGGATCCATAGATATACCATTTCTTGTGATGATATGGCCCATGAATGAGACCTCCTTCAACCAGTACTCACACTTTCTTTACTTTTCATAGAGCCTCTCCTTGCACAAAGTCTCTAGTACAGTTCTTAAATTCTCCACATGATCCTCCTTGGTTTTAGAGTATATTATAATATCATCTATAAATACTACCAAAAGTTTTTTGAGGATATCTCTAAAGACTCTATTCATTAAGTCCATGAAGATTTCTGGAGAATTAGTGAGTCTGAAAGGCATTACTATGAATTCATAGTGCCCGTATCTTGTGCAAAAAGCAGTCTTGGTGATATCTTCCTTCTTCACCCTTACATGATAATATCCTGACCGCAAGTCCACCTTAGAGAAGTATTGTGCTCGATGCAGCTGATCGAAAAAGTCATCAATTCATGGGAGGGGATACTTGTTCTTTATCATGATTTTGTTAAGTTCATGATAGTCGATGAAAAGCCGTATTGACCCAACCTTCTTCTTGACGAAGAGGACTGGTGCACCCCATGGGGAATCACTTGGGAATATAAACCCTTTATCCAGATTATCCTGTAGTTGTTTCTTCAGCTCTTCAAGCTCTATGACAGCCATTTTATATGGATTATTGGATATTGGTAAATCCCTGAGTATAAGTTCAATTGAGAATTCAACATCTCTTTTAGGAGGATGACCAGGCAGTTCCTCGAGAAAAACTTCTGTGAATTCCCTCGCAATAGGCATTTCTTCAAGAATGGTTTCTTCCGTGGAATCAATCATCTGATCCAGATAAGTGTGCTCATTGGGCAGTAATATCCATGCTTGAGATGATGGAGCTAAAGAAGATTCATCTTCCTCCTTACACTTGTAAAGAATCAGGGGTCGCTTCTCCATATAGAGTGTGATTTCCCTCTCCCGACAATTTATGTTGGCTCTATATAAGGAAAGCCAATCCATGCCATGAATTTCATAAAATTTCACTAGAGGGAGTATGACAAGGTTCTCCGGGAAATTCAATCCACAAATTAAAACAGGGGAGGACTTATATTCATGGTATGCAATGATTTCCCCATTTTTCGTACTTACCAACATCTTCACTTCCATGATTTGTGGTGGTGCTAGGATTGTTCTACTAAACATTCAAGATATAAAATAATGCATAGAACCTGAATCAAAAAGTAAATTCTCTATTCATGAATAAATAACTAGCGTACCTGTCACCACTTTGTTGTTGGGGTTCACTTCGGTAGAAGTGATGGAAAAATCTCTTCCTTGCTGCCTTGGAGGTTATTGGTTGCCTCCGAAAACCCTTGCATTAGGGCACTGATTTGAAAAATTCCCCAGTTCTTTGCATTTGTAGCATTGAACAATGCGTTGAGGTTTGAATGGAGATTTCCTCTCCCCTGTCATAGTCGCGGGTCTTCCTTGCCAACAGTTAACAACTTGGTTCTCTTCTCTTCCACACCTGAAGCATTTCCTCATCCCATTAAGGCAATTTCCAGGGTGCTTATTTCCGCACTTCTGGGAAGAGGGGTGCTGGATCTTCTTAGCACCGTTCGATTTATACATCGGACCACCGGCATTGAATTCCACCTTACGCTTCTTATCCCCTTGATACCCATGTGATTCCCCGATCTGCATTTCGACCTTGAGGGAACATTGGACAATTTCCTCATAGTTGTCGAAGTCACGGATCGCTAATGCTTTCCGCATGCTAGGATTCAGCCCACCGAAGAAGTGGTCATCTTTGCATTTGGGATTAATGAAAAAGAATGAAGCATTTCATTCAATCCTTGTGATGTTTTCCTTGTACACTCAAATAGATTCTTCGTCTTTTTGCTTGAGGGAAAGGATGTCCCTTTCTATCTTAAGCCGGAGGGTGCACGAAAAATATTTATCGAAAAACATCTTCTGGAAATCCTTCCATTCCAATGCCTCGATGTCCTCCTCAGGCTTCGTATTTTTTTATCAACGTCCACCATTGATTTGATTCACCCTGCATATGATAATCCGCTAGGATAACATCCTCTTGTTCAGAACATTAAAGGATGGAGAAGATCTTTTCAATGCAGTTGATCTATTGTTAAGCGATCGTGGGATCAGATGATCCACTAAAAGTATGAGGCCTTTGTCTCATGATGCTCTCGATAGAAACTTGTTCTTTCTTAGGGGGGTTTGAATGTTCCTCTTGACCAGTGTTTCTATTCAAAACTTGAGTTAGCTGAGAGAGAAGCGTGGCAAAGTTCATGATTCCTGCTCCCATTGTATTGGGCATCTCATTAGTAAAGTCATCACACTGATCTTCCCATCGGTTGTTAGCCCAAGTCCTCCTATTACCATCCATTGGCTAGAATAAAAGGAAAGTTAGGGGTAACACATAAAGGGGAATCCAAAGACAAAAGTTTATGTCTTATAAATAAACTTTTATTTCCTTAACTCATGAGTCTATAGGCTTCAATCTAGCTTTTCATGATCTACTTTCTAACATATATTCTTAAAGGAATTTTTTAATTCCCTTAATAAGGGTTCATACTAAGCTTGTGAATTTATCAAAACATATCCCCTAGGAGTGTCGTAACCAAGATTTCAGCAAGGCCCGTTGTCATGCACCAGTTCATGTTCGAGTCTAGCTCAAAGCGGTGTTTTTGGGTTTTACCACTAGGATACATCTGTGCCAGAGCCTCCTCTACCTGCTCGTATCTAGACGGGGATGTATTTGCTTGATAAACCACTTAATCAGTACTTACCAAAACTGAGGGATGTGTTTATTATACATAGTCTTTTCTCTAAGGCTTTACTAGGGTTTTCTAATCCTAATCCCAAAAATAACAAAACCTATCCTCTGATACCAACTATTACAACCCTTATTTTTAATACAAACTTAAACATGATTTATTACATAAAACATCATTTGATATGACAATAAAGATCAAGAGGTTTAGTGTCTTTGGAGCTTAGGATCATTACATAAAAACTTGAAAGATGAAATACAACATCTTTATTGAAAACTTCCTTTACATGACCACTACATTTCCTCGTACTTAACATTACATGGGATAACCTAAAGACATGCATAAGAAAAGGCTTAGCTGTAAAGCCCAGTAAGGGAATACACATGGAAAAACATGAGGAGTAAAATACATGTTAGAAATTAGGAATATCATTATAGAACAAGAGAAACATGAATATAAAGGCATGATAAAGCATGATAATCATAACATGAAAATGTGGCAACAACACTTAACATGGAATTAGCATGAGGCAAGGCTCATTGCACATGGAGCATGAGTAAACACTAATTGCACATGAAGCACAAGTAAACCCTCGTTGCACATGAATTAACATGAGTCAACACTCATTTCACATGATGTATCATGATACTATACTTTACCCAATGCATTGGAGCGCTATAAGGGTGCACCCTTCTTAAACATTTCATTTCATGCATAAGTGTGCCACATGGATCATAAAACGTAGATTCATAAAACATAATAATTTATTCCACGATAAAGGAATTTGGAATTAATACATGAAACAATATAATAAATAAGTAAATATGCATAATTTTGAATACCCTTGATGGAGAAATGGGCATGGTATTCACTACACAATGACATTGTCTTATAAAATCGGTGTGATTTCGACAGTGTAACAGCGTGACATTAGAATTCATAAAAATGATTGATGAGAGAGAAAGGGGTGTCTCATAATATTTACATGAAATGGAATGTAATGGGGTCATATATATACATGTCCAAAAAATGTAATGGAAATTAGATTCATGATACAGAATTATTGCTTGAATGTAAAAGAGGAGAGAGAAGTTCCTTTCGGAATTTTGGCATAGTAACGAATGTACATGGGAGGCATTTTATGAGAGAGAAAGGGGTCTCCCATCATTCAAAAAATAAGAGGGCAGTATGGGGGAGGTGGAAAACCATTCCCGAGAATTTATAATTGAAATTAAAAGGGTATAACAATATCCATAAAAATAGTAAAAAATGAGAAAGGAAGAAAAACCCTTACTTGGAAGTGTGCATCCAAAGGCTAGAGAGAGGCTTATGAGAAGCTTCTTGGTAGCTTGGGGAACCTTGGGAGGACTCTAGAGAGAGTAGGTCAGAGGTTGGACGAACTCCAAAGTCTTTGAGTGAGGAGGAAGTGTGTGCTTGGGTGGGTTTATATAGGAAAGGTGAGGGAATTCTATATTATTTAGGTTTGGGACCCCTTACATTAATTTAATCCAAACCACAAAACATCCCATGGTTTTTGCCCATGGTTTTTGGAAAATGGAAAAGGAAAACAATATTTTATAATTCCAATGTCCTAACTTCTTAAAATAATAGGGTTTCTTATGTGGAGGTGAGTCACACTCCCTTAGAAAATAATTTAAAAAGTCATGATGTTTAATAAGTCTTGAGGGGTCCATTAATGCTTTGAAAAGTAGGTTAAACAAACCCAAAATCACATTATTTTATGGTTAACAAATATATTGGCCGAAAATAAATCTTATTGTATTTTATTAAATTACTATTGGGTAATTATGATGTCATAAATCACATTATATATTTAAACGGTATTTAATTTTTACCCAAAAATTTGACTATCTCAAGAAATTCTGAAAAATTCACCGTTGGATAATTTTGACGTCTTGATTCCAGAAATAACATTTATTTTATCTAAATAATTTTCTAAATATTTTAATTTTCACTTTTAAAATAAAAACCGACATTTATTAAAAATTCACTAGTTTTGACAGAAATGGCTTTCAAATCATAATAAAAATTACAATTGCATTCATAAAATTATAAGATCATTTATATTTAAAAAAATTAATTTAATAATAAAAATTATATTTTATTAAAATTTTATTTAATTAAAAAATCCATTAATTTAATACAATATATTTCTTAATTAAATAATTATTAAAAACACTATTTGAACTTTAAATACTATTTAATATGTATTAATAATGACAAGAAAGTATATACATTATTATATACAAAAAAAATAATGTACATGAACACATACTACTGGAAAATCTACCTATACCCACAGTTCAAAACCGTGGGTATAGCCCCTAAAACCGTGGGTATAGCCTATACCCACGGTTTTAGGAACTGTGGGATGGAATGGCGTCGGTATAGGAGTATCAACCTATACCCACGATTTTGGAGAACCGTGGGTATTGGGGTGTCAAAGTGTTCCACACCGTTGTTCCAACATGGCACACAACACACCCCACAGTTTTCAAACCGTTGGGTCTTTATTTTTCCAAAATAAACTGCATGGGCATGGATTTGAACCCCCACCTCGTGCTAAGCGGCAGAGGCGCCCGCTGTCAAGCGACCAACCGGGCCACAATTCTTACCTGTTATATATACAGATATCTTTATATATATATTAATTATATCCACATCCATTAATTGAAATTCAATAAAGGCACAGGCAGTGTGATTCGAAACTAGGTCTCGCAAAGAAGTGACACGAGCGACTCGGCAAAGGACCAACCACTCTATGCATTTCATTTGATATATATATATATATATATATATATATATATATATATATATTTATAAATATATATTAATATTCTCGGATTTTAAAAAAAATTCTATCAGCGGGAATTGAACCTGGGATCTATAGCACCCGCATATAAAGGATTACCAACTGAGCAACAGAATTTTTGAAAATATTTGTTTATATTAAAAAAGATATATTAATCTAAACCGTGAAAAAATGTCTCCCGCCAAATTTTTTTCTGTCCCACCTAATTTTCTTTTCCTGCCATAACGCGGGAAATCTATACCCACGGTTCTGGAGAACCATGGGTATAGGTCTTAAAAAAACAACCAATACCCACGGTTATGAAGACCGTCGGTATAGGTCTTCGGAAAATACCATATATACCCACAGTTTTCTCCAAAACTGTGGGTATAGGTCTTAAATAAAACTATACCCACGGTTATTGGTACAACAGTGGGTATAGATGGCCTATACCCATGTTTTTTGAAAACCGTGGGTATAGGTTCACATTCTACCCCTATACCCACGGTTGTTTACAAAACCGTGGGTATAGACCTATTTTCCAGTAGTGATAGTACTATGGATTCATTACATAACCCCTTAAAACAGCCGCATAAGACCTAAAGGTAAGGTGTGCAATGGTGACAAACTCTTGGGGTGGCTCGGATAACATCGCTCGAGTGGTAATCTCTATCAACTTCCACTTTTCCCGTAGACGGACCCATTCGAGCTTGACATGATGAAGCTCATCTTGGGCTTGGTCAAGGGCGTAGCCCGGGGACGCCACCTCTTTTCTAAGCTCCAACAAATGGGCTTCTTATGGAGCTATTCTACTGGATGAGGCCATCGCTTCTTTTGTCTGAGTAAATTGGATTTGTTAAAGCTCTATATTTATACTAATCATGTGATCACAGTTCAACAGCTATATTTGCAACGGTCAAAATTCCTAACATAAAACCAAAGAAGATTCCATTTTATATAAACATAAATAGATATTTAATTAGATCAAGAGGGATTTTCATTAATGAAACTATGGGTTGTTACAATTTCCAATTGGGTTTATATTGATTTTTACTTGTTTTCTATTTGAAATCAAGGAACAGATCATATTTTTTATTGAATAAATATTTTTGATGGTTTTCATAAATAAATTTGGTGGATTAAAATTATTTAAGATCATAAATGAAATATTATTAGTTGGATATTGATTTAAAGAGGTGAAATTTTTTGGATTCCTCTACTTCAGGAACATTATTAAATTTATTTTTTTCAATGTTGTGTGATTTAGTTATGATTAATGCTAATAATGTTTTATATTATATTTAGTGTTTATACACATATGTGCAGTTTTATTTGTGACTATATATGATGATGTCCACATGATCATTTATGGATATATATACATATATATTAATATATTGATATATATAAGTGAATTTGGGAATAATTATTTTTTTAAGAGACGCTTTGGAAATTAAACTTAATGTTTGAATTGGGTTTTCAAGTAACTTTTCATAATGGTGTTTTTAGTTTTCGTTTCTAAAGCTTAATTTAAAGCTTTTTTGGAACATTAAAAGAAAAAAATGAATGAAGTTATTATTTTTCTTATTACTATTATTGTTATTACATTTAAATGTTTACCAATAAATTTTATATAAAATTTATTATACTGGTTCAAGATTTTTCAAAAAAGAAAGGTTTTGCATGTGGTGTTGGATTAAAATGTATATTGAAAATGGATTAAAATGTATAGAATTTTTCATTTAAATCTTAATGATATATCTTCTACTATCCATTTTTTTATTTACTAAACCTCATGGGATGCCCTGGGTACTTGGATATGTTAACCTAGATTGGATTGGGTCTATTCCAATAGTTTTATGTTTCCTATTAACTAGTGAAATTGTTGTGTTCCCGTTCCATGGGTGGTGAAATAGAAATTACATTATCCTAGTGAATTATATATAGTTCCAGTCCACTAATTCTAGGCCACCCTGATGTAGAATTTCTAGTTTTCCCTAGCCTTAGTTATTCTAGTGCTTTTCTATCATGATGATTTTTTTAAATTATTAATTGTATAGTTTTTTATATCATGTATTTTAATTTAAAATGGTAATTTCTATATAGTTATTATCACCTTAATCATTCTAGAACTTATATCATTGTTTTATAATTTTTTGGGTTTTTTATCTTACATTCCCTTTACTTCATTTGCTTCTGAGTGGTATTTATGTGTTTCGTGACTTATTTGGGAATGTCAAGTATCTATTATAGATTTTGTAAGAATTAATCCACAGTGTTTTAGAAACTATTTACCAATAATATGTTTTGTAATTTTACGGTTATTAGAAATAAGTTATAAAAGAAATCCTGTTTATTTTTTTCCAAATTATGAGAAATCCCAATTTTTAAATTAATTTATTTTCAAACTATCATATATGGTCTATTTTGGAAAAGGACATTCATAGACACTATAGATCTTACCTACTAAGATGTTAATGTTCACACCCTACTTGCAACACTCATTGTTTATATACTGAGTGTATTTTTAGTTTTTTATTTGATTCTCATAATGAGATCTGTGTTTGGATAAAGTATTATTATGGGTCACATGGGATAGTTCCTCAAATATTCTAGTATTTACTTTTAGAATTTTAGTAGTTTTTTTCAAATTGGACTTTCTTGATTGTAGTTATGGTTATTAGTGGTGCACTCTATATGTTTATACTAGGTGGTAAACTTTGTAGATAATTTTGTAATGAGCATTGAGGGGTGAGATGAGGGATTAATTTTTCATATGTTTGATCTACTATTTGTTTTAATTTTTTCATGTTTACATTAAATTGTTTATCTATTTTGGTATGGACCTCTTACTTACATATGGTTCATGTCAAAATTCTAGTATAACTAAACTATTTATTAAATATTATTTATCTAGGATGAACAATTCTGAATAATTTATTTTTATGTTTATGATTTTCATCATCTTTAAGGGAGGGGGTAGGGACACCCCTCTAATAAGTGGTGATCTAGGTCTGGTGCCTATTTAGGTGGCATCCCAGGATGGTGCATTATATTTTTTATTATTCTCATCACTCCTATAATCATGGTATATGATGGTAATGTCCATGATAAATTCTTTTAGAAATAATAAATTGGTGTTTTATGTCATATGATCTCATTCTGAATTATGATCTCAAGCTGAAGGAATTCCATGAACCTGTAGAGCCTCACTCAATGTGAAAGGTAGAGTATGTTTCATTCAATGTAATGGTTGAAGGAAATAAAAATATAGATTAATGGGATATAATTCAAAGTAAATAATCTTGGAATAAACTTATATGTTGGTATTATAAAGATAATAGGGACAAAAATAATGAATCAATGAATTATAGGGTGTATTCCAAAAGTGGATATTCTAAAATTTTGAGTTCCAAAAGAACTGATACAAAATTTGAGAGAATATTACTACTAAATGTTAATATTATATTGTAATAATGTATCATTTATTTCATATATTCCTTGAATTCTATATCTAATTGGTGTTGAATGGATAATTATGTGTCCAAAATATTTTCAGGGTTTTTCTAGCAGACAAAAATTCTATTGTGATCCTAGGGATAGCTGATGTAAAATTTCTAATCTCACACAAAAGTTTTAGGGAGTTATAGGGAGTTCATCATATACCATGTTTAAGAAGGAATATAATTTTCAATAGTAATCTAGATGAATTAGGATTCTGAGAAAACTTCAAAGATAGAGTATAAAAGATTTATTAGTGTTCAATGGTTGTTTCAAGTGTAATTAAAGATATTATGTTGTATTTGATAGAAAGTTAGATAAAGTAACATTTTTCAGAATGAAAACTTTTTAATGTATGGAAATTTGCAATTAGTTTCTTGGGAACTTTAGTAAGAATAATATTTGAGTCTTAATGGATAGGGTTATACATAATCTTGGTCACACAAACATTAGATCTTGTAAGATTTGTACACATAGAAAGCAGTGAAACATGCTTTTTATCATATATAGAAAAATACATACATCTCATATGTTATATATCATTCATACATATATTTGGGTTCATGTGTTAGTTCCATCAACACTAGGTCATTGTTGTTTAAAATTTTCAGTGATGATTAAATAAAGAGTGCATGCGTTTATTTCATTAAGCATGAATATGAGGTGTTTAAGGTTTTTTTTAATATTGGGCCTTGATGAAAAATGTATAAAAATCATTATAAGTGATTAAGTTTCAAAAATTATGTAGAATACAATATTATTTAATTATAAAGGTTTTTATGGAGAAAAAGTATCAATTTTGAGAAGACTATTCCTGGAACACTATAACATAACGGGGTAGCAGAGAGGTTGAATTGGATGATAGCTGAAAAATGATCAAATTACAATCCTACATTTTAGATTTCACAATGATTTTTGGGTTTAATAGTTAAATTTTGTGGATTATCATCTAAAAAAATTTCCATCTTCACCATTAGATTCAGATATTTTGGGGCTACTGTGATTTGGAAAACCAACAGAAGTTTCCCATCTAAAATTTTAGGGGAGTCTCGCCTATGTTCATGTTGATTCCATGAATTGGAGAAATCAAAAATTAAAATCACAATCATATCTATATAGTAGTAATGGTGATGAAATCATTGGTTTTAAAATTTATATAATGATAATCGGAAAATAAATAGAATTATGAATGTCAATTCAATGAGAAGAGATCATAACTATGATGAACCAGACCCAGATTCCACTTAACGGGTTCCCTGAGACTAGTCGGCCACATAGCCTCTAGTGTATCTTCTCAAATGTCAGAGGTTGTTGACTAGTAGCGAGGGCCTATAGAGTGTCTATGGTAAGACTATTCCCTCATTAGGAGAGTGTATCATAACAGAAGAGATATAAATGAATAGTAAATACAAGAAGAAATATGTATAAATAGAGGAAGAAAATTGATGAAATAAATAAACAAGAATAACAATAACTATATCAACTGGAATAGTGATGATGTTATGTCATGTCAAAAGAAAGTTGGAAAGTATGGATACAAGATAATAGGCATAACATGTTTCACAAGGTAAAATAAAACAATGTCTACTCCAAGAATCCTGAGATCCTAGTTGGTCATCTGCTATCAATATCCATTTTATAAGCACACAATCTAGTATTGGAAGCTTCATGCTTCCCTTTATCAATACATGAAACCATGTAATCTACTCTAGGTAACAAACGACACCCAGAGAGGGTGTGAGATAAATCTCAATGGGGAACCACCAATAGTGTCTATAATATCTGGCATGTTAAATGGAATATTGCAGTGTTTAGGCATACATGTAATGTAAAGAAAGCAATAAAAAATAATTAAATAACCGAGTACCTGCTTCATCCCTTGGCTGGTGTTGGAACATGTAACCAGTTCATTAATTAATCCATTATCATTTAATATTAATAGGTCACATGAGTCATATCCAACACTGACATCACCTCGTGATAATATTAGTAGTGAAGGTACTAACATGTAATAAGGAAACCAGACAATGATATCTAGTGAGGGCGTTTCAAGGTAAAAACCAAGGTAACATAAACTCACAGAAAGCTAACTCAATTGTACCTGAGTCTAGATAAGGGATAAGAGTGTAATCTAAGGAGCATAATCCAAATCATTCCACAATAAGGTGTCTACCAAGTCCAATTTGATCAACCAAGGTAAAATGGGGCTAAGAAAATATAGGGCCCTATGGGGTTTCACCATGGAACCTATTAGTCAGTGCTGGATCCAAGGTGTGTATCTGAGGTATCCTGTAAAAAAAGGGAACCAATGGTAGTATACTAGGTATCAATGGAATATAAAAGAATCGAATTCTAGGTGGGTATCAAAATAAGAAAACTGTATCCTGGAATCAGAATGGGGTTCCTGGTACCCAAGGTATTCTCCTCTCATAATCCATGGTGAGCTCGAGTTAGTCTATTCCAATTTGATATTATAATCATGTAATAATTTAATTGGTTCATGTATTGACATCCATTAGTGTGGATAGGTCATGTAGAGTTGAAACCATTTTTTTATTAGTCCAAGCCTTGTCTTCTATTAGTGTGGATAGGCCAAGTAGCATTGCAACCATTTAATCAATTCGTAGATATACATTAAGGATTATTCAATAATTGAGGTTCACTTTGTTTCCTTCCATCAACATGGAAAGGAGTGTTATGGACATGTAACCATTATTCAATCTCCTTTGATAAGGCCATGATATATACCAGTATATTGGCTATTTCACATTTCATACTTCACATTTAATAAACATTTGTAAGCACTTACCTTAGGTGGGTTAAGTGTAGAGAATACATGGTACATGCAATTATGAAATTATCATTAATAATAATACATTTATTATAAGGAGTCTCACCTATAGAAAGTTCAAGAAAAGCCACACCTAAACGGTGGCTCAAATGTGCCAAAACACTAAAAACCCAATTAAGTCATAACCTTTGATATGAGGTGGATTGAGTTATGCGTGAAACCACTAACAACTAATCAAATATTTTGAAAGTGCCTAAACATACAATTCCAATGAGTATAATCATGGAATGTTAATTTAAGAAACAATATTTGACAAAAATGATGGGCCCCACATGAACATTACCAAAACAACGAACTTAAGGGATGAGTTATATACCACCCACCATTGGGTTGTATGATCCTTATCCTCTGGTGTCGACCCTTTATTTTCCTCAAATTTGAGTAGATCTAAGAAAGGGTGAAAACGATCACATAAAGACAACTAGGTCGAGAGAAGAAGAGAAGAAGAATAGCTAAAGGGAACTCGAGTACTTACCATTGTGCATCCAATGTGACAAAATATTGCTCGATCAGAAGCAGGACGATGAAGATCTCTTGACACCAAGATTTGATCTTAGAAATTCTCAAAATTGATAGAGAAATAGGTCAATCCCACACAAACTCGTATTAGGGAGGAAGGAGGAGGATTTATAGATCATTAATGAAATTTTAGACATTTTATAAAGGTTTTTGGCCTATGCATGATGTTTCCACTTGGTTTGTAAAACCAAGCACAAACCGTGGGAGATGGTTCTACCCAAACCTGGGAAAAGTGTTGTTCACATAGTTTGGTTGCATGGATATTCACCAACCTTGCAAGGTGCCACTATTTGAAAAAAACTTAAACTGCATGGTTTAGGTAAACTATCTAAAAACCGTGCGACTTGGCCTATTTTTCCAAAAAGCGGTGTTATGAGCTTCAAACAATCCTTGAACACCCTCAGAACATTTTCTAACTCATTAGGCATCTATAACTGGTTCAAATTAAATATTTAGATAGTAAATTTAAGGATACATACCTAAGTGAAAAACAATGTTCTTACAGTCTTCCTCCCTTAAAAGAACTTTCCCCCGAGATCTCCTTCCAAGTGTAAGGAAACACTGTCTAAGAACAAATCCATCCACTAAGAATGTACGTAAGATTTCCTCTCCCATGTCTCGTATTGTACTCTTCCATGCTTCCATGGCACCCATACAAGAGGTATATACTTTCCTTAGAGAGCCTCCGTTCTTCGGTCAACGATAGTTACAAGATACACTTCCAAGGTAGCATCGACATCTAACTCAAATTCCTTAATCATAGGTATGATATGGGTTGTAATGTTATCAGCGAAGATGTGATAAATGAAAGACGTCGTGAATGGAATGATACCACTGAAGTAATAGCAACTGATAAGCTATTGGCCCAACTCTAAAATCTAGAATGGCCTGATGTAACGAGGTGATAGCTTAACCTGATTCTGTAACCATCTATGCCCATGCCTGGGTGATACCCAAAGGAAAACATGATCCCTAACCTCGGACTCAAGAGGTAGTCAACAATGATCAACCTAAGATTTCTCTCTAGACTGAGCAAGAGTCATACACTTCTTGATCAGCTGGACCACTTCTAAAGTCTCATAAACAAGACGAGGACCTATTAGGGTTGTCTCACTTGCCTCTAGCCATGACAAAGATGAAATACATGGCCTAACATATAAGTCCTCAAAAGGATCCATCTAAATCTTCACCTGAAAACTGTTATAATAAGAGAACTCGATGAGAGGGATATGTTTCTCCCAAGAACCATCGAAATCAAGTATTCATTCTCAGAGCATATCCTCTAAAACATGTATTGTCCATTCTGATTTCCCATTGGTCTAAGTGTCAAAAGCTTTGCTTAAGAAGCACCTATGTCCCCATTGATTTTTGCAACCCCTTCCAGAATCATGAAGTGAAATGATCATCTATATATGAAATGATATTAAGTGGAACCCCGTGTAGTCCTATGATCTCTCGGACATACAGTATTCCCATCTCATCAACTAATAAAGTATCCTGAATAGGATTGAAGTGGGATGATTTCATTAGTCAGTAAATTACCTCCCAGATAGCATCGCTACCCCTCCGTGACCTAGGTAAGCTGACTAGGAAGTCTATAGGAACATCTTATAATTTCTATTCTGGGACTGGAAGTGGTTTTAACGATCCTGCAGGTCTCTTATGCTCTGCCTTCACCTTCTGATAGGTGGAACACCTAGTGATAAAGCATGCAATCTATCATTTCATCCTAGGCCACGAATACTAGTGTCGCATATCTCAATACATATTTTAGATGCCTGGATGAACAACCCACTGGGAAGCATGGTACTCTTTCATCAACTCCTCTATCACACCTTCTAGAACCCAGATACGTCCATGATAACACAAGATGTCATCTTCGTCCACATACAAATAATGAGGTGGGTTATCTCTTGATATACTCTTACAGAGAACCAAACCTTCAGGATTTGTAAAATTCCTACTCTTTACCCTCTCAATGAGAGAAGATATAACTATTAAGGCTAAGTTGTAAGACTACTCATAACTATCGTGAAACTCAAGATTAAGTTTAGAAGATAGGGCCATTAACTTCAATTCATCACTGGATTCTTGTACGACTTAAATTTTAGTTTTATGGATCATTGAATCTAAAAAAACATTGCCTTTTCTATGAATATAGGCAAGCTCCAAATCAAAAAATTGTAGATATTCGACCCATATTCGTTTTCGGAGGTTCAAATCCTACTGTGAAAATATATACTTGACGCTCTTGTGATCTGTATACACCACAAAGAGCTCGCCCAAGAGATAATGTCTCCAGCAACATAAGGCATGGATAAATGTTTCTAGATTGGGGTCATGTGTTGGGGAATTTCTCTCGGGAGACCTCAACTACCGAGATTTGTATGCAACAACATTTTCATTCTGCATCATAACAGCTCCTGGGACAATGCATAATGTATTACAGAAGATGATATAACCTTTACTCGGTTCTAGAAGAATTAGAATAGGTGTTGTGACAAGCCTCCCTTTCAGCTCGAGAAAGGCTTTGTCATATTCTTATAACCACATTAACTTAACACCCTTCATCATAAGTCTAGTGAGAGGTTCATCAAGATGTGATATGTATTGTATGAAATGATTGTAATATCCAGCGATCCCTAAGAAATTCTTAATATCAAACACGCTAATAACCTTTTTAACGTCAAATGATACTCCAGATTCTTAAATAATATGTTCCAAGAAGTTGACCTTGTTGATCCATAAGTCAAATTTAGAATGCTTGGAATAAAGCTAATGCTCTCTCACTACACTCAAAATGATATTAATATGTTTGGAATTGTCGTTACGAGTGTGTGAATACACCATGATGTCGTCCACCAAAATCATGAAAAAAAGAGTACAAGTAGGGTCGGAATATTCACCAAATTCATGAAAATGGTAGGTGCATTCATGAGACCGAACGGCATAAAAAGATACGCATACAGACCATACCTACTATGGAAAGATGTACAAGGTAGGTCTGATGGTCTAACTCGCACCTGATGATAACATGATCTTAGTTCGATCTTAGAGAACACCCTTTCTCCTCTGAGCTAGTTAGAAAGATCATCTATTCGAGGAATTCGATACCGATTCTTGACTATAACCCAGTTAAACCTTTAGTAATTCAGGAAGAAATGTAGAGTTCCATCCACCTTCTTAGAGAAAATAAAGGGTGAACCCCCAGACGATGTAATAGAATGTATAAATACTTTGACCTATAAT
Organism: Viscum album; assembly: GCA_963277665.1. NCBI lineage: Eukaryota > Viridiplantae > Streptophyta > Magnoliopsida > Santalales > Viscaceae > Viscum > Viscum album. The sequence goes on along the minus strand of OY728152.1, from coordinate 340,882,124 downwards.
TCCTCAATCTACCTCTTGAGATCTTGAAGCATAGTAGGTTCCATCTTGTACTAAGTAACAGAAACTAGAGCTACTCCAAGAAAAAAAATATTGCAAACTCTACATCTCTATTATGAGGTAATCCCAAAAACCCATCAGGAAATTCTTCCCGGAAATGATCAACTACTAGAGGGAAATAATTTTGAAGAAAACCAAGATCCTCCATGAATAGATTTTCAATCTGGGCTGTCACTCCACCTAGACCATGATGCTTCAGTCCCACTCTTCCAGCCTGGATATCCCACTTGCCTTTGAAAAGATAATTTTTTCCTTCTGGTAATGTAAAAGAAACCCTTCCATGATAATATTCTAAAAATGAATTATAGTGAACTAACCATTCCATCCTGAGAATGATATCAAAGCCCATCATCTAGAGGACTATGATGTTCAACAAGAAAGGGTAACTTCCAACCACAAGGGGACAATCCCTGCACTAGCGTATTCTCTCCATCTATATTCCTAATGGTGTATCAAGGTTCATTACACCATAGTGATACTGTATCTCTAGTAGAATACTTTCCTTGATAGTTATATAAATAAAATTGTTTGAAGCACATGCATCAAACAATGTAGAGACAAAAAGTAGAGGCAACATGAATAATACCTCATACTATAGATGGTCACATAGCCTACTCCTCGGGTATCGGTTGTAAAGCGTGAAACTAAACTAATCCATGGACCTATGAAACAGATGGACTACCATGATCATGACTGCTCTACTGGAACATCTGGTGATCAGGGATCAGAATACCACATCCACAACCTCCTTCTAGTCCTGACCTTCCAGTGCTACTCCCACTCCCCGCCTGACGTGGCGCAAAAGAACTCACTCTTGAAGTTGGAGTTGAATTTGATTCTTTTCCAATCTAATCTGGTGGAACGGTCTTGAAAAAGAAAATAATATGACCCATATAGCCGCAATCCTGACACTCCATAGGGTCTTTATCACACTAGGACTTCTTATGCCACTACTACAAATATGTCTTTTATCAGCGCTAGAAATGTGCACTAATAGAGCTAAAAAGAATTTTTAATTGAGGTGAAGATAAAGGGGGTCCCTTTTATCAGCGTTCAGAAAAGCGCTGATAAAGACCCCTTTTATCAGTGTTTTTTTAGCGCTTATGAAAGGGGTGTTTTATCAGCACTTTTAAAATGCACAGATAAATGTAAAAAATTAAAAAATATATTTTTTTTATATTCATGGGGAAGATTTTAACAGCGCTTGACCCCCCCCCCCCCCATCAGCGCTAGGCAGCCCCTCCCACTCCCGCGTGCTGCCCTTGCCTGCGCATCCGACACATTCATGCGCACTTCTTTGATTCCACCCGAACTCAAACCCACGACCTCCCTCTTGCGCACCTTCACCTTTACAACTAAGTCATTTCATTTTTTTCGATTTAATTATACATCTATTTATTTATATATATAGTTATATTAATTTGTATATTAAAATAGATTCATATTAATATAAATCTATTTAGTTATATTATTACATATATGTTTATTCATATATTAGTATATATATATTCATTCTTATATTAATATATATTTATATCTATTTATATATATATTTGTAGTTAAAATTTTTTATCCGTATAATTATTTGTATAGTAATATATATTTATAAGATTAGTTTTAAATAAATTTATAAAATACGTTTTTTATGTGTGTTTGTAAATAAATAAAAACATACATACATAAAAATTTACCACACACACACAAAGACACACACTCATATATATATATATATATATATATATATATATATATTTACAAATAAATACATATATATGTGTGTATTTAAAAATCCATATAATGTTAAAACGACTATAACTTCTAATATAGAAGCCTGTTTTAACAGCACAACTAGTCAAATTGAAGAAAATGAAACAATCTTCGATATGATATGTGGTATAGGCCTAAAAGACATCCAGATCAGAAGTTATATATGTTTCAATGTTAATAAATCGGGGTATCCTGACTAAAAAATCAGTTTTGGAGCCCTTCATAACATTTATGGCCTTGAAAATGCGACAGAAGTTTTTCTTGGCTCACAGTCACGTAGAGCTCATCACAGGCTTCGATTTGATATGCTGTAGAGTTCAAACGGACTCGCGGAACAAAATTTATGTCTTTTTGAAGTATGAGTTACATTTTCAACTAATTTTAGATCTTTTATTAATTATTTTGATTTTTTGTGTACTCAAATTTTTATTAAATGATTTCTAATAGATAATAATTAGAAAATTATTAATTAATTATACTTTCTAAAATATTTTAAATCCATTTTCACTGAATTTCTTATATATTAAATTTAATAATCTATTTATACGTATATTTAAAAAATATATATTATATTTAGACCAATATAAATATACTTATATAGCAATATATTATTTTTCATGAATTTTTTTTGAGACATAAAATTTATCAGCGATAGGAAAAAGTACTGATAAATCCCCTGTTTATCAGCGCTACTAAAAAAGCGCTAATAAAGGGTGTCCTTTATCAGCGCTAAAAAAATGATGATAAAGGGTCACTTTTAACAGTTCTTTTTTTACGTTGTTAAAGGCCCCCTTTATCAGTGCTTTTTTAGTGCTAATAAAAGGGTTTCACTTCCCTTGCCCATTTTTGTAGTAGTGTGCCCTGGCATTCTACACTGATGACATGCTAAAGAGCTATCAAACTAGATACTTTGTCTACCACTAGCCTGACAATAAACCTAGAGGGAACGTTACCTGCCACTAGAAGAACAACTGGCTAGACGTGGCACTGATCCTTTAAACCCAGTACTTTCTTTGTCCCTCATGATATTCTTAATGATAAGGGCTTGATCAACTATTGTACATAAGGTAGGAAGACGATAGACATTTACCTGAGTTTGGATGGCATACTGGTGCCCATCCTAAAAACGACTAGCACACAAAAGCTCATCACCAGCAAGAATCAGTGCAAAATGTTGTAAATCTGTGAAATTTTATGAATATTCCATAAGTGACATATGAACCCTACTTGAGATGCATGAACTCTCTGGCTCTATCATCTCTCATTTTCTGAAGAATGAACTGATCATAGAAGATAGTCGGGAAGTCAACCCATAACATGCCCTGATGACGTCTATCCCGGGTAACGACATCCCACCAACGCTTGGAAGAATCCCAAAGCATGTATTATCAAGATTGACTATCCACTTTGTATCCATTTCTTGATGTTAAAAGATAGACATCATAGTCTCTATCCAACACTCAGCACCCTGAGATCATCTATCCCCTAAAAAAGTAGGAGGATGTTGCTGCTAGAACACACTGGTCAGATCAGCCTTCGTAGGTGCAACCCCTGGAGAACCAATAATGTAATGCATAATATGTGAGAAACAATCATGGACATAGAAATCAACTCCCTAATTAGGTACAGAAGGTGATCCCTCATGTGGAACTCCTAGAAGTAAGACTGGTGTCTTAGGGCCCACCATGTCTGGAGTATGTTCGTCATAACCCTCCTGGTGAACAACATGAAGACATCATGGTAGCATTGGTATACAAATTCCAATCATGCACCATATAAAAAGCTTAGAAGCAAGGGTATAGCATCACTAATGTATGCTAAACGTAACAAAACTCACAACCCAAGACATAATTCTCAAACTACCTGCTTAGAAGGCTGGGTATCAGTAAGTTCTCAAGAATAAGTTTCATGTTACTTTTCAATTACATTCCTTGTTTTCCCCTTTACCATTCATAAACATGATAAGGTAGGATAAGTATGTTCAAACAATTCATTTTATATTTCAGGATTCACTTTATAATGGATATTTATTTTTTGATGAATCAATGATCGTACACCACTCACCAAAAATGACACCCATTTACTTATAGTATAATGGAATTACTTGGTAAATTATTCATCCCAACCCATGATATCCCATACACCACATGAATTGAGATAGGAAATCACTTAATCGAAGCAAAATTAATACATGTACAAGCAACTATAACAGCATCACTCTATAATCACAGGCATAACAAGGAATGGAAAGCTGTGAAATGCACCTATATTGCAAGGAAATATACAAGACATGTGAATTCAAGGTTCTTATGATGATACATGTAGCAATACTCCTTGACCTCATGTCATCATGCCAAGGATAAAATAAATTTACAAAGAGTAATAATCAACAACACCACACAACATGTTAGTCACCCAATAATCAAATAATATCAATTGTAATATGCAAAAATAGATCAAAAATTGCATTATGGTTAAAATGATTTTTACCCTGAACATGGGTTCGCGACACCCAATAATAGCTTCTAACCATGTCCCAAGTTTTCCTATTATCCAATATATTATCTCCAAATAGTAATTCAAGAAACGAAATTGACTATGATACCACTTTGTGCTGACATGGACCTGGATTCCACTTAATAGTTTCCCCGTGCCCGGTGGGCCACATAGCCTCAAGTGTGTCTTCCTGAATGAAAAAATCTATCAATTAGTAGTGAGGTACTAGGGTGTGTCAATGGGAATATTATTACCTCATTAGAAGAGTGTAGAATAGCAGAAAAATTATAAATGAATAGTAAACAGCAGAAGTAATATGTTGAAATAACAGAAGAAAACTGATGTAATAAATAAACAAGAATAACAATAACTGTATCAACCGAAATAGTGATGATGTAATTTCATGGCACTAGAAAACTCGATATCATGGATACAATACAGTTGGCATCACATGTTCCACAAGGTAAAAGAAAACAAAGTCTACTCCAAGAATCCTGTGATCCTACTCGGTAATCTACTATTAAGCCACATCCTATTAGCACACAATCTATTATTGGAAGATTAATGCTTCCCTTTTTCAATACCTACAACCATGTAATATACTCCTGGTACCCAACGACACCCATAGAGGGTGTGAGATAAATCTTAGTGGGCCACCACCATTTGTTTCTATAACATCCGGCCCTTGAAATGAAATATATATCTGTGCAGGCATATATGTACTATAAAGCAAGCCGTACAAAATAACTAAAAAACCAAGTACCTAATTCATACCTAAACTGGTGTCTGATCATGTAACCATTTCATTAATTAATAAATTACCATTTAATGTTAATAGGTCATGTGAGGAATAACCAACACTAACATCACCTCATGATAGAATAATTAGTGAAGGTCCGAAGACGTAACAAGAAAACCAGACAATGATATCCAATGATGGATTTCCAAGGTGAAAACTAAGGTAAAGTATACTCATGGAAAGCTAAATTAGTAATATTTTAGTATATCTAAGGGTTAAGTGTGTAATCCAAGGAGCATAATCCATGTCATTACACAATAAGGATCCAACCGAGTCAATGGTGATCGACCAAGGCAAAACAGGTCTAGGAAAAGATAGGGCCCTATGGGCTTTCACCATGGAACCAACTAGTCAATGCTGGATCCATGGCGTGTATTGGAGGTATCATCTAACATATAAAGGGAACCAACTATAGTATAATGGGAATCCAAGGAATTTAAAACAACCAGATTCTAGCTAGGTAACAGCTTAGGAAAATTGTATCCTTGAATCAGATTAGGGTTCCTGAGACCTAAGGTATTCTTCTCTTAGAATACAAGGTGAGATCGAGTTAGTCCATTCCTATTTGATATTACAATCATGTAATAACTCATTTGGTTCAATTATGTCCTTACATTAGTGTAGATAGGTCAATTAGAGTTGAAACCATTTATTTATTGGTCCAAGACTTATCTTTTATTACTGTGAATAGGCTATGTAGTGTTGCAACCATTTAATCAAGTCTTAGTTACCCATTAAGGTTTATTCAATTATTGAGGTACACTCATATAACTACCATAAACATGGAAAGGGGTGCTAAATACATGTACCTTTATTCAATCCCTTTTGATAAGGACAAGTTATAAAATTGGTATACCTGCCATTTCACATTTCAAATTTCACATTTAATAAAAATTTGTAGGAACATACCTTAGCCAGGTCAAGTGGTGAGCATACATGGTGCATGAAATTTTGAAAATGTCATTAAAAACCATTTATTATAATCATTATCTCCTTTATAAACTTCAAGAAAATTCACACTTGACTGGTGTCTCAAAAATGCTGAAACACTAAAAACCCAATTACGGCATAACTTTTGACATGAAGAAGATTGAGTTGTGGGTAAAACCACTAACAAATAATCACATATTTGGAAAGAGCATAACCATACGATTGTAAAAATTATAATCATGGAATCATAATTTATGGAATGGTTTCCAACGAAACGGGTGGGCCCCACATGAACATTCTAAAAACAACATTCTTAAGGGATGTGTCATAGACCACCCACCTTAGGGTTGTACGATCCTTCTCCTCCAATATTGGCTTTTCATTTTCCTTAGATCATATTAGATCTAAGAAAATATGAAAATTCTCACATGTAGATAACTAGATCAAGAGAGAAAGAGATGAAGAATGACTAAAGGAAAAACGAGTACTTAACGTTGCACATCCAATGTGATGAATGAAATCTTGATCGGAAGTTGGATGAAAAAGATATCCTGATTCCAATATTTGAGCTTCAAAAACTCCAAAATTGAGAGAGGAATAGGTCAATCACACACAAACGTCTATTAGGGAGGAAAGAGGAGGATAAATAGATCATTTTTGGTGTTTTAGACATTTTACATAGGTTTTTAGCATGCGCATGGTTTGTCCGCACTGTTTTTTAAACCGTGTGCACACTATGCGAGATGGTTCTACCCAAACCTAGGAAAAAGGGGCATTCGAATAGTTTGGATTCACATCAGTGTGCCAACCATGCGAGTTTCCTCTGTCAAAAAAAAACACAAACTTCATGGTTATAAAAATCGTGTCCTAATCGTGTGCAAATTGTGCGACTTGGCCTATTTTCCCCAAAAGAGGTGTTCTGAGCTCCAAACAAGCGCCATACACCCTCAAAACATTTTATAACTCATTAGGAATATATGACAGTTACAATGTAAATATTTAAACCAAAAATTTAAGGATCTATATCTGAGTGAAAAATAGGGTTCTTATAATAACTTGGTGGAATATGGAGTTGAAAACAAGGAATAAACTATCCATATCAATGTTAATCTAAATGTAATTTTCATAAGATCAAAAGTTCCATAAAATTTAGATAGAATGAAAATTATAAAATAATTGGCATAGAAATAACTAGTAATGTAAAGATTAATAATCATGAAATCTCAGGGAAGATCTCCAGAAGATAAAATTTAGAATGCAGCTGTTTTGAAAAGAGAATAACCATAGGTTGATTCGCACATGTCTAGTAGAATTAGATGATCATTTTAGAGGATTATAACTAATCTGAATTATTTTATGATTATGGATAGTATATATATCAATATCATGGAAGGTGTTGTATTTATTATCGATTCTATAAATTGGGAGTCGGTGATGAAAGATTAAATTGATCCATTGTATTGAAATAGATCACAGGTTCTAAAAGATCTAAAAAACAGAAAAAATGTTTTTATAATGAATTTTTTTTCAATTGAATGAATAAGTGGATGGTTGAAATAGGTAGAAGCCCAAGTTTGTTGTTAATGGTTTTCAATATAAGTAAGTAATTTTCTCTAAAAGTTTCTCACTTGTTTACAAACATAAAAAAAAGGATGGTGTTGATTGTTGTTACTTTAAAAATTCTAAATCTAGATCAGGTGGATGTGAATATATTTCCTGATATTTATTTGGAGTCAGAAATCACTATGAATTAGCTAAATGGATTCATAGAAAAATGCAAAATGTTCCCAGTGTGTAAGATGAATCGAAGAAATTATGGTTTTAAGAAAGAACTAAGCATAGGGAACTTGAAGTTTTATAGTTTTATTATTGATAAAGGGTTCATATGGAGAAACTAAAACCATTTTTTCTACCAAAAAATACTCAAGGATGGGGATTAAATCATCCTTATATTTTACATAGATGAAATAATTTGGGAAATTCCAGACATGAAATGGATTAAAGTGGTAAAAGATGATTATTATATAATATTCAAGATAAATTATTTTAGGGAAACCAAGAATATTTTGGGCCTATAGTATAAAAGATTCACGAATGGAAAAAAATTGGAATTTCCATAGAAGTAATACATTTGGAAGTTCATCTAAAGGTTTAGAATGTCCAGATATAATTTTTATGAACCCGTTGGTTATAAAGATAAAGTACTCAAAATCAAAGAAGATGCTATGTGCATGAAGAAGTTATATTTTCCTCATTAGTCGATAATAGGATGTATTCTGTGGTTTATACAAGTGCAGATATTATATATTAACCAGTATTTTTCAGTCTATTTATGGGGAATCTGGAAAATCAGAACAGGGAATCTATGATGTTCATTTTCATAAATCTCAAAGGTTTAGAATATATATCCTTGTGCTTAATAATGAATAGAGTTTTGTAGGGAAATTTTGATGCTAAATTTAGAGGTGGTGTAGATGAATAAAAGAGTATAAATATATTTTCTCTTTAATATGTAGGAAAACTATGATTTATATGTCAAGGTTATAATTGGTTATAGAACTATCCAAGATAGTATCTAAGTATGTGATCTCAAAAAAATCTAAGAAGGAATTAATCTGGATGAATCGTTTATTATATAAAAATAAAAGGATTTAATAAATTGGGTTATTATTCTGTGATATTCAGATTGTGATTCATTTGGACAAAAATATGAAGTTTCACTAATGGAAAAAGAATATTGAGCTGATCTATCATTTTATATAAAAGATAGTGGAGTATGGGTTGCTGTATCTCTTGGATATTGGTGAAATTTAGAATTTATCTACTATTTTTACCAAGTTCTTAATTCCGGAATGTTTGAGGCAATACTTTTCCATAGTGATACCTGGGTGGTAGGAAAGTTGAATTAAAACAATTTCTATTATGTAGTGTAAAGTATTTAAGATGGATATTTTAGGGTGTGTAGAGTCATTAAGTGAGATATTGTTAGGATGTTTGAAGTATACTTTAAATTTTATTTTATACGTCTAGAAGAAGTAACTTTGGAATCAGGGACTCAAACTAGTGAAGTATCATAGAATAAGAAGACTGATATGAGGAGGGATTCTCTTGATGGGGATGTTCTGAAACTAAGAGTTCAAGTTATTGTGTATAGATGATGGAAGTTATGAAGTTATATATTTCATAAGAATCACTATTTTGGTGTTACATAAGTTGTGTACAGTAGTTTTCAAAGTCTATATATGAATAATTAGATAGTTGTTTGAGAATGACTTGGACAGATAATTTAGAAATAACAAATGAGGCTAAGTGACCTCAGAGAAATCAGAGGTGTCCAATACCAATGGTTGGTCACATATGAATTTTTAAATGAAGTTGAACTAGATTCCTAGATGGGCCCCATAATAAATAGGTGATCCAAGAATACTTATAAAATATATATATATATATAGTGATCTAATATTAGTTGGTTTTATATATTTTTATTATAAAATTTCTTCTTTAATTAAATTAAAAAAGTAAACAGTGTTATCATAAGGATATAGGACCAGATTCCAATCCATGTAAAATCACTTTTGTCTTTTCTTGTTTTATTATTTTTCTTATTCTATGTTTGTTTCTAGGTTTTTTTTCATGAGTGTGTGAGGGTAGAATTTTGAAGTTTAGTTGGGGTGCATTTTGGTCTTCAAAATATTGATACATTAAGTCCAAGGATATTTACACTTCCAGGGGTTTAAGACTTTTTTCTTAAGTTAAAGTTCTATAAATTTTATTTGAATTATGTTGGATTTTAATCCCAACACTATTTATCTGTATCCAAGTTAATAAGACTAATTACACACTAAAGAGTTTATATAGAGCCTGAAAAAATTCCTATAAGTATATCACTAAGAATTTATACAATTACTTTAATAATACGAGCACTAACTTTTAGTTTGAATGGAATTTATAAAACAATTTATTTTCTTTATAGTAATATGGGATAAAAAATAACAATCCTCTCATTTATTTTTAAAAACAATTACAACATTTATAAATTAAAAAAATTTATGGAATTAATTTGACAAAAAATGTAAGTATGTAAACAAAGAAATTTTATTTTTGAAAACATATAATGAAAACAAACTTCCCTTTTTATCTTATTTCTTATAATATTTTAAAAAATTATTTAAACCATAACGAAAACAATAAAATGAAAAATCATCAAAATTGAGGTCATAAGAAATAATTATAATTGAACAATTTATAATTAAAACATTAAAAATTTGAGTATCATCACAATTGTAGAATTAATAATGATCGTCTAACTATATCATTATATTTTATAATTGAATCACCTATATCATCAAAGTAATAATTAGTGACATAATATAACCATTATGGAAAAAAAATATATTATGATAAAAAATATCCAGAATTATCACTATAAAACCAATATCACATAATATACATCAGGGTAAATAACCTAGGTCTTAAGGATACAATCCTCTATAGTCATAGGTGGATCCATTTATAGGCCTATGATGTGATCCAAACAAAATAACCCTTAACCCTCTCTCAAGTAGTTTCATCAGGTGGAAACCCCCTAGCTATGGCTAAAACTAAACTAGGGTATACTTAATAGTGTGAAATCTCATATAGTACTGCACTCATCACTCTAATTTTCACTTAACTACCAAAGGCTCCCATAAACGTTTCTAGTTGTGTTGATAAATCAAATCAAGATATCAACATATAATATCGATCTAATATATCATGTAATCCCACATATCACCATTAAATTTCATTAAAAGAAACATCCCCATTTTTATTTATATCTAATTTTGAATAATTTATTTCACATAATATCTATACTTAAATAAACCATCACATAATTGGGAAATAACATCAAGGGTATTGAATACACAATGAAAATGATTTATTCCTTTTCCAATAGTCTATTAGTTTTCTCACATATATCAAAGATATAAATCATTCATTGAAATTCAACCAAGTATCAAAAAATAAACAAAATCCCATTTGAATCGATATAAAACTCTACCGTTATAAAAATACCACAAGGACATAATAAAGAGAATAATAAAATTCAATAACATTACTTTACCTGTCAAACACAGCTTTATGAACTAAAAAACATAAAATTAGGAAATAATATTTTTAGAAACCAAAAAAAAACATGAAACACCACTTTAGTTTGAAATTATTTAATAAATGATATCATAAAAATTTTGTTAAACACTTAAGAGTGCATAAAATAAGGTTTTAGATTTAAAGAACCCAAATTTTATGAAAACCCCCTTTTATATCAAACACCAAAAACATAAGACATTTTAAATTGAAATTTATTTAAGGATAGTATATATAGGTATTATATTTATATAAAATGAGTTTAGGAAATACAAGAATTCTGCTAGATTTTAAATAAATGTAATTGCGCAAAAACTCCAACCTCGGTCCAATATAAACAATGATCCATCCATAAATGATGTTAGATTATGACTAAAAAAGGTCTTTAACCAACATAAATATAAAACAACCCTAGGGTTTAGATAATCAATATTCATGGGTTTAACCGTCATGTATATTTAGAGAAAATAGAATGAAAATTAAGAGGGTATAGAAATAGAATAAGAGACAAGTAAAAGGAAATTGAAGATTACCTAAGGTGATAACATGGAAACCAAGAAAATATCACCATGGAGCCAAGGATGTGGAGATGAAATATGGATAACAAAATCCAAGATGTATCTCAAATAAATAATGAAATAAATATGTTAGGTTTCTGATAAAAATGATTTAAAAATATTAAATCATATATTTTTTGAATAAACTCCTAGTTATCTGGAATAATTTACCAAACTATTCATAAATTTTGTGTTTTGAAAAATAAATTACTCCACTATCATTCATGGTTTACCCATGCAATTTGAAAAAATATAAAACCTGGAAAAAATCAAATTTTTTAAATTTATAAAAATAAAGATCAAAAACCCAAGGTAACAAGTGATAGAATAAATAAATACACATAAGTAACAACATGAGTTCCAAAATTATCTCCTATATTCCATGTTGTTACCCTAGAAAGTCATCAGTAAATTTTGAGAATAAAATAGAAAATACTACATCAAATATATCATTTATTCACCCCCCCCCCCATCATGAATATAACACATGAATTGGTAGGATTTTGTTTACCATTCTATTATGTAGAAAAAAAATATAGAATATAAATAGGATTCTTCATAATAAAAAACGTCTTCCTCAAAATCCAAATTTTCATAGCTGAAAAAATGAGACGAATGAAACATTTACATAATCAACTAAATCCGTGAATACTAATACTCAAATAAGCCTATGTGAAAAGTAAAATATAGAATGTGTAAACCTAATAATCTAATGGATTGACTTCACTTGATTACCAATTCCTGGATGTTTCATCTAACTTCCTATCAAGAATAAGGAAATGTTAAACACAATTGATAAGAATATAATTCTCAAATTTTAGTTGTTTAAAATATAATATAACGAATCGTATAGTCAAAAAATTGCAAGGATGTTGATTTCCACCAATAGAAATGATTTATAGTATATAATATAGTGATTTAATCCAGTCTAATAACCCTATTGGTGTGATGGTAATATATAGTTTCACCCTAATATAATACCTAAACATATTATAGTTCTCCCCATAAAATATATTTCTACTAATGAGGATGAATCAGATAAAATATATCAATTTAATGATCTTATTACCTCCAGAAAAATCTATCATCACAAATCATGAAGGAAAAAAGAAATGATCAACTTTAACTAACACCCTATTACCAAATATAGGATATGGAATCAAATTTCTCCTAACACAAAAACATACTTAAAAAAGCTAAAACAATATATAAAAATTATTCAATGAAAATGTTACCTCAATCTTCTTTTTGTTGGATGTGCCACTAATTGGGCACAGGTCATTGTGGACCACTTCCCATGTTCAGGATACATTAGTGACTTTCCACAAAGATGATGTTCCTTAAAAATATTCAATGCATATATTTTCATATCATATATACTACTTTATCAAGAATTTCAGTTACAAAATTTATTAAGATGACCCAATCAGGCATATGGATGGCGGGTTTTGGATATTTATAATGATAGGGTTTGTAATGGCTTGCTTTCCACATTGAAACATATGGGTGATCATATCATTACTAGAGTAGTGGAAAAAAATTATAGGGTTTTCCAAAAATGTCACTGCTTTCCATCATGGGATCGTATTTCTTCTGTTTCATGGAAAATGGATAACCCTCACTATAATTAGGTGTTAAAGAAGCACATTCAATATTAGTTCACACCATCAAAATTCCTTCCACCATCATGGTCTTATTCACTTCTTCTATATAATAAGTCAATAAGAACAAAAATATTATCAATATGAGTCTTGGATGAATAACTCCTTCAAAAAAATGAGCCTTTAAAAGGTAATTATCTATTGGGTTAGATGGAAACGAAACTGATATAGTGAAATTGTTATTATACTCACTCAATGTTTGGTCACCATACTAGAGACCTAAAAATTTCATTTCCTTATACACCATTATAGTCCTAGGATAATACTAATAAATTAACATGTTCTTGAAATATTCCCAACAAATGTTCCCATATAGCTACACTTTAATTATGAACTCCCAACATTTTTAAATTGGTCATCCAAATGCGGATATGGTGACTTTTATTTTAGAAGTTTTAGAAAATCCTAAAGAATAAAATATTCCATTCATCTTCTTCATCCAGGACATGTTATATCAAATGGATTCATTATCATAGAATATAGGAGGGTAATTCATTAAAAAAAATTATACATGGTTCATAGTTTGTGTTGGGTCTTATTAAACACCTCTATTTAGAGATTGGGTGGAGTCAATAGCTGGGAATAAAACATTTCAGTCTTTGGAATTATTATCTTGTGCCACGTCCCTATGAATATAATCTCCATGATTCACAAAAACATTTCTATTAAGGATACACTCAAATAACATGAATTATGAAACTCAATAAAAATATACAACAAAATCTAAAATTCAATAAATAAATCATATTTTATAAAAAACAACACCAATACTTCATGATAATTTAATTTATACCATAATAATAATATATTACAAATTATTATCAAACACTTAAAGTAAAATAAATCCAATAAAATTATTCTTGTACATATTATAATGAAAAAACCTTTTATATCAAATTCTTTTTATACAAGACCATGAAATTATTATTTTTAAATTATGATGGATACTTTGAAGGTACTCTATTGTGATTAGAAAAACATATCGATCTAGTTTGAAAATAAATCATATATCAAAACCCCATTATTGTATTCAATCATTTCACAATAAAATCAATTAAATTTCACAAAACACATTATATACACAAAACATATTTTTTAAAAAAGAATTTGTAATTACTCAACCAAAAATTATATACATAACATAATATAATATGATAATTTCCTTGAAAACATCACAATCACAATTAAATGATAAATTTAAATAGAGTAAATTTAGAATAATGAGAAAGAAACTACACATATTATGAAGTTTTTCAAGATTTCATGTTTTAACTATATGGTTTCTCCAATTGTGAACCAACCATGCTGGCCAAAATAGAATCCTTCAGATGTGATTGATAGTTTTTTATGATTTTAATCCAATCTACATAAAACATTCACCTTTAATCCTTCCAATTTTTCATCCAAAACATTTAAATTTTATAAAACAACATATATAACATCCATAAAAATTATAATATATATTATATTAATAAAAATAACATAAAAGCAAATGAAAAAAAACTAAAATCATTAAAGAAAAAAAGCCCGAATAACCATGGAAACTCAAGGATAATTACTAAAATTATTATCCAAAAACTACTCCTTAACCAACCCCTTGATGTTTAATAACCCCAGATTCTACCTAACATGACTTATAAAATAAAAATAGGACTCTAATACCATGTTTTAATGAACCATCTTGGGATACCATGTACCAATAACAAATATGATCCCCCACAAGGACTAAATTACATTCTAGATATCAATAGGTTTCAACAAAGTGCCATAGGTACCAAATATAAACTTAAGTAATTATTAAACCCTATAAATCCAAAAATTGATGCATTATATTCTTATTAGGAATCTTACATGAAGTATACATACATTGAAAACTCATGTTAATCAAATAAATAGTTTCCCAATATATAATAAATAATGGAGTTAAAACTATAATAAACATGGAAACATCCAACAAAATAATCGATAAAAAATAAAAAGTTATATTAGATGCATAAAAAATAGACAAAATGAGAAAAAATATAGTAGAAAACTATTATGTGAGATACATGATACAACCTAAATTAATTATGGAGTACTCAAATAGAAAACAAATTATTTTAATGTGAGCCAAGGTCACCACCACATCTCAACATCCTCAAGCTTCAAAAATAATAATGGATAAACACCCAACATGGAATACATGACCTATTTACATGGATTAAAGATAATAAGACAATATATACACCAAGGAGTGTTTTAGGGTGTGAGAAGATTCATTGTAGGATCCCATAAATAATTTATAAAATTACTTTTAAAATATAATCATTAAATAATAGTTTGAACTTGATTTATAAAGTCATATATTTTTTTATATTAATGGATGATAAAAAAACATGCATCATATTTCAGTTAATAAAATTAAAATACTTTTGAATAAAAAATAGTTATGTAAGTACTTTGAGAAACCTTTTAATATAATTGAAGAAATATTTTTATTTATAAATATGGATAATGAAATGTAACTTTTCCTTTTTACATTACTTCCCATGATATTTTAAAGCCCAGTTGAAGCATAACCAAAACAAGGAAATGAGAAAACACCAAAATGGAGGTCATAAGAAATAACTATAAATGATAAATTTATAAATAAAACAATACATATGTCAGTAACATAATAAATATATCATAAATAATGATCATATAACAATTTAATTAGAGTATATAATAGAATAAACAACATCATCAATGGAATAATATGTGATATGATATAATCAACATGGAAATAAAAAATTATAAAACAATAAAAATCATTCTGAATCATCAATATAAGAACCAGTGTCACAAAATATGAATCAGGGGAATCTACCTAGGTCTTAAAGAGATGATATTATATAGGATAAAGATGATTTATCCACCATCTTATGATGTGATCAAAATAAAATAACCACTGAATTTTTTCCAACTAGACTGGTTTGGTCGAAACCTCCTATATTGGGCATAAAAATACGTGGGGATACTATCCAGTGAATAATATCCACTAGAAAAGAAATTGTGCACTGAATTAAAACTTATCTTATCTAGACTCCCATGAAATTTTATAATAGAGGTAACTAAGTAAATCAAGATATCAACTAAAAATATCAATCCAACATATCATGTTATGTCACATATCATCTTCAAACACCATTTAATGTAATTTTTCCATTCACATTTATATCCAATGATAAATAATTTATATCATATTATATCCATACCTAGATAAATCACCCATAAAATGGAAATAACATCAACGGTATAGAATACACAATGAAAACTATTTACTCATTTTTCAAAAAATAATTTAGTTTTCATACAAAGACCAAAGATATAAAATCATTCATTTAAAATGAAATAATAAAAACACTAATAAATATATAATTTGAATCAATATAAAAATCAAACATTTTAAAATATAAAAAATGAATAATAAAGACAATAATAAAATCCAACAACAATACTATACTTTTCAAAGACACCTTTGTGATTTGAAACAAAACATAAAATAATGTAATACACTTTTTAGAAACCAAATAAATGGTTAAACATTACATTAGGATAAAATTATTTATAAAATATATTAAATACATTTTTATAAGTCTTATTATGAATTAAATAATTTTATAGTGTCCAAATACCCAAATTCCATGAAAACCCTTCATATATCCAACACCAAAAACATAATACATTTTAAATAATTGTTAATTTTTTAATGGATAGTATATATATGTATTATTAGAGTTGGTACCTTATAACTAACTAACATTGTACATTTAATTATCAGAATATTTATAAATTTTTTATCACATAATGATTGATCTTATATGTAACATTAATATGATAATGTCCTTAGATTATTTTTCACATTGAAATGTTATAAAATTTCCTAACTATAATGAGAACCTAGAGATGTTATAGCCATATTCATAAAAATATGTCATGTATTTTAGATAACATCTATATTATTTTACATATATATAGTTTTACTATAAATTTTTTTGGGATCATAAGACATTGATACTTATTCTCATGATGTTCACACATAGTGATCTCTAAGAAGGTTCATCCTGAGAAGAGACCAACTAATTGGAATTACATGTATTTATGTTTTTTTAGAAATCCATATTTATGAACTTGTGTATTAGTCCATAAACATGATATTATTATTGATGTGTGACATGAATCACATTATTTAATTTAAGGAAAAAATTTGGGATGCCATATTCTTGTAGAGAGGTAGCATGAATTGGGTGTGTCATATGTGATATATAACTGATTGAATAAGTATAGAATAGATTTATCCATTCCATGTTAATTGAATCAGATATCTATGGACATTTGATTGAATTAAATTTTCTTATTAAATCCATGGCCATTGTATCTCATTGATGAGTTAATTTCATAGAGACAAAGAATGATAAATCAAGAATATTGGGTGATGAGACTAGTATGGACCATGTTTTATGAGATATCAAAATAAAGGAATTATATTACACAGTAACTTTAACAGGGATATTATAGTCATTATGACACTAAATTATTTCTCCATGGGTTTCTTGGTGTATTTTTAGACAATAATCATTGAATTTAGGTATTTTCACCTAATGCCACCTAGAAAGATGCATTGAGAACCACACACTAAGTGTATCTTTAATCTCATTAAATTATATTCAATTCAATATTTAGAGTAAATATTATAATCATATTGTGGAATAATAAGTATTTAAGTAATTTGATAAGATAAATTCAATCACAATCATCGCGTGTTTATTATTCATAAATGTAATAAATAAATAAATATTTATTCACTATTTTAGTGAATAATTTAAGAAAAATATTTATGTATTTACATGAATAATAAAATAAATATTTATTCCCAAGTTTTTTGAATACAATATTTATTTACAAAATTAATTAATAATATATATTTGAATAAATATATTATTATTTAAGGTTTGACAGATTTCATCAGAGGATTAATTGGTCGATTTGATGGCCCAATGTAAAATAATATAATTCTTATAATATCATTTAAATAAAGATTAATTTATTTATTTATGATGTGATATTTAAATAATCACATGTCATGGGATATAATAATAATAATATTTTTATTATTTGGCATTAAGATTACATAGAATAAACAAATTGAAAAATGTTCTTTGTGTAATTATCAATTGATTAACCCTATGTATAAAATCAAAATTATATCATTTTTCGGTGGAGTCTTGGTTCACACAATTAGAACCTCGATAAAATTATCTTAATTCCTATAGAGATTCTTCCTCTACCCTCACTCTCCAGAACATACAGAAAACAAGATAACCCCACGTTGTGATCAAAAATGAATGATGTAAATAACTTTCCTCTTTTATGCTTGCACATGGATATTAATGGTCACTATTAAAGGATATTAAAAACACTTGTGGAATATGGTTTTACAGGGACTAAATTACATGAAACTTATTTATACTCCATGTAAACACACAACGTTTTGACCGAACAGAAATCATTGAATGTAATGAGGTCAACATCAGAAGGTGTTACGCATCATGTATTTATTATTATCCAAGATATGTGACCACGTGTAGAATACAAGGAATATATATGTAATGTACCCGTCATGTAAAAAAATTAAATTATCTTAAGGAACATGCTAATATATTAAGAATTTCATGTGGGTAAAAATATGGAGTTATTAAAGTGATACATAAACGGAATGGCTTATAATATATTTTACACATCATGTGACATGTATCTTTCTACACCAAGTACATGTTGAGAGTTTTTGGAAATTTCATATGGATATACATTGTTAACAATTAACACCATATAAATTATATAACTATACGATCAATAAAATTTGTCATACATATCGTGTACTAAACATGAATTTCTAGCGGTACATAATATGTATATTATGGAAAACCGTGTGGTTGTACAGACTATGAAAACTATGTAGATATACCCATGTAACTACACTCTATGTGTATCATGACATTTTTTAGGTATACATTGTATGTAAGTACACAATATATAATAAGGACCATATGAAGTGTTGTCACATGACATTAAGTGACCAGAAATTATTTCCTGATTAGGCATAGCTCAATTTTGAGTTTTTACATCTAAGGACATTTCTGGGGGATAAGTTGGTAAATTTACCCTATCATACATCCTCATAAAAATTATCAAATGGTTCTATTGATTCTTTAGTGTGGTTTTTACCCTCAGTATTATCCATCATATAATTGTGAGCATGGATGGAAATTAATAAAAATATAGTAAGTACAAAAAAATATACTACAAACATATATTCCCAAAAATTATAGTTTTTCATTGAAAAATAGTATTTTAAGGGAAATTTGAGACCACATATACATATAGAGTGATTTTTTTACCCATGTATGACTATATTTGAAGTTTTCATCATGTCCTTGGATTCAAGTCATCATGGGTGAGTAATTGAAAAATCATTAATAATTATTTAATTAATTAATTTTTATAGAAACACTAGATGTACCTATATTTAAACCCATTTATATTGTATCTACAGGGTTATACATTGAAAAAAGCATAAAACCCGGAGATATTAATGGTGGAAAGATATGATTTCCATGAAAGTGATTTTGAATCAAAGAAGAAAGATCAAATCTGCAAAGACATCGATGATCGAATTGTGTGATGATGATAAATGAACTTGTGCTAAAGATTAGGGATCTAATAAATTGTGATTTTCCATCATGTTATGGATTTTATATTTTCATTTATTATTTCTTCATGAATACTGTATAAAATTGATGGTTTGGGCCTTCATTATTCATGGATGATTTCTTAGTAACTCTTATTTGTAATTATCCATCTACTTTTTATACCACTCATTTTGATTAATGGAGTCTCATTCTATGAGTTTAAACCCTAGAATCATGAAATTGTTAGGTTAAAATAATTTAACACTAATATTTTTGGTTTATGATGTTGTATTGGGTGATGCATCGATAAGGAACATGGCCATATTTTCATATTCTCCCCCTCCCTTATTTTCCTTCTTCCTTCATTTACCCCTCCCTATTATTTAAATCTATCTTGCATGTTTTGAAGGGAAACTATCCATGGGTTTGGTCAGTGGAAGTGATGGTGATGTAAATAGGAAGCATTAGGAAATCTGGGACTATAGTAGTGCAATGTGAGGAGAGGCATCATAGGAAGATTCATGTGGTTTAGAAGGATAGAATCTTGTATAAAAGATGGTGAGTGGTGGAAGAGATGCTTAGCGGGGGAGAGGAGGTGGAATTACATTTGATAGTGGGGTAGTTTTACAGTCATTGGAATTAGACCCTATATGAGGCAGATTTTAGCAACTTTGTTTACTGGAGACCTAGGTTGAGTGCTCTATGATAATGAATGTGGAAAGATAAAGAGATACGGGGTAGATGCATCGACTTCCCCTAGTCATCGATGATACTCTTATCTCTCACTCCACCACCTCTATCAATCATTTTCATTATCAATAATTTACCCCCATATATCTCTTCTTTTAATTATATAATTATTTCATTAAGGGAACTTCGAATCTAGGTTTTTCTAGCAACTATGATGGGGATAGCAAGAGGTGGACATAGGTGATGCAGGATTATGAATGTGGTGTAGGGGGGAGGATGAATAGGCTAATTGACATTTATGATAATGTGATATATTTTATATATAGGTGGTGTGTTATGTTAATGGATTTTTTATGGGATAATAGGTGGTGATTTCTTGTTGACAAAAGTGTAGTGCAATAACCTATGGAATTTGACCCTAGTGCGAGGAAATGGTGGGCTACTTCAATGGTTTACAACAAGAAGGAGGGTTCCATAGAAACAATCACATCATGATAAGGGAATGTGTTTGTGGAAAAATCCACTTCCCCTAGTCATTGTTTCGCCTTAGTAATAGAGTGTGGACCACCATCTTTGTTCCTAGCAGGTAGGCTGAGTGAACCACCTTCCATGTGCCTGGAAGGCACGCCGATTGGAGAATCGGTTTGTGTTAGGTCTACCTTACCCAACCTAGGGAGGGGAATCGAATACAAGTAGGATATTTTATATGCATGGGAACTACATTCCCATGATTCATGTGTCCACCCACCCTGGTATAACATGTGGAACACTTTGTTTTCAGCACATGGCTCGCTCTCCCCTTCATGGGGTGTTTCATATATCTCCTTCACTAATAGTCCCACTTGGGTAAATAAATAGTCTATTCTAAGTATTTTTTGACATGAAACATATTGAAATTTTATATTTCTTCAAAAGAGTTCATTTTTTGATGTGATAATATAATATTTATAAATTGGATCAGGAGGGCCAATAACAAGGTTTGGGAATAACTATTGGAGTGCTCCCATCCCATAGATAGAGCTAGTTACAACCCAATTCACCTAGGGACTGATATCCTCTATCTTATCGTATGGGATGGGTTGGGTATTCCCCTTATATACCTAATGTGGGATACTATATGATCAATTCATTTTATAGATTGGATATTGTATTCTCAATGTATACCGAGGGCATGAGATCATCTACCTCATCCTACAGTCAGGGTCAGGTATCCCCCAATTCACCTAGGGAATGTAATCCTCTATCTATTAGTTATACTCCCCTGATTTTTTTGTATTCTTGTGAGTTGTAGATTACCATTTATGGTTTCAATGTGTTTACATGGTTTTCTTATGTCTGGGTGGATGACATAGTGGGGGTTAGTACCCATTTATGGAGGTATATTCTAGGTAAAGGCTTGAGTTTCCAATCTCGGTGTGTAGATCAGTGACATTGATATGGTGGGTATTATTATAACTTACAAGACATTATAAAACTAGATATATTTCTAGAAACCTATTCTTTACAAACTATTTTTTATTCCAAAATACGTAACTCAAATTTAACCATACATAATTACATTATCCATAACCAAAATTTAGCCACATACATACTGGAGAACATTTTATTTTAGAATTTCAAATAATTAAGAAAAATCATTATTTAGAAAAAACCAGGTATTTCTCATCCAATGTACAGATTTCCTGTTATATTCATACTTTCATATTTTCCACAAGATTATAACATTCCTGATTCCATCGTCACATAATTAACTCATGGAATGAAATATAATTCCTAAGAACATTCCCAATTCATCATCACAATCCCTCAAGAGAAAGAATTTGGATTTTATCAATAGATAATATCCCCCAAAAAAGAATAATAATCCCTAAATGATGTTTATCGGGATAAAATATAATTTTATAAAATAATTTTAATTTATCATTTGAAAAAAAGTTAAAATAACATTTTATTTTGGATAATTTTAAAAACTAAAAAATTCATGGAAAAATAGAAATAGAAATTTATTTGGAAAACCTAAGAAAAATGTAAATGAATCTTCATGAGGAATAATGTGTATGATATAGGGAAAATTAGTTCATGCTGTATATGTTAAAAAGGGAATAGTTTTTCACAATTTACTAAAAATTCGAAAGTGTTTCATATAGAAAACATTTGAAAATATTCTATTAATAATTTCAAAAGAAATAAAAATTTATTATAAAATAAAATTACCACACATTAAAGTATAAGTAAAAACATATTTAAATAATTTCATGAACATAGACATAGAGGAGAAAGATTTTCAACGAAAGGAAGATAAACGCGATCAGATCTTCTTAAAAACATAATTTCAGAGTTTTTGAGTATGAGAGAGATGATAATAGGAATAATACTTGAAAACTCTATAAATTACTTGAGAAGAAGGTAATATATGTGGTTTAAAATAAGTAAAAACAGATAATTTGCACAATTTAAATTAAAATATAAACAATCCTGATAAAAGTGAGATTACAACATGGACTCTTAATGATATTATAACACATAAAATCCACTTGAAAGAGAGAACATGAAATGTAAATTTAATTACCAGGATTAAATATTGTATAATTATATAAAATTTCAAAGAGGTATAATATACACAATATAATGGAAATATGTGTGTAATTAAAATTATATCTCAAATAAAGATGTTTGAGACAAGAAACCCTTACCAAGATTATAAGAAGTGAAGTAAAAATATATCAATTAAGTTATTAAGTTAAATAATTATAGATACACATAAAATAATTTTAAATAAAAAATAAAAAAATTAGATGATGTGACACACATAATCATGCAATAACATAGTTAGTTAAGTGATGATATAACCTAGTGAAAGGAAATTGTGTTAATAATCCCATTACCTCATACTTTTGCTTGGTCTAATGCATTATAACCTATTGTATAATAATTTTAAAATTATTTTCAACATATTATAGAAAAATATTCATAATTTAATTACTATATTTAATTCCAATATAAGATAAAATCATCAATTTATTAACAATTATTCATTAAAATCATTATTTGGGTGTTAACTATTCTGTTTTCCATGTATGTTTTAGTTTGGAGGTTAAAATTCTTGCAACTTGGTTAAGGTAATAGAATCTTAATCAAGTAATAAATATCATATCAATTTATTATATGAAATTATACAATTATTTATGTAAGTCAGTGAAGAAAAATTAATTACATTACGTGAAGGAGAGGTGGGGATAAAAAATGAATTATATCACTTCATTGTGGTTGTAGTCCATAGGAAGAAGAATTATGATATCACTTCAATAGTAAGAACCCTTTAGACATATGTTTCTGGTATTTTTTAGATTATATCTTCTTTTAGCCACCACGTTAAACCATTTAACCCTTACAGTGGTGATAATATTTTTAACAAGGAAACTATTCATTATAGATAAAATTAAGTTAACCTTATTGCCTAATATTTATTTTGATGATTCCAAATATTGAAACTATTTTATAGGATTTAATTTCTATAAGTGTTTAAAGTTACTTTTAATTTCAAAATTTAGTCAGTACCCATGTTTTGGAATATACCTTTTCAAAATAAAAATGAATTTACACAAAAAATTTAGTATAATATAAATTCCCATTGAATTAATTTTATTATTTTTAACAAAATTAAAATTATTTTAATTTAAAAAATATGAAATTTAATTAAACCTTCTGAATACATTATTAAAATAAAAAAACATAAAATATTTTTAATTTGAATAAAATCATTACATAAAATTTCAAATGTCAAACTTAGATTTATAAGTTCCAAATTATATTTCTAAATAAACTATATGACTTATTAAATATATATTTATTCTATAAAAAATGTTTCATAAACTTTTAAATAATTATTTAATCATGATAATTTCATAAAATGATAGTATTTGTAAAATAGGTATTTTCTCATTATTAACCCAAAAATAAATCATTTCAGATAATCCAAAAATTCACCCTATGATTATTCATATAGTATGATTTAAAAAATAATTTTATATAATTAATTTAAAATATAAAATATTAATAAAAACCTATTTTATATAAAAAAAGACCCTTTTAAAATTTAAGTGTTTTTATACTTATAATATTTACCATTGGTTGTTCATTTATTTGATTTCACATTATATTTCCATGATGTATTTATGTTTTAAATAAATGTTGATAAATTATTATTCACTTTATTTTGATGTTGCATTAACATTTGTACCTCCCTCTCATCAATGTGTTTTCATGATCAAAATCCCTCATCTATGTGTCTAATGTTATCATTTGAGTGAATTTAACCCACACCCCTTTTGTCCTTTTAGTCATGTTATTGATAGATTAAATGAAGGTATTAAACAATATTTAAAGTGAACATTATGATTTTTTTAAAATTCATAGTCATGTATTATTTCATGTTTTTAGAACATGGAATGAACTAAGAAGATAAATAGAATGTCCTAGAAAGAAGTCGAAGTGGCACTTTTGAAGATAATGGTTGCAAGAAGCATTGGATCACTAGTGGAGCTGCACCCACATATCGATGGAAGTAATAAAATATTGTATTATTCTAGTTATCCTGCCAACTAACCGGTGGGATCATCCATCTCGTTAGTGGATCCCATCTAGATCAGTCAAGGGTCATTTATTAGCGATGTTAAATTGTTTGACTTGGTATATTAAATCAGAAGATCAACCAAAGGGACCTCCAAATCCAAATATTTCTATAAATAAAGACCTAAGGTGGCTTATATTACATCAAAAACCTGTGAAATATCTCTTTACGTAAATCAACAACCCTAAATCTCTAGTAATCTAAAATTTCTATAAAATAACCAAATCCATTTCTCTATATCTCAAAAAATCATACCATTTCTATCAATATCTCATCTCAAATTACATAAATAATTTTGAGATAATTGGGAGAAGAATTATAATTATTTTCAACCAATTGAACCTTCTTCTTCTCGTCTATTTCTATATGGGTGCTTACTATTGAAAAAGTGAGGGAAATTTTCCTTGGAAATTGGTGTAGATCTGGATGGATCTCCCAAAAGAAATCATGAGGGATATTTTTCTTGATTAACTCCAAGATCAGGGGATTGAAAACATAAACCTCTCAACCATATGGGAGGATATAAAGGTACTCACACTGAGCTATTTCCAAACTCCTTTTTCAAATAGTATTTTCTTTCTCTTTTATTTTAGGCAGTACATCATCCAATCTTGGAATGCATAATTTAGTAAATTTGATATAACAATTTCTGTAGTTCCTAATCACTTAATCCATATTTAAATTAACATTATAATTTTTATCAGATTTATCAATTTATCACTTTATCGAATTTATCACTTTATTTATTTATCATATCAAAACCCTTTAATTCTAAATTTTACATTTATAATAACATTAATTTTTTAAAAAGTTAAATTTACCACCCCACCCCCGTTATATTCTTCTACGACTAACAATTAGTATCAAATGATTCTTTTTGTTTTAATTAAAAATTATATTTTCAAAATAGAGTTCCAATATTTCTTTCAAAAAAATTTTTTTTAAACTTAGTCGATTTTAATGTTATATTTCAATAATATCATATAATTATTTTTTCACATGATCCTATTTTTTGGCATGGATTGTTTCTATTGGGAAAATCATAGGTCATATTTTATTAATAGAATTAGTTACCTTGTCTTGATAATGGTTATGCATAAATATACTCCTACTAAAGAACCAAACTCTAAATGGACACTATGTGATATTAAGGCCTTTAAGATTAATTGAAAATACCTGATTGCTCTATATTGTGGTCATTAATGAAATAAATTTAATTTTATTTTGGATTGTAACATTTCCCATGAAATTATTAAATTTCTTTAATTCACCCTTTAAGGAACCAAAAAAATTTAATATACTAGATTACACATGTATAGAACATATTTTTAAGGTTTTCAATACGTCAAAAAGAATCTACTCTAATTATTTTTACAAGGTTTAATGGAATTTTTATTGGTTTAAATTCTCTTGGTGATGAATTTTCTATAGAAACATTAGTGAAAAAAGATACTACGGGTCCATCTTAGAAATTGGGAACCCAATGTCACTATTGTAAAAGAAGTTATGGATGTGAAGAAAATGGTGGTCAAAGAATTTATCAGATCTCTAATGATATATGAAATTACTATGAAGATAATATATGAGAAGTATGCCAGTGCATATAAAGATTTAAATTAACCATTCACCTTTAAAGATACCAATAATGATTCATACAGAAGTGATGTTCAAGAATTTCTTTAACTCACAAAAACCATAAACCAAGCCATCAAGAAAAATAAATCATCCAACTGAACCAATAATTTAAATCAAAAATTGGAACCAAATGTGACATGATATGAATTCAAGTAAAAGGGTAACATCAATCAAGAATTCCCCATCAATAATAATAATGTTAAAAAATGGAAACAATGTAATATGGATCTAAATGTAAAAGCCTAGAGTGTGGGTGAAGACTCCATTAACTTGACCTCTTCAATAACTTCATGTGACACAAGTGCTAAGTGTCATGTGGAACATGTTAAAATAGACATCGGGGTTGGTACCCCCTTCCCATTTCTTCAACATCCTCTTTATATCTCATTTATTCCACTCTTACTCTTCTTTACCCTTAGGTCACTATAATTATGAAAACATAAAATACTCTCATGATCAACCCCAAAATGGTTTTCATTAACATTATTCATTATACGAAAAACATGATTAGAAATAAAATAAATTTCATAATTAAAATAAAAATATTATAAAAAGAATGAACAAATATTTAAGGAAAAAAATAATTATCCATGAAAGTTAAGAATCAATCAAATTTTAATATGATCAAATACATAATCAAAGACCTTAATATATCTCCCTATAAATCCAATTAATGTTTAAATAATCTAAATATAATTTTAGGAACTAAAGACTTGGAAAATAATAGGTTCTTCATGGTTTTTCAAATCATGAAATTGCCTCAAAAAAATATATCAAAAACTACTTCTATTGAAGGTTACTAGTAAGATAAATTTCATAATTATTGTAAAATAATTGGAAATTTAATTTATAAATGTGATCTTAATAATTAAAGTTATGGGATACTTAAATAAATTCATCTTTCATCCAATATTTCAAACATAAAATCTCATACTAAAATAATTTTCACTCCAGAATCATTATTGGATAATATTAGCAGACCCATGTTTGTTTAGGTACTAAAACATTAGTCATTTGATATTAAAGTAAAATTGTCTTTCATGAAAAACACGAGAAGAATAATCTTACCTTAACCTTGGTTTTTCAAGATGTATATATGTTAAACTCTATTAAATCAATCTAAATGATAAACTAGATATAGGTTATTTCACCTTATGTGATAAATCCAAGGGTATGATAATTAGTGAAGGTACTGTATACTTTTTTGACATGAATTTTTTTATTAAAAAAATTATATTTTCATTGGATTAAAACATAATTTTTTAATAATTATTCGATTTTGTGATAAGGGTTTCTTAATTACTTTTGAAAATTAGTTTTTAAGGATTTTAACATAAATCGAAATATTTTATTTACAACTTTTTTATTTGAGTTTAAAATTTAGCGAGTCATGACTTTAGGACAGCCACCTTGGTCATTTTAGTATACACTCACTTGTAAAACTCAACAATTATCAATTAGTTTGACATTTACCAAAAATTATTTTCAAATATGACATGCTTTTTAAATCATGTTAATATGGTAAGAAACCTAAATCTTCTTTTAATTAGAAAAAATGAATTTCTTTTTCTATATATCTTGAATTAATTCATCATGGTTTATTTGTAACATATAGAATTTAATGTATCATAGGTAAATCCTTTACTTTTGGTACTGTTGACTTTTTTATAAGATTTACATGGGATTACTTCTTTTGACAAGACAGTAAATCTTTAAAATCCTTCGTCCAATTTTTCTGAAAAATTTGAAAATGAAAAAGGTTTTATAATTATTTAAATTTAAAGAAAACATGGTGGAGAATTAAAAAATAAGCAATTTTTTGATTTATTCTCTTCACAATGCTATAATAATTCTTGTTATTCTCTTATAACCCCTTAACAAAATATGTTAGTATAGATTAAAAATCTAATTATCCATGAAATATCTTAAACTATTTTAAATTAATTTAATTTAAATGAATATTTTTGTATATGGATATGAATACTCCTTGCTTTATTATTAATCATGTTCTCATAATACCATTTATAAAATGTTCATCTTATGAAGTTTGAAAAATAAAATACCTAAAGTGGGATTGTTTCTAATGATTTTGGTTTCAAATGAATTATTCTCAACACCAATGTAAATATTTTTAAAATTAGATTCAACTTACAATGAATGTATATTTATTTAGTACTCAAACTCAATAAAGTAATAAAGAGTCTTAAAAAATGGACTAAAATGCTAGAATGATCAATTCCTGTTCATTTTTAAGGAAATTAATCATTTTTAATTTTTTTAAAAATTGTATTTCAAATGAACCTTTTCAACCTAAATAATATGAAGATGAATAAAGATCACCTTAAGATTATTTACCTAATTCTTTCAAAAAATATATAATGATAATACTCTTGAAAATTTCATTGGATATTTTCAAAAATTAACCCATACTAAAATATTGGTCACAAATGTGGTTTAACATCTTTCCTTCTCTTCTCACTCTGAACCCCAAAAATATCAATGATTCCCTTAACGATTAAAATTTAATTATTTCATAAACGATGAACTAAATAAATTATCTCATAATTATGTATATAATCTCATATAAATACCTAATTATTATCAAATAAAAGTATATAAATGGGGTTTAAGGAATAAGTTAGATTAAATTGGTCATATCTCTAGAAAGAAATCCCATCTAGAAGAAAATGTTTATCACTACGAAGAAGTAATTTACTATAGTGAAACATTTTTCACCTATTTATTTGTTCGAATATATTAGAATATTATTGATATTCACTAATCACCATAATTTCAATCTCCTTCAAATGGATGTTAAAATCACTTTCTAAAATTTTTTATTAACATTTTTCTTGAACAACCACCTAGTTTTGAAAATCCATATTTTCCAATTTATGTTTTCAAATTAACTAAATATATTTTGTAGTTTAAAAAAATTCCATAAAACTTGGTATAAATTCCTATATAATTGTATTTTATCATGTGGGTTTAAAATGGGAAAATTATATTCAAATCTTTTTTTAAAAGACATATCAAATGATTTGTTACTTGTTCAAATTTATGTTCATGATGTGATTTTCAACTCAGCTAATGAATATATTTGTTTATAATTTTTTTATTTAATGAAAAATGAATTTGAAATTATATTTATGTGTGGAATAATATTATTTATTAGCTTCCAAATTTCTCAAATGAATGATGGTAATTTTCTAATCCAAATAAAATACTCAAATTAAATTTTAAACTAATTTAACATAGATTAGGTTATGGAAATTAGTACACCAATGAGTAAAACATGCATTCTAATACTGGATAAAGTCAATTAGCTATTCAATAAAAAGATTTATATAAGTTTGATTGGTAGTTTACTGTACCTTACTAGGAATCAGTCAAACAAAATCTTGTGTTGTTTTATACAAAAGGAACTTATTTTGAATAAAATAGTTTTTTCTCCACTGATTTTGGTGGACGTCAAATAGATATGAATAGTAAAAGTTTTAATTTCCACCTATATGAGAAATATTTTTTCTTATGGAGTATTAATAATAAAAACTATGTTTCTCTTTCTATAACCTATGTTTAAAACATGGTCACTATGATTTTTTGTGCCCAAATAAAATAGTTGAAATACACTCTTAGAATTTGGGATTATATAAAAACATAACCCTATTATGGGTGATAACACTAGTTCCATTAAAATTTCCAAAAAATATATATATTTAGAACTCTTTCACTAAAACAATTTGACCTATGAAATATTTCTTAAGAGATCACTTCCAAAATGGTGATATCTTATTGGAATTTTTTAGGATAGAATATCAATTCATTGATATTTTCACTGAACCTCTAAAAGTTAATCGTTTCGATTTCATTAAGAGTGAGTTAAGTATGGTATACTTGTGACACTTTTTGATTGACCATAGAAAACTTAATTATATTTTCAAAATTTAGTTTAAATATAAATTTAGTTTTAAATATTAATTTTGTTATAAATATTTTTTCCATTTTAAAAAACATGAAAATCTTGATTTTAATTTCAATTCTTTGTTTTCTATTTATTCTCTCTTATAAATGATCTCTATATGAAATTATTTCTCTCATTTTTTAGTTATAATTATCTTTTAAAATCAAAAATGTTCCTAAATATAGTCTTTTTTAAAATTACTTTTTAAAATAAAAAATATCCTATTTTGAAATTTTAAAATCATATTTTATAAAACAAGTATTTTATTATCATAATTTTAATTTTTAAAATTTTCAAAATTTAAATACACTTAATATATTTTTTTTGTTTTAAATATATTTTAAATTTAGTTTTAAAAAAATAAATGATGAATTGGGAATATTATTTAAATATTTTAAAAAAATGATTGTTTTTTGTGACTCTTAAATAATGATTAGTGATGGGAAAAGAATTATTTATATATATATATATTTGAGTTTTATTTGAAAAAATAAAAAATGGAGGATCCCTTACTGGTAAGTAATCACTTTCAATATAACTCCTTCAAGATTTATAAATAAATAAACCACTGAATGGAGGAAAACCAACTCATTTAGGAAATTAGTGGCTTTCCAAAGGTATTTACCAATTTCCATTTACTTTCACTCTTTATTTTTTATTTTTACTCTTTATTTTCTCTTTTTCACCCCATTTTTATTTTTTAATCCTTCTTTTCTCAATTTCACTCATTCTTTTCTCTATTTCTTTTTTTTCTCACTTTTAGTTTATTTTTTCTCTAAAAATATTTTTTCAAAAATTATTTAAAATCGCATCTTTTAAACGTTCATCTCTTTATCTAATTATAATATTAAAAGGGTCATTTGTAAGATAAAAGTTTTTTTAATTAGATTTTATCCTTTTATCATTATTATATTTTAAAATATGTCTTTATTTTTACTAAAATTATTTACTTTTAATTATTTATCTTCCTTATCATTATTTTCTTGATGATAATAATAAAATAGGAGAATTTATTGAACTTTAAAGGGGAGATATTTATATAAAATTTGATATATTTTAGATATCAAAAGGGGATAAATTTAAATTTATTATTATATGTGTCATTGATTATTATTTTTCATAAATGGGGATTTAAATTTCTTACATTTTTGTGAAATATAGAAAGTTTCATTTACTTCTTTAGATTAATAAATATATTGTTTTAATTTCTTGTTTGAATATCTTGTTTGAATATCTTTTATACGTTGACATCTTGAACTTCTTTGAATATATCTTTAACTCTTGATTTACACGTGATATGGCTTTTGATATTAAGTTTTTATCATCATAAAAAGTGGGAATATTGTTTTACCTCTATCTCATATGTTTTCATGACCACAACACTCATTTATCAATGTATCTAATATTTTTATTTGTGTAAATTTCAGTCTCACCCACATTGGACATTTAGTCATGTCATTGATGTAATAAATTAAGGTATTAATGTCTATTCAAAAAAAGCATTGTTATCAGGTTAAATTATTGTGAATATTTTATTTCATGTTTCAAGAACATGGCATGCAGTTGAAATATCAATAGGTTTCCATGAAAGGAATTCAAAGTGGTATTATTTGAAGATAATGGGTGTAGTCAACATCAACTAGCAAATGCATATCCACTAGACATCCAGTGGTGTGGAAATAAGTTTCATCTACTCCATGAGTAAAATTACTAGTTAATAGAAATGGGAAGAGCTGGGATGTTCCCAACTATCCTACAGACTAAATGGTGGTATTTTCTAGCTAGTCGATGGCTCTGATCTAGATCATTTAAGAAGAATTTATTAGAGGTCTCAAATTTGTGGGCCTGATCCATTAAATCCCTGGATCGACATAGGGGACCCCAACTCCAAATATTCCTATAAATATATACCTAATGTAGGTTGGATCTCATCAATGAACTTATGCAATAATTCTTCACTCATATAAAAAATTCTGAATTGCTATAAATCTAAGAGTTCACTCAAAGTGATAGATAAACTTATCAATCTCTCAAAGTATTTTACCCTTTCTCTCAATATATCGTCTCAAATTTTATATATATCCATTTGAGATATTAGTGTAGTACCATTAGATTTTAAAATAATACTATATTTGATGGTGTATGGGACATGAAACACTGAAATTTAATGATAGTGCAATATAATTATTTCAATATGACAATTACAACCAACCTATCAATTGCATGGATATAAATATAAGTAGATGAATCATAAAATATTTGTATAAATATACTATTAAATATATATGATGATCAAAGGACATTATATTTTTAATAATTTTTGGATAAACCCCCTTTTGGTCTATATTTATAGGTAACCCTAGTAGACATGTTGTCCTAAGTCCTAGTACATGACATAAGAGCCCAAGAAACTGACACACAAAACAACCCCTCCCTATCTTCTTTTTTAAAATGATGATCCTAAGATCCCACCATGCATATATGATATTCTAGTATTTCCCCATACATAATTACATAGTTACTAGTACCGATGGAAAAACTCATAACCACTCTTCATTCCCAATCTGGTTAGCTCTACAAGTGAATTCCTCATCCTTTGATTTCCCTCTTCTTTGGAGTGCACCTATGGATCTTGCCAGATAGCTTCCCCACCCAAGATTATCCCACACCTTCACCATTTCTCATTAAATATGACCCATATCAATGTTCCCACTATCAACATGTCCCCATGAATCTTTATCCATCCTGACACCTTTGTTACTCTTGACATCACCGATCAACATTTTCGCCTGACACCCACCACCATCAGGACCCCGATTCACTACTTCCCCACCAAGGTTACAACCACCAACACCAATGATGCTGACCCCCCCCCCCCCCCACACACACACACACACAGACGAGAAACACCACCACCACCACAATCATCATAGTAACCCTCCAATTTTAACATTATGCGGCCACCTAACACTGACACCCCACAGCTACTGATGGCCCTATTATCCGGCCAATGTTGTGCGCAATGAGGTACCCCTCCCCCATATTTCCACATCTAAACCCTGAAATATCGTAGAAACTGGTATTTGATCTCCGGATTGATTTAGGATTATAGGTATTCATCTATCACTAGGAAAAATCCAAACTTTTCAATTCAAATTTATTGATTATTTCTTAGGAAAAAACACTAAATTTTTTATAGACATTTTATGCTTCAAAAATACATTTTCTATAAAAATAATTTTTATTGATTTTTTAGGATTAAATATTATAATTAATTTTTTCCAATTTTATAATTTTTATTTCATAAAAAAGGTAATCATTTTTTAAATTATCATATCAAAATTTTCTTCAGGCGAATATTTGGGTTTTTTTTAAAAATTCGATTTTATATAATACTTTAATTCCTATTCAAGTACTTAAAAAGTAACATTTTATTTTGAATTGGTTTTAAAATTTCATTAGTTATTTTTATTAAAAATATTCTGTTTAGTTTTATTTTAATCAATATTATTCTTTATTTTTATATAAATACATTTTTGTACATAAAATTCGTTTTTATGGAAAATAATTTTTTATTATGTTTTGCATGGTTATTTTTAAAGTAATTTCTATCACTTATAAGAACTAAATTTTATAATATATATTCCATATATTGAATCTAAATTTCCAAATTTGGTTAATAGATAAACTATACTTTTTTTAAAATGAATAATAACCATGGTAAATATTTATCACTATAGTAAAGGGTAAATATGGATAACTTGGGTTAAAACTAATGTCAAAATGCTTTAAAATCACAAAAAACATTCCTTTGATCTATTAGATGAGTGTATTTAAACCATAACCATCCAATATTTGATAATATGGAATTTTGGTTTCATTTTTCCAAGATAAATACCTTTATATTATTTTTAATTAATGAATAATTTCCAAATGCCACTTTATTTTAATATCTCTAATTTGTTTTCTCAAGGAAAAAAACAAGTCATTAATGGTTATAAAATTTTATTTTTAATATGAATAATTTTTTTATGTTGGTATTTTATTTTTTATTTTTATTTATGAAATAATTACATTAAATGTTTATGCAACACTAACATAGTTCTTGTGCAATAAATAGAAAAATCAAGTAAATGTTTTTAAAAAATTACAAAGTAATATTTTTTGGGTTAGTTATAGTGTTTCATTAATTTTACATTAAATATATTTTATTATTTATCTGTTAAATTTTTATATTATAACTAAATTAAAATCTTGATATATTTTTAAATTCAATTATGTGAATAGGCCCGAAATGAGTTCTATGGTATTTTTGGTTAAATAATATTTTATTAAAGGATTTAAAAATCATAAAAATATTATATTTGACCAAATGTAATTTAAAAGGTTGGTAATATCAACCAATTTCCACTTATTGGTTACTTATCCTATTATTGAAACTTATTCACCACTTAATAGTAAAAATCATTGTTATCAAGGTAATCATTAAAAGGGTCAATGATAGGTTAAAACTGTGGGATAAGGGTTCAAAAATCACCTACACTTTTATAAATTTTATTATAGGAGTGTATTTAGACTTATATTCACCTTATATTTTAAATATATAAGTTTTTTGACATTTAAAATGAAAATTAATTTATATTAATTTAATACTTTAAGTAATTCCAAGGGTGCCCCTCTATTCTCTTATATAAGGAAACCTCCTCCCCGTCTTCTTCTCACTTATTGACTCACTTATTTTTTAGAAACACTATAAAAATTATTATTAACATCATTATATATATTATATAAGTTCTTTTCATCTTAAAATATCATTCATACAGTTTTTAAGTGGGGATCCAATGGAGGTTCTATAAAGAGGAGATAATAATATCAACTAAGAATTTTCATTTTACTTCTTCTTCTACCTCATTAAATTATGTACTAACCATTAAAATATAACAACATTAATATCTTACATATTTTTATATGATAATATATTAATTTAATAACCTTATTCATGTATTATTTCATCAAATGGTACATAAAACCGTCATTTATGTGTACATGAGTACTACAACCTCACGAAAAGAAGTATTTCTTTTCTCAACACCATATTTAATGGAAGGTTATTATAATTGATTTAATGTAAATATATGATATTAATGATATAATTAGGATTTTTGAAATATAATATACCATTCATCTTTATACCATTCAAATTTTAAAAAATGGAATCATTGCACATGCATACGTATGGACTACCTTCTCTAAGTAGCAATGTAATTTAATTTTCAAAAACCACCACCCTTGGATGGCCATGGGAATAGATGTAATGATGGTATTTTATGTTTATAACATGATAGTTATTCTGTAAAGATATTATTTTATTTTATTTCATTACTTTCTATCTAAATAAAAGTAAAAAACATTACTCACGTGTATATTCGGAAAACCGCCTTACAAGTTATTGTATTTTTATATTAAGGAACGCATTTTTTGGATGAATCAAAAATTTAATTTTATATAAAAATAATTATTATTATTTCCATATTATTATTCATTATATAATGATAAAATGAAACCTTTTTTATCATGGTCAACCTACCAAATTTTTTTCTGAGACTATGAACTAAATGTCCTCAAAAATTATTATAAGAACTTATTTAATTTAGTAACTATATAATATGTGGTAGTAAATAAGATTAAATTGGTTATGTTAATGTTATATACCTGAAAATGGTTCTTAATAAAGTAAATAATTAATATAAGTTCATAATATATGGGTTAAATAAAATAGGTGGTATGTTTGGAGATGAGGTAAGGGATATTTTATCTTAAATATTATTTTTAAAATGTTTTAAATATTTCTTTCTAATTTTTCCCTCTATGTCCATATTATTTGATGGATGTGTAACTGTGTCAATAAATAAACTAAAATTTTCATTTAACCTCTTCTTTTCCTTTCTTAAAATGGTCTTTAAAATAAATCTTTTTCTTTGTTTCATATAGAATGTTTTGTTTTCTCTATGAAGTAAAAAAACAATTTTTTTTATGTATATGAAGTTAACGACTTTTCCCACTACCATATAAGTTATTTTATATTTAAATTAATTTATAATATTCTATGTTTTATTTAAATAAAAAATAGCCTTCCCATTTTTCTAGGTATTTAATATTTTTAAATGGGGCTTTAAAGTAAATGGATATATCATTATCCAAAAATGTTTTATTTATGGCTTTAAAAGTATATTATTTTGATTTTTATAGTGGAAATGAAATATTTTATGTTCCACATGTAAGTTATGTTACTTGGAAATTTTTTATGATGTTGGGTGAGCCCCATATATCTCCCCAATACATTGGGTAATGATTATGTTCTCAATATAATTATATTGAAAGTAACCAAGTAGTTTATTCCATCTTTAAGGGTTCTATAAAGATGGTGTCACAAGGAACCTACATGAATTGTATATGATTGAAAATTAATTTTCATGGAAATATTTCTATTTCAAAAGATAATTTAATGATCATTTTTAAAGTAATTATTATACCCTTTAAAAGTAAAAGGTATATTTTTAATTAAAACATTTTCATGGATTATCATGTTTTATAAAAACCCTAATGACTATGATTTTTTCTTTATGTTTTTTTATAAATTATTTTATGAAAAGAATTCGTTTTGGAAGCTAATTTCATATGTATGTTAATGATTATTTGATATCAATCTTTATTATGTAAAAGGTCAAATCTCTTATATGATCTTATAGTTTTGAAGTGGACTATCTGTTTTATTTTATTTATATATATATATATCTTAATGAGTTTTTTTACTCAACCTATATTTTTAAATTATTTTTCATAGTTATTAATAATGAGTAAAATAATTAATAAAGTCACAATTACATATATGGAAGTTAACTTGAACGATGCAATTGTTTCTTTATAAATAACTTATTTTCTAGGAAAAATATATATTGTGTAGAAATTTCAACTTTTTATCAAATTGTTTGTCCTAATTACCTTAAATTCTAACCCAAAAATTTCCTTGGTCATATAAGTGATCCATATTTTCATATGATTTTGTATGCTTTGGATGGCTAAAAGTGGGTCATGTTTGTCAGTATCAAATCCAGATATGTAAATATTAAGTTTTTATCACCAGATTTAGAAGATTATGTTCAAGGATATTATAATTATGCATTGGAATTATAATGAATTTATTCCAAGAAAACCTTATTCCTCTCATATCCTTCAAAAATGGGAGATCTCTACGGAAAATGCTAGGGATTGGTTCCTTGGATACCAGAAATGATCAAGAGGATTCCCACCTAAGTAATCATGAGGTATGGATTTCTTTGCCACCACCAATTTCAAGGGTGTAATAACATAAACCTCTTAACCTTAGTGGGAAGACATAAATGATCACACAATGTTATTTCTAAATTCCTTTATCAAACCATTTTTTTATGTATTTTATTTTATGAATTGCATCATTCAATCTCATTATGCATAATTTTATATGTTTGATATAATTATTTCTAATATTATTACTCACTTGATTTATATTGAAATTAACTTTAAAATAGGTATTATATTTATCAATTCATTTCTTTATCAAATTTATCACTTTATTTCTCTATCATATTAAAATTGTTTATTTTTAAATTTATCATTTCTATTAGCTTTAATTTTTTAAAAAGGAAAATCCCCCCTAACTCTACATTATTTCCTAACCAAAATGCATCACAACATATTAAACACATGAAATTAATTAAGGCTAAAATAATATAAAATCATTGAGTATTACATTTTAACCGCTTAAATAAATTACAAACTCTAAATTTTAATTATCACTTATTTGAAACAGTGTATCATGACATAATAATAAAATCTACTAAAGATTTTTCCAAGATAATTAATTTATATTTCACTACAAGGAAACTTATTATTTGTTAATTAAATATTTATAAAACAAAGTATGAATCATTATAGGAATAAAATATTCAATTAGTATCTAAAATAATACATCGATAACATAAAAATGTTTTCTATATAATACTCTCAAGATTTATGTACGTTGTAATTAAGTGGATGAATTTTTTTACCATCAAGATAGAGAATATGAGAAAATATACATACTTTATTTCTTTCAATTTTATAATCATATTTTCATCCTTTATTTTTTTTTTGAGTATTTTTCCTTCTCTGTTTTACCCCATATTCTAAATGATAAGAAACCACAATGAATTTTTCTTTCCAAAAGAAATAAAATTTAATTTTAATGGGTTATAGGACCCAAAAAAGAGATGAAAATTTATTCCTACTTTATATAGACATTTACTAAAACCAAAAAATAGCTATAAATAGTAAATACACTGCCCAATGAATCATGAATAAACCTTAAAAGAAATAATAAATTGATATCCAAATCCCCAAAAATAAAATCCAATGTTCAAAATAAATAATTTCATAAATAACTAACCTTAAAAATATTAATAAAATAGGTTTTATCAAATTAAAACCCCAAAAATTATAAATATTTTAACACATACTCTTTTAAGATCAACATTATATTTATCTCTAAACAACATTAATTACAAAAAAATCACATACCAAAAATATATATACCCACATCATAAATACTGTAAAATACACTAAAATTTTCAAAAAATAACCTGAATCTCCATAACATAAAACCCTAACAAGATCATATATACTTCCAAAAGTTAAATTGAGGTTTATTTCATAATTAATATAAACTACTCTAACATAAAATCCCATATTATCCAATAATTTCCTATATAACATAATTCCTATAATATTCCAAAACAATATAATGAAATTATTCCAAAATAAATTTAACTACTTAATCACCAAATCATTTTGTAATCACATGATTATCAATATGATAAAACATATGTTACTGAAAATATAACAACCCTTGATCTTAATTAAATATAATAACCTCAGAATAAATAATCATATTAACCCTAAAGGTTATCTTCAACTTATATCTTTTATCTGTAATATAATAACATTATTACCAAATATCCTTCATTGTAAATCAAAAGATAAACTTAAGTTTAATATATACATAAATATTTTATTCCTCCTAAAACCAATAAAATGCCTCCTAAAATATATTTAATCATATTAAAATCTCATCACATAAAATCTCAAAAGGTTATTAATACCTTTAAAGTTATAATCAACCGTAAAATTATTAACCCATGATGGTATCAAAAATGATTTAAATATAATCATTTGATAACTTTTTAACCTCTAATGTTATATAAACCCTTTCTTTGATTCCAATTATAACACCCCATACCCATACACATTAGCGACATCTAAATTTTTCAATAAATGTAAAGAAGATAGAAAATGTTTATAAAATTAAAATAAAAAAATTGAATATAGTAAATATACTTATTTAATTATGTTAAGAATGTTATAAAAGATATGGAGTAGTTTAAAGAAGAAACATGAAATAATTGGTTAAAGATGATTAACTCTTCTTTGGATATCCTTCTATTGATTGAATGTATGGCCTTTGAAAAAGAGTTTTATGATCTCACTAGGGGATTCATAACATGGTATTTGATGTTTAGAGAGGTATTTGGGAATATTTTTTAGATAAAATAAAACTCATATGTGCCTTATAAAAGTATATATTAAGTCCCCTTTTATAGGAAAAATAAATAGAATTTTCACAAATATTATGTCTTTATTGGTTTTGAAACTAATTTTAAAATTTCCAAGTGGCTCCCAAATGGACCACATATAAATTTTTATATTAACTAAAATCCCAAAAATTGTATTATAATATTTTTATTATTTTTAAATCAATAGATAAAAAAATTTAAATGAAATATCCTTAATCATTTTCGGTACAATTGACATATTTTTAATTTTAAAACATAAAGATTATAATGGATTTCAAATATAAAAAATTAAATAATAAATTATCCTTAAATATAGTCTATTAAAGTCATTTAAAATAATGATTCATCCAAACCTTATTAATTTTATTTTTTTTAAAATCATTTACTTAATTTTTCTACTATATGCATACGTGTTATATCGATGTTGCATAAACATTTTAGATAATTATAAAATCATTTTAATTTAAAAATATATTAACAAAAAAATTAATATATTCATAAAAAAATTTAAATCCTGAACCATTCATAATGTAATATTATCCTTATTTTTATCATGGAAAAATATTAAGTGGGAGAGATTGACATTTTTGTTTGTATTAATTTTTTAATATTGAATTAATTTCATTGTAAGAACCTGGTTCTTATTTTTGAGGCACGGGTTTCTTCTTTTCTCTTTTACTTAAGTGTTTTTGAGAAAAATAAAGACAAATTGGAAAAAATCACAATTTTTTTGGGTAAACACCGTGTACTTTGGCCGTGTGGGAAGAGTACAAAAGGTGTGTAGCCCTGTCGGCGATGAAAGGTGTAAAACCCAACTACACGCCGGGTAGTGGTAGTTACACATCGTGTAGTCAGTGGGAATGTGAATAGCAAGGCAGTTGAACCAACCTCTAGTTGAGCGACAGTACACGCCATTTAATCAGGAATACATGTTTTGTACTCATGTCGACGGATGAACAGTGTTGTGGTGGGAAAGGTAGCCGCCAGAGAAACAGTTAAATGAGAAAATTACACGCCATGTTTTCAATAGTACACACCGTGTAGTTTGTTTTTTTTCTTAAAATGGGCAGTAGCCTCCCCTGTTCATCAGGAAGGCTTAGAACCGGAAGAGGAGTTGGGGGAGAGGGCCGAACCTTTAGAGATCAACAGAGCGATCACTGGGAAATCGTTTCTGCCTCTGTCGATCTCATTGGAACCGTATGGGTAAGCATATCCTTCTCCTTTATCCGTTGTTACTAATTCATTCCCAAGGGGAAGTTATTTACATTTGAACATGTATTTCATTCACCTCATATATTCTTCGTTCTTAGACGATTCAGGGATCGTTGTTTGTGTATACTGATCAGG
Source organism: Viscum album (assembly GCA_963277665.1). NCBI lineage: Eukaryota > Viridiplantae > Streptophyta > Magnoliopsida > Santalales > Viscaceae > Viscum > Viscum album. The sequence continues at coordinate 340,840,107 of OY728152.1, read as the reverse complement.
GGAATTTGAGGTAGGTGGATTAGTGTTTAAATTCCAACTGTTGTGCGTTTTTGTGTACTGTTGAGCTACGAGACCATGTTGGGGTGTCGTTTGGTTGAGGCCTTGGCTGTTTTGAATACCAAGAATTGTATATGTAATTAAATATGATAATAAACTGTTGTTTGAGATCACTTCTTGGATCCAGGACCACCACGGGGGTGCGTTCCTCCATTTAGTCATTTGGCCAGGATACCCGAGGGAATGCCATAATTATATTGTGCATTAGTTTTTCCTTGATGGGAATTGTATGTAAATTGAATGTTTATGATTTGGTCTCGGCCTAGTTACTTGCGCCTAAGGGAAGTGTACTTTTAGCCTAAGGGCATTGTTGATTAGCCGGAGGGCGTAGTTCTATTAGCCTGAGGGCAATGCCTAAGGGAAATATTCTAATTACATGAGGGTTTCGTTTCAGTTTGGCCTAAGGGAAAGATTCAATTTCTCCTGAGGGAAATTCCTGTGGGAAAGGTACTTTATAGCCTAAGGGAAAGCTTGAGGGAAAGATTCTGATTGTCCTGAGGGCTTGGTGCTGATGGGCACAAAATTTCATTAAATTAAATGAATAATAAAATTCCAATACAACTGGTAAAGTTATTTACTTTTGAGTACTGCTTAGTTAATTGAATTTTACTACTGCACACTGTTATTGCATAATTACACACAGTTGGGCACGGGCCTTTGGTGGTTGCCTACTAAGATTTTTTTCTCACACCCTGTTTGGGTCATGTCATCGGCCCAAACAGATTTTGTTTCTTTAGTTTTTGATAGGGTAAAGGGTCCCTATATAGGTACATTATTGTTACTAAGGAGTAGGGGAGCATGGGACCGAGAATAGGCTCGTGATTCTACGGGTTGTTCTGTTTTGTTTTGTTGTACTCTATATTGTATTTTACTGTATTGTTGTGTAACCTGTTCTGGTTGTTTTCTTAGAACATTAGGCATTTTTCATCATTATATATATTCTATTGGTTATCTTTTACTGCAGTTGTTCATTTAAAATTGTGAATGGTTATTTCTTCCGTTGTTTTTGTATGTTTGTATATTTTATTTGGTTTTGCTACACTTTGATAAATGATGGCATAGTCTCCCCAGTATCAGACATGGGCCCTCGCTGCAAGTCGGATGCCTCTGGCATTTTCGGAAATGCCCTTGAGGTCATGTGACCAACCGGGTTCGGGGCACCCATTGAGTGGCACCCGGGTCCGGGATATTACAAAGTGGTATCAGAGGAGTTCTTTTCATTGACTTACTATTTAGAGCCTTATTCAGGGATAGGATGGAAATAGTAGTTGGTAATAAGTTTTTCCTAGGCAGAGCTAACCTGTGTATAAGGAAATCCCAGTCTACCTCGTATTTTTTTAATTTTTCTGATTTTTCAAATTTTACAGTTGATTTGATTACCACCGTTGGGTGATACACTTATGATTGTGTTGTTTATATTTTATCCATAGGTTTTATGTAGTTACAACCTGATGAGATGAGGGTATACCATCTCGTGCATCATTTAGGCACATGCTATAAATTAAATGTCATGCATAGATCCATGTCATGTAGGCACATTAGAATTTGCATGTTGTTGTGATAGTTATTGTTCTAGAAAAAGTATGTTGTTGTGATAGCTGATTTGATAAATACCTGCTATGTGATTGGGTCTTTTTTTGTGAGGCCTTGATAGAATGGATTCCAAACTTTGGTTTTTGTGGAGTATGGCCCCTCATTAACCGGAATTTTGCAGATCATTGATTGTTTATCTTGTTATAACACATATGAGATGCCAAACATTGATTCGCAGGGAGTATGGGCCCTCACGGGTTGTAATTTGGCACTTAGGTGTTTTTTGTAAGTATTTTCTGGGTTCTGGAGTAGTATCTGAGGTTTACTATCCAGAAATCCCAGGATACATGCCGTGTAGTTCCTCGGACACATGACATGTGATCTTATGTTCGGGAAGAAAAGAAATTTTTTTAGTACACACTGTCTAGTCTCTCCCCATTTCATGGACCATTTGTGCAGGGACACAGGGTAGGGAGTGGCTTGGGGAAAACACATCGTGTACAGGATGTGCATGACATGTAGTGTAACTCAGAGTCCACCCATGAAACTAACAACACGGGCAGAGGAGACATTAAGACATACACGTCGTGTACCTAAGGAACACGTCATGTAGTCTGAACTGGGACCCGACAGTGTAATTGAAAAACACAGTTCGGTGTTATCTCTTCTTGAACACATCATGTACCTGAGGTACATTCCGTGTAGTCCTTACCGGTGGGAGACCATGTTGACCTGGCGGTGTGGCTGGGAAGATGGAGTGGTGTACACACTATGTGCGGGTGTAATACGCCATGTAGTATTAGCCGTGTAGTCGGCCGTGTCACAAACAACACGGGCAATTGGAAAATTAAACCATACATGCTGTGTAGATGATATACACACCGTTTAGTCTTGTTCAATGGGATTCATGTGGCTTATCCATGTAGAAGGACCCAGGTAGGGTAAGAAAAGTTAGGTACACGCCATGTAGTCAGTATACACGCCGTGTAGTCTAGTTTTTCAAATCTTGAATGTCTTCTTCCTTATGTTCCCTTTTTGGTCCCCTCATTTTTCAGCCTTTGATAAACTATATCTAAGGAGTGTGTTTGGCCTTGAAGAGTCATGCCACTGAGACGACCATGTGTTTTTCGCTCGGAGAGCAGAAATGATTATACTCTAGAGATGGTGGGTCAGGGGCAACCAGTAGATCCTCTAGTAGAGACAGATACGGCACCATCTATTATACTGGACACAGGCGTGGATGCACAGTTCCGTGAATGCTTCATGCGGTTCATGCAGAACTTTCAGGGAGCACCTCTGACTGCCACATCAATGGCTGAGCAGACTCATATCTTCCAACAGCAGCATCCGCCTATGTTTTTAGGGGATGGTGGACCATAGGTTTTGGAGTCATGGCTAGGTTCTATGCAGACTATTTTCAATCATCCTGAGATGCCTCTAGGGAGGAGGGTCAATCTCGTGACTTACATGTTGCGTGATTCCGCCTAGTAGTGGTGGGATGTCACCAGCCAATAAAAGAATCACAGTGACATGGCGTGGAAAGATTTTCAGACAGCCTTCTATGACTTCTTCTTCCCAGATACGATGAGGGAAGATAGATCTCAAGAGTTCATGAATCTGTAGCAGGGCGCTATGTCGGTGATGGATTATTCTTCTTGCTTCACCGAGCTTCACCGTTTTTCACTTATTTTGGTGGGTGATGAGACATTGATAGCCAGACTCTTTGAGGGTGGTCTTTGATACAACATCCGAGCACTGGTGAATGTTTTCAGGTTGCTGAACGTATATGCTATTGTGAACCAAGTGCTGATTATAGAGAGGAACCTGTGGGAAGCGAGTGGTGTGGGCCATGGTGGTTCAACACCATTTTATGGCACAATTTCGACAGGGAAGAGGAAGCGACAAATGGGTTTCTCTCACGGTATCAGCACATTCTAGGAGATTACTTCAGGTGGCCCGTTCAGGTGCTACTAGTGTGGTAAAGAGGGGAATAAGAGGCCATAGTGTCCACGTGACCTAGTGGAGTGTCGAGCTTGTGGCAACATGGGTCATCTGCAGTGCTTTTGTTGGGAGTTTGTACCAGTGGCTTTTGAGAGGGGTTCTGTGCAGACTCCGCATGCGGGAGCAGGAATAGTAGCTTCTTTCCAGTCAGGAAACTAGGATACATCAGGACGTACAGGTAGAGGTGATGGTCATGGTCGTGGTAGCCAGACACTAGGATATCAGAGGCAGCAGGGTGGGACAACTCAGGGTAGACAGGCTGTGTCGCAGGGCCACGACACTCGGTAGGCATATGTGGTGCAACATACCTAGTAGGAGAAAGATCCCGAACCTTCTACTATCAGAGGTACTATTCTATTAGCTTTTCTCTTATCTTCAGTACTTTTCAATAGGGGTGTTACACATAGTTTCATATCTGTGCCTGTTGTAGAGAGTCTTGGGCTCTGTGTTTCTTCTTCTTCTGATTTTATGATGCTAGACGCTCTGTTGGGAATGATAACAACATGTGTGCGTCTGTTCAAGGAGTGCCCCCTTGAGGTTGGTGGGTGTCACTTTCTATGGTACCTCTATGTCTTATAGATGAAAGCCTATGATTTCATTATCGGGATGGACTGGTTGGTTCCCTTTCGAGCTTTTGTATACTCCTATCGTCGCAGGGTGCGTTTCACATCACCCAAGGGAGGAGGGGTTTCTATTCAAGGGAGACTGGGATGTTCAGGTGAGTCGAGCAGGACCAGAGTATCATGGGCGAGGAGGAGTCACAGCCCAGATTGTGAGTTTATATCTGGATGATCTGGGGACTTGTCAGCAATATTTCCCTCTAGTGGTTGACCATTTCAGGGATGTATTCCCAGAAGACATTTCAGGTCTACCTCCGGAGCGAGAGGTGGATTTATCTATTGAGCTTATGCCCAGAGCAACACGGGTGTCCATTCATCCTTATAAGATGGATACCCCAGATTTGCATGAGCTCAAGAGGCAATTGGAGGAGTTGCAATCAAAGGGTTTCGTCTGACCCAGTACTTCTCCATGGGGTTTGCCTATCCTGTTTTCTAAGAAGGCAGACAATACCCTGAGACTTTGTTTGGACTATCTGAAGCTAAACCAGTTGGCGGTCAGGAATCGATATCCCTTTATGAGGATTGATGATCTTTTTGATCAACTTTATGGAGCACGAGTGTTCTCGAAGATGGACTTGAGATCAGTATATCATCAGCTACGCGTGAGACTATTGGACATACAACTTACAGCTTTTCTGAAAAGATATGGTCTGTATAAGTACTTGGTGATGCCGTTCAGACCCAAGAACGTGCCAACAAATTTCTTGGCTCTGATGAATCATGCGTTCCATCCTTATCTGGATTCTTTTGTAGTAGTATTTTTGAAAGATATATTGATGTACTCTCACACTCGAAACGACCATGCCACCCATCTTGAAATTGTATTCAGAACACTGAGAGAGATCAGCTATTTTCTATGATCTCAACGTTCCACTTTTTGATGGACTTGATTCACTTCCTGGGTCAGATCATCTCGGAGGAAGGAGTAGATGTAGACCCAGAGAAGGTGAGAGTAGTAGTTTCCAGGGAGAATCCAAAGAACATGTTTGAGATAGAAGTTTGTTAGGGCTGGTTGGTTACTACAGGCATTTTATACTGGACTTCTCCTGCTTAGCAGTGTCGTTGATGATTTTTACTAATAAGGGTGTGAAGTTTGTTTGGAAAGAAGCTTGTGAGACAACCTTTCAGGATCTGAAAAGAAGGTTGACATCAACACCAATCCTGATACTCTCAGAGCAAGGGAAGAGCTATAAAGTTTATTGTGATGCTTTATGTATTGGGTTGGGAGCTGTGTTTATGCAGGGTGATCGAGTTATTGTGTACGGGTCTCGGAAGTTGAGGCCACAAGAGAGGAATTACCCGACGCATGATCTCGAGTTGGCTATGGTTGTTCATGCTTTGTACTGTTGGAGACATTATCTCTTGGGAGAGAATTTTGTGGTTTTCATCGACCACAAAAGTCTCAAATACATATTTACTCAGCGTGACTTGAACCTGAGATAGAGAAGGTGGCTAGAATTCCTCCAGTCCTTCGATTTTGAGCGTGCATATACACCTGTTAAAGGTAATACAGTAGCTAATGCACTGAGCAGGAGGACTCAAATACAGGCAGTGCAGGAGGCCAGTGGTGAGTGGCAGCTCATGGAATTGTTTTCTGAGATTCATATAGAGGTGCACGATAGTCAGGGGAAAACCTATCTTTCTTCTTTAGATGTGACTTCTACCCTCCTAGATAGAGTGAGGATGAGACATCTATCTAATTCAGAAGGCCTAGTTCTACGGGAGTTGGTGGAAAGTGAGGACCCTCCTTCTGGTTGGATGATAGGCGATGATGATGTACTGTGTTTCCATGGACGAGTTTGGGTTCCATGGGATATACGTGAAGAGATGATGCGGGAGTTTCATGCTTCATCTTGGGAAGTTCATCTCAGAGTTACCAAGATGTACCGTGACTTGAGACGTCGGTATTGGTGGCTGGATATGAAGAGAGAGATAGCTGGTTTTGTTACACTGTGTTCCACCTGTCAGTAGGTGAAGGCGGAGCATAAGAGGCCACCCGGACTGTTACAGCAGTTACCCATTCCGGAGTTGAAATGGGATGATGTCGTGATGGACTTCGTGACCGGGTTGTCGAGGTCACCTCAAGGCAATGATGTCATGTGGGTTGTTGTGGGAAGACTCATGAAGGTAGCTCGCTTTTTGCCAATCAAGGAGACCTTTGGTGTTGACGAGTTTAGGAATTTGTATATATGAGAGGTCTTATGTCTTCATGGGGTCCCTTTTTCTATCGTTTCTGATAGTGACGCCCACTTTACGTCTCATTTCTGGAATAGTTTTCAGAGGGCACTGGGTACACAGGTGCTTCTGAGCACAGTCTACCACCCTCAGACTAATAGCCAGTCAGAACATACGATACAGGTGCTAGAGGACATGTTGTTTGCATGCGTCCTAGACTTTGGGGGCTCTTGGTAGAAGCATATACCCCTAGTCGAGTTTTCCTATAATAATAGGTTTCATGAAACTATTGAGGTGGAACCTTACACGGGTTTATATGGAAGGCCATGATGATCACCCTTGTGCTGGTTAGAGGTAGGTGAGGTAGCTTTACAGGGACAACATCTCGTGCAGGAGACATCTGAGTAGGTCCAATTGATTCTGAAGCGGATGGCTACCACACTGTATCATCATAAATCTTATGTTTATCGTCGTAGATGACCCTTGGAGTTTGTTGTTGGGGATCAGGTTTTCTTCCGTTTTTCACCAAGGTTGGGACACAGGCAGATCAAGAGACAAGGGAAACATTCACCGGGGTATGTGGGGCAATTTGAGATTCTGGAGAGATTCGGGCTGGTTGCCTATCAGTTGCAGTTACCACGGTGGTACTGGAATATGCACGACGTCTTCCATGTATCTCAGTTGCGCCACTATCATTCAGACCCATCTCACATCTTTCAGCCAGAGAAGGTTGATCTTGAGCTAGATACATCCTTTGAGGAGCATCCATTTCGTATCTTTGATAGGAGCATGAAAGTTCTCTAAGGCTGGTCAGTTCCTCTTATATGGGTGTTATGGCAGCATGGTCGAGTGCAGGATGAAACCTGGTAGCAGGAGACTGACGTACCTGCTCAGTGGCCTGATTTGTTCACAGCTTTATCTTCGCCACCCTTGGAAGGGAAATTTGGGGATGAATTGCATTAAGGGGGGAAGTTTGTAAGAAGTTGGTTCTTATTTTTGAGGTATGAGTTTATTCTTTTCACTATTCCTTATGTTTTTTTGAGAAAATAAGTAAAATGGGGAAAATTCACAAATTTTTGGGTACATGGCATGTACTTTTCCACCTTTCGTGTACTTTTTACATTTGGGAAGAGCACACAGGGTGTGTAGCCCTGTCGGTGATGAAATGTGTAAAAACTGACTACATGCCATGTAATGGTATTTAGACGCCGTGTATTCAGTCGACAGGTGAATAGTAAGGTGGTGGAACTAGCCTCTAGCTGAGTGAAAGTACATTTTGTGTAATCAGGAATACACGCTCTATACTCATGTCGATGGATGAACAGTGCGGAGGTGGGAAGGGTAGCCACAAGAGGAACAGTTAAATGAGAAAAGTACATGTCATGTAGTTAATAGTAAATGCCATGTAAATTGTTTTTTCTCTTAAAATGGGCAGTAGCCTCCCCTTTTCATAGGTAAGGCTTAAAACCGGAAGAGGAGTCGGGAGAGAGGGCCAAACATTTGGAGTTCAACTGAGCGAGCATCGGGAATCCGTTTCCACCTCTGTTGATCTCGTTGGAACCGTACGGGTAAGCATCTCCTTCTCCTTAAGTCGTTCTTACCGATTATTTACTGAGGGAAAGTTATTTACGTTTGAACAGGGATTTCTTACACCTCATATCTTCATCGTTCTTTTAAGATTTAGGGATCGTCGTTCACATATACCGATCAGGGGTGTCTAAGGTAGGTGGCCTAGTGTTTAAATTCTAACTACTTTGTGTCTTTGTGTACCGTTGAGCTACGAGCCCATGTTGGGGTGTCGTGTGGCTAAGTCCTTGGTTATTTGGAATACCTAGAATTGAATAGGTAATTGAATGTGACAATAAATTGTTGTTTGGGATCACTGCTTAGATCCAGGACCACCCCGGGGGTGCATTCCTCTGTTTAGACAGTTGGCCAGGATACCTGAGGGTATGCCATATTTATATTGTGCATTACTTTTTCCTTGAGAGTAATTGTATGTAAATTTCATGTTTATGCATTGGGTTCGGACCAGTTACTTTCACCTGAGAGAAGTGTTCTTTTAGCCTAAGGGCATTGTTGATTAGCCTGAGGGCATAGTTCTGTTAGCCTGAGGGAAATGCATGAGGGAAAGATTCTGATTACCTGAGGGTTTCGTTTCAGTTTAGCCTGAGGGAAAGATTCTATTTCACCTAAGGGAAATTCCTGAGGGAATGGTACTGTATAGCCTAAGGGAAAGCTTGAGGGCATGGTTTTAATATATTAACATGAGGGAATGATTTGGATTGTCTTGATGGATTGGTGCTGATGAGCACAGAATGTTATTAAATTAAATGAATAATAAAATTGAAATACAACTGGTAATGTTAGTTACTTTTGAGTACTTCTTAGTTTATTGCATTTTACTACTGCACACCATTGTTGCATATTTACACACTGTTGGGTATAGGCCCTTGGTGGGTGCCTACTGGGATTTATTTTTCACAGCCTATTTGGGTCATGTCTTCGGCCCAAACAGATTACATTTCTGTAGGTGTTGATGGGGGAAAGGGTCCCTATACAGGTACATGATTGTTGATGAGGAGTAGGGGAGCATGGGACCGAGCATGGGCTCGTGATGATGTCGGTTGTTCTGTATTTTTTTTTGTAATCTGTATTGTATTGTACTGTATTGTTGTGTAACATGTTCTGACTGTTTTCTTAGAACATGAGACATGATGCATCATTATCAATATACTTTTGGTTATCTTTTACTGCAATTGTTCATTTAATATTTTGTATAGTTATTTCTTCCGCTGTTGTTGTATGTTTGTATATTTTATTTCGATGCGCTACACTTTAACAAATGAGGGTATAGTTTCCCCATTATCATACCTGGGCCCTTCCTTCTAGTCGGTGGCCTCTGGCATTTGAGGAAATTCACTTGAGGTCATGTGACCAACCTGCTTCAGGGAACCCGTTGAGTGGCACCCGGGTCCAGGATGTTACATTCATATCAAAAAAATGTCACCAAATAGAAAAATATTAAAATTTAGGAAAATTTAGAATCTAAATACAATGAAAATCAAATTTATATAGAATTTAGATGTATTTGTGTCCTTATCTCTTAGTTTAACCGCCTCATTAAACCCTTTAACCCTTACTGTGGTGAAAATATTTTTACCGTGGTAGTTGTTCATTATAGCTAAAAATTAATTTCATCTTCATAAAAAATATTTGTTATGATGATTCAAAATACTTAATCCTTTTTAAAAAATTAGCCTCTATAATTCTTAAAATTTACTCTAAATATAATTTCTCCAAATTCCATGAAACCCCATTTTTAGAATAATTTCGTTTTTAATTTTACAAATTATTTTACACCAAAATCAATTATTATATTGATTACCACAGAGTTATTTATATTATTAATAATTAATGGACAAAATTTTATATTTATTAAAAAAAACTAAAATTAACCTATTGAATACTTGATTAAATGAGAACTGAAAATAGTAGTTATTTTAAGAAAAACTTTAATCATATTTCCAAAATGTCAAATGTAGATTTCTAAGTTCAGAATAATATTTTTTAAATTAACTATATTACTAATTAAATATATTTTTTTCTATAATATAATTTTTGTAATATTTCCAATCACTATTATATCATGATAATTTCATAAAATGATTATATTTGTAAAATATGAATTCTCACTATTAAACCAAAATTAAACTATTTTGGAAACTTTCTAAAAATTTACCCTAAGACAATTTTTGATTGATTTTTTCTAAAATTAATTTATTTAAATTAAATTAAAAGACTTAAATTTCATAAATTTATATTTTAAATAAAAATATAAAATTTTAAAAAGACCTCATTTTATAAAAAATCCATTTTAATCTTTAAGTGTTTTTATCTGTATATAATTTACCACTGGGAATTAATTTATTTTTTCATACATTTTATATTCCTAACTTATTAATTTTTAACTTTAATTTTAATAAATTATTATTCAATTCAGTTCATTTTTTTTGTCATCAAAAGATACTAAACACTTAAAATTATTTAAAGTGAAGATGTTTGAAAATATTGGCTCGTTACATTCAACCCCCTTAAATAAAGTACACCCTCATGATTTTAATTATCACTTACTAGAATGAGTGTATCATGACATGGTAATATTGGGAAATCCTAGATTTAGAAATTATATTACATTATTGGTTCAAAATACAAGAGAACCTGAAAGATCCATGAGCTTAGTAGTCATGGAAGACAACATACATGCATCTATTAAAATTAAAATCATAGGATACACCATGAACACACTAAAAAACATTATTATCCATCCATGATAGACCTAAAAGTTATACATATCAATCCCCTATGTTTCCTGGGGGAAAAAAAATAACGGTGAGTTCAAATTCTCTGTAAGAAGTATCATAGTGTTGGTGATATCATAACAAAACATGAAACAAGTGATATGTAAGGAATAAATAACCAATAAATAGCCATAGTAAATGAAAACTGAGGTCATTATATATCAATGATAATAAATGAAAACATGGATAATAATGATCATTGATCTCATATATATAGAATACATAATTTCATATATAAAAATATATTCTCAAGGCCTTATTCTAATAGACTGTACAAATATGGGGATAGGTATATACTAAAACTAAAAAAATTGTCTCATGAGACCTTTTGATGCATCGAGGGAATATATAATTTTGCGCTCCACCCATCACCTAATTAAGTCAAATGTATTCATTATAAGAGTTAATAATACATTTCATACCATTTTTTAAGGAACCTATAGCTGAATAAAAACATGGTTATCAATATAATGAAAAACATATAAAAAATATTTCCTCATTAAAATGAATAATGTGTATTTTTATAAGAATATCCATTAATCAATTTAGAAGCAATGAGGTATCATCAAAGTAATTGGATGTTCCCTTATCAAATAAATATAATAGTTTGGGTACTTTCAATGTGATTGGTTATCCATGGAAGATAGTAATTGGGTCCAATTGTTTATATTGGAAGGATATAAAGGAAGTGGTATGAAAAATAATTCATCAGGTTCATAAAGAGAATCTGGATATTCCAAAGCATGTCCATTAGGAGTTTCTGTCCAGGTGTATAGATTTATTCTTACTTTATCATTCATCAAAGTGATGATTTAGAAAATTCTAAACCAACACTTTTTTGGGTGACTAACCCTATGAAAATTTGAAACAAAAACTCCTCTATTATTTAGTATCCAAAGAGTGATTTATTTTCTATGAAACCACTCACACTTTTACTTTTCCAAAACATATGATGGTTTTTTCACTATAGAAATGATTATGTTTTATAATCATTTTTTTAAATCTTGAATCAATGGAATATGAGGTAGGTATAGTAATATATATTTATAAATATATTTAAATTAATGGTTAATCTATTAAAAAGTTATTCTATATAAATTTATGCACCACTCAAAAGTAAATAAGGGGTGAATATAGCATTATAACCAAAGAATGAAAATTGAGATGGTAAAACTAACTTATATCTAGGGTAGATATTCAATCGAAACATATTAAAAGTGAAGGATTAAAATTTATTTGAAAATGACATAAATAAAAGTAATTTAATGATATAAAATCTCAAATATTCATTATATACACCACATAAATAAAATTTTGTGCATAATACAGAACCTTTCTCAAAGATAATAATTTGAGACAAAAAAACCTTACCACTTGTCCTAACTTCCAGGAATGAAATTTAACATTAATCACAAACATATTTATCTTAATCAAATAATTTATAAATTTAATCATATACATGTTCATTTATTCTCTAAATATTTATCCATTATCTATATGAATTCTATTTTGTTTTTTTACCTATTTTCCCACATCGAGTGTTTATAGTTTATTCATTTCTACTATTTTCATAATTGCAGTGTTTATATTCATTCTTCTTAAAATTTTCATCATTACCTGGAATTTATAGTTACTATTAAGGATTATTATAATAATTTATGATTTTTCAAATTCCATTCATGAGTATTTTAGGCTTTATCCTTAATGATGAAATCAATAACAAGCATGTTTCACTGATTCTTCATAATCAAAGGGTGTTTTCCTAATTAGTTAATTTAATTTAGAGTTAACATATATAGAACCAAAAAAACATTATTCATGCATTTATATTACATTATACTAGTAATTATGTTCCTATAGTCATTCATGATATAAATTCGTACTATTTTTCAAGTATGTGGTTAAACCAACCCAAATAAGAACATTCCCTGATTTAATGGATGAATATGAGGTTATTGTATTGTAATATCAGCATACGAGAAGAATAATTATCTTATTTAGCATTTATTAGTGTGTTATATCATAATTTTATAAAATTTTAATAATAATTATTCAAAGATGAAATATTATATAATATAAACTAAAATATTTCCCTCTTAGTATTATTATTTATGATGGTAAATTTTATAATGATTTTTTATTGTTTATATCATTAATATTTTATTAAATTTCTCTTAAAAACAGTAATAGTGAAATTAAAATAATATTTATCCTGTAAAAAAATTCATTAATTTTTCCATGAAAATGTAATAAGGAAAAAAATTGAATACACCATTTCATTGATGTAGTAGTTTGCACGTATGAATAAATGATAATTTGATTTTCATTAGAATGGAATAAATTTGTAAAATGGTTTATTATATAAAAAAATAAAACATTTATATTTATCATAATCAATTAATAAGATTTCCTTTTGTACTAGTCATGTTAGGAAGTGAAGGAAAACGAAACAAATTGTTTCATACAGATGGTAGTCTGCACAAATGCACGAATCATGTTTTCATTTTTCTTATGGAAAAGGGGAAAGGTGTTTAATGATTATTAAATTAACATAATACCATTCGTTATATCACCATTATTTATTTGATCATATATAGATGATAAAATTAAAATTTTAATGGTATGATTTGAAGGAAAGAAGTTAAGTAAAAAGGATTACACACGTTGATCACTTTGAGATTTCCTTATGAAATCCCTTATAAATTGAGCGATTTTGATAAAATAATATTCATGTAAGCTAATATAAGAAATATAGTTTTAAATTAGAAATAAAAATTATAGGGTTTTATGATGAAAAAGAATTTTTGGAGTGGTATAGAAGGGGAAGTGAAAGAAACTTTTATAAGTGAAAAGGGATGGCATTTTTGTAAATACCCATAAATGTTTAATAATGGGAAGATGATCTCAAAAAAAGTGACTCCAAAATAGAGAAATAATTTATTGGGTAATAGATAAGGATTATAAAACCTCATAAATTTAATTTCACACATGTAACACCCCGAAATCCTAAAAGAATAATATTTTATCCAATACCATGTATGACACGCAACACCAAGCATTGAAGGGAATATAGAACCTCATAAATTTAAAATATATTTAATATTTTATCTAAATTCAATATATGATATATCTTAAAATTCACACAATATTTACTTATATTTTGTTATATACAATAATAAATTTCTTTTATATCTTGCGTTCCACACAAGACCGAGTTTTACCAAATACTCTTAATATTATAATTTAAAAAGAAAATTATATTCCATTAGTTAAATTGGAAGTTATAAAAAATATTAACTATCTTATGAAAAAATATATTCGAATTCATTGGTTACCAAATAATTATAAATGAAAATAAAAACTGATTTAATATAAATGAATTGATTTTATAAAAAACTATTTTTATGTGCCAAAGGTGTTTTATCTTAAAAATTAAATTATTTACTATTAGTGGATGATATAAATGAAATTTAAATAAATTATATTTTAAATAAATTATATTTACATTCAAAAAATTGATTTTATATGAAAAAGTTAAGTTCAAATATAATTGTATGCTTAAAAAGTAGTATTTTTGTAAAGGGATATTTGCACCATTTAGTTACGTACTTGTTTTAAAACTAAATTTTGAAAATTTTATAAATTATATTTTAAGTAAAAATAGTCATTTTTAAAATATTAATTCCAAAATTATCTCGGGGTTAATTTTATGTATTTTTCTGAGAAGTTTCCTTTATGATGAATAGTAAAAAATACTAAATTTTAATTGAAAAATAACATTTCAAATAAATAATTTATAATTTAAAATTATATTTTTAAATTATATTTAAATTAAAATTATATCAATTATACATATATTAATAAAATTTATTCCATTTTACTCATTTTTATTATATATTTATATAAAAAACTAAACAAACTTTTCATCACTTTCACATTAAAACCCTTCTTTCTCATCCCGTCTATAAGATTAATTTTAAATTAATTATTTCCACTTATGATGATTTAATTAGTAAAAATGGAATAAATATTTTTAATAATAATAATATCTAATTTCTAATAATTCCAAATTAATGTTTTACCAAATTTATTAGTGAAAGCTGTAAAAATTAATTAAAATAATTAAGAAAAAAGAGTTTACTATGGGAATAAACTTTAAACATAATGGGGAAAATGACCTAGAAACTTCTCAAAAACCCACTGTATGTCCATATTTATACCTTATACATTTTTTTGAGTTTTGGTCATTATTTTAACCACTTTAAATGTAAAATATGTTGGTGTAATTCACTATTTAAAAAATTTACAAGTTTTCCACTCACCCCACTTATTAAAGGCCTCCCCCACTCCTCCTCGATTCACATCATTAAAAACACTTTTATATAACCAAAACCTATCCAAATAAATCCCAAAATTCCCTCCCCTCATCTTATAATCATTAATTTGGGCATACAAGAAAACTTGGAATGTTTTAGTGCAAACCAAAGGAACATACCTGAAAAAAGAGGTAATGTTATTCTAAAAGAGTTTTTATTTTATTACCTTCTCCACCCACTTCAATTTATATTATACCATGATTATATAATAACCTAAGTATATTAAATATAATTATATGTTGTTACAATAAGGTTATTACCTATAAATTTACACACTTCCATCAAATGGATAACGAAATCATCATTCTTGTGTACGACGGACTACCACCTCATGAACAGATGTCGTTCATTTTTCCGTTACCACATTTAATGGTTTGAATAATGAAGTGTTTATATTTTCTATATGATATATATGATATTTTATATTTTTTTAATTCTTATTTTTTAATATATTACAGATAACTTCATGATTTCCATTTTGTGGGAATACGATAACATTATTCGTATGTATAGCAGACTACCATCACACAATTCAATGTAATTCGTTCATGCATTACATGGGATTTGTTAAGGACGTTTTTAATGAAAATATTTGATATATATGAAATAATAATGATACTATAATTAATATATATATATATATATATATATATATTGATTTTCTTTCTTTCAATACAACAGGAAAATGAAAATAGTATTCATATTTACGTACGGCCTACCATCTCCATGAATGGTGTACTTAATATCTTATAAAAAATATTATGGAATACACTAAATACATATATAAATTATATATATTATGTTTACATAATTTTTTACATTCTAGATATTATTAAATCATGATCTAATTAAGAGGAACAAAAAAATTACAAGCTGAAACGTACTCAAAAATCAAGGTAATTAACACCTAACACAATGAAAATAATGAAATATTATTAACCAACATGTGATAATATGATATAAAATAATAATATATGATATCTTACATATTAATATGGTTCTTTTATAGGTTCATATCATGTATAAAACCACTATATAGAAGTTTAAATGAAGTACGACCAAAAAGAAAGCATGAGGTAATAGATTTCATCTGAATTTCATTTCATTGATGAATATTTTAATGTTATACTCATAATTAATTTTATATGGTGTATATATTGGTACATGAAATGTAATATCATTAATAATCCATTATTAATGTTATTTTCAGTTTTAATTTTAATTACTTCATCTAAGTGGATTCAAATTGAAAGTTACCATGTGGTAAATAATTTCATAACTCAAATCTTTTTCATTAGATCATATTACCTAATCACTCTCATTAATATTCTATGATTATGTGTATTATTAGTTTTTAATATATATTTTTTTATTTAAACTAGTTTTATTTTGATTAATAGTTTATAAATATAATTTATTCAATGATAAATTATCACTTCAATGTTATGATCATTTTAAGGGTTATTCCACAATCTCATTCTAATAATGATTTTTTGTTCATAAATTTCCATTAAATTAAATTATTTGATAATTTTTTTAATAAAAACTTTTATTTTATTCATATATATTTATTAATAGTTATTTAAAATTAATATTACCATTTTCCAACCATTGTAACTTAAGGTTTTTAGAATTTTTTTTAAGAAAACCAAAACTTGTTTCTCTCTTCGGTCAAAACTCTATTTTCTTCAAAAACCATGTTTTTAAAATATGTTTTCAAAAAATATTTTCAACATTTAAAAATTATTTATTAAAATATATGTTTATCCATTTTTCCTTTTTACAAAAAAATCAAAGGAATCTTTTTATTTCTTATCGAACAATGAACATTTCTAAACCTTTTTACCATAAAAAATGAATGTTCTTTACAGTATATAAATAATTATCAATCAAAATGAACTTAATATATATGAATATTAAATTTCAAGGTTATGAGTTTATTTTTAAAAACAATTTTTTTTAAAAGTGATATTCAATGAAAAGAAATTTTCATTGAAATTTTCAAAATGAAAAAGATATTTTCCACAAGAATTTTGTTTAAATGTATTTTCATGGTATTTCTATTAATAAATGAAAGAAACATTTAATCATACTAAAATGGGTATATATTGTAATGATATCATCCTTATTATTTATATTTATGGTTTATGATCACTTTGACTATGGATGTTATATTTTGATACCATTTTCTATATTACTCTTTGTGGTTATGGTAATATTTTTTGATTAGGGAATGTATTTACATTTTGTATACTAATATTTTATACAAATGTTTATGTTGATTACATTTCACCTCTTTCATATGAGAAATTTGTTATATTTTATATTGGATGGTCAGGGCCCACTATATCCCCTCAATGCATCGGTAGGATTAATGAGAAAAAATAGATATGGTTTTGGCTGAGTCCTTACCCTTTACTATATTATTGGCATGAATCCATAATGGTATTAGATTCATGGCATGAATCCTTGAATGTATTATATTATTTTATTAAATCCTTGACAGTAATATATTTTTATAATTAATCCTCAATATTAAGTTTTAGATATCAATTGTTGTCCATTCCATCATTATGAATTAATTTAATGATATTTCATGTGATTGTTATATTATTTATAATTTCAATGATTATGTTTTTTAATCAAGTGATTATTTATATTCCATTATTTTATCAACATTTATTCCTTCAATATTTTTCTCTAGTTATTGAATAAATGGAATGTGATTTAGTTATTTACCACTCCATATTGATTATGATAATTGATACATTATTGCTTCCAATATACTTAACCCTTACATAACATTTGAGATCACCCTTATTTGGTTTCATATAACTAGGATTCCCTGAAGTTTAATATGAATAAAAAGAAGGGACATAATATATGGAATAAATTTATTCTCAAAAAAAAATTGTTGTAATTTTTTTATTCAAATTTAATATTTGAATCTTGTAATATCTAGATTACCAAGACTCCTAAACTGATTGGTCCTTTGGGTTGAAATTCCTTGTATCTAATGTCAATGTAATGGTAGTAGGAACCATCTCTAGGCTTACTGGGGTTGGATTACTATAGTTAGTATCATATCAACTTTAGTAGAAACCTTGGGAACTAGATTTTGGAAAATATATATTACAAAACATA
Source organism: Viscum album (assembly GCA_963277665.1). NCBI lineage: Eukaryota > Viridiplantae > Streptophyta > Magnoliopsida > Santalales > Viscaceae > Viscum > Viscum album. The sequence continues at coordinate 340,821,840 of OY728152.1, read as the reverse complement.
CACCTAAGGTATAATTTAAGGATAAGTATATAATAACTTAATAATTTTTTTTAAGGTATATATTATGTGTTTTTTCTTATAAATACATCCCTATGAGTTGATTTGGTTTTGGCATAGAGGTGCCTAGGGGTAATAACTTTGAAAAAATCATGTCGAGCTTGAATCAAGTGTTACTTAGTACCCAAAAATGGGTTTTAATACACACCTAATTTGACACTCCCATGGTATATTCTTAGGATAATTCAAATTTTCATTACAAACTACTATTAAGGATTTGAAAATAAATATATCTCCAAAGAGACCATGTTTATGATCATGAGATGAGTTGTGCATAAAATTTTCAATTTCATTTATGTATTTCCTTAGTATTGGGATTAGACATTATGTTTCATATTTATATGATCTAATATACTGTATGGAATTTTTTATAAATGGAACCTAGTATAAGGAGTGAATACAACAATGATGCACATACACCAAAGTGTAAGAATAATCATTTCTCTGATGGGATTAAGCCAATATTTTGAAGGGAAGAAGTCTCCCAAACATTCTCATTATATAGGGAAATAGTATTATGTGATAACCAAGAGAGAAATAATTCCATATGTATTATTATTTAAAATGAAATCAAGAAAATAATATAATGATAGAGAAATATATGGATAAAGGGAAGAAGAAAACAAGGTATTTTCTAATGTTTGATAATTGTGGAAAGAAACACCTTGGTGATGGATTAAAGGGAATGGTAAATTTATATAAGTGTGGGGAGAAATTCCACCATGATCATAATTTCAATGGAAATAAAATGGTTTCCAATATTCAATACTTTAACATTAATTAAATGCGGCAATACCCAAAAAAATTACCTAAGACACGAAGTAATATACCTCAAAAGATTCAAATGGAAAGTGTTCAAGCATATGTTATTACTACAAACATAGATGAATGATTAATAATATTTTATTTGGATTCAAGAATAATGTTATAATATTATATTAATCAATGATATTCTGGTTATTATGAAATTTATAAGGATTTTATTGCAGCACTATTTTAGTAAGTATTTGAGAGCATATATTGAATGGTACCAAGAAATGTGATTCAGTAGCAAGTTCAACTTTTTGGATAACACATGGTTGAGGAAAATATAATCTTTAATATGTTCTAGATTTTGAGATAATTGGATAAAGAGATGATTTATATGGATAAATTAAATTAGATACTACTAAATACATTAGAACTTATTCTAATGTTTTAGATCATAATATTTTTAAGGGATATAATGTTAAACATTTATTAAATCGTTTAAGTTTAACATTGGATTAGGTTTTAGAGATTATTTTATTAATTCACCATATAATGAAACTTGTTCTAAGATATTAAGTAGAAATAGTTCATGGTAAAAAAGTAAAATATAATTTTTATAAAAAAACCTATCAATTATGTATATTTCCTTATATTCTTAGAGAGATAAATAATTCCACAACTCTAGGAAAAGGGTCCTGGAACAAAAATGTTGTCCTATTATTTTCATTTTTTATGATATCAATGCCCTTTTTCACACAACTAGTTTATGACCTTCTAGTCCTTAACTTTCTACTAAACAATTTATGTATCTGACTCCCTCATTATTTGAGTTTTATTTTTTTCTTCTATATCCATGTTTTCATTTCTTGTATGTGTTCTCCGATATAGAAACCTAATTATGTGATTATTTTTTATGAATTTTGTACATCAAATTTTTTATTATAAATAGGATGTACTAACAACCCTTATCATTATATTGGATTTAAATAATGATATTTAAAAATATAAAACCCTTTATAACCATGATCAGGTTGACATTGTGATGAGGCAATTTATTTAATGTGATGGGAATATAACACCCCAAAATTCCAAAAGAATAACATTTAATTCAATAGAATGAATGACACACAGTATCAAGTGTATATGGGAAAATAATATCCCAATAAATTATATTATATTTAGTATTTTAAATAAATTCAATATATGATATATAATTCAATGCATGCCACTCTAATTTATCTTTCGTTACACACAAAAACTTTTTTTGATAGCATTTCTTATACGCAAGCCCGATTTTTACCAAATACTCTTAATATTGTAATTTAAGATGATAATTATATACTAACAATTATGTTTGAGGTTATGAATAGGATTAGCTATCTTATGAATGTATATGGTTGAATTCTTTGGTTTCCAAATAATTAGGAATAAAAATATAAAACAATTTAAAATAAAGGAAATATATTTATAAAATAACACACTACTGGAAATTCGGGCTATATCCACGGTATAAAACTATGGCTAAGGTCCTCAAACTGTGGCTAAGTTTGGCATGGATATAGGCCTAGACTTATATCCATGTTTTGGAACTATTCCAATATGTATTAAACCATGGTTCAAACTGTGGTAATATCACTATAGCCATGGTTTAAAATCATGGATATACTAGAGGATGGACATAGTTTTCTGCCATGGTTAGAAACCATGGATATAAGGTCTAAAAAATCATATGAAAAAATACCCCCCCCCCACTCCCATGGACACCCCCCCCCCCCCCCCGCCAGACCTAGGACACCCCCTGGACACCTCCCAAATAGACCCAAGATATACCCCCCAGACCCCGGACAGCCCAGACCTCCACTCCCCCCAGACCCTGGACAACCCCCCAGATAGAGCCCCCCCTCCCCTCCCCCCAGACCTGGGACACCCCCAGGACCCCCCCCCCCCCCCCCAAGGATAGACCGAGACCCTAGACATACTCCCCTGGATAGCCTAGACCTCCACTCCCCCCTGACCCCATAGATCCCCCCCCCCCCCAGACAGAACCCCCCTAGGACAGACCTTGGATAGACCCCCCCCCCCCCCAAGACACACCCTGGACACCCCCTCACCATGCCCCCTACCAGTCCCCCTACCCCTCCCCTTGCCAGTCCCCATGCAATCCCCCCTTCCAGCCCCCCTGCCAGTCCCCCTACCCCTCCGCCTGCCAGTCCTCCTGGCATCCCCCCTGCCAGTCACCCTACCCCTCACCCCTTCCTATCCCCCTGCCCCTCCCCCTACCATTCCCCCTTCCATCCCCCCCCCCCCCCCGCCACCCCCACCCCCTACCATCCCCCCACTGTTAAACCATGGATCTTGGTCCCTAATAAAACTTTCAAATCCATGGAAAATAGACCCTATAGCCACAGTTAATAACCATGTAAATTGATTCGTACCCAGCTATACTTAATCACCAAATGCTTCCATAATAGCTACACCTTATAGCAGTACTCACATCCTCTAGCTATGAGAAAAAAACACCACCTTCGAAATAAAACTGAACTCATGCATAACATAATATATATCATAATAATTCAAACTCTCTCTAATATAATATTGTCATAATAAAAAGAACTATTTGATAAAATTAAAAGTGTATACCAAGAATAAAATTTACATCTTAAATATACCTCAATATGAAAATCACCAGAATCATCATGACCCTCATCATCTCCTTTAGAAACGCCATCCTCATTATCACCACCTCTCAAACCACCACCACCACCACCACCATCATGATAATTGAAATATTTGTTGGTTTATGCACCTAAATCGGTGGAAGGAGCGAAGAATCTGGATAAAAATAATGCATACAAATGAGAACACATTTAATTAATGAAAACATTCAATGTTTATATAGTGATTCATATAATAACATTATTTTACCAATAAAATACTATAATATACATAATGAATACAAATGAGAAAACATATAGTCAATGAAAACATTGAAATATTCTTGCGTGTGATGATTTGTGAACATAAAATTGAAGAGAAATAAGAAGGATGTTTAGAATATATAGCAATAGTAAGAGTCTTATGGTCTAAAGCGAACTAAATAATAATGAGAGAGTAATCAAGTTTAGATATGGTTAAAATACTAAATCATATTTATTTAATGATTCCCCACCCCTTGCACCCCACCCCCACCCCCATGCACCCCACATGTAGCCTACCCACTACCCTACAGACCCCCCCCCCCACCCCCCCCCCACCCCCCCCCCCCCACCCCCACCCCCCCCCCCCCCCTGAACCCTCCCCATTGCTCTACTGACCCCCCCCTACCAAACCCAGGATAGACCCCCTAGTAAAGACCCTGGGCAGACCTCCCCCCCCAGAAAGACACCCCCAGAAATGGGACACACCCCCAGACAAACCCTGACCCTGTACAGATCCCCCCCAGTCCCTGGACAACCCCCCAGACAGACCCCTCCCCCCAGACCCTAGACACCCTAAGACAAACCCTGGACAACCCCCCCCCCCCCCCCCACTAGACCCTAGACACCCCCCCACCCAAGACACACCCCCTTGCACCCCACATGCACCCTCCCCACTTCCCTACAGACCCCCCGCCCCCCAAAAATACCATAGACACTCCATCACCATGCCCCATGCCCCTCCCCTACCAGTCCCCCAACCCCTCCCCCTGCTAGTCCCCTTGCCCCTCCCCCTTCCAGTCCCCCCACCCCTCCCCCTACCCCTCCCCCTGCTATCCCTCCTGCCAGCACCCCCCTACCAGTCCCCCTGCCAGTCCGCCTACCATCCCCCCCACCCCCTGACAGTCCTCCCTACTAGTCCCCCTACTCCTCCCCCTGCTAGTCCCCCTACCATCCCCCACCCCTTGCCATCCCCACCCCAATCCAGCACCCCATGGTCCCCCCCCCCACCCCTACCATCCCCACCCCCTACTAGACCCCCATGGTTAAACTATGGATCTTGGTCCCTAATAAAATTTTCAAAACCATGGAAAATAGATCCCACATCCACAATTAATAACCATTTAAGGAAACATTGATGAGAAACTTTTATTGAGAATAAATCCAAAGTGGGATATTGAAGTACCCAATGAAGGATCATGGTAACATTTTATATTTTTTATCAATAGATTACAGAAAAGTAAATGATGTAATCTAAAGAAAATGAAATGAAGTAATTTAAGGAAAAGTAAAATGGGAAACAATAATCATATTTGTACACTGGATGAGGTGTGGAATAAGAAAGAAATGTTTCCAAACTTTCCAAACTAACAGCATATCAGTAGGGGAAATGAAGTAATTTATAAAACATGTAAACCAAGGTGGCATACTAATATTGGTACCACAGTGATGTCTATAGAAATCACAGGTCATGAATTTACCATCTATATTGGGAATACAAACCAAAATGTCACAATCAGAATATTCATATCTAGAAACATCTACTGCAACATGAGTTGGAAGCAGGTCACATATATCCGGATTACTTTTTAATTCCTAAAAATTAACATCCCTCAGAGTTATATGAATGTAAATATCATCAATTATGGATCTATAAATCCAATGGGTTCTCCAGATATTCAGTTGATAATTCTTACAAACCACCCATTTACAACAGCCCATAATGTCACAATAGGTCAACTTAACAGCAGGTCATACCAATGTGGGCACATACATGGTATATACGTTCTGAAATTTGTTGAAAAATCTGGTGAAAAGAAATTCCAAAGACAGGTCATAAGTTTAAAGAACCCTCCATGTGATGGTTTTTATCATGGTATCATTGAATATTCTAGTATCTTTAACTCCCATACGTCCCATTTTCATAGGATTGACACAATATTTAGAAGAAACGGTTACAAAATTCCATTCATCAATTGATCCAGTACAAATAAAATTTTGAATCTTATGATTTAATTCTATAACAATGATTATGGGAAATCTATGCAGTGATAAATAGTATACAAACATTTAGGTGATAACAAAATTGACTAAGAAAATTCTACCTTCCCGAGACATGGTCTTCCCTTTTCAAGTTTCCAACTGGTCAACAATTTTTAAAGAAATATTCTCCATATAAAATCCTTTCACTCTCCCCTACAAAAGGGGAACCCCAAGGTAAATATATAGAAGTGATCCTTTCTTCAATCCAAATCGTGGTGATACCCAAATCTTCTAAGAAATAGACACTCCATTTCCAAACATAATAAAATACATATTCCAGCTAATAACATGACCTGAAACATCTTCATAATGTGAATAAATTCTCTTGATGTATGAGATAGTAACAATAGTAACCTTACAAAAGAGAAAAATATCATCAGCATAAAACAAATGTGATAGTGAAAAGAAATCCCTCCCGTACCCCATCCGCTGATAAAACCCAATATTAACAAGATCAATAAGATACAAATTAAGATAATCCTCAACTATAGGAAATAAAATTAGAAATAAAGGATCTCCCTTACTAACTCCTCTTTAACACTAGAAGAAACCCCTTGGGGACACATTAACCAAAATAAATATCCTGGTTCTGCGCAGGTTAGAACAAATCAAATCAATGAACCTCTGTGAAAATACATTCATTTTTAGAATAGAAAAAATGAAACTACATTTTATTGTATAAAAATATTTTGATATATCAATATTCAAGGACATATTACCATCATTTTCCTTCCTCTTCATGATATTCACGCATTTAGAAGCATTGTAGAGGAAATTATGAACGTTCTTCCCAGGGAAAACCCCAACCTGATTTTTCAAAATAAAACCCTTAGCAATGTCACCTATCATGTGCGTTATGATTATTCTAATGACCTTTGGTATAAAAAACCCAATAGAAATAGTGATAAATCCATTATATATAGAACATTTACTTTCTTTGGGATTAATACAATGATATTGGAGTTCTGCCAAAAAAACATTGATTAATGAATAAAAAATTTCCTGATAGCATTTATTACATCAAGGTGAAGAATGTCCCATTAAAACATCAAAAACGTTTTGTTAGGACATCTAGTCCAGCAACACCAACCATATTTAATTATAAGAGAGATTCATGAATCTTCTTTTTCACTAGGGGCCTCAATAAGCCTTCTATTCTAAATATCATAAATTCTTGGTTCATTTCATTTGGTCAGTTTTTTTGTTTTTCCTTCCCCATTATCTGAGTAAATCTGCTCAAAGTAAAAAAGACATAGCATTTTTCATTTCATTCTTAGAACTAAACATATTACTATTAATTTATAGAGAAGTGAGACACTTTCTCACATTTTTCTCTATATGAATGCTATGAAATAAAAGTGAATTTATATCCCCCTCCTTCATCCATCTAATATAAAATTTATTATGAGAAAGGTTCTCTTTTAGAGTCAGGATAATATAAATTTTGGATATGGATTTTATCTCCTCCAGAGAGGAAACATACCGAGGCATGTTTTTTTTTCGAAAATAATCAGAAGAGGCTAAGCCTCCTTAATTTCAATATCAATATTAAAAAATGTTGATTTGTTCTATTCTTTCAGTCTATTTTTTATAATCATTATCTTGCACGTTAGAATATGTAGAGGAATTCCCACAAAATCAATCTTCCAGGAATCCAAAACGATTTATCTATAGCCTGGAACAATAATCCTAGAATTTTAAAACATAAAAGTAAGTGGGGTTGAACTTGATCTATTAATACAGAATTAAATTAATAGAGGATTGTTATTAGAATGCAAACATGGATGGGTGAGTTTAGATATCTCAATTGCACTATTCCTTTTATCCAATTAACCAAAGCACCTATACAATCTACTTTCTAGCCTCCCCTTTTAAGAATATCGATTCCATGTTTAATAAACCCCAAATATGGCACCTTTGTCCAATCAACATTTATCAATATAAGAAAAAATCACTATCTGATATTTTATAGAAATTACTACTGGTTTTTTAATCAGACCTCAAAATAGCATTAATGTCACCAAGAAAAATCCAACTCCTTGAAATATTCTTTGAGATGGAAGTAGTGTATGTTCATCAGTATCCTCCTAGTATATGAACAAAAACATTAAGTAAATCAATAAAATTTCAATGGAATTTTTTCCCCTTAAACATATTAGTGAGATCAGTGTTCCCACTACCTATATGGGATTGCCAAAATCGATCACGAACATTTGATGTGAGCTGAGAACCACTAGTCAGTGAACCCAATATGAATATAGAAACCGAACATTAAATATATATGATGAACGTATGAATATAATGTATCATTTTTTATAAACAAAATATAATGGTACGGGATACAAAAGTGAATACCTTGAGATCAACTATCCAACCGTCATATAGACCAATGTCAATAAGATCAAATATTTCACACACATGAGTAAACTCGAAATCATCAATTCTTCAAGCATGTTGTATTACATGTAAATTTGATTAAAAATAAAACAAATGGTTTCTAATTTCTTCTAAAAAATTGTATAAAATAATCATTACCTTTGGAATTTTATATTCACATCAATCCTAGTTGCAAGTTGTGAGAGAAAATAAATTGCATCAGCTATGATTTATTTTTGGTTCTCTACAAAGCATGCATTGTTATCATGCATAACAGTACAAGTCATCAAACTCGCAATATGATCATTGAAACTAATTGAGTGGCTCTCTCAAGAAAAAAATGGAAAATTGGACTACATACAATCGAAGGTGTGCCAGAGGAGATAGAGGGGCCACCTCGGAGAAACGTCATCAAGGAGGTACGATGGACACATCAGAGGAGGATACAATTCAATATAATTATAATAAAACTTAACTGCTACATAAACAAACTTATCTTGTAATTGCATAATTCAACATATCTAAAAACATTCAGAAACACGACAATACAATTCAGTATTAAAATAATAAAACCTCATTGCATAATAAAATTACACATATTAAAGATCCAAAATTCAATTCACATCAATAGTGAGTTTCAATATCAATATAATCAAATTCATGATAACCCTCATCCACGCCTCCAATAAAAACACCATCAGCACCTCTCATGCGACCAGTATCATCATCGACATCAGCATCGGTACTGGCACAAACACTCGGAATGGCTCCGGCTACAGCTCCGGCTTCACCAGCAGAACTCATCGACATCAAACATGTGTCAACCGCTGTATCTACTTATAGTGAAAGTGTAGAAGAAATGGAAGATATAACATTCTTCATGTTTTCAAATATTTCCTTTTTTTCTTTTTGAGTTGCTTCTTTGATTGTGGAATTCATTTATTCCACTGTGACCAAACTAGAATCGGTACTTCAAGAAAAAATATTATTAGACCAGTATCGAGATGTTACAATCTTCTTCTTGGGTCGACAATGCACTCTGTCTTGATGCTCATCTTCTAATACCTAATGTAGATGATCGTTTGGGCCCAAATTTTCAGGTTATTTTTCTTCCAATGTCTCCAAAGAATTCTATTGATTGATATATAACATAAATTAAAATGATAAAATAATATAAGGAATTAAATTTAGTCAAAATAAAATAAATTGAAATATGCTTACAATTTCCTTCTCGGTGTAAGTATTTGGAACAGTACCATCTTTATTTTTCTTCTTATACAAAAAAATTAGAGCGAGTAACACGACGCTCGATATTCAATTCATTTTTATAGGAAAAAAATAAATCAATCAATATTGGAAGTCAAAAAAATTAAACTAAACGCGGCTATATATTTTAAATATTAAATTAACTATGTTTGCTCAAGATATGGTAGTGAAGTGTGTCCACGAGTATAAACATGTTTCATTCCACTCTTATTTATTTTATTTCGGTCTAATTTCTCCTATAAACATATAATTATATAATTTCATTAACATAAATAAGACTCGTTTTCAAATAAATAAATGAATATATATATAAATTTAACAAATACCTTAAAATATTGACTCATCCAATAGTCGATCATATCTTTGTATTGTGGTATTGGGGAATCATGAATCACTGGTACTTCTTGAAGCTTCGTGCCAACTCTATTTTTCAAACCAAGATATAAGTCATACTTGTACACTCGCCAAATTTCACCTAAATCCATTAACCTTGCAGCCTTGGTATTTTTTCCATCCGGAAAATTATATTGGAGCTACAATGGACAAAATATTTGTTAAGAAAATATTATAAATTAATATATATAAAAGGTGATTAACATTACTTACCCATATCTCTACCTAGTAATTGTCCTTTATTTGTTCTCAAACTTACCTCCAACTTATTGGTTGAACCAGAATGATATTGTTGTGTCTAGAAAGTGTTCCCATAAATATTTTACATTTCGTACCATTTTTTTAATTATAGCTATGTCTTCATTGTATTCAACTAAGATTTTCATGTGTCATTTCCAAACCTATCACATTTTTTTGAGGGCTCGTCATCTGGTGGAGACTGGAGCTACTCATGAAAAAAAGTAAAAAGGATAATAATATATATGAATTTATCATTAATCACTAACAGTAATGTTTAAACACATACCAGTGGATGGGGGATCTGCTGACCCCTGAAGTGAAGCGTTTTGAGGGGGAGTAGCCTCTGTGGTAGGTGGGATATATATAGTAGGATTACTCTATACAGTAGATGGATAACCCTGTACAGATGAGGGTGGATATGGATATGGATATGGTGGGGGGATATATGGGGGTACAGTGCCCTGTACAGTGGATATTGGGATTGGAAAATAAGGAGGGATGGGAGTATGAGAGCTACCATCCGATATTGGTGCCGGTAGAAAGGGATATGGAAAATGTGGGTATGGATAATGTGGAGGTGGAATAATCCGCGGATGACCTTCTGATGACTCAAGCATCATATTAGTAGGTTGAACTATGGAATTAATACCCCCCTCCATACTATCAGCCTCGGTAGTATAATCCAACTATCTCCTTGACGAAGTATCCCAAAAGAACATAGATGATAAAATAAAATAAACGATTACAAGATAAATAATATGATAGACCATAATATTCAAACATAAATTGTACATACAGTTTTTTCCATATAAGACACATGTTGATCATTTCTTCATATTTTACTATTTACTCTAATATCATCATATTCAGATATTTTGACATATAAATTTAAAATAATATTCAAAAATAAATAAAAATAATGCAAAATGTTAAATAATACAATTGTATCATAAAACAATGAGATAAATTTTCAATGTGATATTTATATTCATAAAATATCAATACTTTTCTATGTATAATAATTACTATAGATGTTCTTAAACAAAAATTGGTCATACAATAAATAGTTTTATATTAGAAAATGGTTTAAAATATACTAGTTAATTTGATATCATTTATGGAAGTTTAAAAAAACACATACAATATTACGATAATGTCAGGTAAATACATAGAAATTTATCATCATTCTGTGTGGTCTGTGATAATTTCTGGTTCACAATCTATTCTATAAATTGAGTCATCTATGTCATCAAATGAACCATTCAAATAAATGTCGATAGTTTCATCCACAACATCATTTTTATCAATGTCTTCATCAAAAATATGTCTAGGAATGACATCATCAATGACCCCAAATTGTTATTGTAACGGGTCAGTTACACAAAACAACTGTCTATCCTATAATGCAAGAATATAAGGTTTATCAGTGTGAAGCTAGTGATTCATATTAATCTCTCTAAATCCATAGTTATCAATATGCATTCCTTGTTGTGTTATTGAATCAAAACACTTATATTTTATCATTGTGACGCGACCATGTTCATAGTAATCTAATAAAATGATTTATTCAACAACCCCATAATATGATATATTTTCTGACCGATGTTTTCTATCTGATGCACTCACATAACAATCTATTGTGGCCCTTATCGTGACAATGTCATGCTGTGTTTCCATTTTTTTCACAGCTATTTATAAAAATTTTAAATCCATTGACAACGATTGCCTTACAATCACGTACCACATCATTTGGACCAAAGTATAATGCTCTTACTTCATCTGATACTTCATTCCTTGGTAGAGTTAAAACCTAAAAGATACCAACATTGAATATTAAATAGAGACATGTGATTATGTTATGAGAAGAAGAAAAAATATATTATCTTTGACGTAAACCAAGCAGCAAATTCTTGGCTGTGCAGTAATTCCTTCCTCTTAAAGGATAGAGAGCGATGTTTCTTTTTTATAATTTCTAAATGCTCTCTACAAATATGAAATCTTAAAAATGTTAGAAGTTATGAAGAAATAACATAATGAAAAAAATATATATTTATTAGTTTACTTACTTGATAAAATCATCATGTACACCACATTTGAATAATATTTTATGATGGGTCATTTCCCACTCTCCCCTTCTTAATGTACACAATGAGTACCATCCAGATATCCCCCTGTTTGGGTCAGTGAAGGAAATGTAGGCTCAATAGGATCATATTGCTCATCTTCAGTTCTCATAAGTCTGTTAGACCTCGTGGTGACATTATCCATGTAATGAAAATAAATCCATGCCTTCTTGTGCTAAATAACATTTCACATTAGAGCCTTTAGGGTGACATTTATTTCTCACATAAGTTTTCAATGTAAACATCATTCTTTTGGTAGGATACATCCACCGACTTGAAATAGGACCACCAAAAAGAACTTCTGTGGGAAGATGCCCAGTCATATGTTATATACATGTGAAAATGACGGTGGGAAAATTTCTTCAAGTCGCAAAGAATAATCGGTGCATCTTTCTGCAATTTCAGAACTACACTTATGATCAATCTTTTGGCACAAAGGTCTCAATAAAAATGAAATAACTTAATCACATCAACTCTATAATTATGTGAAAGTAAATGTTGAATGGAAATAGGAATCAACTCATGTAACAATACATGGTAATCATGGGTTTTAAGATATTTTAGTTTCACATCTTGTTTATTCACCCTTTCTGAAATATTACTTGAATAACCATCTGGATCCTTAAAACATTCCAAGACCTGAAGAAATGGGTTCTTCTCCACATTTTTTATCAAATAACAGGTAATATGTACTTTCCACTTATTTTGACCAATTAACAAAGGAGGATGTTTTACTCTTATACCCCAATCCATCAAATCATGATGAGACCGCAAATCGTCTTTTGTTTTTCCTTTGATATTAAAAATAGTAACAAATAACGTCTCACAAATTCTTTTCTCGATATTCATTACATCCCAAAAATGATGCAATAAATTCGATGACCAATACGTCCACTCAAAGAATATGCTTTTCTTTCTCCAATTGTTATAGGAATTCGAATTAACATGTTTTCTGTTTCTGATATTTGATTGAATTTTTCCAAGAACCTAATTCAAATAATTATGTTCTTTAACAATATCATTCCCTGAAATTCATTGTGGTGTCTCATCTATCTTGATGGAATTATTGAACTGTCTTCGATTTTTCCTGTATGGATGATCCATCAGTAGAAATTTTTGATGCCCTATGAAGCTAAAAGATCCCTAAAACTTTATTCTTCGGAAACGTGTGTTTTTCATACAAATAGGGCAGGATAATATTCCATTAGTACTATAACCATACATCATTATTTAGGTAGGGAAATCACTTATCTTCCATAATAAAGTTGAACGAAACATAAAGTACTCCTTCTGGAATGCATCGCATGCATGTGCACCAACAATTTGTAGCTCCATTAACTCCTATATTAATGGCTGCAAGTATATATCAATATCATTTCTAGGTTCACTGGGTCCAGATATCAATATAATCATGATATTAAATGTATTATTTATACACATCCATGAAGGAATGTTATAAATGTGAATGAAAACATTCCATGTACTTTGTGCTGTATGCATTTGGCGAAATGGGTTGAAACCAACAAAAGATAATCCCAATATAACATTTCGTGGGTCAGCTACAAAATAAGGATGTAGCCTATCAAATTTGTTCCAAGACAACTCGTCTACAAGATGCACTATTTCATCATTATCTTTATTTCTATCATCTTAATGCCATCTCATATTCTTTTCTATTTGTTCTGACATAAAATGTATTTGAATCCTGGTAATTAAAGGGATGTTCCACATCACTTTCTCTGGTATGCGAGATTTTGTTCCACATTTATTAGTCTTCCACCTTGATGTGCCACACTGTTTGCACTAACTTAACTCTATGTTTTCCTTCCAGAACAGACAACAATATTTTGGGAAATAATGAATATTAATAGATGAAAATCCAAATTTGTCAACCAACTTTGACGCCAAGTAATTATTTTATGGAATACATGCATCATCAGGCAGTAAATCCTTAATAAATGTAAAAATATAGTTGACCGCAGTATTACTAAATCCATACAATTCTTTTCTATGATATAATCACATTAAAAACTCATGTTCTCTCATTTTTTCACATGCCTGATATACTGGGGTATTTTCATCTTCCCTCAGATTTCTAACACTCTAAACGTCATCATCCTGATTAATATACGAAAACCGTGTTCCGTTATTCATTTACTCTTGCACTGGTCTACATGAGGAGCTAGCTTCAGAAACAAAAGGAAACCGATCGGAAATCAGGTTCTACATACCAATCATTTCTGCTAAATCGATATCATTCACCACTTTCTCTTTTTCTCCATTGTGATACCACACATGATAATTTTTTGGAAACCTTGTTTAGTGATATGATAACTCACTTCCTCATGAGTTAACCATGGTCATCCAACACAATCAAAACACGGGCATCGAATCCATCAGCCATTTGAATCATTAGTGAATGCAAATTCCAAGAAATATCGTAACTCCTTCTGAAATTCATCAGTGATCCGATCAATGTTGTAAATCCAATATCTATCAATTATGAGGTAGATAAACATAGATTAAATAAATAATCAATAAAATGGCTTATCATTATATGTATTGTTTCATAAGATAATAAGTTACCATCAATAACTTGTAAATAAAAAAATCATAACAAATATTATGGTTATGGGAATTCTTAAATGTTTAAAATTATAAAAATTCATAAATAGTCACACATTTCTATGACCACATAAGATTGGTTTGGTGTACCTCCAACACCCACATTAAAACATAGATGTTTGAACAATGACCTATTATGTTTTTTATTGAATTCTCTGATGGGAACCCCCCCTCTTGAACACCCCTCACCCTCCCTCTTGGATCATCCCCCCACCCCCTCGACACCCCCTCCCTCCTGGACACCCCCCCTGACCCCCCTTAGAAACCCCCCCTGCACCCCCATACCCCTTCCCCCCCTCCCTGCCCCTTGCACACTAATCCCCCAGACCTCCTTCACCCCCTTCACCCCCTCCCTGCACACTACCTCCCCCCCAAACCCCCCCCCCCCTCCTAGACACCCCTTACCAATGGACCCCCACACCGCTTGTACACCTTGCCCCTATCCCCCACCTACCCCCCCCCCCCTTTTGACAACCCCCACCCCCTACACCCCCTTACCCCCTCCCTGCACACTGCCCCCCCCCCCCCCTAGACACACCCCCTGCCCCCCTCCCCCAGCACCTCATGTACACTGCCCCCCCCCCCCCCCAACCCCCACCCCGGACACCCCCCCTCCTGGACAGCCCCCTCCCCCTGCCCACCTCCCCCTGTACCCCCTCCTCTATTCACACTGCCCCCCCCCACCTCCCACCCCCTCCTAGACACATATGCATAGCTTTGGAGCACATGGATTGTAGGTCATTGGCAGACATCATAAGAATAAGGATACATATAATATAACTAATCCTTTCATCAATGGCTCAAAAGCTTCTACATGGATTAAGCTACTTTCATGGAGTTAGAATTCTTATTTATTTTAAAACCATAATTTCATTAAGTAATTGCAAAACACTTTCACCCAATTTTGAAAACAAAAATTTCTATTGTAAAATAAGGATATGGCCTGATCATCTAAAATATCATTCATTATGTCCCACATTGATTCATCCCTAAAAATTATGGATCTCTCATGATACATATATACAAAGACTCAAATATGTTGACAAACCATTACTAACTTAACCACATGTTTTGAGAGACAATAGGATACCCACACAATAATTTCTATGAATTTTTTGTATTGAGAATTTTTTCGTAGTTTGGTTTATCAATTGATATATACCAACCTCAAAAAACTGACCCAATCCCTTTTTTCATCTATAAACACATACGAACCCAATAAAACTAAATATATGAAAATGTTGATCAATAAATAATCAACCTAAAATCCAAAAAAAATACGAATCCAAAATTCAAAAACCACTTCCCATGGTAACATAGGCATAATCATATAGGGTGGTGATACAGAACACACTCACAACAACCCTTAAGAATCCCAATAAAATTATAAATCAATATTTCTAAGACAACCAAAATATTAAATGAAATTATAAATAATGGGTCTAGGTTCCTACAAAGAAAGGAAACCTTCTACCTATGATATCATTTGTAATGAACTAGACTGGGATTCAATTTGAAACAACACTCGCCGTGTCTTTCAACCATCACACATGCCATTAATGATCCCCATGAGATGGATAATTGTTTTGGGACATCATAAGAACACTGTTGGTAGTCATTTATCTGTAAAAACAGATAAAAAATAGTAGCATAAAACTAATGAAAAATTGACTCAACCATTCCATATATTTGACATCCATACCAAATAAAATATATTAAAATAAACTATAGAGAGGTATATTAAAGTAAAAAAAATAATCCCTCTAATCACCCATAGTCTGCCACCACTGTATATGAAAGAAAAAAATAAACAACCATATGCCTTTTTTCTTCCAGAAGTGGATAACACTACCCTCTATCTATATAAAGTATTGAAAGGAAAATTTTCCAAATTAAACAATTTAATTGGACACAAGTTTTTAATTCTGTGAAAATAAAAGAAGGTCCTACCCAAATAAATAATAGGCACCATTATCCAAATCTGATAAAAAAACAGGTCACCTCAAACCCTAGATAAACCAAACCTATAAGAGTGGTCTGAATCATAACTAAGAACCATAAATTTATATTATAGAGGAGTCAGCATTAAGAATCCAAATATTTCACAACCAAAAATGGCTATATAAATCCCTATGTAAAGTATTTAATAAAATTTTAGGCTGAACATCCGGTATAAAATATGATTTAAAATACATTAAAAATATAAAAAGTCCAAACAACAATACTAGAATACCCCATGAGGTAATAAGAAACAATGACCATGTAAATACATGGATATGGAAATGAGGGTTCCAATAATATATAAAGTCATATCAAACAACATTCCAAATAGAATTTCACAAATGTTCTTAGTAGACTGATCAATTTTCAAAAATATTTGAAAAACCTCATCGAAACACACATGAAAACTAGTTTCAAAATCCCATATGAAATTATTTTCATAAATGATAAGTCGAAATCAAGCTTTCACATAATCCCTCTTCTAAATTAAAGAAACCTATTTGGAATGAAACAAAACAGTGCTAAGAATGAATTTCACAAAATCGAAAATTTCATTTTAAGGCCATTTTAAAATCACCATGAAACCCACTATATCAAAATTCTTTCAAAAGAAGGCCAACTCTACTATTTTTATAAAAATCCTTTAAAAATTATAAACTAAGTTTTAAAAAAGGGTCAGGAAAAAAATAAATGTTTAAAACATTTCAATCCGTTTTTAAAAGTCAAATGGTTGCTTAAAAAACTATTATATTTCATATTTAGTCCATGAAAAGTCTTTAAAACATAAAATCTAATTAAAACCAATTAAAGAATTCCTGTTACATTTAAAAACAAAAGATAAATTTTACAATAGCTAAATATTTTATATAGAGATACTTGTGAAATTTACAAGCACTTGGTAAGTGGCCTAAGCCCATCCCAAGTGTGAAATCCATTTAAATACTGAAAGAATACTAATACAAGCATACAACATAATTTAAAACTCCTAAAAAATGAATTAAAATCCACAATTTATTTATAACAAGAAATGTATGGGGATACTAAAGAATAACGACCAAAAATCAATCGGGGGAGATATAGTTCTATGAAATGCATCACCCCCAATAGAGGATTCCCTAATACACCACCAATTTCACCCAAAATTTCCTGAAATGCTAAAAACAATTACAAGGAAACATACCTCAAGAGAAATAATGAACTGTGGCTTGAAGAGGGGAGCTCGATCATGAAGAGGGAAGCACCAGCCGACACACCGAATTGATGAGGAATCCCCGAATAAGGGTATGGAGGAGGGAAGGAATGCATGATGGATGGAGGAACCACAAATGAAGAAGCCAGTGAGGGAAAGAAGAATAATGAAGTAGAAGAAGGTGAGGATTGGATTAGGGAGAATCGTCCGGGTGACGATCGACTGATGATAAGGGTTTCGGGAGAGGAAATCCCGAGTGAGAGGGTGGGAGAGTAAAGACTGAGCACGTGCATGGGAGAGGAAAGCCCGAGCGGGAATAGAATTGGAGAAAATTATAGGAATGGGGGAAATTAAAATGTGGTTTTATCATATCTATATCGACGTGACAATTAAATTGTAGGAATTAAAGTGTGGATATAGATTGTTTTTCAAGTAGTGACAATTATTATGTGCCAGAGGTATTTTATCTAAATAAATTAAATTAATTACTATTATTTTATGATATTAATGAAATATATATATATATATATATATATTATATTAAACAGAAAAAATTTATATTCATCCAATAGATTTGATGTTTAAAAGATAAGAACAAATCCCATTTTACGCATAAAAAAGTTGTATTTTTCTAAAGGCAGTTTTTTTATCTTTTAAAGGCACAATTTTTTTAAAAAAAAATTGAGACTACTATAAATACTATTTTTCAAAATAAACTTCATTTTTAAAATTATAGTATAAAAATTATCTTATGGTTAATTTTTGGAATTTTTCTGAGATGATTAATTTATTTGATGAATAGTAAAATGATACTCAGTTTTAATTGATAACTGACGTTTCATTTAAATAATTTATTATGTTAAATTATACTTTAAATTGTTTTTAAAGTAAAATAAGATCAATTATACAAATATTAATAAAATATATGTAATTGGAAGAATTTTTATAATATATTTAGATATAAAACTATGTAAACATTATAACATTTCTACTTTAAAAACCCACTTTCTCGTCCCGTAAGCAGGATTAATTTTAAATTAATTTGTTAAATTTATTTTTATTGAATTTGTAAAAATAGATTCCATATTTGAAAGAATAATAATTTATAATATGTAATAATTCTCACTTAATTTTTTACTAAATTTATTAGTGAAATGAGTTAAAATTAATTACAGAGATTGAGAGAAAAGTGAGTTTACTAAGGGACTAAAATTTAAACATACTGGTAAATAAAAAAATAAACTTGTAAGAATCCTATTTAATGGACATATGTATAGATTATCACTTATATGATCTATTTTGGTTAATTATTTGAGCCACATGATATGGAAAAAACATGGATGGAATTCACTCTTTCATAAATTTACAAGTTTTCCGCCCACCCCACTTATAAAAGGCCACTATGTCTCCTCCTATATCCACACCATTCAAGACAATTTTTTTTAATACAATAACTACTAAAATAACTATATAAATTTCCTACCTTAATCCTATAATCATTATTTTGGGAATAAATTAATCCTTTTAAGGATTTAGGGAAAACCAACGGAAGATACCCGACAAAGAGGTAATGTTCTGCTAAAAGTTTTTTTATTTTATTTCCTTATCTACCTCTTTAAAATTATATTATAACAATATTATATAATAACCTTAGTATATAACATTTAATTAAATTTTTTTATGCTAATTTTACTACCTAAAACTTCACACACTTACATCAAATGGGTTATGAAATAATTATTCGTGTGTATGGAAGACTACCACCTCACGAACGGATGTCATTCTTTTCTCCATTACCACCATTCAACGTTTGGAATAGTGATGTATTGAAAGTTTATATATGATATATATTATAATTATTATATTATTATTCTTATTTAATTAATATATTTCACATGTCTTCATTTTATCCATTTTTTGGGAATACGATAACGTCACTCGTGTGTACGGTGAACTACCACATCATGAAGTGATGTGATTCATTCACATTAAATTAAATTTATTAAGAATGTATGTAATAAAAATATGTCACATATATGACATAATTATGAAACTAAAATGATAATATATATATATATATATATCTTTTACTTTTATTTCTTCTAATATGAAAAGAAAATGGAACCAATATTCATGTGTACATACGGCCTACTATCTCCATGAGCGGTGTATTTCATTTCCTATAATCAAATATTTTATAATACTATAAATACATATATACTAAATATATGTGATATTTAAATAATGTTTTAAATTCTTTATATGATGCAATCATGATATAAATAAGATTAACAAAAAATAACAATTCAAAACATACTCAAAAAACAAACAAATTAACACCTAAAACAATGAAAATAATGAAATATTATTAAAAGACCAGTGATAAGATGTTTTAATGGAATAATATGTGATATCATAGATATTAATATGGTTATGGTATAATTTAATAACATTTTTAAAACCACTATAAAAGAGGTTAAATATGACCAAAAGGAAAGTACGATGTAAGGGATTTCATCTCAATTTCATTTCATTGAGGCAAATTTTGATGTTATGAACCTAATTACATTTATATGGTATATATAGAGCCCCTTTAAATGTAATATTAGGAATACTACATTATTAGTGATATTTTTAGTATCAGTTTTCATTATTTTACCTAATTGGATTTGAATTAAAAGATACCAAGTGGTAAAGAATTTCATAACTTGATTTCTTTTCATAAGGTTATATTACTTCCTCATTTTCATGAATATTATATGATTATGTGTATAATTATTTTTGATCTATCTTTTTTTTATTTACATTTTTTTATTTAAAATTTATACACATAATTGATTCGTTGATTAATTCTTATTTCAATATTATGATGATTTTAAGAGTTTATTTCACAATCTTATTTTAATCTATATTAAATATTATTGAATTTACATTAAAAGAAATTATTTGATCATTATTTAATTAACCGTTTAATATTATTCTAAAATGGTTATTCATGATTATTTTCAAGTAATAGTAATATTTTTTCCCTTTGGTTCTTAAAATGGTTTGTAATATATATTTAAGAAAATCTGAAATCATTTCTCTTTTCGATCAGAAAACCATTTTCTTATAAAACCATTTTTTTCCTCAAATGTTTTTAAAAATAACTTTAAACCTTTTGAAAATGATTTACTAAAAGTTATTTTTACCTTTTTTCCTTTTTATAAAAAAATAAAAGGAATGTTCTTGTTTCTTGCTGAAAAAAGTTCCATTCTAATAATTTTTCCCAGGAAAAAGGAATGTTATTTATAGTATAAAAATAATTATCTGCAGACATAACCTATATTTATTTAATGATTCCTTTTCAACGTTATGGGTTTCTTTTTAAATAATTTTTTTAAAAGTTATTTTCAAAAAGTTCTTCAAAATGAAAAGGATATTTTCCTCAAGAATATTTTTTAAAGATATTATCCAAGTATTTAAATTAATAAAGAACAAAAACCATTTACCCTTACTCTAATGGGAATAAATTGTAATGATGTTTTCCTTATTATTTATCTATATGGTTTATGTTCATTTTGACTACGGATGTGATGTTTTGATACCATTTTCTATATTATTCTTGGTGTTTTATGGTTATGTTTATTGATGGGGGAATGTATTTAAATTTTATATTGTAGTTTTTAATAATAATGTTTATATTTATTATTTTTCCCCCCTTTTATAAGGGGAATTAATTTGATTTCATATATGATGGGAGGGGATCACTATAGTTGCTCGATGCATCAGTAGGTTTCATGAGACAAACAAGATATGGTTTTGGCCGAGGCCTTACCCAATGATTAGATTCATAGCATGAAGCATTGACAGTATTATATTATTGGAATAAAGCCATAATAGTATTCAATTATTTTCATGAAGACTTGATTGTGTTATATTCTTGTCATGAAGCCTTGATAGTATGTTTTAGATATCCACCGTTTTTTATTCAATCATTTTGAGTTCAGTTATTGATATTTCATGTGATTATTAAATTAGTTAAAATATTCATGGTTAAGTTTCATGCTCATGTAATTATTTATATGGAATTATTTGATCATAATTTATTCCTTCCATATTATGCTGTAGTTATATTTTAAATGGAATTTATTTTAGTTATTTACCTTTTCATGTCGATTATGCCATTGATTCATTATTTCTTCTAATGTACTTAACCCTTAATAATAATTTGAGCTAACCCAAATTTATATCCTTTCCACATTATTAATTGAGGTTTACTATGAATAATATGTAGGAATATTATAGATGGAGTAATGTTATTCCGAAAAACAAAAATTATGTTTTAATTAGTGCATTAAAATTTAATATATGAATCATGTATGTACCTAGCTTAACAAGACAACTAAACGTATCAAAATTTTGGGATGTGAATCCTTATATCTTATGAAAATGTAATGGTAGTAGGCACGAGCTCTGGATTACTTTGTTTAGTTAACTATATCACATTTTTTAAATATATTTTTAACTCTACTATTTGATTTTCCACTTATACCACATTAACTTTTTTCATATTAAGTAGTTTTTACCTTGGTCAATTGTCCTCTATGACGAAATATAAAATGATAATTTTTACATAATTTGGACATAATGATTCAAAATTTAAAATTCACTATATAATATTAAAATTTTAAAATTTATATAATTTACTTTTAAAATAGTAAATGTATAATGCCTTAAAACGGTATTTCTGAAAAATGTAAATTAAGTATTAAAATATCAAATATAGGATTATAAATGAAAAATAATATTTTAAAATGTATAATGTTAATTATAAACCTTATATGTGTTCAAGATAAGGTTTTTTGAGTTTTATTTTAAACTTATGACCTAGAAATGTCATAAAAGTCATAGTTTTAATAAAAATGGTATTTTTACTATTCACCTAAAATAAATCTTTTTGGAAAATCCCAAAATTACATGTTCATATAATATCATGATGAAAAATTAAAGAAATTATTTTATTTTTTCTAATAAAATTATAACATACATAAATTAAAATTTTAAATATACTTATGAATAAATTCTCTTTAGATAGAGAATTGTGTGATAGTTCATGATATGGTGTTTACCTGCTACTGTAGGGTATCGGGTATTACATTCTATCCCCCTAGATAATTTAATTCTTGAAATTGTTTTATATATTAGTTATTAAAAAATTGAAATTCCATTCTCAAAAATTCTTTAGGATCTCGGGTTTCCTCTTCTAGTTTTTTATTTCTCCAAAGTACTTTCACCAATCGAGTTTCCCAATTCTATAACAGCTTCTCTCAAGTGTCATGAATCTGGATAGGCTCTTTATTTTTAGAAAAGTCAAGTTCCAACTCTATTCCCTTAGATGTGAGAACATGATTTGGATCTGGAATTTTTTTCCATGGCAACAAAACATGTAATACATCAATTACATTAGAAAGGCTGGGTCTTATATCCTATATATAAGCTACAAATCCATTTTTTTCTAGTATTTCAAAAGTCCCAATGTACCTAGGGCTTAACATGCCATTTTTACAAAATCTTACACCTCTATTCCATGGTGAAACCTTTAAAAATACATGATCTTATACTTTAAATTCAAATCCATTCTTTCTATTATTAACATAGCTAAAAAAATTTCTCTGGGATGCTTTATAAGGATCCTAAATATTTCATACATTAGTAGTTATATCCTCCCCAATATCTGACCCAACATTATTTATTTCTATATCTTCTTCCCAAAATTTTAGAAAATAAATCTTCCCACACAATTCTTCGTATAGTTCAATCTAGATGCTCAAATGGAATACATTATTTTATGAAAACTCAACCAAATGTCGGAACTAATCCCACATACCTTAGAAGTTTGGATAAAATTATCTCAACATGTCTTCCAATTTATTAATATTCCTTTCATACTTCTCATAAATTTGGGATTAACGGTGTTTCTTAAACAAATCTCAATGTCGAGATCCCTTTGAAGACTCTTCTAGAATTTTTACATTAATAGAGGGTTGTGATTAGATACACTTGAAAGATGTTCCCCATGAAGTCTCATGATTTCATTGATATAGATTTATTCAAGGAAATCAAGGGGTAGATCTTCCATTACAACTAAGAAATATATAGACTTGGTAAGGTTATCAATGATAAACCAAAAAACATTGTTCCTCCATTTAGTCTTTAGAAGTAAAGTGTCAAATTCCTTTGTAAGACTATCCGACATCCATATAAGTATAGGTAGAGGTTTTATAAATGAATTATGGTATTGTATTTTATACATTAACCACTTTTACACTAAGCATATAGAAAAATATTATGTAATTTCATGAATCATATCATCCTACTGTAAATTTTCTCTTAAATCCCAATACATCTTTCAAAAACTAGTGAGAATGGATAAATTTGAGATATGTGCTTCATCTAGATTTTCCCTCTTTAACACTTGTACAAATGGAATTTATATAATCTTTTCAAACCCCAACACTTCATCTCTATATATGAAGCCTGTCAATTTTTTATCAGTTATTAATTTAATCTTACTTTTTAATTTCTTTTAATCTTTATGGGACTTCTCTATATTTTATAGTAATGATGGTTTGGTAATTTCTTAGAAAAGGAATAATGGATCCCCTTTCCTAAAAATCACTATATCTATATTTACTATAAATATAAAATAGGATCCTTGATAATAATTATCATTGTTATAATTCCATGGTACCTCATGCTCAATATATTATTCGCCTTGTTTTCCTTCTTGGGGAAGTAGTGTATCGATAAATTATAGTCCATGGGTAGTTCAAAACATCTTCTTTACCTCATGTTGATCTTCTTCTGAGATAGGATATACTTCAAACACTTTTGATTCGTATATATGTCATATATTTACCCATATAGGTAGTGTCTCAATATTTTAAAATAAACTTTTATTGATACCATCTCGATGTAATTGGTTGTATAGATCTATTCATGTATTTTCAATTTCCATGATGTATAGGAAACCACCCTATCATTATAAATAAATACATATCCAATTTCGTTCTTCCATAGATCTCTATATATGAAAAAACATCCTTAACTAATGGTAAAGTTAATAATTGTTCAATAATAATTCTCCTCTTAAACACTTCAAAACGTTCTCTGTATTGCCTTGACCATGTGAATTTATCCCCTTTACATGTTAACATGGTTAATGGATTGGAAAATTGGGCAAAATATTGAACAAGCCATTGATAGTAACTCGATAAACCTAGGAAAAATAATATCCCAATTATTTCCATCATTTTATGACATTTTTATTACCTTTTCCTTATAAGTGTCAATATATATTCCATCCATGGAGAAAATATGGCCAACAAAATAAACATTATTGTGAAAAAATTTACATGTGCTATATTCCATATATAATTATTTTTTATGTTCTATATAATTATTTGTTGATTACTCTCATCCTCTTATTAGAACTGATAATATATCAAGATATAATCAATTAATTCCACTAGAAAATTATCTAGATAATTCTTACATACTCATTTTATTATATCCATAAATATAGGAGGTGTGTTTTTCAATACAAAGAGAATTACTATAAATGTATAATGTCCATAACTTATTCAAAAATTCATCTTCGATATATAATCCTTTTTCACCCCTACCAAATGATACCTAGGGAAAATATTTATCTTTTACAATTATTGGTATCTTTATATTTGACCAAATAAGTCATAAATGCGTGGTAAATTATACTTATTATTTATAGTAAGGTTCTTTACCTCCTTCCAATCAATGCACAATCTCATATACCCATACTTATTTTTCAGGAATAAAATTGGGACTCCCCATGGGGAAACAGTAGGATGGATAAATACCTTATCTCATAACTCCTGTAGTTATTTCTTCAACTCCACTAACTCCACTAGTTCCATTCTCTAGGGAGGGTTATATACTATTATTTCATTAAAAATGAGTATAATGGAGAACTAAACTTCACACTCCGGTGGATAAACAAGTAATTATTATGGAAAATATCAATGAATTACTATACTATAGGTATATACACTATTATTAGGATGTTTTCTTTATGTATATATCATGATTTATCTTTCTCTTTAGTGTTTTGAATAAGCAATTACCATTGGTTTGTAACTCCCTTCAGATGATAGACTGTTATATTGACTTTTTCTTTTTCACTGCTCTCTAAAGAGAGAAATATCCTCTCTTGGGACTTGATCCATTTTTTATCTAAAAATTTGTTATTAGTTCCACTGATAGTTAGATATTGTTATTGCATAAAGAGGTCTAATATAGTTACACCATGTTGTTGATCTTAAAGTTTCCCTATGAGGGGAATATTATTTTTCATAACCAATTTCAACTATCCTAATATAGTTATTATATGATTATCCTTAACTCCAACTACACTGACTTAGGGGGAACATACCTAAATCAACTATAGGTGTTGATATGGGTATCTTTCCTCCTATTTGTTTTCATCTATATACAAAGGCATACACATAATTTAAATATGATATTGAATTGTAAAATACAATTCCGATTAATATTCCTTGAGTTTTATCTTGAAATATTGAGGGTTTTTCATAGTGATTGTGTTATCTAACTGGGTTCCTCTAAATTTAGTTCCCAAGGTTTTACTAAACATCCTCTGATATCAAATATAACTACCTGATGTCTGAAAATATAGATTTGGTATTTATATTACATTATTGTTACATGATACAATATTTCCCAACAAATAAAATAGATTGGTGGTCTTGAAATAATTGACACATACATATATTACATTTGAAAACATATGATACAGCATGAATATATTGTAAAAACATTGTTATACCTTATATCATATCCCTAAAATGGTGCATAGTTCTCCTATAGGTTTCTTGGGGAAAGGAAAAAAATAAGGGTGATCTTAAATTTTTAGTAAGGAGTAAAATATACTGGAAGATATTATATTATAAACATGGAATAAGTGATATGTTAGGAGGAATAAAAAACTTAAATCCCAAATCAATTGAAACCTATGGAATTATATATCCATGAAAATAAGGTAAAATAAAGATTATAATAATCATTGATCTAATACTGATGGAATTAATAATTTTGAATATAAAAACATGTTGTCAAGGACTGGTACTAAGAAAATATATTAATATGGGGCGAGGTATACACGAAAATCCAAACAATTTGGTTTCATGAAAATACCGATGAATTGAGGGGCTATATTATTCTAGGCCCCATCCTCCACATGATTAAGTCTAGTTCATTCACAATAATTGTTAACAAGACATTTCATACCATTACAAAAGGAACCACTAGATGAATAAAAACATGGTTATCCAGAAAAAAAAATACGGAAAACAATTACTTCCACATCTAATGAAATAATGTATATTTCTATTAGAACATCCATTAATAAACTTATAATCTATGGGGTGTCATAAATGTAATAGTAAGTACCCATATTAATGATATATAGTGGGGAGGGTACTTTTAATGTGTTGTGATATCCATGTAAGATGGTAATTCGGTTCAATAGTTTTCCTTGGTAGGTTACCAAGGAAATGGTATGAAAAATTCCATTATCATGGTCATAAATAGTTTGTGAATATTCCAAATCACATCCCCCATGAGTTTCTATCTAGGTTTACAATCAAAGGACCATTCATAATACATCATAGAAGTGATTGATTCAATTCAAAAACAACCCTTATCAAGGTGATTAACCCTAGTTGAATATGTTTCATGACCACATAAATATTCTAGTATCTATAAAAAATGTATTTTCTAAGAAACTGCACAAAATCCTACATTAGAATGGTTTCTTAACCATGGAAAAAATTGAGTTTTATATATATTTTGGTATATCTTAAATAAAAAGAATATGTTGGATTAAAAATATATATATATATATAATTTTAAATCCCTTTAAATTACTAAGGAATATAGATTAAATGTCTTCCATTAAATTTTATTCACCACACAAAAACAAAATGAGTGGTGAATATTGAATGAATCCCAAATTATAAAAATTAAGGCAGAAAAAAACCAATTATGGCTTGTGTATCAATTCAATCAAAACCTTTTGAAAAATAAGACATAAAATTACTCTCAAAATACTATTAATAAAATTAGTTTCATGATATAACTTCTCAAATAGGTATTATATACACTATAAAAATTAAATTAGATGCATAATAAAAAACACGTCTCAAAGATATGAATTTTATATAGAAAATCCATACCTCTTATCCTAAATTTAAAAACATATATTAATATCCTATATCAAAAAACATAGATATATTAATCACTTAATTCATAACCTTAATCATATCATTTTTATTTTATACTCTCCATATATATATTCATTCTCTATATGAATTTTAGTTAGTTTTTTTACCCATTTTCCCACATCGTGTGTTTATAGTTTGATCATTTTTACTAGTTTCATAATAGCGGTGTCTGCATTCATTATTATTAAAAATTTAATAATTACTAGGTCATTAAATTTACTATTTGGGATTATTTATAATAATTTATGATTTTTCAAATTCCTATCAATGTTATTTTATACTTTATCCTTGAATATTATATCGATAACAAAAATATTTCAGTGATTCTTGACCATTAAAAGGTGATTAATTAATTAATTAATTAATTTTTTTATTTGATGTCTATAAAACCAAATAAATCATTATTTACACATATTATACCACTAATTATGTTACCATGTTCATTTCTTATATAAATTCATTGTATTTTTCTAGTAGGTGGTTAAACCGACCCAAACATAATCATACCTTGATTTAGTGAATGATTATGTGAAGGTGTTTTATAATATCCCTAAAAAAATCATGATGATATTATTTAGTGTCTAATATTTCTATATATTCTAATTTTACGTAATTAAAAGAATAATTAATGGATATGAAAATATTACAAAATATTAATAAAAATATTTCCATCCAAGTATGCTTGTTTAAAATGGTTAATTTAATAATGATTGTTTATTATTTATATCATTATTAGGTTATTAATTTTTTCGTATAAATACCTTAATAGTGACATAAAAATATATTTATCCTTTAAAACCATTCTCAGTTATCCATGAAAATATGGCAATGAAAAAAAAGAATAAATCGTTCCATGGATGCATCAGTCTGAATGTACGCAAGGATAATGATTCTGTTTTCCATAGAACTGGAGAAAGGAGTAACATAGTTTATTATATAAAAATATAAAAATTATATATATATATATATATAATTATTTATTGCTAATTTCCCCTTTATTAACATCCATGTTATGAAGTTAAGAAAAATGAAACATGTTGTTTTCTGAAAGCGGTATTATGCCCATAAGCATTAATCATGTTTGTATTTTTCTTAAGGAAATGGGTTAAAGAGGATAATAATTATAAGTATAGAATAATTAAATTTAGTATATAAAAAATAATTATTCCACCATATAGGTATTATAAAGTTATAATAGTAAATTTATGATCATAATGAAAGAAGTTAAGGGAAAAATGAATACACTGGTTGAATATTTTGAGATTTCCTTCAAGGATACCTTGGAAATATAGGGATTATGCTAAAATATTGTGAAAAAAATATAATATGAGTAATATAGGATTAAATTCAAAGTAAGATTAGTATAATTTCATGATGAATCCTAATTTTAAGAGTGTTATTGAAGGGGTGGTTAGAGGCGCCTTTTATAAGAGAAAAGGGGTGACATTTATTAAATAGGAATACCTTTCTAATAATGGGACGTCACTATCAAGTAAAGTGGATAGAAAATTAATAAATAATGGATTGGGAAAGTTTTAAGGTCTATAAATCCTCTACTACTTAATTAAATATATGTTTTCAACTCTTTTCCATTAGATTTTCATCTTTTTCGGTAAATAGTTTATACCTTAGTAATTTATCCTTTATGCCTAAAACTAAAATGGTCCTTTTAAAAAAAATAAACCTAACAATTCCAAATTTTAAATACTTTTTATTATATTAAAATTTATAAAATTTATATAATTTGATTTTAAAATAGTAAATTATAATGCATTAAAACAATTTTAGTGAAAAATGTGACATAATTTATAAAATATCAAATATAGGTTTATAAAATAAAAATAATATTTTAAAATGTATAATGTCACTTATAAAACAAATATTTTTCCAATATAAGGTTTTTCGAAGTTTTATTTTATGCTTATATCCAAGATATTTCATAAAATTCAGGATTTTATCAAAAATAGTATTTTCCATATTCACCTAAAAATAAATCTTTATGGAAAAATTCCAAAATTTCATCTTAAGATAATATCATTATGAAAAATTAAAAAATTATTTTCTTTCCAAAAATAAAATTATAAAATCTATTAATTAAAATTATAAATATACTCATGAATAAAGGCCTTTTAGAGAGCCCATTTTGTTATAGTTAGGGATATGGTGTTTACTAACTTCAATAGGGTCTCTAGTATTACAAATAGAATATAATGTAGATTTTTTCAGGATAACTAATTTCTAATCCACTTAAAAGAAACAAAGTATTTTTTTAATTAAATATTTATTAAACTATTTGTCAATCATTATAAGACTGGTGCTTTTGAAAAAGCATCCAAAATAACACCTTGATATCATAATGATATTTTCCATATAAGAATCGATAAATTTATATTTCTCTTACTTGAGTTATTGAATTATTTTACCAACAAGATAGAGGATATGATAAAATAAAATTAATTGAAGCCTGAGAGGATCAATCTAATTAGAGGGGATTCCCATGGGATTTATTATTTCATGCCTCCTTAGTTCAGACTCTTGGTACCGAGGGTTGGGTCTCCATTCTCTCTTGTATATTCTTTTATTTGAATGAAAATTTATATGTTATTATAATGATCCTTTTATTGGTTTTGACCAGTTTTTTACCTCTAATTCACCTCATATTCTATATGACAAATAACCATAATGATCTCTTCATGCTGGAAGCATTAAAATTAACTTTTAAATGATCATAATACCCAAAAAAGGGATGACAAGTTATTCATCATATCTCTTCAAATTTAAAAAAATTGCTATTATAAGTAAAGATAATATCCAATGAAATATAAAAAAACCTTCAAATAAATAAAGAAATAATATCCAAATCCCCTACAATAACACCAAAGTTTCAACGTAAATCACTTCATAAATAACTAAATTAGGGCTCTTAAAAATATGTTTGATCATATTTGAAACCTAAAAATTAGAAATAATTTATCACATATTCTTCTAATATCAACATAACATTTATACCTAAACAAAATTAATCACACATAAGGTCACATACCAAAATTGTATATACCCTTATCAAAAAATATTAAGAATATACTAATATTTTCCTTAATAACCCAAATCATCATTTTATAAAACCAAAAAAACAATATATACTTCCAAAAGTTATCTCAATATTTATTACTTAATTAATATTAACCACTTTGACATAAAATAACGTCTTTTTTAATAATTATATATATACCTTAATTCTTATAATGTTCCAAAAATTATTGTAAAATTATTGAAAAATAAATTTAACCACATAATCACCAAATTTTATTTTTAACCTTGTGGTAATCTATAAGATAAAGAATATGTTCCCAAGAATATAAAAACCCTTAATCCTAATTAACCATAATTACCTCAAAATCAAAAAATATATATATTAACCATAAAGTTTATCTTCAACATACATATTTTATCCATAACATAATATCATTCTTCCCAAATAACCTTCATAATAAATCACATGATAAACCTAATAGTTATATATACATAAAAAATTTAATCTTCCTAAACCCTAATAAATGTTTCCAAAAATATATTTAATCATCTTAAAATAACATCATATAAAACCTCAAAAATATTACCAATGCCTTAAAAATTATTATTAACCTTAAACTTCTTAAAAATTTATTATATCCAAAAATCTTAAAATATAATCATTTCATAACTTCCTAAAAACTAAAGTCATTTAAACCCTTACTTTGATACTATCTAAAAAACCCTAGAACCATACATCCAGATCAGGTGCGGAAAACATACTCTTTATATACTAGATTTTATGCTAAAATATGTGACCATAATTTAACCGTCTATAATTATAATATCCATAAACAAAATTGATTCACATACATGCCTAAGACCTTTTAGGTTTAGAGTTTTAAATAATTAATAAAACCCTTTATATAGGAAAAAGTCATGTATTTATCATCCAATTGAGACTTTTCCCATTATACCCTGATTTTATTATTCCATAATAAGTCTTAAACATCTCCTAAAAAGTTCCAATCACTTAGTACCCTTCTCTAATATATCCAACTTAAAACATTTTTTATAACCATGGAAAAAAACACAAGAATAGTTGATATCATATGATCAGTAATGCTAAACATGGGATGTATCACTCAAAGATCCTAAATAAGATTATGATCATCCTAATGGTAGGAGAATATAGTCAAGTGAATAACATAATATATGTATACCCAGAAGAACATAACTCACAACATAATTTTCACGGCATAAACATATTCATAACATGATGCTTGTGTATCAAAAGAAACACATCATCATATTCAATAAGAAAACATAACATAACCATGTCAAATAACATTATAATGTGGAATAAATGTAATTATAGGAAATAATAACATTATGGATCTGGAAACACTTCCAGAATCCCATAACATAATAGATCTTGAATCATCACCAACATCCCATATCATAATGGATGAAGAAGCATAACCATAAAACCTTAGTATAATAGACTATAAAATATTAACAGTATCCCTTTATTATATTTAATCAAGAAATATCAACAACATATATTAGTATATTTTATATTTCATTATTATTATATTTCATTAGTATATTAGGTCATGTATTATTACCAGTGTCCCTTTGTATATTATATCTAGAATTATTACCAGTATCCATCAGTAATCTCATGAAATATACCACCTTTACCCAATGCCTTATAGGGTTATAACAGATTCACCAATCATATAATGATAAACCATACATATTTGTTCCATAAGAACATAATATTCATGATTCCATTATCACGTAATTTACTCATGGAAAGAAATGCGTTTCTTGAGAACTTTAATAATGCATAATTATAACCCATCCAGAGAAAAAAGGTTGATGTTTTCATTTTATAATATACTTAATGAATAATAATATTCTCTAAAGTTTTTTTAGATACATTTAAAATAATTTTATAAAACCATTTTAAATATTATTTGAAAAATAAGAAAAAATACCCTTTTTCTTTTGGTAAATTTTGGAAACTAAAATATTATTAGAATAATTGGAATGAAATTTTATATGATAAAATAATGGAAAATAATAAAGTAATCCTATTAATAATGAAATAACATTATGGTGGGAATATATATTCATTTTATATATATTAAAATGAAAATATTCTTGTCACAATTTTGTGAAAAATCATAATTGAGTTTTATAGAAAATGTATAAACAGTTTTCATTTAATTAATTTTAAAGAATGTAAAATTTATTACAAAAAAAATTGTCAAACATTCAAGTATAATTAAATACTTTCATAAAATAATATTAAGAACATGGAAATGAGAGAGAAAGGTTTTTAACCAAAAGAATATAAAATTAGTAGGCTTTTCTTAAAATCATCTTTGTGGTATTTTAAGTACCAAAGAGAGAAAAATAGGAATAATAAATAAAAACCCCATTAATATCTATTTTAAAAGAAATTTAATGTTTTTTATAGAGAGAGTGAAACATATAATTTATTCATTGGAAATTGAAACATAAATAATCATGATAGAAAGTGATATCGTAGCGTAAACACTTAAGGATCTTATAACACCAAAATTCCTATTGAAAGATAGAACATGAAATGTAAATTTAATCACTACTGTTAAATAGTGTATCGTGATATAATATTTAAAATAGTAATCATATACATCATATAAAGGAAATATGTGTGTAATTCAAAACATGCCTCCAAGAAAGAAGGTTGAGACAAGAAACCCTTACCAAGTGGGTAACAAGTTAATTAGGAATATATAAATGAAGTTATTATGTGAAATAATTTTATATCCACATAAATGAAATTTAAATACAACATAAAAATAAAATTTTATAACACACACAATCTTAGCATACCATAGTCACTAGAGAACTGATATAACCTAATGAAAGGAATTTGAGTTAATAATCCCCTTACCTTGGACTTCTTCTAGATCAAACACATTATAATATTTGGTATAATAATCTTAGACTTATTATAAATCTATTTAAAAACCATATTCATAATTATCTCTCTATATTTTATTCCAATTATAATTTTCAAACATCCATTAATTAAAAAATTCATTAAAATCAATATTTGGGTGTTAACAATTTCATTTTACATGTAAGTTTATGTTTTAAATTAATTTCCCTTAAACCTTTATTATGGTTACATAATATAAATCTTATAATAAGTATAATATCTATTTATTGGATACACTTTTATAATTATCCATGTATAGTGGTGAGGAACAGTTATTTACAACACTTTGTGGAGCTAGTAATCTGTGTGTATGCTCAAATGATGTTTATAATTCTCAATGGATGGAAATAAAGGAAGTTATATAATAATTTATCCTTAAAGAATCATAATTGTATCATAAGTTTCATATAAATTCATTTAAACTATAAATATACCCATCCTTTATAGGTGGTGATGAAAAGTTAATTGCATTGATTCATAAAGGTGGTAGTCCACCGATACGCATCTGCAACACGTTAATTTTTCATTAAATGAAAAGAAGATTGTAAATGGTTGTATAATTAACATACCAAAATTTTAATATTTTAAATATTCCAATTCAATTATGTTAATAATATTATGGAATATTTGGAGTTGTTTTAAGAAGAAATAAACTTGAAATAATTTGGTAAATATGATTACCACTTCATTTAATATCCTCTTTTAGATTGACCTTAAGGACTTTATAAAAGAGGATTATGGCCTCACAATGGGATTATGAACATGGTATGAGATGTTTTGAGGTGTATTTGGGAATAATGCTGTGATTAAATTTAATTCATATATTCTTTTTTAAATCATAGATTATGTCCCCTTTTATATAAAAAAATAAATAGTTTTTTCATAAATATTAAGTCTTTAAGTATCATGAAAGAAATTTTAAAAATTCCATGTGGCTCTAAAATGGAACATGGATAACTTTTTAGACCACTTCCTATAATAATTTTCCTATTATAGAATTTTCATTATTTTTAATTTAATTAATAAAATATTTTTTTGAAATTTAATATCTTTTTAGTTATTTTAAGGACAATTCGCAAAATTTGACTTTTAAAACATCAAGATAACCATGAAGTTATAATATAAACACTTAAATATTCACTTATCATTAATAATTATCTATAAAATTTTTGGAATACCCTAATTCATTCAAAAATTATCACTATTAATGTTTTCAAAATCGTTTAATTGATTTTTATACTACATTCAGAAGTGTTGTGTCAACACTGCATAAACATTTTAGTTAATTAAACTATCTTTTAAAATTAAAAAAATTACTAAAAATAATTACATTTTTTAATAATATTATTTTTATCTTTATTCTTTCTTAAATTATTTTTATACTTTTCATTATCATGAAAAAATATTAAGTTGATGAGAGTGGAATTTTGTTTATATTAATTTTATAATATAAAAAAATCATAATAAAATAAAATTGAACCAAATGGAAAAAATTGAGAATATAGTATAAGTTAGGGTATAAATATGTAATGTCCCAGCCTAGTTAACCACTAGATCGATAGCTAGACTGGTAGGTCGCATGGCCTTAAGTGCACCTCCCTGAATGTCAGAGGCTGCCGACTAGAAGCAAGGGTATCTAGATGTGATATAGGGGAGACTATACCCTCTTATCAGATATGCATAGTGGTATTATCAGATAGTAAACAATACACAGTAGCGGAAGTAGTATAAATCAATGACAAAGTAGCGGAAGAAAAATTTTATATAAATAAACAAAAGTTTCCAATGATAGTTTATACAATGCATGAATGATGAAATGGTAATGATACATGACGAAAAATAGTAGACAATACATCATGATTTAAAATATAGTATAATAATAAGGAAAAGATAGAAATCCCCATGAAAAATCTCCATGAGCATCTCGACCTCCAGGTCAGTCCTTTTCTCCTAACTCTAAGGTCCAAGTAATACATGAAACAATCTAGATCCTGAAAGTTTAAGGTTTACTCGGCTTCCATGGGTACCCGATTAGGGTGTGAGATATTAATCTCACTAGGCTAGTACCCACAGGGTTTATCCCAATCCAGATAGTGCAATATAATTTAAACACTGTGCAGGTATACAAAATAATAACAAATATAATAAATAAACATTACCCATCTAGGTTCATATAGGAAACCTAATGGTTATACCTACTTTGTCCCTTGGATGGTGTCTAAACATATAACCAGTTCATCAATTTATTATTAACAAATTATAAATAAGTCACAAGTTTTCAA
Source organism: Viscum album (assembly GCA_963277665.1). Taxonomy (NCBI): domain Eukaryota; kingdom Viridiplantae; phylum Streptophyta; class Magnoliopsida; order Santalales; family Viscaceae; genus Viscum; species Viscum album. The sequence goes on along the minus strand of OY728152.1, from coordinate 340,785,254 downwards.
TAATGAAGGTTCTGATATGTAACATGGAAACCTGTAATGATATTTAATAATGATGTTCCATGTTAATAACCAAGTAAACATAAACCTCAAGGGTCTCTAACTCAGTAATTATTATAGCCTAGATAAGGTTAATATTGTAATCAAATTATCATAGTCCAAGGAATTACACAATAAGATTCCTACCAGGTCCAAGTAGTTCATCCAAGGTAAAATGGTACTAAGGAATGACTGGGCAGGATGTGATTTAATTGTGCACCTAATTTTCAGTTTTGGATCAAGGGAGTGTGTCCAAGGCATTCTCTAAAGAAGTAAGATTGTAATACAAGGATCATAATCCAAGTAATTCCATAATAAGATACCTACCGAGTCCAAGGAGTTCATCCAAGGTAAAATGGGGCTTAGAAATGATTGAGTTTGATGGGCTTTAACCATGGAACCTACTTGTAAATGATGGATCCAAGGATTGTTTTCAAGTCATCCTATATTACTACTTGAGGGATCCAATAATGTTATACTAGGCATCCAAAGTTTTACAAGGATCAGTTTTGAAGTGGGTATCAACCTAACAAAATTGTATCCTTGAATTTGGAATGGGTTCCTCAAGTGCTCAAGGAATTCCCTCATAAATCCAAGGTGTGATAGAGTTGGGCATTTCCTATTTTGATAATGAATTCATATATAATTCATATGGTTCAATACATTACCTTTCTTTAGCCTGAAAAGACTACTTGGGCATGAAAACTTTTAATCAAATCATAAGTAATCAATAATTTCATCGTGTCTAAGCCTTACCTTTCATTAGTGTGACAAGGTAAAGTAGCATGAAACCATTCAATTAATACATTCAATGAATTTCCAAAATTCAAGTTTAATTAATAAGATTCACTCCTCTTCCATTCATGAACATGGAGAGGTGTTCTATGGACATGAAACTAAACATTCATTTACATTTAATCATCGTATTGAAGCACTTACCTTAAGTGGGTCAAGTGGTGAGCATACATGGTACTTTACATTATGAATTTCACAAGATAAGTCAATCCATTTAATATTAAAAATATTACCCTTATAATGGTCAAGAAAATAACTCCTGAACAATGGCTCAAACATGTCAAAAATATATAATGAAAATTATTCCAAAATATCACACATCAGTAAATCCAGTATAAAACCGGACCAAACACATAGATAGTTCCTTTGTTCTTTAATCATTTAAAAAGGGTAAAATCCATTTTTTCTAATTCCATTAGGGTCATGTTCTAAACATTCCATATTTCAAATTTAATATCAAGTCACAAAGAAGTATCTACACAACAATCCAATCAAGTATAAAAGTCTAAACACTACTTTTTAGCTTGAAGATAGTGCACCTCCATTGGAGGGGTATTAATATAAAATAAAGATATTTCTCTTCAAATAATTCATTTATCATATTGATCATATAAATAATGAAACTTGATCAATTCACATTTAATAGGAGTTTATTCTAAATAACATACTTCATTTAGTAAAATAAGGAAGTTATATAATGAAATAATTAATTCATTCTATAAGTTAATGTGGCAAGGAGAGGAACCCTACATCAATAGATGGGCAAGCCAATGTTTTATAACTTAAGCAGCCATACACTCACACACACACACACCTTCATATATATATATATATATATATATATATCCCTTATCCCAATTCATGAGTTCCCAGTACCATGAGGGAACACGCATAGGGAAGATACATATATTTATATATGTATTCATACCTGAGTATATGTATGTGCACCCTCAAAATTGATCACGACTACCTATGTCAATTCTTGGGACTCATAAACACCAAAAGAACCTAATTTAGATGGTGCGAAACAAATTATTAGTATAAATCATTACCTCAATTCAGTGATGAGGGACCGAATTGACGTAAACTGCCTAACCTTTGGCGGAGTTTACCATAACACATAACAACATAACTCAAGAGGCCATTTTCACAAACCTAAAACCAATAAAAACATAAAATTAGAGTTATTATAAAACCCTAGGATCATATTCCCCCTCCTGGATTCCAAAGTGACAATTAAATGTCTAGAAACTAAAAGGAGAGTGGAGGATTAGGACTCACCATGGAGATCCAGATGAAGAACCGCAAATAAATGGACCAAATCGATGGTAGATGGAGGAGCCAGAGGATAGGAGTGTGTCGCACCTAAAAGGGAATCCCCCCTTGGTATGTCATGATAGGGTATGATGGGTGAGGGGGTGTTTATTTCATTTTTTTATTTTAATTTAATTTATATTATACAATTTCTTTAAAACACACACAATGCACGATTTAATATACAATGTTTGGAAAACCATGTGCCAACCGTGTGACACCCCCTATTTAATTAACTCCATTCACAAGGTTTTTTCTGCTGGATTAGCCTAAGCATGCCCAAACCGTCTGATGAACAGTGTAGAGTTACTACCTCAAAACATTAACCATGAAATCTAGGTGCAAGGTTTAACAAATTGTGTGTAGCTCATACATAAAGCCACTGCCCCCCCCCCCCTAAATAAGGAAGTATGGTTACTTGTAGTGGGCCGCGTGGTTTTAGACATACTGTTCACCATCTACATCTTTTCAAAACTTGGTTTTCCAGGTACAATGCTCCCAAAACTCCATTATCCACCTGAAAAACTTCTTGGGCCTTCACCTAAGTCCAAAAACGTCACATTAAATCATTTCAACTCATGAAATTGAGTTTCGAAACTTGGTTTTAAATTCGACCCATTTAGTAAAAAAATTAAATAACCTTCTTACTTTAGTCTAGTTCAAAAAGATAAGACTCTACAATCTATTCATCTTATAACTTCTCACCCTAAGAATACATTAGGAAATAATTAAAACATCACATGACCTACTAGGGTCATGAAGTCACATTCGAACTATCGCATTACATTTCTGACAGCCAATGCACCTTTAAGAACTTCTTAAACATTCCTCACATAAGACATGACAACCCAATCCAATGCTCGCATTCGAACTAGAACACTGAAACAGAGCTTACATGATCCTGTTAAGATAGAGAAATGATCACATCGTCATATCACCAAACATTTGACCATTGATTCTCCCCATCATATGTCTTAACATAAGTAAGGGTCCAATGCCAAGACACGGTACCTCCACCATTGGTATTTCCATATAAATAACTCCTCTAAGAAGCTTAATGATGCTCCTGATGTGATTTCATTAAAATGGAATGGTCGAATCCTTATCCACCTAATAGAAACTAGTCGTGCAAGATTTCTCATATGACACTTCTGACCTTAAAACCAAATTCTCCTTAACCTAGAAACGTGATTTAAAACAGCTCATAATCATTAAAAAAAGAAGAAGAGTGATTGATTTGAGCCACATGGATGACTTATCTCAAAAATGCCTGGATTTTGTGGATAGAACAATTCAAAAGAAACACAAGAGTTTGTGAGTCTAACCAAGGTAGTCCTACTTGGGAACCCAAGAATCACTCAATAATTATCAAGCCTTAACAAGGACCATGTGTAAGTGTGGAACAGTGATAAAGATCACCCAACAAGCTCCAAAACTGTTAAATATTTAGCACAACAAAACACTAAAACTCTCTTAGTGAATATAGGGTGACATTAAGATAGGGAACATTCTTGTCACATGGTAGAATATACTAACATTGTTAAAATAGTTTCCAGTCAAACACAACCAACTAATTTAAGAAAAAATAGTCAATCCACAACTGGTCGGCTTCATGGAAGAAGGTCAGCTTCACCTGGTGATGCAACAACATTTAATCAAAAATATTACATTACTACCCAATGTATTTTGTGATCACTCTAGATTTAACCAATGAAGTCCTCCAAGACCAACGGTGTTTTGCTGGGGCTCATACACTACAAACCATATCATATTCATGCTGCTGAGCAAGCATCGACATTCACAAACCCGAACCACCCCAAGGGATTTTAAGTAGAAGTAACCATTTTCAATGGTCCTCTTGGATTATGTTCCATATACTTGGAAGGTATGCATTTACCAGAACCTGCATGACACTCCCCGTATTAGGAGTTTCCCCATCATTAATGGACAAGAATATAATTAGCTACTCACAATCATGCTAAAACAAAAACACCTTAATCATATGTGTCTCACTCATTCAATGCATTCTCATGTATTTCAAAGAATTCCAAGAAATCCAAAACAACAATATCGGCACATCAAGACATTTGTTTCTTAAGAAACTCTATCCCAAGAATTAGAATGAACATGATTCCTTATTGCTCATGTCACATTACTTTCATATGACTTGAGATCATACTCAACACCATAATAGATTTATTTCAGAGTCACATTTCTTTATATGACCATTAACCTGGATGAAACCATGACTATTCATCCATTACTAAGAAGAAGAATGGGTAAAACAACCTAATAAGCAGTCATCCATGCTTGAGGCATGTCTAACCTGCTAAAAATTAGCATCACTCACTACTGAGTACCATAAGAAGACCAAAAAACCCATTACCACCCTTCTGAAAAAAGGGTTTCCATGGTAACTAAAAGTCCTACTAGGGAAAATAGAACCCAAACAACACCAATATTTAGAAGGCTCATGGAACTATCAAGGCATTTAAATTCTAAAGGCGATAACTACCACAGGCTTACCCCTTATAAAGTGCACGAGTAGACCTCAACACTAAGCCACGTCAAACAAAAATCACAACGTTCAAAATCCAACCATCAAGCCATTTCTAAAAGTAAAATAATGTCAAAAATCACTCAGACTTCCATTCCAATAAAACTGAAAGGGGAAAACTCAAACTACCCTTACTTGAGTGTTTTTTTAAACAAAGGAAACCTCTACATGTTCCATATCCAAGACCTTTACACTATTCACATTTTATCTTTAACCATTAAATATTTATTTGATTCCTGTCAAAAATAGAAAATTTAGAATATACATTTATTTTTAATTGACAAACCAACCTACAAAGGTACCAGCATGCCAAATTGGGTTCTCTAGGAATAATGAAATAGCAGATTCTCAAATTATTAAAGTTAAAATACACAAATAGGTCAACTCATGAGTTACATGTCCCAATTGACCTAATTGGGTCTGGTTGAATTTAGGAATCAACCAATTCATGTGAGATTAAAACTAAATATTTCTTACATCTATAACCATTTAAAACATAACATGGTCATTACATTTAATACAGGTTTCCATTTCCTAATTCATGAAGCGCCCATATACTCCATAAATTGAAATGTGGATCCCATTTACTGTATTCAATCCCAATTTAGAATTAAACATGATCACATAAAATGGTCCATTTAGATGGGTATCCCTCAACCAACCTATAAATCTCTCACACACTTTACAGTTTGGAACTTGGATCCCTTTAATCATAACCAAATTACTTCATCATTTTAATTCTCATGTCCCTTTAAAATGGTTTGAATACACGGGTTATCTTTTCCATGATATAAGGTTCCCATAAACCTTACAACTGAAAACTAGATTTCGTAGTAATTGAAACCATTTAATTTAACCAAATAAACAAATTATATATCAAAGCAATTTAACATGTTACTACAAGAAACTAACACAGATCAACATGATGTAATCACATAAGCATGGGATTTTAATCACAGAAGCATGTTATAACGAGCAGTAAACATAGAAGGCATACTAAGGAATTACATCAAAAGTAATAAATCTAAGTATGGCAAATCACTCAAGGCACAAAATCCAATCATCAAGCAACCAAAAATGCAACTACATACAATGGAACTATGAACGGAATGTGAGTTTCCAGCATGCCTATTATGATACATGCAATGTTTCATCCTTGCCATAGATGTCCAATGGTAAAATTCATAATCCCATAAATCATAAGAAATATAAAGTATATCAATCACTCCAGGTGAAATAATATCAATTGTAATAGAAAACTGCATAAAAATAAACCCCAATCCTAGCCACATGGTCATTCCACATACTTGGGGGGATCAATTCCAAGAATAGCTATTAATAAAGTGCCGAAAAAATCCTGGTATCCTATATACTAACCCAAAATGGTAATAAAAGGGAAAAAAGTTAACCTCCTCTAATACCACTTTGTAACGTCCTCACCCTGATTACCACTTGATAGGTAGCCAGACTGGTGGGTCCCAAGGCCTCTAGCACACCTCCTAAGACGCTATAGGATTCTAACTATGAGTGAGGGTCTTGTGAGGTGATAGAAAGGATACTATTTCTTCTTATAAGGGATTCATAGTGGTATTATCAGATAGTAAACAAAAAATAGTAGCAGAAGAAGTATAAAGTAATGCCAATGCAGTGGAAGAAAAATTTTATATAATTAAACAAAAGTGGCCAATGCTAGTTTCTACAATGCATGGATGATGACATGGTAGTGATACATGAAGAAAAAAAGTAAATAATATAGCATGATTTACAATATAGTACAATAATAAGGAAAATACAGAAAATCCACATGAGTGATCTCCATGAGCATCTCTAACTCTTGCTCGGTCATTTTATCTTAACTCCCATGTACAATCAAAACAACAAAAACCTTAGATCCTACAAGTATAAGGTCTACCAGGGTACCAATTGTAACTGATAAGGGTGTGAGATATAAATCTCAGTAGGTTTACACCCACAGTGTCTAGCCTAATCTAGATAATGCATATAATTTAAACATTTTATAGATATACAAAAAAATAACAAATGGAATAAATAAACATCACCCATTCGGGTTCCTATGGGAAACTTTATGGATATACCTACTTCATTCCTTGGATGGATTATGAACATGTAACTATTCTATCAATTTATTATTACTAGTTTATAAATAAGTCACATGTTTTCAATAATGAAGGTTCCAAGATGTAACAAAGAAACCTGTAATGATATTTAATAATGATGTTTCAAGGTAATAACCAAGGAAATGTAGACATAAAGGGTCAAAAAATTAGTAATTATTGTAGTTGAGATCAGGGTAAGAGTGAAATTAAAGGATCATAGTCCAAGTCATTCAACAATAATACTTCTACCAAGTCCAAGGAGTTTATCCAAGGTAAAATGTGGCTAAGCAATGACTAGGTCTGATGGGATTTTTCCATGGCAGCTACTTGTCAATTTTAGATACCAAGAGTGTATCCAATGCATCTTGTAAAGGGGTAAGAGTGTAATAAAAGGATAATAATCCAAGATATTCCAAAATAATAGGCCTATTGATTCCAAGGAGTTCATCCAAGGTAAAATGGGGCTAAGAAATGACTAGGCTTGATAGGCCTTAACCGTGGAACCTACTTTTCAATGATGGGTCCAAGGACTGTATCGAAGGAATCCTATAGTACTACATGAGGGATCATATGGTGTCACTCCATGTATCCAATATTATATAAGGATCATTTTATGGGTCATTATCAACCCAATCAAGTTGTATCCTTGAATTTGGAATTCGGTCTTTGAGTGCTCAAGGCATTTCCCCAGAAATCCAAGGCGAGCTCTAGTCATGCCACTATTATTTGGATAATGAAGTCATATATGACTCATAAGGTACAATTAATTACCTTTCATTAGTGTGACAAGGATAATTGGTCACGAAACAATTTAATCAATTCCTATGTAATCAATTAGTCTATTTGTTCTATTCCTTGCCTTTTATTTGTGTGACAAGGCCAAGTAACAAGCAATAATTAAATTAAAAAATTTCAGGAATTTCCAAGAGTCAAGTTCAATAAATAAGGTTCACTCTTCTACCTTCCATAACATGGAAAGTTGGGATATGGATTTCTAACCAAATATTCCTTTACATTTAATCATCATATTGAAGAACTTACCTTAGGTAGGTCAAGTGGTGAGTATACATGGTACTTGCCATTATGAAATTCACAAGATAATTCAATCAATTTAGTATAGAAAATATTACCCTTATAATGGTCAATCCAAGAACACCCGAATGGTGTCTCAAACATGTAGAAACACAAAAATGATAAGTATAAAAAACATCACACATGGGTAAATCCAATCTAAAACTAGGCCAAGAACATAAACGACACCTTGGTTTTTTAATCATTTAAAAATGGTAAGAATTTTTTTCTAATTTCATTAGGGTCATGTCCTAAACATTCCATATTTCAAATGTAACATCATGGTGCAATGAAGTATCAACACCACAAGAGAAACACGTATAAAATTTTAAACAATACTTTTTATCTTGAAGACCATACATCTCCATTGGAGGGGTTTTTTTATAAAATCATGAGATTTCACTTATAATAATTCATTTATCATATTGAGAATCTCAAAAATGAAACATACTCAATTCACATTTAAGATGCATTTTATCTAAATACCATACTACATTAACTAAAATAAGAATGTGTGATAAGGAAATAAATAGTGAACTCGTTAAATTAATGGGGCAAGGAGAGGGGCCCTACCTCAAGAGATGGCAAATCCAATGCTTTCTAACTCAAGAGTCCATCCACTCGCAAAAACATACCTTCATATATACATACATATATATATATCCCTTATCCCAAAACATATGTTCCCTACACCATGATGGAATAAGAACGTAGAAGATACATACATATATATATATATATATTCATACCTGGGTATATGCTTGTGAACCCTCAAATTTGATCAAAACACCCTACATCAATTCCTGGGAATCATAAACACCAAAATAATATAATTTAGAGGGTTTCAAAAAAATAAGTATTATAAATCTTTACCTCAATTAGATGATGGTGGTATGAATAGACTTAAACTGCCTCACCTTCGGTAGTGGTTATCGGAACATGGACCAAGATAACCAAGGAGGATATTTTCACAACCCTAAAACCAAGAAGAACCGAAAATTTGGGTTATCATCAAACCCTAGGTTTGGCCTCCCCCTTCATAGACACTTTAGAGACCATAAAATATCCAAAAACTAAAATAATATGTGTTTAAGAGGACTTACTGTGGAGATAATATTGAAAAATCACAAATAAACAATCCAAATTGTAGGTTAATGGAGTAGCATTAGGAGAGTGGTGCATCGTGCTTTAAAGGGAAACCCCCTGGTGCATCATGATTGTGTATGATGGGTGAGGGGAGTGTTTATTTAAATTTCCATTTACATTAATTTAATTTAATTTTAAAAAAATCTTTAAAACATACACACCGCACAGTTTGAGCCACTTGGTTTGGGAAACCATGTGCCAACCATGTGAAACCCCCTATTTAAGAAACTCCCCTCACACAGTTTTCCCACATGGTTAGTCTAACTATTCCTATAATGTTCAATGAATAGTTTATAGGTACTTACTCAAAACATCATCCATGTATAGCCTATGCGCAAAGCCACTGACCTCCTTAAACGAGGACGCATGGTTACCTGTAGTGGGCTGCACAGTTTCAAACAAACTGTGCACCCTCTGCAGCTTTTCAAAACATGGTTTTTCTAGTTCTCATGCTCCTGAAAATCCACAAGCCACCAAAGAAATTTCCCAATCCATTATCCAAGTCCAAAAATGTAACATTAAATCATTTCAACTCATGGAATTTAGTTTCAATGCTTGGTTCTAAAATCGACTCGTTCAGTAAATGAAAAAATTTAAAAACCTTCACACTTTAGTCTAATTAAAAAGCACATGACACTAAAAAACATGCTCATAAATTCAATTTTATATATTTTTTATATATATTTTCCATATCTCTTAGATTAATCCCATAATAAATACCATATAAACCTTTCCATAGTGATAATATATTTTACCATGGTAACTGTTCATTATGGATAAAAATTAAGTTGAACTTTTAATCTAAAATTGATTATTATAATTCATAATATATAATCCATTTTAAAATATTCAATTTTGAAAATTTTTAAAAATTACTTTTAATATTAGTTCACAAAACGCAACAAAACCCAATTTTTTAAAAAATACCTTTTAAGAATTGGAATGATTTTACCCCGAAATACAATATAATTTTGATTACTATGAAATTAAATGAATTTTTTTAATAAAATGGTCGTTATTTGAATTTAAAACAAAAATAAAACTAAAATTAACAATTTTAATACTTGATTGGAAGAAAAGATCCAAAAATATTTTTTATTTGAATAAAGACATTACTTAGACTTCCAAAATGTCCAACATATATTTTAAAGTTCAAAATTATATCTTTAAATACAATATTTTTATTATTATATAAATATTTGGTGAATAAAAAAATTTTATAAATCTTAAATTCATTCATATTTCAGGATAATGCCATAAAATGATAAATATTTGTAAAATCGGTAAACTTGTTACAATAGGGTTTACACAGGGTGAGTAATTCCAATAATCTTAGTTTAGTCTTTAATTATTTTGTGAGTTGCTTCTGTGTTCAATCAACTTATATTTTTCCTTATTTGTTTTCCCACTTTTTCCATAAAAGTTTTTTAGAAATTAAAAAATAATAATTTTCAGGTTCTGATTAAATCGGTATTTTCACTATTCACCAAAAAATCAACTATTTACAGAAAACCACAAAAAAACACATTAAGATAATTTTTATTTATTTATTTCAAAAATTATGTTCATTTAATTCAATTAAAATTTTAAAATTTCACAAATTTATCTTTAAAATAAAAATAAAAAATACAAATAAAATTGGTTTTTATAGGAAACAAATATCCTTTGAAACTGTGAGGGTTTTTATCCTTATATTATTTACCATTTTGTATTGTTTATTTCTTTTCACCTTTTATATTCCTAATTTATTATTTTTTATCTTTGATTTTAATAAATTACTATTCACATAAGTTTGATTTTGTATGCATCACAAGCTACCAAAAACATTGAATTTATTAAAGATAAAATATTCTAGAATATTTGGGTGTTACAATCATGGTTTGGTGTTCCCTAAGCTAACATATTTACCTCAATGAGAAGAGAGTTCCTTCTTATGGTTCCCAATGGAACTATTGTGTTGGTCGAAGTATGATACTCAAGAGGGGGTGAATTGAGTTCCTTTAAAATATTCCATCTTAAAGATTTATTTAAATGTCCCCCAGTTTGAAATACAAAATGGCCTAGTTAGCCAAATTAGTAGATTTATAAAATTCTTGATCTTTTAAAAGATTTATAAAATATTGATTAGTTCTTAGTTGAAATAATAAGAAATACCTTTTTAACTTTTGAAATAAATTTATTAAATCAAATTCTAATATATACACTATCTAAGATTAACTATCAATGTGAAGGAATTTTTTATTATGTAAATAGATTAAGCAGTGAAAACATAACTTTAAAAGGCACATCTGAAATAAAACAAGAGTTTTAGTCTCAAGTAGAGACTTAATCTTCTCCAATTTGTGATCACCCTCCACCAAGTAGTTTATATAAATAAAAAAATATCCACACCCAGGATTGGGGAAAATAGTTTACAAAAGTGTCCAGGTCATCCTCCCCACTCCCATAGTTTTTGTGGGAGTGAAAAAACAAATAGTCCATGTAGGGACCTCATAAAATTTTATCCATGGGAGTGTAAGGTGTAAAGGATGGTTTTTGAAGATATCTATATGTCTTCCATTTTTTCACAAGATTCGGTGAGTGTTCGTAAAACAGAGAGACACACACTTCTCGTAATGTAAAAACAATACACAAGAAGAGAAAAATATAGAGAATAGATTTTATAAGGCTCTGTGTAATTAGAAATGCATCTTGTACCTCTATAAATTTGTCTTAAAGTATAGTTTGAGTCAACTTCTAGAAACCGAAATAAAAATAGAGCAACATGAGAGTTTATATCTTCTGTTTTTAGTGAGATATGGATGTGCTCGATGAGTTATTCCCCTTTCTTATTATGTTGTTGTAAAGGGTTCTTAAATTTTATTTCTCAACAGTTTATTTAGAGTTTCTATTTCTTGATTTTTTTTAATTTTATGATCAACTCTCTATTTACCTTTTAGATCTAGTATATGTTGTTATACACTAACGTTGAAAAGAAGAATGTTCTTTATTGTTTTTAAGTACCTCATACCTCGTACTAAAGTCTGACATCAATTTAAAAGTAGTCTAAAAATGATATACAAGGTCATTAAAATAATTAGTAGTACTAAGTTTCAAAAATATGAACATTAGAATTGAATTTTAATTTAAATGATAAAGTAAGAACTGATGGTGTCTATGGACGATGCCTTATTAATGGTGTCTCAAAATTAATGCATTCTGCAAACACAATCAGTGAGTTAAGTATTGGTGACTTGGTAATGGTAGGTCACTTTGATGGTAGGTCTACGTGGTGGTGACTCATAAAATTAGTATCTCATACATAGAGAAAAATTATGAACATTCGTAACTCATACTTTCTGAAGTTTCATGAAATGGTTACTTAGTGTGTTGGTATCTCAATGTGATGGTGTCTTATCCTTTTCGAAAATTATACGAAGTTGTTGTGTCTTATGGTGACTCAATAAAATGGTATCTCATCCTTTGGAAAAATTTGTTTCATGCCTCGGCCCAAGACTACCCCGAAGCTGGTACGGTTTCAATAAAACATGGTTTGTAATTTTTTAATAAAATGAAAAGTTGATTGTTACACATCATGTTCCAATAATGAGGATATTTTATGTTTAGGTTCTGGAAATATAGATACAAATATTACAATCCTTCAAGAACTAAAAGACAAAATAATATCCACAATACTTCCACCAATCAGTGTAAATCAAATCGACTAAACCTGAAAATTTTATGTTAAAACGTAGGATGACCATACGAATGCCCAGTAAGAGGTTTTAAAATAAAATAATATTTCAATTAAAACCTTTTGAAAACATTCCGTTAAAATTTTTCCTAAAACATTTTCATAAGTAATGTTGTAATACATGAATCATAACATAACATTTTGTTCAAGAATTATATGTGAAAATTTCAACGAATACTAACAGGGTTACAATGAAGCATGTTCTAATCATAAGCATGCTCATACAAAATATATGGTGTGTATCATATAAAGTAATAATCATTCTATCTTTAATAAGTGTGACATGAGAAAGTGAAAATACAGAATTTACAACTGAGAGTAATACATGATTTGATTTGCGCATAAAATGATAACTTCAATTCCTTTCCTTACTAAATGTAAATCATAAACTGGTAGATTAATCTCTGAATCCTAACTAAAAATTATGCCATAAACATTTACTTCTTCTAATACCTATAAGTACAGGATCTTATCCAAGTATATTATACTAGTTGAATATTTAATTGGTTAATTAGATATCATAAACATATCGATGCAATGTATAATGAAGGACTATGTCAAGGCCTCGTACCATGACCTAATTTGTCTCATTGGAACTACTGATGCATCGTAGGGATTTCATTAACTGGTCCCCAACCCGTAGGGATTTCATTAACTGGCCCCCAACCCATATGGATTTCATTGGCTAGTACCCAACCCATTTAAAACTTCCTTATATTCCAAGTAACTTCATATATTCAAAGTGTCCCATACCACTTCGAATATTTAATTTCTCATTCCATATTATTCATGGTGTCTCATACCACATTGAATAATTTAGTTCTTTAATCCATAAATGGTCATAATAGTTTAATTACATTCTTTACAATTTATATATATATAGTGGATCATGCACTTATGTTCCAACAACAAAACCAATTACTGCATGGAGATTTAATAAATGAAAACTATGGTAAGTATATTATAGCACAGGTGATGATAACTATTGCACATAAAATACAGGTTTTGTCACATAAAATGATAACCCTTAAATTCATAAATCCTTATTATGAAAGTGAACATATTATATTCTAAAATTAATAATTTGAATTTAATATTGTTTTAATTTGTCTTTAAAACATATGATGATAATTCGGAATGACAAATGGGATCAATCATAAACTTAAATAAACAAGAGCTTACATAGTGACAATTCAACATGGGTCGAAAACACAACCAGTTTTAAAGTAAACAAATTATTTTATGTGAGGTATTGAATTTGTAATTAACTAAACCCACATTAATATACATGTAAGGGTATAAACATTATACATTTGTACTTCAAACTATTTAACCCAAAGTTATGAATTGGAAAGCATGAAAATAAAACACAGAACCTACTAACATCATCAAAACTATTTAAAACATATGAAAATAGGTGTGTCATACATATGTGTACATTTATACACATTAATTTTTCATAATCTAGGAGACTCTTTAAATAAATTCCGTGTTTAATAAAAACACCCACATTCCCAACATAAAAATAATTATCCTTTAAAGTAGGTTGAGTAATCTCTTCATGCAAAAAAACTCATTTTGATCATTATATATATATATATAGGTGTAGAAAACCCAAAAATTATTACTCATAAATTCTATATAAATACTATAAACACTAAAAACATCTAATAATTCAATATTTGGAAAAAATAAAAATTTATTTAGGATTTCAAGTAGTGAAATCCATTTATACAAAAATAGTGTATATAAAGGATTGTATTTTTAGAACGATTTTTAAATTGATTATTGTAATCCATTCATATTTAAAAAACATTAATTTATCATTATTTTCAACCATTGGAAAACCTAAATTATATTTATGATCAATGTATATATATATATATATATTTGAATATACATAATGTTTTTAAGGGTTTTGCACCAGAATCCTAATGATACTGCATGATTTAAATATTTTAAGAACAAAGGTTCGTTATTTGTAAGACGTGACGAAAACAGAGAATTTTTGTTTGCTAATATATATATATATATATATATATATATATATATATATATGTTTGTATGTATGTATGTATGTATATATGTATTTATGCATATATACACATAGATTCCAAAACATTACACGCCCTTTCATGGTTTACATGTAATTAAGAAGATTATTTAGAACTAAATTTCACCATTCCAAAAATATAGAAGAAACCAGTTGGTCTAATGATAAACTGACTATATATATATAAACTAGAGCAAAGAAAGAAAAAATTTGACCCTCGCCTAGTTTGAAGAAGGAGAAGGGGTCGGGAGGAACTTGATGAAGGTGCTGGAAAGAAGAAAATTCACAGGGTTTAAGTGAAAAAAATGGGTTATAAATATAAATGGTATATATATTATTTTAAGGGAAACATTCATGGAAAACCAAGGAACCTTGGTTTAAACAAATACTAGTGCACTGATTCTTGTGGAAAATGATAAGGAGGGGCCACCCGAGGTCACAGGTGTGGTAAAAAAATAAAAGAAGAGTAGAAAGGGATACTGGTGTGGTGCATATGGGAGGAAGAAGACGATGTGGAGGGGGAAAAATAACGGATGACAGGGATTTAACTAAAAAAAATATATAGTGGATAAGGTGCGTCCATGAGTTTTAAAAGAGATAATCAGCTGAGATTAAATCTCAACTCGATCAGATGGTTACGGCGTGATGCGGTTTTTAAAAAAATAATAGTCAATATTAAATCTGACAGGATTGAATGGCTAATAAAACACGAAGGGAAATCTTCTACTGTATCGGTTCGATGGCTAAACTGATTGGAAGGCTCAGATAGAGTGTGGAGAGATATGATGTCTTAGATGTGATATTGATTTAAAAATTACAACCCACATCGAAATGGGAAGGGTTTCGTGGCTTCCTTCTAAACAAGGGGCTCTCAGCATTAGTCCAAAAATCCCCCTCCCCCCTCACTTGTACCACCCTGTACCAGGTCTCTGCAGGCGTGCTTCTATGCCCACCCCTACCGCTATGTTTCCCCGCATGATGGCATGCTACTTGGTTCCTTTTTTCCTACTTCAGGTGCACGCACACATGCCCACACGCCCATAGCTTGGCCTGTGATGTTGTTGAAGGGCCTAGGCTCAGCCGCCTACTCCTATAGTAGTGGGAGTTGCCTCCTTCAGCCCAGCTAGAGGGTTGGCCATATGGGGTATCTATTTTATAAACCCAAGTTTCAAATAAAAAATATAACCATAGAAAAAGAAAAATTAAAATTAAAAATAATCAATTAAATAAATAATATCTTTAATTTCATAAAACATGATCCATTATTAATTATACACTTTAGAAGATTAAAGTACACAAAAACATTGGACATTCAAGATGATTTTATACTTAAAAATACTTAGTAATAAAATTATTTTTTATTTTTAAAAAGAAATATTTATAATAACTATACAAAATATGAATTTATAAAACTGAATTCCATTAATTTAAAACAACTTTAAAATATTATTATAACACTAGGATATTTAGAACATTTAAAACATTTAAAAAGTATTTGAAATAATTACCTATGTTTTGAAATCATAATAAGTTTCATAAAATATGATTTCAAATTTAAAACCATGATGTTAAAGATAAAACTTATTATATGTGAAACATATCAAAACAGTTAAAATGATTAAGGAATTTATATAGGTTTTATGAAAATTTATACAATATATCTTAAATTTTTCATTTAAATTATTTTGGTTTAACAAGATAATAATGGTCACATTATTTTAAACTCCAAACTCCCTAAAAGGTAAATAATGGTCATATGTATCTCCAAAGTTAAAATTACCCTTATAAATACATGGTTAGGGTAATTCAACTACTAGACAGCTTGGCGAAAATGGTACTCATCATTCCATTGATGCTCAGTATGGTTGTCAGGATTCTGGCTGTACTGATGTTTATCTTGATGGATCCAAAGGACCCCCACTATTTTCATAGTATTTTTGTTGGATTTTGTGGTATCCCTATGATTTTAATATGTCTCTTAGTAGGTATCTTGGGGTAGTATGGTTTCATTTTATTCATTGTTGTAATGTAATCACTGTAGTGTTTAATTAAATAAAAATTACATGAGTTTATTTTGAAAGTTTGTTCTGGATAGCATGAAAATTAAATAAAACCTTAATATTTTTATTATTACATGTGAAATAGGTTCGGGATGTCACATCCCCCCTTCAAATAATGGTTTCCTCGCAATTATAAATCACTCTCACAAATCCACCAGCAAAACAAGACACATATCACTTCCAACATCCATTCAAAAAAGTATACCGACTTAGATGATCTATCAAATATTTCTAGGTGGATCCCTATATTGGTTTCCAGTCCCTCAACATCTTTGGTCCAAATACATAGAGAGAAGCTACGATCATCCCTATACATAAAGAATTTGGGTTTTTAGAGGAAGACGTTTTCAATATGGAGATCAGAGATTTGAGAGTTGACTAATTCCATATAAATACCTCAAACTACGTCATGTTTGAAAACATCAAAGACATAGAGCACCCCATACATAGAAAAACATCGGACTTGAAACAAATAGACCGCCTGAAAGTCACCCTCCAAAGAAGCATTCTAATAATTTTCCAAATATTGATAGTTCTCTGACAAGGTGAATCAAATGAAGAGATCTTCGTGGTACTTCACCCTTTGGTTAAACTCTGCAAATTCATCATTTGTAATACAATGATAGATGTAGCTTTCTCCTTTGTAGGAACGAAGGATAGTTGAGCTAAGGGACACTATATAAAGTTTTTTTCAAGTCAGGAATAGGTTTGAAAAAGGGTCATAGTATTCTGAACATGAATTGACGATTACGGACTCTAGCAGTTTGGTAGGGAGTGATAAGAGGTCTGTTGGTAAGCCCATGTCTTCAATCTAAAATTTTTTAAGAAATAAGCTTTCTGTATGGAAAGTCTATTTTAAAACAGAGATCTTGTTTTATAAAATCATATTAAAATATAAAAACATAAAATACAACATTATCCATTTAAACAAGGTTCATAAAACTCATGTTATTACATAACCATTCACTCCCTCTCACAATTCACTGGTAAAGATTTCCCTACACCCTACAAGATGACTCTTCACAGATACCTCCGATGTTGGGGATTTACCAAATTTCCAGTGAAAGCGATTCTTGAAGCAGTTCAAAATTCATCAATCTCTTTGGTCTAGATGCAACGTGGGAATGTAGGATCATCCACATGTGGAAATATAAAGTTAAATGTGAGAGAATCATGATTAGAATCAATTTGAGAGACATCGGTATGAACTTGATTGCGATAAAACAAAAAGCAAGAATCATCCTAAAAATTTTCAAAGTTCGTAACGTGACCATAGAGACTGTAGGTCAAGATTGGATAAAGATACGCTGCCTATAGGTCACCCCCTTGTGCAGCCTCCCTGAAGTCCTCTAGAGATAATGCATTTCTAGCTTGGGTATAACATTTAAACAAACCCTCAAAATACATTCCCTTCCATGCATAGAACAAGAATTGAGTGTTCATCATAAGAAAATAGTTTAATCCTTCTCCTCAATGAAGTTGGAGTACATGAGGTGAATTGGATATACAATATAGGTGTCTGCACAAAAAACAATGGTTTTCAAAAATCCTGAAGCCTTATAAGCATGATTTTCCTACTATAGTTTCTAATACATTCGTTGGAAGAGACAGAAGGCTTGATTAATATTCCATCTAAAACATATTAGAAAACTTATTCTTAGAAATAAATATTCATGTTTTTAATGGTATTCTATCATTCCAGGGTTTTCTAAACCAATCCTTTGATACCAACTGTCACACCCTAACCCCAGACTACCCTGGAGCCGGTGTGGTTTCAATAAAACATGGTGTGTGATTTTTTTATAAAAAGAAAATCTGATTATTACACATCTTGTTCCACTAAAGAGGATACTTTTTTATTAGGTTCTAGAAAACAAGATAAAAGTATTACAATCCTTCAAAAACTAAAAGAGAAAATAATCTCCACAAAGTTTTCACCAATTAGTTTAACTAAAATCTACTAAACCTGAAAAATGTAGGGTGAGCATAAGAATGCCATGTAAGGGGTTTTAAAATAAATTAATATTTCAATTACAACCTTTTGAAAACATTCCTTTAAAATTATTCATAAAACATTTTCTTAAGTAAGGTTGTAATACATGAATCATAAAATAACATTTTGTCCAATAATTATAAGTGAACATTTTAAGGAATACTATCGGGGTTACACTGAAACATGTTCCAATCATAAGCATGGTAATAAAAAATATATGTTGTGCAGCATATAAAGTAAGATTCATGCTAAATTTAATAAGTGTGACATGCGAAAGTGAAAATACAGAATTTACAACTGAGAGTAATACATTATTAGAGTTTCACATAAAATGATAAAATCAATTCCTTTCTGTACTAACATTAAATCGTAAACTGGTAGATGAATATCTGAATGTTGAATAAACATTATGCCATAATAATTTACTTCTTCTGATCCTCACAAGTGTAGGCTCTTAACCAAGTATATTCTACTAGTCGAATATACACTTGGTGAATTTAATATCATAAAAATAAGAAGGGAATGTATAATGCGGGAATGTGTCAAGGCCTCGTGTCAGGTCCTAATTTGTCTCATGAGAACTAATGATGCATCGTAGGTCTTTCATTAATCAGTCCCCAACTTGTAGGTATTTCATTAACTAGTCCCCAACCTTTTTAGTACCGATTCCAAAACATTCCTCATATCCCAGGTAATGTCATATATTCAAAGTGTCTCATACCACTTTGAATATTTAATTTCTCATTTCATATTATTCAAGGTGTCTCGTACCAATTTGAATAATTGAGTTCCTTAATCCTTAAATGGTCATAACAGTTTAATTACATTATTTAGAACTTACATATATATAGCAGATCATGAACTTAAGTTTCAACAACAAAACCAACAATTGCATGGAAATTTAACAAATTACATGTTTGGTAGGCAGATTACATCATAAGTGATGATAACTATTGCACATAAAATATAGGTTTTGTCACATAAGATTATAACCCCTAAATTATTAAATCCTTATTATGAAATGAACGTATTATATTCTAAAATTCATAATTTTAATTTAAGATAGTTTTTATTTGTGTTTAAAACATATAATGATAAATGGAAATTACAAATGGGATAAATCATAAACTTAAATAAACAAGAGTGTACATAGTGACAATTCAACATGGGTTGAAAACACAGCCAGTTTTAATGTCAAAAAATTATTTTATGTGAGGTATTGAATGTATAATTAACTAAACACACTTTACTATACATTTTTGGGTATAAATATTATACATGGGTACTTCCAACTATTTAACCCGAAGTAATGAATTAAAAAGCATGAAAATCAATCACACAACTTACTAACATCATCAATACTATTTAAAACTTATAAAAATAGGTGTTTCATACATATGTGTACATTCATACACACACATTATTCTTAATCTAGAAGAATAATTAAATAAATTATGTGGGTAATAAAAACACCCAATTTCCTAACTTAAATATAGTTCTACTTTAAAATAGTTTGAGTAATCTCTTTATGAAAAAAAGCTCATTTTTATCATTATATAAATATATAGGTGTGGAAAACCACAAAATTATTACTCCTAAATTATACAAAAATTCTATACACACTAAAAACATCTAGTAAGTCAATATTTTTAAAACCCAAAATTTATTTAGGATTTCTACAAGTGTTATCCGTTTATAGAAAAAAACATATATAAAGGATTTCATTTTTAGAACAATTTTTAAATTGATTCTTGTAAGCCATTCATATTTAAAAAATATTCATTATTCTTTCTTTTAAACCATAGGAAAACCTAACATAGATTTTGGATCAATGTATATATATATTTATATATATATATATATCTATATATAAATAATGTTTTTAAGGGTTTTTCACCAGAATCCTAATGACACTAAATGATTTAAATATATTAAGAAAAAGGTTCATTATTTTCAAGAGTTGATGCAAACAGAGAAGATTTTTTTACTGATATATATATATACATATATTCACATAGATTTCAAAACATTACAAGCCCTTTCATGGTTTACAAGGAATTAAAAAGATCATTTAGAACTAAATTTCACCATTCCAAAATATAGAAGAAACTGGTATGTCTAATGATCAAACGAATATATATATATATATATAAATATGTATATATATACAAATTTTAGCAAATAAAGACAAAATTTTACCCTCACCTGGTTCAAAGAAGGAGAAGAGGATGGGAGGAACTTGATAGAGGTGCTGGAATGAAGAAACACCATAGGGTTTGACTGCAAAAATGAGTTATACATATAAACCTTATATATATTATTTTAAGGTAAAATTGCATGGAAAACCGAGGCACCTTAGTTCAAACAAAGACCGGTGCACTTGGTCTTGTAGAAAATGAGGAGGGGCCACCCGATGTCACGGGTGTGGAAATTAAAGAAAAGAAGATTAGCAAGGGATACTGGTCCAGCGCATGTGGTAGGAAGAAGACAACATGGAGGGGGAAAAAGAATGGGTGGCCAGGATTTAACTAAAAAAATATCTAGTGGTTGGGGTGTCCATGGGTTTTAAAAGAGATGATCTGTTAAGATTTTATCGTGACACGATCGGATGGTTACAGCATGACGTGGTGTTTCAAAAAAAAAACTGTCAAGATTAGATCTGACGGGATCGAACATCTTATAAAAACGTAGAGGGAAATCCGTAGTTGTGGGGGTTTGATGGCCAAACCAATCGGACGGTTCAGATATTGCGCGGTGAGATCTGACAGTTAGATGTGATCCCACATTAAAAAATCTGTCCCACATCGAAATGGGATGGGTTTCGCGACTTCCTTATAACCCAGGGGATCCCGACATTATTCCATAAACCCCCCTCCCCGGTACAGCCCTATACCGAGTCTCTGTGGGAATACTTCTATGCCCACCCCTGTCATCAGGCCACCCCACATGATAGAGTGCTACTTTGTTCTTCTACTCATGCTTCAGTCATGTGAACACACACCCACACGCCCATAGGATGGCATGTCTTGTGGCTGAAGGGCCTAAGCACAGCCGCCTACTCCTACTGTAGCGCAAGTTGCCTCCTTTGGCCTAGCTGGAGGGATAGCCCTATCGGGTTTCTATTTTATAAACAAAACTTTAAAATAAAACATATAACCATATAAAAAGAAAAGTAAAAATAATCAATTAAATAAATAATATCTTTCATTTCATAAAACATGATCCCTTCTTAAATTTACACTTTGTAAGATTAAATTACAAAAATACTAAAGACATTTTGGATGATTTTATAATTAAAAATACTTATAAAAACATTATTTTTATGTTTAAAATGTAATATTTATAAAAAATATAAAGAAAATTAATTTATCAAACTGAATACCATTAATTTAGAACATCATTATAAAACTAGGATATTTAAAACAATTGGAACATTTAAAAAATATTTGAAATAATTACCAAAGTTTTGAAATCAAAAAAAGTTTACTAAAATATTGTTTTAAATTTAAATCTATCATGTTAAAGATAAAACAAATGATATGTGAAACATATCAAAATAATTAAAATGATTAAAGAATTTATATAGGTTTCATGAAAATTTATACAATATATCTTAAAATTCTCACTTAAATTATTTTGGTTTAACAAGATACTGACGGTCAATTTATTATAAACTCCAACTACCCTAAAAGGAAAATAATGGTCATATGTATCACCAACAGTCTAAAATAACCTTCTAAATACATATTTTTTGTAATTAAACTTCTAGAAAACTTGGTGAAAAGGTTTCCCATCATTCCTTTTATGCATAACATAGTAGTCGTGATTATGGATGTACTAATGTTCATTGTGACGGATCTGAAGCACCCCCACTATTTCCTTGGGCTTTTTGTTGTATTTGGTTCTCTTCCTATGATTTTAGTAGGTCTCTTAGTAGGTATATTCGGGTAGTATGGTTTCCTTTTGGATTTGTTGTAATGTAATCACTTTGGTGTTAAATTAAATAAAAATGGCTTGTGTTTATTTTTCATGTTTGTTCAATATTGCATGAAAATTAAATAAAAACATATTATTATTATTATTACATGTGAAATTGGTTCGGGGCATCACATTCTAAGAAGATGTTGAGTTTGACTTTGAATCTATACAACAATGTTTCATCCTTTGAAAAGATTCTATGTTGATTTGTCGGAAGCATGAACAAGAGTGTCTCGTCCTTTTTCAGAATTCAGTGCCTGTGCTGATGGTGAGAATGTTGACATTGAAACATATTACTGATAGGTCCATATCAATAGTATATCATACAAAGTAAAATTTCTTCCAATAGTAAGTCCACCTTAATGGTGACTCAATTGGAACGGTGATAGAGAGTCCACCATAACGGTGACTCAAACTTTTTCATATTTTTTCCAACAAATCTTATGATTTTAAATACTAATAGAATATATTAAAGTGATACGTAAATATGAGAAAATATAATTAAATATAATTTGACTTAATTAAGTAGGGTTTTTGATCATTAAAACTAGAGGAGGCCAACAATATACCCCTTTTTAATGATCACAAATCATAGCATTAATAAACCATTCATAATGATCTAAGTACAAAAGATAGTTGTTCTTCTTAACATGTCATACAGATCATGAGAAATTAAATAAAAAGACAAAAAACTCAAATAAAATTATATACCACACTTAATATTATTCTCAAATTAAATTCAATCTTACTGGATTAAATTCCATATCATTCTCCCCCTTTTGGGATTATCAAAAAGATAAAAACAATAAGTAGAGATAAAGAAAATATAATAGAGGAAAAGAGATAATTCATTTCATGATAAAAGTATATTACATGGGATGATAAAAATAGTAAATTAAATCCCTATCAAAGATAAACCCAAAATAAATTATTCTCCAAAGAAGGATACATTAATGATTTTACCTTATCAGTAGAAGCATGTAGAGGAGAAGAAGGTATAAAAGGAGGAGATGTATAAATTTGATGACTGGGAACCCCAGAAGGGACTATAGCGGATTGAGCGGAAGAAGGAGGAGAGGTAAGTTCGTGAAAAATAATAGGCCTTAGATGACTAAGATCCTGAGTTAGAGACATGGGAAATTATTGAAGGGTTGCAAGAGGAGGATAAAGGGGTTTCAAGTAAAAACATCTCTGAACTAAGGATCCAAATATCGGTAGATTAATCATGAAGGTAAATTCTCAGTCACAGATCTAATGGGAAAATCCTCTGGTGCTATAATACTTGGACTCTAGAGATGAGCGTATCACATCAAATGGTTTATAAAATCCATTATTATTTTCCCACCTTTATCCATAGAAATTTTAAAATCATATTTATTCTCCTGGAACATATGAATTGCAGGAGTGGGCTCCTTGAGCTATCTCGCTTTTTCCTTGACTGCTTGGGTAACATGAGGTATCCTCATATTTTCATCCAAGTACTTAAAGTGACTATCTAACTGATGTTTGTTATAAATCATTGTAAATTATAATTTTACTTTCTTGGTGATATCTTCTTGAGAATTAGTGGACCCTTTTAGTTAAAACCATTCCATATCATGAACATGGTCACTGTTATGTTTAATTTTTCTTAGGCTCTCATAATCTGAGCTACCCATCATAGTCTATAGTTATTATTAGATCACTGATCTAATCATATCATTGTCAGAAGGATGATCAAGATAAGATGTGGTTGAGGAATCATTTATTTCTTCTTTGACAATTAATATTAAAATATCCAGATCAATATTTGTAGGTGGAAGAGTGTCATCCTAAGAATACTTAGAAGTGGTATCTCTAAGGCTTTTCACTACCTTTTCCAAAGACTCTCTGTACTTAAAGGGAATGCCTTTAACAACAAGGGTGAGTGCATCCAACTCATCACTTAATATTTTATTTTCCATTATCACTTCTGGATGTTCTGAAATCATTTTAGTGTAAATCTATGAAACAACCTTTTCTAAAACTGTAGTAGCATCGATTTCACTAATACAAGATACTAGTATAGGTTGAGGTTGAAGAATATTTCTAACAGTTTCTCACAATTACACTTTAAAAACATTGAATTATTGTTGGGCCACATAATCTAAAGGCCCAGGTGAACCTAAAGGAGTATGAGAGGGAGCTACCATGGAGATAGTTCCAACCTGAATTTTTTGTACATGATCCATTTCTTCTACCTGGGATCCCATAGGATTACATTCCTCATCATCTAAATTGGGATAGTATATGCCAAAAGTGACATATCTAGGGTACTTATCCCATTCATCCACTACTGTCATATCAAAAGAAGTAAGAGTATCCACCTTAATTCTTCGAGAAAATTTCTCCCCCTCAACAGGTGATTCCCTCTCAACATATGCTTTATTTCTAGCATAAACTAGTTCTTTCATTTAATCATTTTGAACTTTTTCCTAAAATTCAACTGCTTTTGGGTCCTCCTGAGATTCCAAGACTATTTCTTGTTCCACTAAACTATTTTTAGCTATATGTTAAGGTTCTTCACTAGGACATTGATCCCAAAAAAGAGAATAAGATTCCCCACCAGCTTCAGCATTTGTTTTACCATTTTTTTCTTTTTCCTCTTCCTAATTTGTATCAATTTCACAACCACTTTCTTTGTATTCGTCTTTATCTTCTTTTTCTTCTTATTCTGCTTCATCTTCTTCATTCTCATCTTATTACTCTTCTTCACCAGACTCATCATCATCATCACTTCCACTTGCATTAGCGTACTCAATATCTCTAAATTCCTCTGTCTCCTCATCATCTTCACTTAGGGGAAGTTATTTAGAATGAATTTCCCTTGGGGGATAAGAGATCCACATGAAATTCCTTCTGGGATTCCTACAATATATGGGTCACTTTTTTATCAATAGTAGATTCATTTCCTTTATTTTCCTTAGTTTTATACTCCTCCTAATCTGTATACTCTACAACTTCATCTGGTCCAAGAACATGATCATACATATACTTTGACCATATAGGATGTTGAAAAGGATTGAATTCCTCATTAATTTTCTTATTATCCTCAACCCACTATCTCTTACAAGGATTCCATCAAATCCTCATCCTTTTATATACTACTTTGGTAATTCTAAAACAACTAAAATTTGTTATAGTTTCTTCTCCTTCATTTACCACTTCTTTAAATTTCAGCATTGCATAAATAAACATAGAATATAAAAAGTAATTTGAATTAGATCAAGGATTAATCATATCGCTCATGTGGACCAAAATATATCTGAAAAGATTAATTTGGTTCCCTTTCTTCATCAAATATAGTAGATACATATATTGATACTTCAAGGAAGAAAAATCCCTTTTTTATAGGAAATGTTGGTGCTGAATAGATTTAAAAAGAAACCTACATTCTCCATCCAAATATGTTTATTTTCGTCTTCTGAAGATCTCTCCACTGGTCATATCAGTTAGGGATATTTCATAACAGAAAATATCACTAGTAGGAGGAGCACTTCCTTGATGATCATCAAAAATTACCTTCATGAGGTACATTCAAGCCTTAATCCCACTGCATAGAAGAAAAGGAAATATGTTTTCCATCTATTATTGAATTCATCCAAAATTATTTTGTTCCCTCAATAATAAAATCTTCATAAAAATAAAACTCATGAACAAATATTAGATAGAGATTCCACATGATGTAGGAGAACCATTCAATCCATCCTTGTTATTTCAAGATGTTCAATATAAGGCAATTACTTGAAAAGAGCCATAACACATGTGCGTCCTTATCTGGTATATCCATTATATATGATAGATCATGGTTAACAGGTTTGGGACTTGTAGAACATGATAAACCCATTTTCTTATTTGAAGGACAAGACTCATCTAGATATGTCTTAGGAAAATGGTTCACTCGATCCATTTGAAATATTTGAAAGGTTCAGTTTAAGGGAAGAAGGATGTAGTGGTTTAGGAGAGAACGATTCAAGAGAAAGAGTGAGTTAGTGAGAAAATAATTTGGATCAATTCAATTTTTATCATTTAAGGATTTTAAAATCTCAAATTGAAAATTAGGTATAAAATAAAATGAAATAAATAAAATAGAGACTTTAATTTTGAGCCATAAAATGATTGAGTTAATATCGGTTGGTCACAATGGTGATTCTTAATGGTGAGTTGTCATCGGTGAGTCCCAACGGTAAGTCTTCAGTGGTTAGACATCAACACTAAGTTATCAATGGTGAGTCATCAATAATGAGTCATCAACATTGATTCATCAATCAAGAGTCATCAATAGTTATTCGTCAAAGATGAGTCACTCAAAATTGTTTATCCCTATCTCATGTATGATGTAACCCATTCTCTCAGAATTTAATGTCTTAGTAAAAAAAATCAGTAATCAGATGTTCTTTTTTAATTAACTCGAGAGTTATATCACTATTTTGATAATGATCTCTCAAAATTTGATTTATTGCATGAATATTCATTATTATTAAATGAGAAAATTGATTCCTAGAAATGTTAATATCACTTGTGTTGTCCCAGTTTATAGGGTCATGTCTAAATTGTTTTTCATAGTCTAGTAATGTGTGCTTCATCCACAATATTTGAACACAAAAAATACCAAAAACTATGTATTCAAATTAAAAAGTAGATAATACAACAGAATTTTGTTTATTACTACATCTTAAAACTAGATACATGCCTATAAAGTGACATATTCCAAAGGTTCTTTTTTATCTAACTTGAAACCACAAAAGTTAGCATCATAATAACTAATTAAGTCTAATGGTTGTCCTCTATGGTGGAAAGATCCAAATTTGGTAGTATATTTGATGTATTTGAAAATTCTTTTAACCGAAAGTAGATGTGACGCTTTAGTATTTTCTTGAAAATAAGCATGCATACACACACTAAACATAATATCGGTTCTACTAGTAGTCAAGTAAATAATACTCCATGTTATATCTCTATAATTGGTTTGATACAATAATTTTTCATCTTTATCAAGATTCAACTTATAGGTTAAACTCATAAGAGTATCAATACCTCTACATCTATCTAAATTAAAAAAATTTAAAAGATATTTAGTATATTTACATTGATTTCAAATAATACATTCCTTAATTTGAAAATTTTAAAATACAGGGAAGAATTTGAGTTCAACCATTAAACTCATTTCAAACTCATTTTGCATCATTTTTGAAAAGTCAATACATAAATAATTTTTTGAATATCCAAAAATAATATCACCCATATATATTTGAAAAACTAAAAACTATTTAGAGATTATTTTTATGAGAAGGGTAGGATCAGTTATACCATTATTAAAACCTTTAGAAATATGAAAAGTTTTGAGCCTATCATACCAAGGTCTTGGGGATTGTTTTAAACCAAACACGTCTTTTTTTAAGTTAAAAAATGATTTTATAAACGATGATTTGTAAAATCAGTTGGTCGTTCAATTAAAAAATCCTCATATATATAACCATTATGGAAGGAAATTTTAAAATACATTTATAAATTTTCAAATTAAGATGTGATACATAATCTAGGAGTTTTTTAATGGCTTCCAGTCAGGCTACAGCTGAAAAAGTTTCTTCATAATCTATTCCTTCTTCTTGACTATAACATTGTGCAACCAGTCTGGCATTATTTCATACAATAGTTCAAGCTTCATCAACATTGTTTCTAAACACTGATTTAGTTCCTATGGTAATGTTATCTTTGGATATATCAACAATTTTCCATACTTTGTTTCTTTTAAACTAATTTAATTGTTATTGAATATATATCATCTATAATTAATCATTGATTGCATCGTTGATGTTATTAGGTACATATTGTGAAAAAAAGTCTTCATGTTCATCCTGGTTTCTTAGAGAAGCTCTTGTCTATGATGCTTTCTCTAAGTCTCTAACTACAACATCTAAATGATGATTCTTAATAGTTATAAAAGGTCTAGAAAATTAATGGCTAGTAACTTCTGATTCTTCTAAAGGTTCGGGTTTCACTTCGTCAGAATATAGATATTATCTAGAACCAGATTTTGTTGCTTGTTTAACAATTCAATTAGATGGTTTATGATTTTTGTCTATAATGTAATGTTTATCCTCAAGATTTTCTCGGGAGGTTTTGGACTCACATTGATCTATTTCATCAAATTTTACATGCAAATATTATTCCACACATTTGGTTCTCTTATTAAAGATATTATAAACATTGCAAGAGATTGAATAACCTAGGAATATTCCTTCATCACCTGTAAAACCCGATAATTTTATGTTATATAAATAATCAAAGGAATCTTTTTCTACACACAAAACTTGCTTGGATTTCTTTACACTAAATCGCGACCTTCCTCGATAGCTTGCATCGTACGCAATACCGAGTTTCACTAAACAATGACATTCTATTAAAATATTATTAAAACTAGTCATTATGAATAGTAATAACCACTTTTTGATATTTTATAAATTTTATTTTTCAAAATGGACTTCATTTTTGGTTTCGGAATATCTAAATTAGCCTAGGGTGAAATTTTGGTATTTTTCTGAAAACTTTCAATTTTTGTTGAATAGTGAAACCAATAAGTGGTCGTTAAAAAAACTGAATTTTTCATAAGACATAATTTTACCGCTTCTGTGAATGGAATTTCGAAAATCTGAGAGACACGGTTGATTTCAATAAGTAATATGTGGTTCAATGTGATGAAAATTATTTTTTGGTAAATAGTAACTTTTTACTTTTTTTTACCACGGTTAAAAGTAAATAGGGTAATTAAGGTTTAAAATGATATTATTATTACCCTAACACATGTCATAATTCTATTGGACAAGTGTAATTCGGCCAAAAACAACCTTAGGAATAAAATATGACCATTTATACCCACTTGGATTAGATTAGTACATTTATTATTAATTTATTTAAAGAAGGGTTAAAATAGTTAAAATCAAAGTTTAATAACTAAATCATTTTTAATATAAGGTTATACATAAGATAAATTCGACTATAAATATTCGATAGAAATATAAACATATTTCCTACATAATGATATTTTATTTGTAATTTTTAGAAATTAAATAATTTATATTATTTATGACACAATGATGATGCAGTAATTACCATAATAGTGAACAATTAGAATAATTGATATTATAAATACCTAAATAAGTATAATTTGAGACTTTTTATGTATTAAACTAATTTTATAGGTTACTATGACATGTTAGGATTGATTTAATTTACTTTTGTCGAAGTAATAATTCTGTTATGATTTTCAAAAAAATCAACTATTGAATAGTGTCAAAATTGACATAAAATAGTTTTTCAAACAAATATTTATTATGAATTTTTATTTTATTCCTAAAAATCTAAGGTTCCGCCAAATGACTTTTATAATATTATATATATTAATAAAACACAACTTGGGGGTATCTGTGATGTATATGGTATGTTTATTAACTATATAATATAAAAATACAAAGTGACATGTTAATGTCAATCTAATTAACTAATAGTTAAAACTAAAAGATAAGGTTAATATAATGACCTAAAATTGTCTAAATTCTATTGGATGAGAGGATTTAGACCCATCCCCACCTTATCTTCGAAATAACTCAATTTGGAGCTTTTTAAAACCAAACTTGACTTTATAATAAAATAATATTTTTAGTTATTCCAAAGGTGCCCCTCTCCTCCCTTATAAAATGGCACCTCCTCCCCCTCTTCCTCCCACCACTTTGAGCATTCAAGCTTGGCAAACCCCTGCCAATTCCTTCTCTCCACTACCCTAGAAACATCCTAGAGGTTCTGGTTTTCTTCAAAGACCTATTTTAGGGCCCTAAAAGGAGGTCTCAAAGAAGCACTTCAAAGAAGAGGTAATGTCCGTTACCGATTCTTTCATCTTTATTTCTTCTTCGACTTCTTCTCCTTTAGTTGTTTCATTATGAAGTAATAACATCAATATCACTCATATACTTATATGTTATTATAATTATTAAACAACCCTATTTCACCATCTATCCATCCTATGGAAAAATAAATCACCGCGCGTGCGTACGTACGGAATACCGTCTCCACGCCGTGGTGTAATCTATTTTCCACCACCACCTTACTTGGATGGGTATAATTGTGTAAATAATGACTATATATGACTATTATAAAGTGATATTGATTCTGAAATAGTATACATACACTCAAATACCATTCCACGATCATAGGAACGATATCATCACTCGTGCGTACGTACGGAATACCGTCTCCACGATGTGATGCGACTCGTTCTACATGATCTTAATTTCATAATGATTATATAAATGAATTGAATGAATTAATATGATATATATTACACTAATAAAATTCTGGAAATGAGGTATCTATAACCTAAAGAGAAGAATAAGAATTTATTTGACAAAACACGCATAAGAACAAAAAGTAATAAACACCCGAATAACAAGTAGTAATGAAATATTACTAATAATAAGCTAAGAATATGACCATATATGATATCATAAAAATATGTATGACTCTGTAATAAGTCAATAACATTATTTAAATCATTATACAGGAGGTTCGGACACATACAAAGCATATTGGACCAAAGGTAAGGGAAATATCACAATCTCATTTTTATCTGAACTTGTTTATACTTTAGCATTTACTGGGGTGTATTTTATCATCCACATCCATGTTTCCTCAATATTTAACATTATTTCCATCCACCTAAAATTTTTTAAATCTAATTTTACCCTTCGGTGAGTTTTTAGTAAAGGATATGAATGGAATCTTTTGTCGTTTTTCGTACGAGGTACTTTTTGACTTTTCCGAAAAAAGTACGAAGAATGTTTTTTTTAAACATATACGGAATGAATGGATTTTTAAAACATTATTTCCAAGAAGCTTCCTTTACAAGTTTTCAAGTTTATTTTTAATCAACTTCTTTTAGTTTATAATTGTATGACATGTTAAGAAAAGAAAAATGTTTTTGAAGTAGAAAGGATATTTTCCTCAAGAATAGAGTTCAAGAGTTTTATCAAAATTATTTTCCATCTAAGATAATATAGGGTTCTGTTTCTATCCCTATTATTACATGGATTTGATTATGTTTTGATGGAAATATTTTTATGAATTCCTTTAACTTATATGAATTGTTTTATGATGTCACGCTGTTTAAGATTCCCATTTTTATTACATGGGTTATGCTATGATGTATGGTTTATGATTTTGTGGCACACATAAGAATGGTATCATTATGGGATGGGTGGGACCTATATCTCCCTCCAATGCATTCGGTAAAGATTTTATATCTCATGAGATAGACATGGCTGAAATGGTAGGTTATACCGGTTTAGTGAAACAGGACTGAAATGAGGGTGACTCGGTTCAGAAATGGACTTTGTCCACTAAGATAGTCTTGGAAATGAGTCTTGACTAATAAGAAATGATTCTCTATGATTATGTGTGTATACCACAAAGTTACATGTTTTAAGTTATGATTATTTGTATTACATTTCACTTCTATGATTTATCCCATGTTATGATATTATGATCTCTTTTGAAGGTTATGATT
Organism: Viscum album; assembly: GCA_963277665.1. Taxonomy (NCBI): domain Eukaryota; kingdom Viridiplantae; phylum Streptophyta; class Magnoliopsida; order Santalales; family Viscaceae; genus Viscum; species Viscum album. The sequence continues at coordinate 340,752,824 of OY728152.1, read as the reverse complement.
TCCAAAAGTTATGTTCTTATGTATATGATGTGATTGATATTTCCTTTTTTTTACCCTTACTGAGCATTTGAGCTCACCCTTTTGTATGTTTTATTTCCCCAGGTCAGGAAGAAGGTTATTAAGTAGAATATGCCAAAAAGGGACTCTAGATATGATGAAATAAATGGGAGGCAATGTAGATGCTTTATGAACCAGTTGTTTATGTTTCCCAGTTTCTAAAGACACTATACCTATATGGTCCTTTAATAGTTTTGTTATATGTTGTAATAAGTGTGCTTCAATTCTTAAGTAATAGCAATGTATGTAAAGTATGGGTCATTTTATTTGGTATCAGAGGAAAGGTATAGTCAACCTTTGGAAACTAGGATGCGAAAGCCTTAGTAAGAACCCTAAGGATAAGTCTAAGCATAGAACAAAATCTTAGTGTTTTAGAAATGGCCATGAATAACCTAGGATAAGACCTTAAGTGTGAAATTTTATTCTTGATTATGTGGTTTTCCTACTATAATTAGTGTTGCTCACACTATTCTTCTTGGTTTTAGTCAATGGCTGGAACCCGAAGGAACTGTGTTAATGCGGAATGCGACGGGCAATGCAATGATTGTCCCCCTAAGCAACCAAATGTTATGGGAGCTGGAAGGCAAAATCTTGTAGCCATGCTCACACAACTTTCGCAAGCTATGAATCATGCAGGACTTCCAAACGAGCAAAGGAAGGAGAAACATTTTGTTTAATCCTTCATGAGACAGCTTCCACCTTCATTCAGTGGGTCTACAGATCCATTAGTTACTGAACAATGGATTAGTACTACTGAAAAGATATTTTCAGTTCTTCAATGTTCTGAGCATGATAAAGTCATCTTAGCAGTGTATTGTTTGGAAGGTGATGCTGATCAATGGTGGAATCTTATTAGGAATACGAGGCAAAGTTATGAAATTGAGTCCATGGAATGGGACGAGTTCAAGAACTTATTTTTAAATAAGTACTTCCCTCGTATTCTCCGAACAAAGATGGAGAAAGATTTTATTGAACTGAAGCAAAAAAGATGATGAATCTATTGGTACCTATGAAGAAAATTTTACAAGACTTGCAAGGTACGCTTCTGGTATTATTATCCAACCTGAGAGTAAGATCGATCGATTCTTTAGTGGCTTAAAACCAGGTATTCGAAGGGCCTTAGCCATAAGGGACTTCAATAGCTACGAGGAAATCGTTCGATGTGCTCTCAAAGTTGAGATGGAGATTGGAGTAACCCATCAGAAATATGGGTTTGATATGAAGAGGAAAATGGAATTCAAAGGAAAATCTAAAGAGCACACTGAAAAGAAGAAGAGCTTTAACTTATGCACAAAGTGTGGAAAGAAACATGGAGGGATTTGTCTTAAAGGGACAAGTAAATGTTTCAAATGTGGAAAGGAAGGTCATAGGGCATTTGAATGCCGCGATGATGGGAAGAAGATGTCTGATGATGTAAACAAAGGAAGGGATACACAAAATGAACCTACTACACTTCAATGTTTCAAGTGCAAGGAGATGGGACATTATGCCAATAAATTCCCTAATCCAAGGGTTGATGATGATGGTCGATGTCAATAAAATATTAAGGCTAAAGACAAAGGAATGTCACATGCAATTTCTATCAGCGATGTGGAGTACGATAACGATGTGGCGAAAGGTACACTTACCATCCACTCTAAAGTAGAAAATGTTTTATTTGATTCTGGATCCACCCACTCCTTTATTTCTGAAAAATTTTCTAAGGGTATCACCGTATTACCTCAACAATTAGATGTTGAGTTAGCTGTGACAACACCTAATGGCACAACAGTCGCATCAAAAGTTTATAATTCTTCTCCGATTGAAGTTTGTGGTAAAGTGCTTCCTGCAAATCTTGTGATCCTTCCTATAGTGGAATTTGATGTGATTCTTGGCATGGATTGGCATTCTCTACATGGAGCTCATATAAATTTCCAAATAACGGAAGTCACATTTCATATTCCAGATCATTCTATGATCATATATCGATGCAAGGATGAACATAACCTTCCAGTGGAAATTTCTTCCATTTTATGGGTATTGATTCCACTGAATGAAAGTTATTTATCTCAAATGTTTGGTGAGAAACTCACGATTATGAATATGCCCATTGTATGGGAGTTTGATGATGTCCTTCCTAAGGAATTACCGGGTCTTCCACCGAATCGTGAAGTTGAGTTTTCAATAGAACACGTACCGGGTGCTTTGCCTATTTCAAGGACACCTTATAGAATGGCCCCAATTGAGTTGCAGGAATTGAAGAAGAAACTCCAAGAGAATCTTGATAAGGGGTTCATACGCCCTAGTGCATCACCTTGGGGAGCACCTGTTCTGTTTGTTAAGAAGAAAGATGGATCAATGAGACTCTGCATTGATTATCGAGAACTTAACAAGATCACTATCAAGAACAAATATCCTCTCCCACGCATTGATGACCTATTTGACCAACTACGTGGAGCTCAATACTTTTCCAAGATTGATCTTCATTCAGGGTATCATCAATTAAGGGTCAAAAGGGAGGATATATCAAAGACGGATTTCCGTACAAGGTATGGACACTATGAATTTATAGTGATGCCATTTGGTCTTACTAATGCCCCTCCTATTTTCATGGATCTGAGGAATAGTGTCTTTAGAGACTATCTTGATTAGTTTGTGGTAGTCTTTATAGATGATATTCTTGTCTATTCAAAGAGAAAGGAAGAATATGAAGATCACTTGAGAATTATATTGAAGACCCTGAGAAAGGAGAAGATTTATGCCAAATTTACCAAGTGTGAATTTTGGATTCAAAAAGTTTCATTTTTGGGTCACATAATCTCAAAAGAGGGGATATCTGTGGATCCAGCAAAAACAGAGGTTATCGAAAGATGGTCGAGACCAACAACAGTAACCGAGATCCGAAGGTTTCTTGGTTTGGCTGGATATTATCGACGTTTTGTGAAAGATTTTTCACGATTATCTAATCCACTCACCAAGTTGACTCGGAAAGGAGTTAAGTTTGTTTGGACGGAGGAATGTGAAGAGAATTTCAAGGAGTTGAAAAGAAGGTTATCTAGTGCACCTGTGCTCACACTGCCTTGTAGTGGAGAAAGGTTTGTGATCTACAGTGATGCATCAAAGAAGGTATTGGGGTGTGTTCTTATGCAAAATGATATGGTGATAGCTTATGCCTCACGATAGTTGAAAATACATGATCAAAATTACCCAACTCATGATTTGGAGTTAGCTGCGGTAATCTATGCATTAAAGATTTGGAGGTATTACCTTTATGGTGAATGGTGTGATATTTATACTGATCATAAAAGTTTGATGTATATTTTCACACAAAGGGATCTGAATATGCACCAAAGAAGATGGTTGGAGCTGATTAAGGATTACGAATGCTCAATCCATTACCACCCTGGGAAAGCAAACAAGGTGGAAGATGCATTAAGTCGACAAGACCATGCCAATTTATCCATGATGAGCATCACAAAAGATCCAATATTTGTGGATTTACAAAGAATGGATCTTGGAATTATAATGGAAGGGGAAAAATCTTATCTTTCTCAAATGAATGTTCAACCATCTATACATGTGAAGATTAAAGAGGCACAGAAAGAAGATGTCGAGTTATAAAAGAAGGTGAGAAATGTTGCTGAATTCAACCTTGATGTTGATGGGATAATAAAGTTCAGGAATAGGGTTTGTGTTCCTCCCATCCCCGAATTAAAGAAGGAGCTGCTGGATGATGCTCATAGTTCTTCATTCTCTATTCATCCTGGAATCACGAAGATGTATAGGGACCTGAAACAGTACTTCTGGTGGGATGGAATTAAAAGAGATGTTGCTGAATATGTCTCTCGATGCTTGGTTTGTCAACAAGTTAAAGCTGAGAGACAGAAGTCTAAGTAGATGTTACAACCATTACCCATACCCGAATGGAAATGGAAAAACATCACTATGGACTTTGTCACAGGACTTCCTAAAACATTCAAAGGCAATAATGCTATATGGGTCATAGTTGATCGTCTTACAAAGTCTGCACACTTCATTGCTATGAGATAGTATTTCTCTCTGGATCAGCTTGCTAGGATATATGTAAAGGAAGTGGTAATATTGCATGGAGTACCACTTTCTATTATATCTGATCGGGATCTGAGGTTTACCTCAAAGTTCTGGCGAAGTCTTCAGTATACTCTGGATAAAGAATTTAGTTTCAGCACTGCTTATCATCCTCAGATAGATGGTCAGTCTGAGAGAACAATTCATACTCTAGAAGAAATATTGAGATCTTTCTCTATGGATTTCAAAGGTGGTTGGGATCAACACCTACCTTTGGAGGAATTTTCTTATAATAATAGATTTCACTCCAGTATTCAGATGGCTTCTTATGAAGCTCTCTATGGAATGAAATGCAGGACTCCAACCTGTTGGGATGAAGTTGGGGAAAGAAAGCTATTAGGAACCAATCTCGTTGATGAAATGGCAGAAAAGGTCAAATTTATTCAACAACACATAAGAGAAGCTCAGAGTCGACAGAAAAGTTATGCTGACAACCGAAGAAAAGACCTAGAGTTTGAAGTGGGTGATAAAGTGTTCTTACGAATATCTCCCTGGAAGAGGGTTATGAGATTTGGAAAGAAGGGGAAGTTGAGCCCTAGATATATCGGTCCTTTTAAAATACTGGATCGTGTTGGTAAGGTAGCTTACTGATTGGTGCTTCCACCGAATCTCTCTCAAGTTCACGATGTGTTCCATGTATCTCTCCTGAGAAAGTACATACCTGATCCTTCACATGTACTCAGCTCAGAAGTTGTACCGCTGGAGCATGATCTTTCTTATGAAGAACAACCGATAGAGATTCTGGATCATAGCGAAAAAGTCCTACGAAACAAGACCACTCGATTGGTGAAAGTTTTATAGAGGAACCACCTATTATAAGAAGCTACATGGGATCTTGAGGATATGATGAGGGAGAGGTATCTTCATCTGTTTGTTACAAAGTGATGAATTTCGAGGGAAAAATTCATTTTAAGGGGGGTAGAATGTAACACCCGAGACTTTTATGTTATATAAATCATCAAAGGAATCTTTTTCTACACACAATACTTGCTTGGATTTCTTTACACGAAATTGTGACCTTCCTCGATAGCTTGCGTCGTACGCAATACTGAGTTTCACTAAACAATGATATGCTATTAAAATATTATTAAAACTAGCCGTTATGAATAGTAATAACCACTTTTTGAAATTTTTTAAATTTTATTTTTCAAAATGGACTTCATTTTTGGTTTCTGAATATCAAAATTAGCCTAGGGTGAAATTTTGGTATTTTTCTGAAAACTTTCAATTTTTGATGAATAGTGAAACCACTAAGTGGTTGTTAAAAAAAACTGAATTTTTCATAAAACTTAATTTTCCCGCTTCTGTGAGTGTAATTTCGAAAATCTGAGAGACACGGTTGATGTCATCAAGTAAAATGTGGTTCAATGAGATGAAAATAATTTTTTGGTGAATAGTAACTTTTTACTTTTTTTACCACAGTTGAAAGTAAATAGGGTAATTAAGGGTAAAAATGATATTATTATTACCCTAAAACAAGTCCTAATTCTATTAGACAAGTTTAATTCGACCAAAAACAACCTTAGGAATAAAATATGACCATTTAGGCCCACTTGGATTAGATTTGGACATTTATTATTAATTTATTTAAAGAAGGGTTAAAATAGTTAAAATCAAAGTCTAATAACTAAATCATTTTTAATATAAGGTTATACATAAGCTAAATTCGACTATAAATATTTTATAGAAAGCTAAAAATATTTCCTACATAATGATATTTTATTTGTAATTTTTAGACATTAAATAATTTAATTTATTTATGACACAATGATGATGCATTAATTACCATAATAGTGAAAAATTAGAATAATTTATATTATAAATACCTTAATAAGTATAATTTGAGAATTTTTATGAATTATAATAATTTTATAGCTTAATATGACATGTTAGGATTGATTTAATTAACTTTGGTCGAAGTAATCATTCTGTTATGAGTTTCAAAAAAATCAACTATTGAATAGTGTCAAAATTGACCTAAAATAGTTTTTAAAACATATATTATATTATTAATTGTTATTTTAACCCTAAAAATATAAGGTTCAGCCAAATGACATAGATACGGTTATATATATTAATAAAACACAACTTGGGGGGTCTCTTGGATGTATGTGGTATGTTTATTAACTATATAATATAAAAATACAAAGTGACATGGTAAATGTCAATCTAATTAACTAAGAGTTAAAACTAAAAGATAAGGTTAATATAATGACATAAACTTGTCTAAATTCTATTGGATGAGAGGATTTCGACCCATAACCACCTTATCTTAGAAATAACTCAATTTTTATCTATTTAAACCCGAACTTGACTTTATAATAAAATAATACCTTTTGTTATTCCAAAGGTGTCCCTCTCCTCCCTTATAAAAGGGCACCTCCTCCCCCTCTTCCTCACACCACTTTGAGCCTTCAGGCTCGGCCAACCCCTACCAATTTCTTCTCTCCACTTCCCTAGAAACATGCTAGAGGTTCTGGTCTTCTTCAAATACCTATTTTAGTGCCCTAAAAGGAGGTCTCAAAGAAGCACTTCAAAGAAGCGGTAATGCCTGTTACTGATTCTTTCATCTTTATTTCTTCTTCCACTTCTTCTTCTTTAGTTGTTTCATTATGAAGTAATAACATCAGTATCACTCATATACTGATATGTTATTATAAGTATGAAACAACCCTATTTCACCATCTATCCATCCTACGGAAAAATAAATCACCGCGCGTGCGTACGTACGGAATACCGTCTCCACGCCGTGGTGTAATCTATTTTCCACCACCAAATTACTTGGATGGGTATAATGGTGTAAATAATGACTATATATGATTATTATACAGTGATATTTATTCTGAAATAGTATACATACACTCCAATACAATTCCACGATCATAGGAACGATATCATCACTCGTGCGTACGTACGGAATACTGTCTCCACGATGTGATGCGACTCGTTCTACATGATCTTCATTTCATAATGATTATATAAATGAATTGAATTAATTAATATGATATATATTACACTAATACCATTATGTAAATGAGGTATCTATAACCTAAAGAGATGAATAAGAATTTATTCGACAAAACACACATAAGAACAAAAAGTAATAAACAACCGAATAACAAGTAGTAATGAAATATTACTAATAATAAGCTAAGAATATGACCATATATGATATCATAAAAATAAGTATGATTCTGTAATAAGTCAATAACATTATTTATATCATTATACAGGAGGTTCAGACACATACAAAGCATATTGGACCAATGGTACGGGAAATATCACAATCTCATTTTTATCTGAAATTGTTTATACTTTAGAATTTACTGGGTTGTATTTTATCATCCACATCCATGTTTCCTCAATATGTAATATTATTTCCATCCACCTAAAATTGTTTAAATCCAATTTTACCCATTGGTGAGTTTTTATTAAATGATGTGAAAGGAATCTTTTTTCGTTTTTCGTACGAGGTACTTTTTGACTTTTCCGACAAAAGTACGAAAAATGTTTTTTTTAACTTATACGGCATGAATGGATTTTTAAAACATTATTTCCAAGAAGGTTCCTTTACAATTTTTCAAAAGTATTTTTAATCAACTTCTTTTATTTTATAATTGTATGACATGTTAAGAAAGGAAAAATGTTTTTGAAGTAGAAAGGATATTTTCCACAAGAATTGTGTTCAAGAGTTTTATCAAAATTATTTTCCATCTAAGATAATATAGGGTTCTGTTTCTATACCTATTATTACATGGATTTGATTATTTTTTGATGGAAATATTTTTATGAATTCCTTTATCTTATATGAATTGTTTTATGATGTCACGATGTTTAAGATTCCAATTTTTATTACATGGGATATTCTATGGTGTATGGTTTATGATTTTGTGGCACACATAAGAATGGTATCATTATGAGATGGGTGGGACCTATATCTCCCTACAATGCATTGGGTAAAGATTTTATATCTCATGAGATACACATGGCTGAAATGGTAGGTTATACCGGTTCAGTGAAACAGGACTGAAGCGAGGGTGACTCGGTTCAGAAATGGACTTTGTCCACTAAGATAGTCTTGGCAATGACTCTTGACTAATAAGAAATGATTCTCTATGATTATGTGTGTATTTCACAAAGTTTCATGTTTTAAGTTATGATTATTGGGATTACATTTCACTTCTATGATTTATCCCATGTTATGATATTATGATCTCTTTTGCAGGTTAATATTTCAAAAAGGTATATTCTTATGTATATGATGTGATTGATAATTCTTTTGTTTACCCTTACTGAGCATTTGAGCTCACCCTTTTGTATGTTTTATTTCCCCAGGTCAGGAAGAAGTTTATTAAGTACAATATGCCAAAAAGGGACTCTATATATGATTAAATAAATGGGAGGAAAAGTAGATGCTTTATGAACCAGTTGTTTATGTTTCCCAGTTTCTAAAGACACTATACCTATACGGTCCTTTCTTGGTTTTGTTATATGTTGTAATAAGTGTGCTTCAATTCTAAAGTAATAACAATGTATGTAAAGTATGGGTCGTTATATCACCCATGGAGGAAAATTTGTCATGATAATAATTTTTATTGATAATAAAGGATTATCAACCAAAATCTTTGAAGTAATTAAACATAGTCTTCCTATTATTCCATAGATCATAGGGAATTTTATTTATGATAGGTCTAATTAAAACTCTATAGATTATATAGAATGTTGTAATCACAGCTTCTGCCCAAAAATAATCATGTAGATCATACTCATTAAGTATAGTTCAGTGTATATCTTGTAAGGTTTTATTTCTCCATTATACAACTCCATTCTAATGGGGTATCCAAAGAGATGAGAAGGTATTACTATAGCCATTTTGTGAGAAAAAATATTTAAATTAATGATTTTCAAACTCATGACCATGGTCACTTCTTATGGTTTTTATTCTAATTCCACTTATGTTTTCTACTCACCAAGAATACTTAGTGAAATAAGAATAAGCCTCACTTTTGTGAGCTAAAAAGAAGGTCCAAGTATACCTATAAAATTCATCCACTAGAACATAGATATAATTATTCAAACTTAAACTTGAAACTCTAGATGGTCCAAACAAATACATGTGAACTAACTCAAGAGGTTGAGAAGTTGAAACTTCTCTCCCTAGTTTGAAAGATATGTTGTGTTGTTTTCCTTTTTGACAAGGATTACAGACTTTATCATTTGGAAACTCTAGATTAGGTGGATATTTAACTAAACCTTTTCTTATAATCATTCTATGATAGTGAATGTTATAATGGCCTAGTCTCTTTTTCCATATCCAAGACCCTTTATGAAAGGCACCTATGTAAGAAACATTCTTTGTAACTAAGGAATCCATGTTTACAAAATAAGTATTTTTATTTCTAAAAGTTGTAAAATATAAATAATTATTATAATTGATAACATTAAAGGAATAATTTTCAAATTTAACATGAAAACCATCATCACTTAACTATGTAATGCTCAGTATATTTTACTTTACACCATCAATAAAAAAATTATAAATTAAAACTAAGTTAGTGTTACCAATTTGGCCAAGGCTAATAATTTCTCCTTTTTCATTGTCACCAAAGGTTACATGTACACCATTAATGTTTATGAGATTCTTGAAGCTAGATTAGTCCCCTAGCATGTGTCTTCAACACTCATTGTCCAAGTACCATTGGTTCTTATTGTAACTTTTCAAACATATTTCCTAAAAAATAGTTAAAACAAGAAAATACTTTGGTACCCATATTTTCTTGGGTCTGATAAAATTATTAATTAATGTTTTAGGAACCCAAACATGATTCATGGGTTTACTATATATAGTATGTAAGGTTTTAGAAAAAAAATCTATTGGTTGCAGAAAAAAATAGAACCAGTAAAAGATGTCCTAGTATTAGAACTTGTAGAAAATTTCTCAGATTTGGTCATAAAATTGGATTTTCCAGATTTTGATACAAAATTTATTTTCCCATGTTGATAACCAATTATAGTGGTATATTTATAAGAAACCTATTTTCCTAGTATTTTAACTAAGGTATCTTTACTATTTGTAAATTTATCTTTATCCTTCTTTAATTTCTCATTAGAAAGTTTATGTTTAGTATTTTCATAGAGCAGTTGAGCATTCCATTCTTTTTCTGTAGTGATTTTTGATTTAATATTAATAATAAGAGAATGTTGTTTCTTGAGAGATTTTTATTTATCTTTTATCTCATTAAAATTATCCTCAATAATTTTTTAGTTTTAAAAAAAAATCATTAGTTATATTTTTAGAATTGTTATATTTGGATTTTTCTCCAGAATAATAAGAATTCTGTGCAGGAGATACAAGGGTTACCATTGATGAATTTTTCATAAAACACATGTTGTATTTTTCAGAATTTTCATCATGAGATGATTATAATTCACTGGAGATATCCTCAAAATAACTCCAGATAGTCATCATTTCCTTCTTGTACTTTCTATCCTTATCCTCATATTTCTTCTTGTACCTTAGCTTTGGAGAGTCAGCTTTCACATGTCCTTTTATTTTGCATTCATAGAATACTATCTCATTGTAATTATCGCTTCTTTTCCAATACTTTTTCTAGTTACCCTTATTTTCATATTTTCTTCTTTAGCTAGTCTTTCTAAAGAACTTCTTCTTTTTATAAAATTTCTTAAATCTCATGGCTAGTTGGTTCATCTCCACATAACTATCAGTTGATGAATCATTATTGCTGGAACATTCACTGGGAACTTTAATTTTCTCTTTTTGTTTGGATACAGTGGTTTTGAAAGCCACTGACATTCTTTTAGGTTCATCATCTTCTTCTCTGTTGACATTCACCTCTTCCTCACTCATCATCAACTTACTTTTTAGTTCCTTTATAGGTATTGAATTGAAGTCACAAGATTATCCAATGGATACTGTTATCCCTCTCTATATTTTTGGGAATATATCTTAAGATTTGCATGATCTGTTCTTCTGCAGTGATTATCTTTCCCAGGGATATCATTGTATTTACAATCTCATTGAACATAGAGTAATTATGAAAAATTGGTTTTTTAATATTCATTTTGAAGTTATCATATTTAATGGTATAAGTGTTAAGCCTCATTTCCTTAACATTAGTGGTTTCTTCATGTGAAATAGTTAAAGTATCCCATATTTCAAAGGTTGTTTTAGATGACGATATCCTATTGAATTATTCATCACCTATATCATAGTATAATTTATTCGTAGATTTATAACAATTATTATAGGATACCATAGTGAGGTCAACCCAAGTGTTTTTAGAAGTTGTGGGGATTTTATACTCATCATCTATAGAATACTAGATTTTAAAACCCATACTTTCTAAATTAATTTTCATTTGTATTTTACCCTAAGCATAGTTTGTTCCATTAAAATAGTGAGTTCTGTTAGTATATGAACCTTCCTATCGATTTTCCATGTTAAAGAGTAAAAATAAGTTTCAAATAACTACAAATTTTGAACTAACAAATTTTTTATATATTTAAAACACAACATAAATCATACTTGAAAATAATTGAAAACTTTGAAAAATATGAAAACTAAAATGTAATCCTTATGATACAAAATGTTAGTCAGAGTATGACACATAAGAGGGGGTTTATTGAGTTCATAATAAAAATTGTTTAAAATATTTATTTAAATGTCCCCCAATTTGAAATAAAAAATAGCCTAGTTAACCAATGTAGCATATTTATAAAAGTCATGATCTTTTAAAATATTTCTCAATGATTGATTAGTTCTAATTTGAAATAATAAGAAATAAAATTTTAACTTTTGAAATGAATTTTATAAGTCAAATTCTAATATAAACACTATCTAATATTAACTATCAAAGTAAAAGAAATTTTCTATTCTGTAAATAGATAAAGCAGTGAAAACAGAAATTTGAAATGCACAGCAGAAATAAAATAAGAGGTTTAGTCTCAAACAGAGAATTAATCCTATCCAATTTGTTATTACCCTCAACCAAGAATTTTATATAAATAAACAATGATCCACACCCTATATTGGGGTAAAAAATATTATACACAACTATCCATGTCAACTAGACCTCTTCAACAGTTTTCATGGGAGTGTAAAAACAAACAGGCCACACAGGGACCTCTTGTACTGTAATTTGTGGGAGTGTAAGGTGTAAAGGATGTTTTTTCTATGTATATTCAAGTTTTTCATAGGATTCAGTGTGTGTTTATAGAACAGATATAAATACACAAATCCTAATGTAAAAAAATACAATATAATAGTGGAATATATAGAATAGTGTTTAGAAGGATATGTGTGATTGGAAATGCAACATTCGTCTCTTTAATGTTATCTTGAAGTGCATCTTGAGTCAACTTCCAGAAAAAGACAGTAAAATAGAGCATCGTGAGAGTGTTTTTATTTTTTTAGTGATATATGGATGTGCTCAATGAGTTCTACTTCTTTATTATCTTTTTCCTATAAAGGGTTATTATATTTTAGTTCTCATCAGTTTCTTTAGAGTTTGCAGTTCTCTAGTTTCCTTAGTCACATAAGCTACTATCTATTTTCCTTTTTGATCTTGTATCATATTTTATACACTATAGTCAACATGGATCATGTTCTTGAATATTTTTAGATACCTCGTACTGCAGTATGACATCAATTTAGAAGTTATATAAAAAATATTGACAAGTTCATTAATATAATTAGTAGTACTATTTTTCATTAATATGACCATTATAAATAAATTTGAATTTAAATGATAAGGTAATAATTAACAGTGTCTCTAAACAGTACATCAGGAATAGTTTCTATAACTTAACACATTCTATAAATAAGATCAATGATTAAAGTAGTAGTGACTCAACAATTGTAGGTCACTCTGATGGTAGGTCCACTTGATGGTGACTCATGCTATCGGTAGCTCATACTTAGTGAAAATTATGAATATCAATAAGTAATTATGCAATTAGGTTGATGAAATGGTGACTTAGTGTGTTAGTAGATCAATGTGATGGTGTCTTACCCTTTGAAAAAATAATGAGAAGCTGTTGATTCTAGTGGTGACTCGATACAATCATGTCCCATCCATTGAAAAACTTCTATGAAGCTGTTGATTTTGACAATTACTCAAAACAATGGTTTATCGTCCATTTCAAAAATTATGAGTTGATTTATTGGTATGTTGAACAATGGTGTCTTGTCCTTTATCATAATTCAGCATCTATCCTGACAGTGAGACAGTTGATAGTGAGTCAAATGACTGGTAGGTCCATATCAATGGTATATCATAGATTTTCTGTCAATAGTAAGTCCACCTAAACATTGACTCAACCAGAATAGTGATAGTGAGTCCACATTAATGGTGACTCATACTTAGTCTTATATTTTCCAACTTTTCATATGATTTAAAATACTAACATAATTGATTAATATGATAAGTAAACATTAGCAATCATAATTTAACATAATTAAACTACATGAAGCATGATTTTTGAGCATTAAAACTAGAGGAGGCCAACATATGGACATTTTTATAAGTGAATAATGTTATATACTTTGATACTTGTGAATCCTCAATCACCCCTAGTTTGCCTTCGATATGAAATGTATTTTTGGGATATCAACTTTGGACTTTATAGTATTTCTAGTTCTCCGATAATTCTTACCATTTCATTAGGTATGACCTAGAAGGATTAGATCTGATATTATCAAGACATATCCACATGCTTGAGACTACTATTGATTGATAATATCTAAATTATTCTTCTTATATTACTCCCAGTTACTCTCTAGTACCATAACCTTGGAGCATACCTATTATTTTTTGTTTTCTTTGTGGTTTTTTAGGCCTCCTAATGGGTATGTTTATACTAACCCTTGCATGAGCTTTGTTCCCACACATAGTGTGTCTCTATAGACAATTTATAGGTTCAATTATAGTATTGGTATATGTATACATGGTGTGGATTGTTCAATACCAATGCATGGGCATGCTTGGAAGTGCATGATAGATCATGGTAGTCCTTGATGGTGAAAGTGACCAAGAAGCTGGAGAGTATTCCACGAGTACCTACAATGAGAACTATATTTCCATTTTCTATTATCTATCAGATTCAAAGGCTTGTTGGATGTATGATCCCTTTTTTATTTTCCTTTATGGTGATGTATTTGTATATTATGTCTCATGAATTTGTTGAATACCATTCAGTTCATTATACCCACACACACACACACATTCAACTGGTGTTTCGGGATATTTTATGTTTTGGATATATGTGTCTATTGTATGTTGATATTGGATAAAGCTTCATATGTTTTGAGATTTTCATACATGATGCTATTAAATATCCCCTATACTGTTGGAGGTGGGTTTGGGGTGCCACTCTTGGATTACCACTAGCCCGAGCGGAGATACAGCGGTTCGGGTTGTCTAATGACATGTCAAGTAATAGTACACACTGTATAAGTATTAAATTCCATAAAGGGATTTAATATGATGAATAAGGTATGTTTAGGTCACCTCCATAGTAAATTTCATGTACTTCATTATTTAATAAAATTAAATTTAAAATTAATTAATTAATTTAAAATAACATATGATGGCGATATTATTATATTTCAAGCACTATTTGGAAATAGTATTAAAATGAATAATTATTTATTTAGTTGATTAATTTATTAACTCAGACAAATTTATCTTAATTAGAATGAATTTAAATTAATAACAAAAATATTAAATTCATGTGTCATTGCATGTTATTATTGATCATGAGTGTGACTGACCAATGTATGTGTCGGATTTTTTCATTTAAATTAATTATTTATTTCATGGTTTCATGTGATAATTTATTAATAAAATAAATATGACAATCTATGAATCATACCTCCCTACTTTATTATGCATGGACTGCATATCCAATATCTATTTAAAGAACCCCTAAACCCATATTACCCATCACTTGTGGGTGAATAAACATTTATAAATGAAAGAGATCCTAGTGATAAGATATGGTTCAAAACCTGATATGAGGTTAATCTAACACAGGTGATACATAAGAGAATTGAAAAATGTTGCAACTAGAGACAAGAAAGGGATCAGGGGATTTCTCCCTTTGGTTCAAGGTTTTTATCTATACTTGATAAAATAACTAGTAGTTAAAATCACATAATCATATTTGGTTTTTATTTTATTTTTTCATTAAATGGTTATTTATTTATTTATTTATGTGATGTATGGTTTTTTTGGATAATTAAACATGATGAATTAAAGTAATTAAATTAATGAGAATGATTATGTTAAAATAAAATTAAATAATTTTTCATAAATTATTTTATCATACATGGTTAATTAATTATGTAAATTACAAAAAATATTATCATGCTTTTAGAAAATAAAATAAAGAATATTTATACATAAGTTAATATAATCCCTCAATAAAATTATTATGTTATAAAACACATTCCATTACTTGATTCATAATACAACCATAGTTCAAAGTACTTGTATGTCACTAATCAGGGTGCTTTCAATTATCAGACGGATCTTATAAAAATCATTGGTTGACTTAACTAAATTGGTATTAAGTGTAATTCTCTGAATTTACTTAATTACATTTAGAATAAAGGGTTTAAGTAAATATGAGTATATGATTTCCGCATTGGGGAGTCCACTCATCATATAAAAGAATATAATGTTAAATGAATTGGTATGAATGTCCTAATAAAATACTTTCATGTAATTTCAATTTCCATATTCTATGTTATGATTAGGGAAATATGGGTCCTTTCCACTAGAATATACATGTGACTAGATATTTCAAATCTAATAGTGAGGGATGTATCGATTTTATAAATTAGTGGGCGAATAATTAATTTATTAATTAGGTCATAATGGGTAATCAAGATAAATTACTAAATATCTTATTTTATTTATTATATAAAATGGAAATCCATTAGAAAACATCAATATCCCTGCAATCCAATTTATAGAAAGATAATATTTTAATCGGTTCCAACTTCTAAGAATGGTAGAGGCTCTTCCACATTTTACTACACTAATAGTTGATGTTTTATGTTCTGTAATCCCCCATTTCTAATGATCCCACTTATTACACATGTGAAGACAAGAAAAAATATTCTAAAGAAAAGTGGATGATTTATTAGATGTCTAATGTCTCATGTTATCATCCATGACATGTGAGATCCAAAACCTTTAGGAAGAAATGGATATATACTCTAGGTTGCCTCATCTTTGTGATCTCTATCAAGATATTGTAATACAAGAGAGGTATTAAATCTCCAAGGATATAATTACATGAAATATAGGAGAAGAAGTTCCTACCAAACCTCTTGTAGTTATATTGATTAGCAACATTGAGTGTTTGGAAATACTATGATTCAAAATGTCCAAGGATTTGTGCACATAATTTATTGGCTCCACATTTCTTACAAGATTATCTGGTTTATTATGAATTTAAATATAAAAAATATATATAAGATTCTCCTAGACCTATTGACTTTTATTCTCTAAGTGGATAAAGATAAAGAGTTTGAAAAACACTTTTTCCTTGTAGTGAACAAGAGTAAATGTAAGGAGAAAATATCCACAAAAAATTTTAAGTCTAAGATACCTTTTCACCACCCTTCTAAAAAGAGAAAGATCTAGTATCATGATAAAGAGATAGATTTTGTATGGTTTTATTTTGGATATAAAGGACACTGTAAGAAGAATTATTCCTCAGTAATTAAGTAAGGGGAAGATTTAGGTATGTTATTCTCTAGTGAAATTTTCTTATTTTTATAAATTAGGAGGTAGATATAGCTTATGGTCTCATATCTATATCTATATATAAGAACTAATGATATTTCAGAATATTTATAATGGTGAGGTGAATCTTAAATAGACTAATAGAGAGTAAATAACTATTCTATATATTTTATACATCCATAACAGTTGACTTAATTGATTGATTTTAGTTTTAAAAAAAATTATTATGTTCCCTGTGTAACCAAGAACATAATTTTTTTTCTAGTTTAGACATGGATGGATTTTGTTTCATGTTCAAAAATAATTTTTTCTACATTTATGATGATATCGTATGTTATATGATGGAACATTTCAAGAATGGTATTTTTTATACAATATTATGAAAATCATGTTTTGTAAATTGATAAAGACTCAAGTTCCGATGAATCATATCACACCCATTAGTGGAATCACATAATTTTTCATTTAAATAAGAATCTTTGGTAAATATATATATAAATAAGGGTATGTGGATTATTTTGAACTAAAATCCTTGCTTATATTTCATGTTTTTCTTCAAGGAAAAATGACTATGTCTCTATTTAATGGAAAAGGTTAAAGATACATAGAGTTTCATAAATTGGATCACTCATATGTTTATAAACCTTATATTGTATAGTATATATGCGAATTCTCTTACATAGTAAATTTTACCAACATATTTAGTGGATATGTATATATTACTTAAAGATTTATATGTTTATCTTCTTTGAGACACTTAAGGAATACAAGAATGAATTAGAGAATAAATTTAATAAGAACATAAATAAAATATACTCAGATCAAGGTAGTTAGAATCTTAACCAAGAGTTCATATATTATCTAAAAGAGTTTTGGATATTATCCCAACTCACTCCTTATTAAGAATGGTATAATGGTGTCAATGAAAGTAGGAATCACATATTGTTAAACATGGTCAGATCATTGATGAGTTACACAGACCATCCATTATACTTTTGGGGATACACATTACATACAAGGGAATTCATACTAATCTAAGTTACAAAAAAATATATAGACAAAATTCAATACCAATTATCATATGGAAAGAAATATGATTTGTTGTATATACATGTATGGGGTGTGAGGAATTTTTTAAGGAAAATCCTAGCAGTAAAATTGCTTGATAAGGTTTGAAGTGCATATTTATAGAGTATCCTAATGAAACTAAATGATATTATCTATAAAATACCATATATAAAAATAATATTTTCAATAGATATGTAACCTTTCTTGAAATGAAACTCGTATTTAAATGTGTTAATGTGAGAAAGGTAAAATTTCATGGAGTTGAATCTCAAGAAGTATAAGAGTTGGAAAATAAAAAATTCCATAAGACTAAGTGGAAGAATTTATTCTAGAGAAACAAGTATTTTATAGGAACATCGGATAGGTTAGAGAAATAAATAAGTGTATCTTTCTAGTCATCATGGAAAGTGACATGGTATTGGTTGAAAATAATGAACCTTTATCTGGAATGGAAGTAATAAATAGATCCGAATTTAAATATTGGCAAGGATCCATGAATTCTAAAAGATAATACATCTACAAAAATGCGGATTGGATTTTGGTATATCCTCTAGTTTATGTAAAGCCTATTGGGTGAAATTGGGTACTCAAGAATAAACAATACATGGATGGTAAATTCAATACCTATAAATCATAAATGGTTTCTAATAGTTTTATGAAAAGCCGTAGAATATCTTAAAATAGAACCTTCTAACCTTTAATTATACTAAAATCCATTAGAGTTATACTTTCCACCACATCTTACCATGATTATGAGATTTGTAAATTGGAGGTAAAAACCACCATCTTCAATGGAAACCATGTGGAAGATATCAATATGACAAAATAATAAGGGATCATGACACCAAATGAGTCTAATAAGTTATAGAAATTACTAATATCCATTTATGGTTCAAATTAACAATTAAGATCATGGAACATTCATTTTGATGAATCCAGAAGAGATTTTATTTTCATAAAGAATGAATGTGATCCCTATGTCTATAAGAGGTTTAGTGGGAGTGAAATAGATTTCCTTGTAGTATATGATAACATTATATTACTAATTGGAAAAATGATACTAGTCTTGTGGTCAATTAAGACCTAGCTAAATAAATTCTTATATATAAATGAATTAGGTTAATCGACATGTATTTTAGAGATCATGATCTATTGAGATAGATTTAAGATGTTTCTTGTAAAAAGTCAAGGTACATGCATTGACAAGGTATTTAAGATAGGTAATATGGAACAATCCAAAAGAATATTGTTTTAAATGTCACATGGTATACATATGTCTAAGAAAATATATCTCTGTACCTAAAATTGTTAGAACCCCTTACACTTCTATTATTGGATATATCATGTATTTAATGTTATGTAATAGGCTTGTTGTGATGGATCATTTTTCATCTCTCTAGAACGCACCTCACACGCTACAGTATTTTCAAATCATTATGACCATTACGGTGGATTCAGGAATCACGGAAGGGTGTTCACCATCAGAATTAGCTCATCCACTGGATTCTTCATCTCATCTATTCATGTCGTTTTCTTTCGAGGTGGGTGATATTTGGCTTGGTGTTACTGAACAAACTCCTAGAGAATAATGGAAAGATGTACTCCTTAGCTATTAGCCAACATATATTGTCCTTCAATCATGGATTTCAGAGGATCCTTTGGTTTCTTCGTGTGTGGGTTCTAAGGATTCTTGTCCCTCGCTGTCATTTCCATCCTCTGCCTTCGCGGATTCCAAGACCACTCTACATTGGGATCTGGTGGCGTGCTTCGGTGTATAAAATCCTCCCTTAGGGTTTTTCTAGAGCTTAGTTCAAAATTCAGGATTAGATCATTCATCCACCTTCTCAGTTCTGAACTGGAGGTCTTTTTGCATCTTCCTAGCTTCGGGTGAGGATTTCATCAAAGCTTGGTCACAATCTAGGTGGACATCGAGCGGTGGTGCTTCCAGCTTTCCCAATGGTCCATGGAGGTTAATTGGGGCAGGGAATCTTCTCATGTAGTGTTTTGGGTCAATATTCCAGGGCTTCCCCTACAATTTCATAAAATTTCATTTTTGGAAAAGATAAGTGACTTGCTTGGGGAGTTCTTATTTGTGGATGAGCATACGCTTTTGTTTCAGTAGTCTGATTCTACTTGGATTTGTGTAGCCATTTATTTTTCAGCTCCCCCTCCATCAATAATTCTTTCAGAGGGTGGATGCATATTTTTAATGGCATTAGGATCTTTTGTACCCCTCTATGATTCTTTTTTACTCTTCATGTCACCTTCTTGGACACTTGCTATCGTATTGCAGAGAGGTGTGATCCAGTGTCTCGGCTTCTCATTAGAAGGTTTTCATGCATAGAAAAGTATTATTTCTTATAGGATTATTCATCCAAATCCTTCCCAATACATCTCATATAGATCCCTAGTGCCTTCTTCATATATGGGTCTTCATGAGAAGTTGGATGCTATGTCCTTGCTCAGGCCTTCTATTGCCAGGGATTCTCAAGATTATGATATGATGGTTTTATGTTCACGGCACGGCTAAGCTCAGGTGTGATGTATTGGCCCTTAGGACTCCTACTCCTTCCCACCATTGATTCATTTCAATCCACTTTTTTATGTGATGAATCTCTCAGCCTTCAATTTCCTCCCTAGTGGTTGATTATTGGATGGTTTGTTTCCTTCAATGAATGATCATAAGGAAGACTCTAGCTCTTTTTGGATTCGATTTTACAATACCAGAGATTAAGAGGAAAATGGTTCTCTCAGTCATTATATTTCATCTAGTGCCAGTAAGGGTTCAACCCATTCTGGGGTGTTTTCTATTGTTTTTTGATTCTCAGGCCAACATCAGTGGCAGTCTTGCCTATTTCCACCTTTAATAAATTCATCACTCTCACTTATGATGCTCTGGATGTTTATTCTCCAAACTTATATTATTTAGTTTCAATAAGTTTGTGTACTCGATTTCAGTTGAGACGCAGAGTGGCTCAGTCGTCCTCCTCTTCATTATGCTCTATGTCACTGGGGGCCAAAACCAGGCGCCAATGTTATAAATGATTTCAGTCCTCATTTGAAATTATTTGGGTCTTGGGGCCCAAATCATGACTGATTTTTGGGAAAATGAAGTATGTCGCAATAATATCTCTTTATTGGTCATTCTTAAACCAAAGAAACAACAGTCCAAAATAGCAGTTTTTTCTCATAGGATTGGATTGTGATCCTTCCTTCATGGTGATCATCTTAATACCAATATATAGATTTAATGGGGTCCTGAAATTTCTATTGATATACTAGAGGTTTCGGATTAGTATATTTCTACCAAGATCTGTTCAGGCTGAGACTATATATTCTTCTCCTTTGTTTATACGAAGTGTGATCCGAGGGATAGAGATTATCTCTGGGAGGCTCTGGAATCCTTCAATGTTGGAAACATGGCTTGGTTTGTAGGTTTGTATTTTAATTCTATTTTAGATATATCTAATATGAGGGTGGTTGTGTTTACCCATGGTGTGATAGATATTCTTTTTCTTCCTATGTAGCCATTCTTAGGTTGATGGATTTGGGGTATATAGGAAATAATTTTACCTAGTGAAATAATCAATATGGACATAGTCGTATGTGGATCCATTTGGAACATGTATTAGTGAATATACATGCCATATATAGCTTTCTAGCTGTTAAGGTTCAGCAAATGGTCCTCTCAATATCTGATCATACTCTGTTGTTCATGAAATTGCATAAGAGGGGGTCTAGTAATGATCATTTCTTATTCTACATGAGGTGGGAATCCAATAAAGAGTATCATAATGTGTCAAGGGATTCTTAGAATGAACTCAAGTTTGGGACTACATGGATTTTATTTCATAACAAGATTATAAATCTACAGAAGGATCTCCAATCATAGCTTGTAAATCATCCCTAAATATTTATAGATCTGGATTCTCTAAAAGATGATATTGATCTTCTTAAATCAATCCTTGAAGTTGAGTGAGATGATGATATTATGTCTTATTTTCTTCATAATATTAAACATCTTAATGAGTTGCTACATGAGTAGGATTTTGTGGTCTATGATAGAGCTAGAGTCACTTGTCTTAAGGAAGGTGATAAAAATACATCTTACTTTCATGCTTGTATCAGAGAGAAAAAGTGCAGAGTCATTCCAAATTTTAGGCTGGAGGAAGGATCATATTATAATGACCCAGATATCATTATAGGTATGGATAAAAATTATTTCAATTCCTTTCTTGTTGAAACTAATACCCATATGTAAGGTGGTTTTCCTAATGGTTCAAGTGATCTATTCACTTGCATTCCTTAGGTTGTGTCTACCCCCTTAAATGATTTCGTAATGTCCATTCTGGAGGACCAGGAAATTCTTAATGCAATCAAATCCCTCAACCAGAGCAGTTCCCCATACCTTATGGTTTCCTCGCCTCCATTTATACCATCTCTTGGGATCTCATTAAATAGGACCTTGTTGGATCCATAAAACATTTTTTCCATGGGGGTAGTCTTCCTAGGCTATTTGTGCTACCTTACTTATGCTAATTCCCAATGTGAAGGATCCTTCTTGCTTTAATCATTTTAAACTAATTAGTATTTGAAATTTTTTTCATATAGAATTTGGGGTACCATTCTTAATAGGATGATTTCTATAAACTTATCTAATTGGGTATCCATGGAACAACACAGTTTCATCAAGGGCAGATTATCTCAGGCAGTTATGGGAATTGATCAGGAAATGGTTTTGGATCATTATCTGAAGGTTCATGGTTCTAATTTGATCATCAAAATTGACATAGATAAGCCATATTATAGGGTTTAATGGAGCTATATTCATAGAGTGATGGATTTTATGTGGTTTTCTAATTGGGTTCAGGATTTACTCTTTAGTTTTTATAGATCTCCTTGGATATTGATCTCCTTGATCGGAAAGCGATAAGGATTTTTCAAACCTATTCATGGCCTTTGTCTGGGTGACCCCCTATCACCAACCATCTTTATCATGTCTCAAGGAAAACTTTTCCATCTCCTTGAGAGGAATATGGGAAATGGGAATATTAATTCCTTCAAATTGAGGAATACTTTTCAAGGAGGGTATCACCTTATGTTTGTGGATGATATGAATTTCTTTATCAACAGAGCTTTCTGATCTATTAGTGATATTATAAGAGTGTTGGATGAATATACTATGTGGAGTGGTGAACATATTAGAGTTGAGAAGAGTATTTTGTATGTACAGTGGTATTTCTCATAGAGAATGTAATGACCAGGAATTTCCACGTAATTTTTTTTATATGCGGGAATTTTACGAGTCTGAAAAAATTGACGGCATGTGATTCTGAAGCCCGGAGTGCCCAAAATGAATTTCGAAACTTTTGTTCGGGTACATTCAGTAAACGTTTGAGTGGGGTTTTCTAACTTTTGAACCGGTGATCAGAATTGAAATCTGAGGGCACCGTTGAACTCACAGCGCCGGTATTCTCTTAAGGATACGTTCACCTCGATGGCAGTTGGTCGAGGGTGAAAGTTAATTTTTGGGTTTTTTGTGGAAATAATAAAATAAAATAAGAACATATTTTATTTTATTTTTTGTAACCACTCCATTTGAACGTTGAGAAGTGGGGACCACCAGACCTTAACCTCCCATGAGAGGTTATGGTGGGTGGGACCACCTGAACCTAACCTCCCATTAGAGGTTATGGTGTGGGGACCACCCGAGGCCTAAACTTCTTGAACTCCCATATCAATGAGGGAGAAACCTCTCAACTACCTCATTAATTTGGAGGAGCCTTTTTCACTTCCTCCAACCTTAATTATGCCAACCTATGTGATTAATTATCCCAATTTGAATTATGCCAACATAATCTATAATGTTGACTAATTAATTTGTGCTGTAATTGGGGGAAACTATTGGGAAAAGGGAGAGCTCTTGGAGAAATCTCACCAACGATGAACTTCTTCTCTGAATGAAGAACACCAACCTTGACTTCGACCTTCTTCCTCAAGACATCCTCCAATGGGGGGCATCTTCAAAAATGAAGAATCACCTCCATCAAAGAATGTTATTCCAACAAACAAGCTCGAGATTGGAGGCATGTGACGGGCACGATGAACGCCGACTTCGACTTCTCTCTTCGTCGTCAACAATCGAACAACCTGAGGTAGGGGTTTATTTCTATTGTTTATCACTTCCCTTGTACACCCCTTCTATTTATTTTGTGACTGGTAACAATTATTGCAGGAGGATAGGATTTCATGTTTATGTTATTGATGATCCATATGTTACCACCCTAAAGTAGAGGGTATGGGCCCAACCAACATGGATCGACCCTTCTGAAAATATTGTGGTGTTCATCGCAATGGAAGAGGATGGAAACCATCCATGGTTGGGGCACGAGAATGGTGGCTGGCACCACCGCCGGATGCGACGGAGGCGCCGACACAACGACACTACCCCGCGGCCGACGCCGCTGCCCCGCAGCCACCGCCGCCATCTGCAGCTTCGCACCGCCCGCGGTCGAGGCATCGCCCCACGGCCGGTCCGCCCCACTCCGGCTGGACCGCCGCCCAATGGCCTGTCCCCCCCCCACCCCCGTGGCTAGACTTCTGACCCGCAGTCAGTCTGCCCCCCCTGCCCAACCGCCGACCCGTGGTCGGACCGCTGACCCGCGACCGGACCGACGACCCGCGGGCGGACCGCCGCCCCACGGCCGCACCACCGCCCCGTGGCCGCACCGCTGCCCCGCGGCCGCACCGCCACCCCACGGCCGCACCGCCGCCCCGTGGCCGAACCGTCGTCCTCGATCGAGCTGCTCTACGGCCTCGTGCCCTCCCGATACTCTTTGCGGCCTCTCACGGCTTGCCAGGCCGGACCCAATAGGTCGGGCCAAACCCAACGGGCCTGGCTTCACTACCAGTAAGGACAAACCCAATGGGTTGGTCAAGTAGATCCAAACCGGGTCAACCCAGATTGGGTCGGACCAGACCCGGGCACTCTACGACCCATTTACTCTCTTTTGTCCATAACATTAGCACCAGACATTCGTTTGAAAAAACATCATCTACGTTGGAAATCATGGAGCGAGATGGTCCCTTTGATTGATACCCTAAAATGTTTTGGATTATGATGGGGAACGGTCAGGTTGGATCGAGCACTGATCCAACCAGACCATCGGGACTAAATAGATAATAACTCACAGACTGTGCATCTGATTGACGCTCCGTATGTTATATTAAGACCCCTATGATGTGGTTGAACATTGAGACACTTATTCATGGGACTTCGTGGTAGTTGGAGTATCGACATGTAGCTTGTGGAGTGGATCCTACCAGATATGAGAAATCATAGTGCAGGAATCCAGTGGCTGGCTGAGACTTGACGACTACTGACCACTTCGACTCGGAGTGACTCGACAGGCCCAGTGGGGAGTTCCTTGGTGACGCGGCAGACCCATGTTGGGGAGTGCCTTGGTTACACGGCAAACCCATGGTACTCGACAGGAGGAGTACCTCCGCAGTCCATGTAGGGAACGCCTTGTTGACGTGGCAGACCCACGGTGGGGAGCGCCTTGGTGACATGGCAGACCCACGGTACTCAACATGAGGAGTACCTCAACAGTCCATGTTTAGTGAGAAACACCTCTATGTGATGCGACAGACCCACTGTACTCGATAAAGAAGGAGTTCTCCAGTAGCCGAGTTGTTCGACATTATGACTTGGAATGTTACTTGATAATACCCCTAGAATAAATCCTGGTGTGAGCTAAGTCTGTACCTCTGTGTTTTCCTCATGATTGAGATGGATTACTTGATAACTTAGGTACATGTATGGGCATATACCTATGTATGGTTATCTGTTGATTTCATACTTTCTGATTTATCCATGATTGATTTTCTGAGACCTAGAGGGTCTTGGGGTCACTACTGAGTATCCTTATACTCACCCCTACAAGGGCTATGCCTGCATCTTATTGTGTTGGATGCAGAAGATGGACAGTACTGAATGAGGCTGAGAGTACCTGGACTGGATAGTACCTGGAGGTGGACCATACGACGTGTCGGTATGCAGTGGAGATGGGTGGACGTATAATGCGAAAGAGGCAATCTGTACCTACCCTTCAAGTAGGAACCTTGGAGGATGAGCCAGAATCTCACTTTCCATTTTTTCTTCAGTTGTATTGTATCAAAGTTGCACTTGTAATTTCCTGTTGGGCTTGTATTTTGGCCCCTTTTACTTACTGCAGTCAATATGTTTACATTTCATCTTACTTGTGTTTCTATCTTTCTATGTGAGTGGTTACGTGTGCTTAAAGGTTATAAAGGACATTTCTTCCCAGTTTTAGGGAATACTCCTTCGGTGCTAGTCACCAGCCCCTGGCCTATAGAAGGCAGGCTTGGGGTAGTCACAACACGTGCCCCAGGGGACGGGTCGTGACAAATTGGTATCAGAGGAGTCTATTTTATAGAAGAAATTAGGACTATGATATTTCTTTTTTATGGCAATATTTTTAAGTGGAGTGAGTGTGGTTATCAGTTTAGGGAAACCAGTGTTGGGGCGGCGGCCGACGTATCCATACACCAGGACCATAACTTCTGATTTTCAACTCAGTTCACAAAAACACTAATTGCAAGTGTGTTTTCAAGATTTTTCTTTGTTATCTATTGAGTCAGTTCACTAGTTATAAATTTTAACCCATGGTGCACCTGTTTCTTTTCAGGATTCCTCCATGAAGATATCCATATATGGTTCCGAGAGTTGTATGCACTAATAGCCCACCGAGCAACGAGGCCTCGGTACAGGGCCCTCTTTTAGTAGAGGCACCAGCGGAGGCACCAGCGGTACCATTACCCGTTGGGCCACTAATGCCACCAGCCCCAATAGAAAACAGTGCATGCCTCTTGAGTGCATTGCATGAGTTCTAGAACCATAGTCAACCCATGTTCAGGGGAGAGACAGACATGCAGGGAGCTGAGGATTGGTTGGAGGCTGTGGTGAGAGTCTTCCAACTCGTAGGGGAACCAGCCGATCTTAGTGTGATTCATGCTGCCAGCCTTCTAAAGGCAATAGTATGAAGATGGTGGAGCTTGGTGTTCCATGTTCATGATGAGGTGACACATATCTAGGCAGACTTCGAGAGCCTATTTCAGGCAGAGTTTGTTCAAGCGACCCTTTTCACAGTGCGCATTCAAGAGATACTTCATCTGCAGTTGGGAATCATGACTGTTGCTCAGTATTCAGTGAGTTCTAAAGACCTATCATGTTACTCCACTAATATGGGGTGGAACCCTTTCTTCAAGGCTCAGACCTTTGACCAGGGGCTCAGGAGGGAGATCAGTTCTTCGATGATCTCACTTAGCATCTTGACGCAGGTGTGGGTGTTAGAGAGAGCCCTCTTGGTAGAGAGTTTCCTTGTTGATTAGTCACCAACAGTGAGACCCACCACCAGTCGTCACGTAGCGGAGTCTTCTATAGTTGTAAGCAGACAGACATCACAGGCTCCAACAGAACTAGACCTATAGGTGGACGACCACATGACTCAGGATCAGTTGTACGGGGCACCCGAGGCGGGGCCAGTTATGCCAGGAGGGGGTAGTGTTATGCATGTGGCGGGTAGGGTCACATGGCTCATGATTGTCTGACCCACCTTAAAGATGATCAGTAGACAGTCGAGGGACCTCCCAGGAAGAGACAGAGGTTCGACCGAGGAGGTTCACAGGGAGAAAGTGATTGTGGCAGAGGAGTTGTCTGAGCAGCTGGTAGTGGGCGAGGATTCGAGATGTTACTACCACCACCTCCAGGAGGTCCACCCTGATCGAAGGGAGTAGGAGGATTGGGTTGAGCTCCGATAAAGGTAGTTGAGGCTTACGATCTCGACCCTCCAAAGATGATACGAGTTACGATCTGTGTCTACTCCACTTTCACCGCCCGTCCTCGGCGCCCATGCCTTGACTACCCCAAGCCCGCCTTCTATAGGCCAGGGGCTGGCGACTAGCACCAAGGAGTAAATACCAGTAAAAAAGGGAAGGCATTTCCTTTGTAAAGTAAATAAACACCATAGAGCAAGAAAGCAGTGGAAGTAATCACTAAGTAAAAACTGAGTACAAAATTAAGTGCGGAAAAGTAAGTGGGCCAGTATATAAACCCAAAATGAAGGTAAAGTAGAACTGGAAAGGGAAAAACAGCAACTGAAATGTAAATCCTCATCTTCGAGCCGTACACTGGAAATCTCACCTGAAGGGTGAGTAAATATGGCCTCCATAGATCATAGGGTCCAGCCGTCCACTCCGAGTACGTCCCGCCCAGTGGCCAACCTCCAGGTATCGTCTTGCTCCGCAAGCCTCAACCACGATCAGCACTATCCGTCATCTGCAACCAATACAACGTAGTGCGGGCATAGCCCGTGCAGGGGTGAGTATAAGCTACTCTATAGGGACCCCGAGACCCCCGAAGGTCCCCCATAATCCACAAAGGAATGATACAATCACGAAGTAACATTCGACTCTGCTTAGGTATATGCCCATACATATACCTAAGTCATCAATTCCAATACTCTCCAACATCTGAGCCCAAGTGCTACCTAGTCCACAAAGGAAAACACAACCTAGTCCACACAGGAAAGAAAAACTTCATCCACACAGGATAGCACAACACAATCCACAAAGGAAAGAAAAACAGGATTCACCTTACACAGGTATACTTCTTCGTATGATGATAGAGATGATCAGATATAGCCACTGATTCATCTAAGCCATCGGACCCACAAAGGATTGTTAGGTACTAACCCCCGCAATGACCCACAAAGGATCTGACCCATGCAGGATCGATAGGTAACTAACCCCCGCAATGACCCACAAAGGATCTGACCCACACAGGATCGATAGGTAACTAACCCTCGCAATGACCCACACAGGATCAGACCCACACAGGATCTGTAGGCACTGGCCCACACAGAACCGCTGGGCGCTAACCCACACAGGATCGGACCCACACAAGATCCATAGAACTGATTCATGTAGGATCACTGAGTTCTGTAGTCGTCGTCGTCGAATCCACTGAGGATCTCTGCACAGTCGTCGTCGTCGTAGTCGCAGCCAGCTCTAGGGTTTCCGCACACAGCAAGCTCGTTCGGGAGGGTCCGCTCCACGAGCCGAGAGGCTGATACATCAACTGACACGTAATCCAGAGTTGAGGTATCCAAAAGTTCCGTATTGTCAACAGGAAATCAACGCCACAGACGGTGCGTCAATCGGACGCCCGGTCTGAGAGTTATTGGCTTTTTCATCCCAGGGGCACTGTTGGTTTTTAAGTCAAAACCAACACGAATGTACTCCACCTGCATCCAAACCTCAGGTGAAGTAAGCCAAAATATCCGTCTCACTTAGAGGAATCCATCAAAGTCGACGTCACATCAATCGGACGTCCGGAGCTCAAGCTATGAGCGTTTCCGCTCCGAGGGCCCGATTGGTTTCGTGTACGAACCAACCTGGCCAAACCCAAAGTACTCCAAAACCTTGAGAATAATATATCGAAACGAATGTCTCTTTCCAAGGGTCGCATCGCCGCTGACGGTGCGTCGATCGGAGGTTAGTAGCCCAAGATATTGGAAAAAGACCGAAAGGGTCTGAAAACGGGGGTCTGGGCCAGGACCGACCCCCCCCCCCCCCGCCTGGGTCGGCCCAAACCGGGTTGACCCGACCCGGGTCCGGGTCTGACCCGGCGAGGCGCGACCCGGCTGGCGCTGGCCGGTTGGCAAGCGGGTCGGCTCGTCCGGTTACGGCCAGGTGGAGCGGGGGGCCCGCTGCCCCCGAGTGAAGGAGTTGCGGCCCTGTGTGGGGCCACCCTTGCAAGCGGACGTGGCCGGCTGCCGCATCCCGTCCCCCTCCGGTCCCGCGCGGTCGCGGGACCGCGCCTTGCCACCACTGCGGCACCATCCGGTGGTGCACTGGGCGCCGCCACCACCAATCGCTGGCGCCGCCGTGCTGGCGGGGCGCGCCGGCAGGCTGCTCCACGGACCACCGGACGAGTTCCGGTGGTCGGAAAAACACGTCGTCTTTGCCAATGGCCCTCCCGGGGCCTGTCCTTCACTGCGAGGTCCTCAAATCACCCATGCAGCTTGTTTTGTCATCGTCCTCCATTCCGCACACTAGGAACGAGAAGGGAGGTGGGTTCAGACTTGTTCGTTGGTCCGCACCCACCGCGTTTGCGGTTTTAAATGTCTCAAAACAAATATTTAATCAAACGCCCCAGGTATAAATCACAATGATTTAAAAGAACAAAAACCCCTACTTCAACGTTGTCGTCGAACGTGAGTACGTCGTGGAATTTAACGTCACGGAGAAGAGTATCGTCGCGTCGCGGAATGGGCGTCGTTGTCGTCGCGGTACACGGCGTCACGCCATCAAACTTTGAGGATTAAAAACACACAGATTTAATTGCACCAATTAAACCCATGTTGAGGATAAAATTCACAACGAATTAATGAACCGCAATCCCCTACCTCAATCATTTGTTGATCAAAGATTGTTGCAGGGAAGGAACGTCATGGAAGAAGCGTCGCGGAAGGAGGATCGTCACATCGCGCCGTCGATCTCCGAGGATCCGGCATTCTTCGTCGCCCTTTGTCGGAGGCCGGCGTTCTTCGCGTTCTTCGTGTTCTTCGCATTCCTCGCAAATAAGTATAAAGATATCCAAGACTTAGATCTTCCTCTAATTCCTCTCAACAAGCAACCCTCAAGTAAACACGTGTTAGACTTATTTTATTCCCATGCCAATGATTTGAAATTCAATGTTAAGAAACGAACCATTAATTCGATGAATTAATTTCCATGATTTAACTGCACAATTAAAAGGGGAGTTTATAATTTAATAAAACGCACCAGTTAACTTTCATTAAAAAGGATGTTTTCACGGGTGCGTTACTTAGGGGGGAAGAAACGGCAGGGCTCGTGCGGGCCCCACCTCACAAATATCCTACCAAGTGGGTAGGATATTTTGTGTTCCACCCTATCTGCTTAACTTATCTTAAGTGGCTTTAAGTGGATTTAAGTGAAATAAAATAAATTTGTCATGCCACTTTATTTTTTTTTCGTAACTTAACCCCAAAAATTAAAAACCACACCCGAGCAAACGCAACTCTGGAAAATGTGTTTCTAAACAAATACCGAAGTTTCGATTCCATTGGTGCCCTTGTAATTCGAATCCGAGCACCGGTTCAAAAGATAGAAAAACTCGCTCGTTCGTTCACTAAACGTACCCGAGCCAAACTTCGGAAAATGATTCTGGGCACACCGGGCCTCGGAATCAGGTGCCGTCAGAAACTGTGTCCTTGTAAAATTCCAAAGAAAATTAAAAAAAATCCTTTTATTTTACGGGTCTTTACATCACTCCCACCTCAGGGATTTACATCCCCGTAAAGATACAACATAAAATAGGGAAACAAAAGTGGGTACTGAGCACGCATCTCAGCCTCCCGCTCCCATGTGCTCTCCTGGAGGTTCTCGTGCTGGAATCTGATGCACACTAGAGGAATCCACCAACCACGTAAGACCTGCTCCTGTCAGTCCTTGATCTTCACCGGGACCTCCGCAAAAGTTTCCCCATCATCAACGTCCAGCTCCCCATGGTCAATGATATGTGTCGGGTCGTGCACGTATATCCTCAACTGAGATACGTGGAAGACGTCGTGCACCCAGTGCAACTGAGGTGGTAGAGCCAGGCGATAAGCCACCTCATCAATCTTGCTGAGGACTTGGAATGGTCTGATGAAGTGTGGAAAAAACTTGCCGCCTCAGCCAAATATCTGTAATCCAAGTCGAGGAGAGACACGCAAGAAGACATGGTCGCCATCCTCAAACTCTAATGGCCTCCGCCTCCTGTCAGCATAGGACTTATGCGGGCTCGGAGCTATCCTCATCCGCTTCTGGATGACCTGGACCTTCACTGTCATGGCTTGGACCATCTCTGGTCTCACAAGTGCTGACTCCCTAGGGTCTCTCCAGCACAAAGGAGATCTGCAAGGTCTTCCCTACAACTCCTCGTATGGTGTCATCGCGATGGTGGAGTGTTAGCTGTTATTGTACGCAACCTCCACCAAGGGTAGGTGGTCCTCCCAGCTGCGACCAAAGTCAAGAACACACGCGCGGAGCATGTCCTTGAGATTCTGAATGTTCCTCTCCGTCTGACCATCTGTTTGAGGGTGAAAGTCATTGCTCAGATTTTTCTTTGTCCTGAACGCCTCCTGTAACCCCTTCCAAAGCCGGGAAGTAAAGCGATCATCTCGATCGGAGACGATAGATGATGGCACACCATGAAGCCGTACAATCTCTTGAATGTAGAGGCATCCTAAGCCCTCCACTGAGCCCTGCTCCTTGATGGGTAAGATGTGATCCGACATGGTGAGTCGGTCGAAAATCACCCAAATGGAGTCGTGACCTCTGGAAGTGCGTGGAAGTCCAGTCACGAAGTCCATAAATATGTCGTCCCACTTCTACTCCGGGACCTCCAAGGGTCGTACCAACCCTGCTGGTACCTGATGCTCTGCATTCACCTGCTGACATGTGAGGCATCGAGAAACGAACTCTACCACGGACTTTTTCATGCCCGACCACTAGAGCTGTAGTCTGAGGTCCTGGAACATCATCGCCACTCCAGTATACACTGCCAAAGGGGAAGTGTGAAACTCCCTTAGCACCTCCTCTCGTAAAGCAACTGGTACCGAGGTAAGTCCTCTGAAAAGGACATCATGCTCTCCTCCCATGGAGAATCCATCAAGTGCCTATCCTGAGGATATCTGTGCACGGCGCATCTCACAGTCAGCGTCCCCACGGTGTGCCTCCCTGACCCGATGTAGTAGTGGAGGGGTGACTGTGAGAGACTGAAGGAAGGCTGCTCCATCTCTATCCACGAAGGATATCTGCAAAGCGGCCAGCTGCTCTGTCGCCTCCTCAATCAGCTGAATGCCCGTCCTCCTACTGAGAGCATCAGCTACTATGTTCCCCTTCCCAGGAGTATAGACTATCACAAAGTCATAGTCCTGGAGGAACATGATCCATCACCGCTATCTCAGGTTCAGGTCCTTCTGAGAGAAGATTTACCTGAGACTATGATGGTCAGAAAAGACTGTAAAGCGCTCTCCCATCAGGTAGTGCCGCCATGTCTTCAGAGCGAAGACCACAACTGCTAACTCCAGGTCATGGGTAGCGTAGTTCTGCTCATGAAGCCTCAACAGACGTGATCCATAGGCGATCACTACCCGCTCCTGCATCAGGACACATCCGAGTCCGGTCCCGGATGCATCGCAATAGACTATGTGCCCTACTCCCTCCTCCGGCAACCTCAAGATAGGGGTGCTGGTCAATATCTGTCTCAGCTCCTGGAAGCTCTGCAGACATCTGTCTGACCACACAAAGTGTTTCCCCTTCTTTTTCAAAGTTGAGAGTGGTGCCAAAACTCTGTAGAATTCTGGGACAAATCTCCAATAGTATCCAGCAAGTCCCAAGAAACTCCGCACCTCGGTCATGATCCGGGGTGGCTCCCAAGCTAGCACTGCTTCGATCTTCACAGGATCCACTGCAACTCCCACCTCAGAGATGATGTGTCCCAAGAAGTGGACCTCACGTATCCATAATTGACACTTCGAGAGATTACCATAAAGTTGGTTCTCTCTGAGTGTATCCAGTACAACCCGTAAGTGGTAGGCATGCTCCTCCTCAGTCATTGAGTATATCAAAATTTCATCAATGAAGACCACAAAAAATCGATCGAGGTATGGATAAAAGATCCTATTCATGAGGCCCATGAACACTGTCGGAGTGTTGGTCATGCCGAAAGGCATAACCAAGAACTCATAGCGGCCATACCGACATCTGAAGGTCATCTTCTGCACGTCCTCATCCCGAACTCTGAGCTAATGATATCCTGGCCTGAGGTCTATCTTTGAGAACCACCATGCTCCATTGAGCTGATCGAAGAGGTCACCAATCCTCAGTAGCGGATACTTGTTCCTCCCTGTCACCTGGTTTAGGCGACGATAATCGACACAAAGTCTCAAGCTCTCGTCTGCCTTCTTGGCGAAAAATATCAGGGAAGCCTAGGGTGAAACACTGGGTCGGATGAATCCCTTGCCCTACAAGTCCTCCAACTGTACCCGTAGCTCTCGAAGCTCAGTGTGGGCCATCCGATATGCTGGAGAGGATATTGGGGAAATCTTGGGGTATAGATCAATATAAAAGTCTACCTCTCTGTGAGGAGGTAATCCTGGAACGTCATCGGGGAAAACGTCTGCATACTGATCCACCACTACAGGAAAACCAGGACTCTGCACGTCAACTGCTCCTAGGATGAGGCTAGCCAACTGATGAGTGATGGGCTATCCTCTCCTCTACGGAAGTCCATCCTGTGCTGCGAAGGATCCCTTCTCGCCGGTGAAGGTAAACCTGCTCCCAACGGTGCGTACAGTTTGCACCTTGTGCCTAATACAGTCAATCTGAGCATGGACTTTAGATAACCAATCCATGCCCAAGATGATGTCGTAAGGCCTCGACGCTACTATAAGAAGATCCCATCCAAAGCTCTCACCTCCTAGAGTAAGCTCACACTGCCGGCACCCATGTGTAATCATCGAGTCTTCTCCTGTAGGAGTCTCAAGCCGTAAGGATCTAGCCAACGGCTCTGTCAGAATCTCTGAGCTCCGAACAAGGGCAGCGGATATGAAAGAATGAATCACTCCTATGTATATAATAACTTCATCAAGGGTGGGATAGACACAGATAGTACTTAGAATCATTTCGGGTGCGCCGTGGTCATGGGCCTCCGCTGCCTGGAGCTGTCCCTATCTCTGCCCGCCAGCTCCCTATGGTCGGGGTGGACCTCCTGGTGGTGGTGGTGGTAGAGCCTCAAAGTTTCGCCCACCACCTGCTGCTCGGCCACCTCCTCTGCCTCGTCCGCCTGCTCCCTACGGACAACCACGGTCTACCCTCTGCCTCTGCCTGGGTGGCCCCTCAACCGTATACTGCTCCTCGGCACAGCGGGTCGGGCAGTCACGAGCCATGTGTCCCTGCCTGCCGCATGTGTAGAATTTCCTGCCTCTCGAAAGACTGGCTCCACGTTGTGTGCCCCTCACTTCTGAGCTAGTGTATTGAGGTCGTCTTCCTGAGGGTCTGGTCTACCTAGACCCATGAGTCAACCGTCGACTGCCTGCTGCAGAAGACACTGCTACGTGATGCCCCACGGTAGGCCTCGCTGCTGAAGAAGGCTCAGCAAGAAAGCTCTCGATCAAAAGGGATCACTCCAGTACTCCTAACTGAGTCAGAATGCCAAGGGAGATCAGCAATGCCCTGATATCATGTATCAATCCATACTCAAAGGTCTGGGCCCGGAAGAATGGGTCTCGTACCATGTCTGTCGAGTAGAGTGAGAGATCGGTAAATCTCGCTGAGTACTGGGCGAGTGTCAAGCTGACATGCCGCAGCTGAAGAAGATCCTGGATGAGCACCGCACGGAGGGTAGCTGGGATGAACTCCAAGAGGAAGAGGCTCTCAAAGTCCATCTAGAGTAGAGATGCCTAATCGTGCACCTGGAGCATCAAACTCCACCATCGGCCCGCTGCCGCGTGCAGTAGGCTCGCTATGAGGATCACCATGAGGTCTGCTGGTGTGCTCACTAATCTGAAAACATGTACAAATGCCTCCAGCCAGCCCTCGGCTTCCAGGGGTCCGTCTCCCCGTGGAACCTGGACAGTCGCTGGCACTGGAACTCGTGTTGGGCACTAAGCCGACGTGCATCGTCAGCGGCTATGGCTGGAAGCATCGGTGGCTCGGCGGGTAAAGGTACCTCTGGTGCCTCAGCTGTCAAAGGGCCATGTACCGAGGCCTCGTCGCTTGGTGGGTTGTCATCACGCACAACTCTTGGAACCGTAGCTGGTTGCCGTCATGGGGCCATCTTGAAAAGAAATAGGTGCTCCACAGTCAAACAGTATACCTATTGAGCTGACATAAAATAATCACAAAGAAAACATGAAACACACATGCAATCAATGTTTTCACTCATTAAGTAGGAAATCAGAAGTCAGGGTCCTGGTGTACGGATACATCGGCCGCCGCACCGAAACTGGACTCCCTAGACTGATAACAACACCCAATACGCTTAACACTATTGCTCACATAGAAAAAGATCAGAGTCCAAAGTTTTTCGGTAGAACCGAACTCCTCTGATACCAATTTGTCACGACCCGTCCTCGGGGCCCGTGTCGTGACTACCCCAAAACCTCCTTCAATAAGCCAGGGGCTGGCAACTAGAACCAAGGCGTAAATCCCGGTAAAAAGGGAAGTCATTTCCTTTGTAAAGTAAACAAACAGCACAGAGAAAGCAAGCAGTAGAAGTAATCACTAAGTAAAAACTGAGTACAACAGTAAGTGTGGAAAAGTAAGTGGGCCAGTATACAAACCCAAACTGAAGGTAAAGTACAACTAGTAAGGGAAAAACATCTACTGAAAAGTAAAGCTGCATCTCCGAGCCGTCAACTATAAATCCCACCTGAAGGGTGAGTACATATGGCCTCCACAGCTCATAGGGTCCAGCCGTCCGCTCTGAGTACGTCCCACCCAGTGGCCCACCTCCAGGTACCGTCCTGCTCCGCAAGCCTCAACCACGATCAGAGTTGTCCGTCGTCTGCAACCAACACAACGTAGTGCGGGAATAGCCTGTGTAGGGGTGAGTATAAGCTACTCAGTAGGGACCCTGAGACCCCCGAAGGTCTCCCAGAATCCAAAAAGGAAGGATACAATCACGAAGTAACATTTGACACTACTTAGGTATATGCCCATACATATACCTAAGTCATCAATTTCAGTATGCTCCAACTTCCGAGCCCAAGTACAACCTAGTACACACAGGAAAACACAACCCAGTCCACACATGAAAGAAAAACGTAATCCACATAGGATATCACTACACAATCCACAATGGAAAGAAAAACAGGATTCAGCTCACACAGGTATACTTCTTCGTATGATGATAAAGATGATCAGATATAGCCACTGATTCATCTAATTCATCAGACCCACAAAGGATCGATAGGTACTAACCCCCCAATGACCCACAAAGGATCTGACCCACATAGGATCGATAGATAACTAACCCCCGCAATGACCCACAAAGGATCTAACCCACACAGGATCGATAGGTAACTAACCACCACAATGACCCACACATGATCAGTAGGCGCTAGCCCACACAGGACCGTTGAGCGCTAACCCACATAGGATCGGACCGACACAGGATCCGTAGCACCGATCCACGTAGGATCGCTGAGTGTTGTAGTCGTCGTCGTCGAATCCACTGAGGATCTATTCACAGTCGTCGTCGTCGTCGTCGTAGTCGCAGCCAGCTCTAGGGTTTCCGCACACAGCAAGCTCGTTCGGGAGGTTCCGCTCCATGAGCCGAGAGGCTGATACATCAACTGACACATAGTTCAGAGTTGATGTATCCAAAAGTTCTGTATTGTCAACAGGAACTCAACGCCACAGACGGTGCGTCAATCGGACGCTCGGTCTGAGAGTTATTGGCCTTTCATCTCAGGGGCCCGGTTGGTTTTTAAGTCAAAAACAATCCGACCGTACTCCACCTGCATCCAAACCTCGGGTGGAGTAAGCCAAAAGATCCGTCTCACTTAGAGAAATCCATCAAAGTCGATGGCACGTCAATCGGACGTCCGGAGCTCAAGCTATGAGCATTTCCGCTCAGAGGGTCCGGTTGGTTTCGAGTACGAAACAACCCGGCCGAACCCAGAGTACTCTAAAAACTTTAGTTTAATATATCTAAATGACCGTCTCGATCCAAGGGTCGTATCGCCTCTGATGGTGAATCGATCGGAGGTCCATGGCCTAAGATATGGGAAAAAGACCGAAAGGGTCCGAAAACGGGGGTCTGGGCCCGGACCGACCCGGCCCAACCCCCCCCTGGGTCGGTACAAACCGGGTCGACCCGACCCAGGTCCAGGTCTGAACCGGCTGGGCGCGACCCGGCCCGGCCGGTGCGGCCCATCTGGCACTGGCCGGTTGGCCATCGGGTCGGCTTGGCCAGTTACGGCCGAGCGGAACAGGGGGCACGCTACCCCCGCGTGAAGGATCCGCGGCCCCGTGTGGGGCCGCCCTTGCCAGCGGACTTGGTCGGCAGCTGCATCCCATCCCCCTCCGGTCCCGCGTGGTCTCGGGACCACGCCCTGCCACCACGTCTTCATCCACAACGGCTCCTTCCGGCGGCGCGCCGGGCGCCGCCGGCGGGCGGCTCCGCGGACCACCGGACGAGTTCTGGTGGTCAGAAAAACGTGTTGTCTTTTCCAATGGCCGTCCCAGGACCCTTCCTTCACTGTGAGGACCCCTCATCGCCCGTGCAGCTTGTTTTGTCCTCGTCTACCGTTCCGCACACCAAGAACGAAAAGGGCGGTGGGTTCGGACTTGTTCGTTGGTCCGCACCCACTGCGTTAGCAGTTTTAAATGTCTCACAACAAATATTTAATCAAACACCGTGGGTATAAATCACAAAGATTTAAAAGAACAAAAACCCCTACTTCAACGTTGTTGTCGAACGTGAGTTCATTGCGGAATTGACCGTCGCGGAGAAGAGGAACATCGCACTGCGGAAGGGGTGTCGCTGTCGTCGCGGTACACGGCGTCGTGCTGTCAAACTCTGAGGATTAAAAACACACAGATTTAATTGCACCAATTAAGCCCATGTTGAGGATAAAATTCACAAAGAATTAGAGAATCTCAATACCCTACCACAATAAGTTGTTGATCAAATATTGTTACGGGGAAGGAATGTCGTTGAAGAAGCGTCGCGGAAGGAGGATCGTCACATCGCGCCGTCAATCTCCAAGGATCTGGTGTTCTTCGTCGCCCTTCATCAGAGGCTGGCGTTCTTCACAAAGAAGGATAAAGAACTCCAAGACATAGAGCTTCCTGCAATTCCTCTCAACAAGCAACCCTCATGTAAACACGTCTTGGTCTTATTTTATTTCCATACCAACGATTTGAAATTCAATGTCAAGAAATGAACCATTAATTTGATGAATTAATTTCCACGATTTAACTTCCCAATTAAAAGGGGCGTTTAGAATTTATGAAAACGCACCAGTTGACTATCATTAAAAAGGAGGTTTTCGCGGGTGCGTTACTTAAGGGGGAAGAAACGGTAGGGCTTTTGCGGGCCCCACCTCACAAATATCCTACCAAGTGGGTAGGATATTTTGGGTTCCACCATATCCGCTTAACTTAGCTTAAGTGGCTTTAAGTGGCTTTAAGTGAAATAAAATAATGTTGTCGAACCACTTTATTTTATTTCTTAACTTAACCCAAAAAATTAAAAACCACACCTGAGAAAACGAAACTCTGGAAAAGGCATTTCTAAACAAATATCGGCACTGAGATTCTATCGGTGCCCTCAGAATTGGATTCCGAGCACCGGTTCAAATGTTAGAAAAACCCGCTCGTTCGTTCACTGAACGTACCTGAGCAAAATTTCGGAAAATGATTCCGGGCACACTGGGCTTACGAATCAGGTGCCGTCAGAAACTGCATTCTTGTAAAATTCCAAAGAAAATTAAAAAATATTTTTTTTGAATTTTATGGTTCTTTACATCCACCGTAGTTGCAGTACTTATAGACACATGTTCCAGTCATTCTTTTATTGTCACTACCCTCATTCAGAGCTTAGATATTCCAACAGACCTGTTGGATTGATCCTAATGTATAGAGACTCCAATAGGAGTGTGATTGATGATTAATCACTGGTGTCGGCAGTGTGAGAGTACTCTAGGTGGTGAGAGCTTCGGCTGGAATCACCTATTAGCGGTGTCGATGCCTTACGACGTCATCTTTGGTATGGACTGGTTATCTACAATCCATGCCCAGATTGACTGTATTAGGTGCAATGTGTGGTTTTTTCCGCACTGATGGGACCCGGTTTACCTTCACCAGCGAGAAGCGATACTTTGCAGGGTAGGATGGACTTACCCAAATGAGATTGCAGGTGATCACTCATCAGATATCTAGCCTTACCCTCAGAGATGTTGATGTAGAGAGTCTGATCTATCCTGTAGTGGTGGACCAGTAGGCGGATGTTTTCCCTGATGATGCTTCGGGTCTACCTCCTTGCAGATAGGTGGACTTTTACATTGACTTGTACCTCAGGACGACATCGATATCTACACCAACATATCGGATGGCTCCCATAGAGCTTCGTGAGCTGCGGGTAAAGTTATAGGACTTTCAGGGGAAGGGATTCATCCGGCATAGTGTTTCTCCTTGGGCAGCCCTAATTCTGTTCTCCAAGAAGGTGGATGGGAGCTTGAGCCTTTGTTTTGACTATTAGTTTCTGAACCAAGTGACCGTGAAGAAAAATTACCCACTCTTGAGGATTGACGACTTCTATGATCAACTGAAGGGAGCACGATGGTTCTCGAAGATAGACCTCCGATCAGGCTATCACCAGCTCAAAGTATGAGATGAGGATGTGAAGAAGAGGACCTTCTGGTGTAGGTACGACCATTATGAGTTCTCGGTTATTCCATTCAGTGTAACCAACACTCCAGCAGTGTTCATGTGACTCATGAGCAGGATCATTCCGCCATACTTGGATTGCTTCGTATAAGTCTTCATCAATGACATTCTGGTCTACTCGACTACTGAGGAAGAGCATGCTTATCATTTGCAGGTAGTACTGGACACACTCTGAGATCACTAGCTTTATGATAAGCTCTCGATGTGGCAGTTTTGGATCCGAGAGGTTCAATTTTAGGGACATGTAATATCGGAGGCTGGAGTTGCAGTGGATCCAATGAAGATTGAGGATGTACTTACTTGGGAGCCACCCAAGAGTGTGACGGAGGTACGGAGATTCCTGGGTTTGGCTGGATACTAACAAAGGTTTGTGAAAGACTTCTACAGAGTTGAAGCACCACTATCAGCCTTGAAAAAGAAGGGGGAACCCTTAATTTGGTTGTAGAGATGCCAGCAGAGTTTTCAGAAGCAGAGGCAGAGGATGACTAGTGCCCCATCTTGAGGCTTCCAGAGGAGGGCGTAGGGTACATGGTCTACTTCGATGCATCAGGGACCAGACTCAGATGTTTCCTGATGCAGGAGAGAGCATTGATCATATATAGTTCTTGACAGCTGAGATAGCACGAGCAGAACTACACAACCCATGACATGGAGTTATCAGTAGTGTTCTTCGCCTTGAAGATGTGGCAGCACTATCTGATAGGTGAGTATTTTACAGTGTACTCTGATCACAATAGTCTTAGGTATATATTCTTTCAAAAAGACCTGAACATGATATAGCGACGTTGGTTTGAGTTCCTCCAAGACCATCACAATGAGATAGTCTATACTCTTGGGAAGGGTAAAGTTGTAGTAGATGCACTCAGAAGGAGATCTGGTATACAGCTGCTAGGCGAGGTGACGGAGCAGCTGGCCACTTTGTAGGTATCCTTTGTGGATAGAGATGATTGAACTTTTCTTCAGTCTCTTACAGTCACTCCCCCACTACATCAGTGAGTCAGGGAGGCACAACGTGGGTACCCTGACTATGAGGTTTGACGTTCGCAGATATCCACAGGGCAGGCACCAGATGGATTTTTTGAAGGTGGGGAGCACGTCATCTTCTTTAGAGGACGTACCGTAGTACCAGTGTCACTTCAATAGGATGTGTTGAGGGAGTTACACATATCCCCTCTAGCGGTAAATCTAGGAGTGGTGAAGATGTAACAGGATCTATGATGACAGAACTGGTGGTCAGGAATGAAGAAAGAAGTTGCAAAGTTTGTCTCTCAGTTCCTCACTTGTCAACAAGTGAAGGTGGAGTATCAGGTACCAGCGGGCTTGGCTCAGCCTTTAGAGGTCCCAGAGTAGAAGTGGGATGGGATATCCATTGAATTTGTGACATGACATCCACGTACATCCAGGGGACATGACTCAATTTGGGTGATCGTCGACTGACTCACCAAGTCAGCCCACTTCCTACCAATTTGATAGAAGGGTTCAGTATAGAGCTTGGGATCCCTCTATGTGTAGAATATTGTGTGGCTATGTGGATTACCCTTGATGATTATCTCCGAGAGTGATGCACGATTTTCTTCCCGGCTATGAAAGGGGTTGCGCAAGGCTTTCGAGACACAGCTTTGTTTGAGAACTGCCTTCCATCCTAAGACAGATGTCCAGACTAAGAAGACCATTCAGACCCTCGAGTACATGCTATCTGCATGTGTCCTTGACTTCGGTCCCAGCAAGGAGGATAACTTGACTTTGGTGGAGTTTTCATTCAACAATAGAAATCACTCCACCTTTGGGACGGCACAATTTTAGGTGTTCTACGGGTGACCTTTCAGATCACCCTTGTGTTGGACTAACCCAAGGGAGTCAGCACTAGTGGGACCAGAGATGGTACAGGATACCATAGAGAAGGTGCAGATCATCCAGGAGTGGATGAAGACTATACAGAACTAGCAAAAGTCATATGTTGATAGGAGACAGAGACCTCTGGAGTATGAGGATGGCGACCACGTCTTTCTACGGGTCTCACCCCGATGAGGTCTATGGAGATTTGGCCGAGGCGGAAAGTTATCTCCGAGATTCATCGGACCTTTTCAGGTCCTCAGTGGAGTTGGCAAGGTGGCATACCTCTTAGCTCATCTTCCTTAGTTGCACAGGGGGAATGACGACTTCCACGTGTCCTAGTTGAGGAGATACGTGCATGACCTCTATCACATCATCAACCATGGCGAGCTGGACGTCGATGATGGTACGACTTTTACAGAGGTTCCAGTATAGATTGAGGATAGAAAAGAGGGTGTCCTTCATTAATTGTTGATACCTCTGGTACGCGTTCGCTGGAAGCATAGGAACCTCCATGAGAGTACATGATAGAGGGATGCTCAGATTCGTACTCTGTACCCCCACTTATTTATCTAGTTTGAGTTGTGGCATACGGGGATGTAGGTCCCTAAGGTGGGGATAATGTAAAGACCTGGAATTTCCATGAAATTTTTTTTATATATGAGAATTTTACAGGACTGTGAAAATTGACGGCACATGATTTTGAGGCCCGGAGTACCCAGAATGAATTTTTGAACTTTTGTGTGGGTACATTCAGTAAAGGTGCGAGCAGGTTATTCTATCTTTTGAACCGGTGCTCGGAATTGAAATATGGGGGCATTGTTGAACTCACATCACTGGTATTCACTTATGGAGACTTTCACCTCGACGGCATTTGATTGAGGGAAAAAATTAATTTTTGGGTTTTTTGTGGAAATAATAAAATAAAATAAGGACAAATTTTATTTTATTTGTTGTAACCACTCCATGTGGATCTTGAGAAGTGGGGACCACCATACCTTAACCTCCCATGATAGTTTATGATGGTGGGGTCCACCTGAACCTAACCTCCCATGAACGGTTATGGTGGTGGGGACCACCTGAGATCTAAACCTCTTGAACTCCCCTCTCAATTAGGGAGAAACCTCTAAACTACCTCATTAATGTGAAGGAGCCTTTTGAGCATCCTTCAACATTAATTATGACAACCTATGTGATTAATTATCCCAATTTGAATTATTCCAATATATTGTATAATGTTGGCTAATTCATTTTTGGTGGAATTGAGGGAAACTATTGCCAAAGGAGAGAGCTCTTGGAGAAAGCTCTCCAACAAAGAACTTCTTCTCCAAACAAAAAATGTTGACCTTGACTTCAACCATCTTCCTCGAGACATCCTCCAACCATGGAAATCTTCAACAATGAAGAATCACCTCCATCGAGGCACGTAATCCGACAAAAGATCTCAGGATCGGAGGGGTGTGACGGGCATGACGAACACCGACTCCGACTTCTCTCTTTGTCATCAACTATCAAACAACCCAAGATAGGGGTTTATTTATATTTTTTATCACTTCCCTTGTAATCCCCTTCTATTTATTTTGTGGGTTGGTAACAATTATTGCGGGAGGATAGGATTAGATGTTCATGTTCTTGATGAGCTATATGTTACCACCCGAACGTGGATGGTACGGGCCAAAACAACAAGGCCTGACCCTTTTGGAAATCTTGATGTGTTCTTCGCAATGGAGGAGAATGGAAAGCGTCCATGGTTGGGACACGAGAACCGTGGTCGGCACCGCCGCCCACTGCGATGACGGCGACGGTGCAACGACGCCGCCCTGTGGCCACTACCACCGCCCTGTGGCCTCTCCCGCCGCCCTGCGGCCTCCACGCCGACCGTGGCCACCGCCCCCATCCACGACTCTGCATCGCCTGTGGCAGAGGCACCGCCCCATGACTGGACCGCTGCCCCGCCGTCGGTCCCCCCCATGGTCGGACCGCTACACCGCTGTCATTCCCACCGCCCCATGGTCGGACCGCCGACCCGCGGGCGGACCGCCACCCCAAGGCCGGACCACCGCCCAACGGCCGGACCCCCGCCCCGCGTCCCAACCGTCGCCCCGGGGACAGATTGCCGCCCCACGGCCGGACCATCGCCCCGCGTCCGGACCGCCGACCCGCGTCCGGACCGCCGACCCATGTCCGAACTGCCAACTTGCGGCCAGACCACCGCCTCGTGGCCGGACCGCCGCCTCGCGGCCGGACCGCCGCCCTGTGGCCGCACCACCACCTCGTGACCTCACGCCCTCACGACACTCTCTACGACCTCTCACAACCTGCCGAGCTAAACCCAATGAACCAGGCCGCACTGTGGTCTGGGCCAGACCCAACGAGTCGAGCTAGGTAGACCTAAACCAG
Source organism: Viscum album (assembly GCA_963277665.1). NCBI lineage: Eukaryota > Viridiplantae > Streptophyta > Magnoliopsida > Santalales > Viscaceae > Viscum > Viscum album. The sequence goes on along the minus strand of OY728152.1, from coordinate 340,708,053 downwards.
GTCGTCCCAGGCCGGGTCAAACGAAACCTGGGACCACTACGACCCATTTACTCTCTTTTGGCCATAACATTGGCACCAGACGTTAATTTGATGAACTTTTAGCAGTGTTGGAAATCATGGAGCGAGATGGTCCCTTTGAATAATACCCCACTATGTTTTGGACTAATATTGGGAATCTTCAGGTTGGATCGAGCACGAATCCAACCGAGCCCTGGGACTAAAAGGTTAATAGCTCATAGACTGGGCGTCCGATTGACGTGTCATCTGTTACGTTGAGACCCCTATGACATGGTGGACCTTTGAGAGAATTATTCTTGGGACATCATGGTAGATTGAGTATCAACTAGTAGCTTGTGGAGTAGATCCTCATGGAGACGAGTGATCATAGTGCAGGAACCCAGTGGTTGGATGAGACTTGACAACTACTGACCGTTTTGACTCGGAGTGACTCGACAAGCCTAGTAGGGAGCACCTTGGTAACTTACAAACCCACGGTGGGGGGTGCCTTGGTGACACGGCAGACCCACAGTACTCAACAAGAGGAATACCCCAGCAGTCCACGAGGGGGAGCGCCTTGGTGATATGGTAGACCCACAGTGGGGAGCGCCTTGGTGGCACGGCAGACCCACAGTACTCAATAGGAGGAGTAGCTCAACAGTCCATGGATAGTGGGAAGTGCCTCTGTGGGATGTCGCAGGCCCACTATACTTGATAGAGGAGGATTTCTCCAGAAGCCGAGGTGTTTTACATTGTGACAGGGAATGTTACTTGATACTACCCCTAGAATAAATCATGGTGTGAGATGAGTCAGTACCACTATGTTTTCATCATGATTGAGATGGATTACTTGATAACTTAGGTATATGTATCAGAATATACCTAAGTAAGTTTATCTGTCGATTTCATACTTTGTGATTTATCCTTGATGGATTTTGCGAGACCTAGAGGGTCTCGGGGTCCCTACTGAGTATCGTTATACTCACCCCTTCATGGACTATACCTGCACATTGTTGTGTTCGATGCAGACGATGGACAACACTGAGCGCTGATTGAGGCTGAGAGTACCTAGATTGGACAGTACCTGGAGGTGGACTATACCGCGTGTCGATACGCAGAGGAGAAGGGTGGATGTGGAGTGCTGAGGAGGCGTTATATACCTACCCTTCAGGTATGAACCTCGGAGGACGACCCAGCATATGACTTTCCCTTTTTCATCAGTTGTATTGTATCACAGTTGCACTTGTACTTTCCAGTCGGGCTTGTATTCTGGCCCCTTTTACTTACTATAATCACTCTATTTACAGTTTAGCTTACTTGTGTTCCTATAATTTTGTGTGCTTGGTTACTTGTTCTTACAGGTTATAAATGCAATGCCTTCCTAGTTTTAGGGAATATGCCTTCGATTCTAGTCGTCATCCCCTGGCCTATGGAAGGCGGGATGGGGTAGTCAGGGCATGGGCCCCGGCGGACAGGTCGTGATAGAGAAGGTCAAAGAGAGAGGAATAAATGATTTGTTTCCTTATAATACAGTTACCCTTGGTGTACTTAGGGGCTCCAATTTCTCATGCTAAGCTATATATCAGGCATTTCAAAGGGGTGATAGATAAAATCACAATCTATATTAACAACTAGAAAAACGTGTTCCTATCTTTCGGATATAGAGTTACTCTTGTGAACTTCATTCTTTCTTCCATCTTGATGCATGTATTATAGATTATTTGGTCCCTTAAAGGGGTGATTAACAAGATTAAGAATATATTGACAATGTTTATATGGGATTCTTAGTGGGATGTAAGGTATAATTGGGCCTCATGGAAGTTAATGTCTAAACCCCTTCCTTAAGGGGGCATTAATCTATGAAATATTGAGATGGAAATGCACTAATCACAAGATAAGTTGTTGTGAGATGTAATAGAGGGGTTATCTCTATGGTGTAAATTCATTAAAGGTAATTATGGACCTCATCTAGAATCCCCATGGGGTAATATTTCTTGGCTATAGTAGTTTCTTCGAGGCCACATTTCTGTCCTTCATCACCACTCCTAGTAAATTTTAGAGAGTGGTAACAAAAACTTTTGGTTTGATAATTGGTCGAGATCTACCATGGGATTCTCTAGTTGTCCCACCCCTAGTATATCCATTTCATAGGAAATTATATTCCCATATTGTATTCACGCTATTCTTAATCAAAAGTAGCATGATTTTTTTTATGGAATCGATTTATCATCTGAACCTGATTTTTTGATTTTCATGGAAGAATCATCTGGGTTTTTCTTAGCTAAGTCCTTTAGACACATGCTCTAGAATGTTTCAGATTCTAGTATTGGCGCTGGTGTCTTCTGGTGTAAATACATACACATAAAGTTTATCTTTTTTTTTGGCTCCTGTTACATAATTTCATTCCCTCAGACGTTGTGATATTTTCCAAGGGTATATCCCTCACCTCACAGTGTTGGTGTTATCGTAATGGTAAAATCGAATCGATGGAGCATAATTTATTTCAAAGTTACTGGGCCTCGGATATGTGGCGGTATCTTGGGAATGTGATGGGACCTAAAATTCAACAGTTCACTGATAAAGGCTTGTATTAGATGAATTTGTAGGGGGATTCCATTCCTAGACCTATTCACACTGCATGGACTATCGTCTTGGTTATGGGTTGTTGGACTATCTGGAATGCATGGAATACTGATTGTTCAGACGGTACTTGTTGTCACACTCTGGCTATCTGAGTTCGTTCCATGTTTCTTGTAGTTGAGCTTGAACTCTTGGTGAAAAATTGGGATATCATCACTCCCCTGAAGCTACTCCTACAGTATACGAATACATGTCTATCCATGAGAATATAGGAACCAGCGAGACCGGGGAGATGGGTTAGTTTGTGTCCTCCTATTCATGGTTTGAATCAAAATGTTAATGGATCCATTAAACTGGGTCTGATGTGTGGCATGAGTGCGATACGGGATCATAATAGGTCAGTATACCTGGAATTTAGTAGCTTATATGGACAGAGATACTTGGTTATAGAGGAGGCCAATGCTATGATTAATGGGATGGATGTTTTCATTTCTCATAATTTTTCAATATCAGTCATTGAAACATATTCATTCATTGAAACATATTCATTCATTGAAACATATTCATTCATTGTTCACAACTCTATCCTTGGAGAGGTTTCTACCCCTAGTCTATTTACAATATAATTAAATGTTGTAGGAGTTGTTTTCTTGATGAAGCAGACTTTCTTCATACATGTTGGGAGGGAAACAAATTAGTTGCTTTATCAACCATAAGAGGGACCCCAGATAAGCCTCTTTCGATTTTCTCTAGTGTGGGAAGCCTGCCTCCAGAATGTGTGGATCTGGTTCGGGTTGTTTCCCTTGGCCTTTACTATTTTATACCTCCATAGCCTCTTTTTTCTATCGTCCTAATTTTTTATGGTTTTACTATATATTGATTTTGAGAATAGAAGAAATATTTATTGGGGGTAATAGGCTTGTTACTTCCTATACATTCAGCATGGTAGGAAGATATCTAGTAGATCCAATAGATCCACATTGATCAGATGTAAAAATTATCTTAAATTAGGTGAGGTGTATAAAGGATATATTCCTAGTTTATAGAGTATATGAAGAACTAGTTATGAGAGGATACACATATACTAGTTTCCAAATAGATCAGAATGCTCTAAAATCACAATCTGTATAGGTTATTTTCCCGAATGGAAGATCTGGGATATTAAATATTTAAAAGTAGATAGTAATCTTCAATTATACAACAGACTCTGAGTATGTTGTAACTTCTGATGTAGATAAAGAATCATTGTAGTCACAACATTTTTCTAGGATACTAGTGGTGTACCTAGTAGTTATGATGATATCACTGTATATTTTGATAATACTACACTGATGGTTCTATCCAGGGATCCCATTACACATCAAGGGATGAAGAATATAATTTGAAATTGTTATTTCATGAGGGGGTTTTCTCGAAGGGGTGAAGGTGTAGTAAGAAGATTATACACACTAGAAAATATTATAGGAATTTTGAATAAATACTTATCTCAGTGGAATCATGATAATAATGTGAGAGATTGAGGTTTTAAAAATTTATAATTTTTCTATAGTGAATGTGTAAATTGTATGGATTTGATCCCTAGAAGCAAAAAAATTCTACTTTAGATTACCATAATATTTATTAATTCTTATCACATGATAATTATTCTTATGCGTAGCATTATTTTGATATTTTCCTTATAGTATTTGTTACATCAAAAAGTTATTGCAGTTCCCATCTTTAATGATAACCTATAGATGGTGTGAAAATATTGTTAAACATATGTATTCTTATCTAGATAACATATGTATGATGAGATAGAAATGGTGTTTGACAATAAAATAAATCATATATTTCTAGATTTTAATTTTGAGAGGGATTTTGAATTTTTTTACAACAGAAGAGTTTAGTTTAGAAGTAGCGACATTGATCAAGATTTTGAGGGTTTAGAAATCCTTAAATGATGTTTTTGGACATAGAATGAGTCTCGGTTGGTGGCTTGGGTGCTCGAGGAAGCTTCAGAGTGGGTTTGGGGTAGCTTACTACTAAATTTCCGTAGATAGTAGTAATTTTTGATGTCACACGGGTATGTCACATAATAAATAAGGATATTCAAGGTTTTTTCTTCTATCTAGTGGTTTTGTTCCACAAAAGTTATTGGGAATGAGGCTTTGTGGTTTGAAGGGAAAGAGGTCTTGGAAGAGACTTCTTCCTATGGGAGTTAAATCCACAACACCCAGTCGCACCATGAGAATTTTGGGTGAATGGGAGGTTTATTTCACAATCCTCCTAGTCACACCATTGATAATTACTAGGTTATGTTTTTTAAAATATAGACTTAGCCTTATTTTGGGGTCCCCCGCCATTATTTTAGGTCAAACCATACATGTGGGGAAGCCATTTTGGTTGGCCCTCCCCCTCTTCTTACTCCCTTGAATCCCCTATGTAAGATGGATGGTTTTGGGTGTAATCAGATAGTGGTTTTATGTGAATTCTTATGTTCCCCACCTTTAGTTTTGATATTTTTTCACTAATCTCATATTTGACTGATTTTGGTTAGGTTTTTTGAACCAATTTCATTATATCAAGGTGGAATTTGGGGAGTATGATGAGTATTTTATGTATATTGGTTAGAGGAGGATCCAAAAGGTTGATTACACACTGTTTGAGGTGATTTCGATGGGACGGTGATTCTTGTTGAGATTTTTGGTGAATATACCTCCGTGGTTTAAATTAAATAATACATTATAATTGTTTATTATTAGTTTTATATATCATTTTATGTGAAACCAGATCTCAGGTGGAAATATGGGCTTGGATGAGGCATGTATGGGCTTGGACAAGGTGATACGAAGCATGGAATGTGTTTTAACTCCTTGAAAAATGTACTTGGTCCCTTTTATACAAAGTCATATGAATTTTTAAGTATGATTTATATATTTTTTCATGTTTCATGGGTTCAAATATACTGGACAAGGATCAGAAGTGGCCAAGAGATAGACATATGATGATATTGGGTTGCATAATCATAGGTTAAGTGATCTTTAACACTTGGTTGATTTGTAATTTCTTGATAATTCGGTCTGAAAAGAGAGAGGGTGCATGTTATATTGACAAGAGTACTTGGGTAGATCTCAAGGTGTAGAATGATTCATGTTTATCCTAGGATGGGTTCCCTAGGGCTATTTGGGTAGCTGAGAGTCTTTAACCAAGTGATGATGGGTGATGTGGTCATACATCTCATGCCTGATTAATGACAGATAATGGAGGGTGGTCTAAGGCTTGGTGTGTGTTTTGGGTAGGATAAGACCATCAAGACTTGGAATATGAGGATAAATCAGGTTTTCCTCTGGGTTGAAGGTTGATAATTCTCCCTTATGAGACATGAGATGAGATCCAATTGGAGGTCAAAAGAAGTACTTAGGGGTAAGGCTTCTGGATTACAAGGGGTTTAGATAGGAATTAGACCCCACTGAATAAGTCTAGATTCAGGATGAACATCAGGTTTGTAGTTTCAGTAAGGGGTGATTGATATGAGTTGGTTTCGATAAGCATAGAATGAGATGGGTCAGGAGAACCCTAGTAGAGGCTCTAACGGGTGAAATGAGATATTTATATGGGTTAGGGGATACCAGAGGTACAGTCCTGGATGCATTGAGCAAGTGACATGTGTGATGGGTTGTGAGATTTTTTTTGATAATTATTCTTGAATGTACTTGTGATAGGTTATGGACTTCTATGTGGGTGATGGATCATGATGCATGGAATCACATGGTGATTATTCTTCTACGTAACAATATTGGAGTAGGTTCCCTAGAAGTAATAGAATTTTTAATTTTTATTAAAAGAATATTAATGAATATCTTACAACATGATAATTATTCTTATACATAACATTAATGTAGTGATTTATATATATTATTCATCAAATTGAAAGGTTATTTTAGTTCCTCACAATAATGAGAACCCATAGGTTCTATAAAACTATTCTTAAACATATGTGATATGGTTGTACAACACACAAATTATGTTTGAATAATAAGTGTTAGAGGCTCATGATAGATTGATATTTCTTCTCCTGAAGTTAGAACTTTGTAACATCCCAAAATAGAGGCTATATATATAGACCTTCCAATAGGAATTCCACATGCTATATGATTCATTAGATATTCCTATATGTGGATGTGTGTTTGTTCCTTCCACATGAGATTATTGTTAATGTATATCATGAATCGTAGACTTTTATGTATGGTAAAACCCATGATTTCATGTGTTCAAGATGAAGTAACATATGTTGGGTTTGCTAGAAGTGATATGAAATTAGGTGAATTACTCAAGAAAGGATCTGTCACTTTTGAGTTAATGAAATAATATATTTTTAGACATTTTATTGAAATGTAACTATCTAATTAAATCCATACCTATGGAAGTTCATTGATAAGTTCATTTCAGTGAGTCAAAGAAAGATAAGCCAAGCATTTAGGGTGATGAAACAGGTATGCATCATGCTTGATGAGGTATCACAACAAATGGATTATATTACATAGTATCATTAATAGGGTGGTTGTTTTCACTGTGAAATTACCTTATTTCTCTATAAAAACCATGACATATTGCAAGATTTTGATCTTGGAATTTAAGTAAGTTCATCCAATGCCACTAAGAAATAGGCTTTTACTGTTACACATTAAGGGTATCAAAAATCTCATTAAATTATATATGATTTAATATTATGAATAAATATTATTATTACATTATGGAATAATTATTATTTAATAAATGCTAATCATATAAATTTAATCAAAAGATATTCAAATTTAGAATATGCGATGGGAATTTAATCTATTTTTTGTTATTTACAAGGTAATAAATAAATAAATATTTATTAACTAGTTTAGTGAATATATTTACATATAAATATTTATTTATTTACATAAATATTAAAATAAATATTTATTCATGAGTTTATAGAATATAATATTTATATATTTATTTAATTAATAGGCTTTATTTTAATAAATATTTTATTTTTCACGGTTTGATAAATATCAATGTGGATTGTGGGGATTAGTTAAGTATTTGACATAAATGATATAATTTATTTTTCATTATTTACATAAATATTGATTTATTTACTTAACAAATTATATTTAAATATGTACATGTAAAGTGACATAATAATAATAATAATATTATTATTATTATTATATTTAGGGAACAATTTTTAGATAATATTTGGTAAAGGGACATAAATTATCAAATAATTAACCTTAATTATATATTCCACTCTATATCATTTTATGCAATTAGATTTATTGTGAAAAATGATGAGACTTTAGACATTCTCTCAATCCCAGGAGATAAAAAACCTCCCCCTTTACTCTTAAGAACATGAAAGGAAAAGATAAATCTCTTTTTGTAATTAATGTAAAATAATGTGAAGCACAAGATTCCCATGTTCTAGTAACCGGAATACCAGGAGCATTTTTTAGAGATTTGAGGAACAAATGTGGATACTTCTAGGAGAATCATTTCTTGAATTTTACACCACAACGATGAAACAATAATAAAGACATTGAAAATTATAAAAGTACAATTATCATGTATGAGGTAATTATTATTTAAAATTAATTATAAATTATATTTTTAAATATAATATCACGTATATTTGGGGGTTTCCATCACCAAGTTCTTCGGATATTATCCACTGAAACCAATAAAAAACTTTTTTGGCCACTGTTGTAGCACATAAACTTTATGTGGTATTAGAAAAATCACATTATAATTAATAATTATTTATTATTTATTTGATCAATTTAAAATATTTTTGTGTTGGTATTTCATTTTGGTTTCTTAAAATTGTAATAAAAAAGTATTGATAACAAGTTAATTAAGACGCCTCATACCCACAAATCTAGTTCCTGTGCTAAACATATATCTTTTTACTACATCACCTGAATTAAAATAGAATACCAAGATAAAAAGTTCAATGTCTTTTGAAACTATGTACATTTATAACTAAGCACAAGGTACAGTATGCATTTCTTCCAAAAATATTCTCCACACATGTAATTGCCCTAAAAATATCTCATTCATTTCAATTCTTGGTGAAATGGGGAAACATAAGAAATGGGTGAGTTATAAATCCTAATAATGGATAAAAAATGAAAAAAAGTACAAATTAACATCATGGGTAAAACATTAGGCATGATATGAGAACAAGAACATGGGGACAAGAGACATAACATGATCATAATAATAAGAGGTATAACATAATCCTATGTACATGATGAATGACATGATTATATGTAAATGAGGCATAACATGGGAATGTTCGAATAACATAAACATGATACATTCATAACCATATCACTATATATCATCACTAGGGAGTTTTAAAACATAATAACAAGGATTTTGACCAAGGTATCATAAAATATTACAATGTCATGCTACTAAGGTATCATGAACATGTCATCTCTAGAAATTAATTATTTACCCAATGCATTGGACTGTTGTCATGGAACACCCTTCATATTCTTTAATTAATGTGTTACACATAAGAAGAACATATATAGATACATCAATAATCATAGAATGATCCTATGGAAAATAAAAAGGTATCCAATTAATGTATTTGTCTCTCTATGTAAATACCCTTCAATCAATATAAATAATTATGGAGTATTTACACTATATAGAAATAAATTATTTATATTTTAGTCAATAATTTTCAAAGTCAATCAATTAATGATTATCTAGGTGAACTCCCTTTAATATAAATAAGTATACAAGGGTATCCACAAGTTAATTGCATTTTATCAAAAGTTATTCATGTATGATGATAAGTAAATACAAAATAATTGACGGATAATTCGCTATAGAGATTAACTTTCCACCATAAAAAGTGTAAATAAGAATATGGAAATAGAGAAGAAAGGTAAAATCTATTAGAATAATCAAGATTAAAAGATAACATGAACATTTGTTACACCATTAGTGGTAAATAATTCCTCACAAATAATTATTTTGGCTATCTTGGTGAGTATCCATTTAGAAACTATAATGTACTCAAATGGAAATTGGTTGTACAGCTATATAAAAGAGGTTAAAAATAGTAAAGAAGCATACAATCATAAATTGAAGGTGTATCCAAATCCATATATTCAAATCATTCATTATGGATCATAAATATCATGTGGATTATCCAAATAAAATCCCCCATGTGTGTCAATCTTGGTTCATGTCATGGCCTATTTAACACGCATTAGGTGTACAACAAGTTAATAACTAGTCCACCCTTTTAGATTTTATTACCTCTAATTACATCTATGTTATATCCATATCCACTTTTAATATCCCTACAAGTATTTCGTTTCCAGTAAAACTACACACACTTTTTTTATCAAATTTAGGATGGTTTTCTAGCTATAGGAATGTTTGAGAATTATAAAAAATGATGAAGGTATTTTAATGAGAAGTAATATTGATATATAATTGATAAAATATAAATTATATTATAACAATGATTAATAATATCATTTTTTTATTGAAATTAAAAGGTATTCAAAAAGTATCCTAAAGGTAATGGGAAAAGAGGGGTGGGGAGCACTTATTTTGATAGAGTAATGTCTTGGGAAAAAAGATATAATGTGAGAGAATAAATAAACTATCATAAACAATATATAAAATATAATATAATATCATGAATAAAAACATATAAGTATACGAAAAAATATTTTAAAAATAAATTATAACAAAATTATTTTACTTCAAAAGGAAAGAGGATGATTGAAGAAACCCTTACTTCTCTTGAGCTTCTTAGCTTAGATATGACCCTTCAAACAAACAATACTATTCAATATTAAATAAGGATAAATGTAAGAGACTCATTGGGAGATATACGATGAGATAAATTCAAATTTTTATTTTGGATAATGGGGATAGGGGTGAGTATTTATAAATGAGGATGGGTGGTTTAAAGGGTTTAAATAATGATTATTTTGGTTATTAAGGCTAACCACTTTTAGGTGGAACTAATTTCAAAAAAATTGGATGATAATTAATTTTTAAAATTTTGTTTATGGACATAAAATAAATCAACCATCCATTTAAAAGTTTCAATTTTATTTTTATTATGTCATTACCTTTTAATTTTAACCTATTACATTATTTTACCTGTATTGTGGTAACTCTCTTTTTCCTATAGTAACCTTTTGGTGCCTATTAATATAATTGTTATAATTACATAATTTGGACCTTATAATTCCAAATATTCAAAAAAAAATACTTCATTCATTTTATAAAAGTGATAAAAATTCATTCCAATATGATACACGTGTAAAACATAAAAGTGGATTTTTTAGAAAAGATAAAATAATGGTTCCAAAATGTTAAGCATGTGCCTCTAAATGCAACATGATATACATTATGTTATTATTTAAATATAATTTTGATCAATGATAAGTATTAATAAATTTATATTCATAATCATATCATTATTATATCATAAGTTTCGTGGTATTGCAAAAAAACGGTATTTTTTTCATTTTACCCCAAAAATAAAATTTTATAATATTACTATAAATTCATACCTTGTTAATTTAAATATGATGATTCTTAAAAAGGAATTAATTTTATAAAAAATATTTTATAAATCTAATAAATATATCATTTAAATAAAAATTCTTATTTATTAAATAAAGACTAATTTTAGTTTCATTGTATTAAAAATATATTTTACCAAATCCATCTGATGTTTGAGTGTATCTTATCTTTCATATAAATATGATACAATAAAATAAGGAAAGAGTGAAAATGAGTATAGTTACTACTATTTCATTTCCAAATAATTTTCACTTAAATGAAACTCAAGGTATATAAACATAACCCCTTATTACATTACATGTGACCAAATGGTGAGGTGTGTTATGGTAGTAGTCTATTTGGGTGATTTAAACAACATCGCTCAAGTACTGATTTCTAATATCTTGAAATTATCTCACAAGTGATCCCTCAAATGTCTTATACATTGATGTTCATCTTGGTTTTGGTCAAGGGAAAATCCTAATGATTCAACCTCTCTCCCAAACTCTGATAAGTGAGCCATATTTTCTTCTCTTTTCATTATAAAAAAACCAAAATTTACCTTATAATAGTTACATGACCAACTATAATAATTCCCAATAGTCATATTGATCGATGTCAATAATTCCCAACAGCTGTATTTCCCAATAAATACAGCGTTATTCTCACTTCCTAGAACACTACTTCACTTTCAAAGGTTATTACACAACATTTGATAATTTCTATCATTTTCATAATTATTCTCTTTCATTTTATAGTCATTATTACATGAAATTTATTTATAGGGGAATTTAGACCTATAGAGTTTTGTTTTGTGTGTACACTATTCCTTTTAATTTATCTCCATATAATATCCTTATCTATTATAGTGAATATTATTTTATGATGTCTAATATTCTTATGAAACGTAATAGTATTTATATTTTCTATAATAAAATAATAGCTCTTCTATTTATTAAAAAAGAGTAATTTTTTGGTTGTTATATTCTACCACTTAAAAAAATTGCATCCTTTCAATTTTACTCATTGAATAACACTAACTAAACCCAAATTATCACTTAAATTTTATCTATAGAAAGGAACCATAATTAATAAATTTGTGGTTTTAATCCTATGGGGTTATATGAGTTATAATTAACCTATCCCCCTATAGAAAATTTTTATCTGTCTAAGGTTATATACCCAAATATTATAAATCCTAATTCCTAAAAATAACCAAAATATTCTTTGATACAAACTAAAATTCCTTAGACTTAAACATATGGATCTATTGCTAAAAATACATAATTTATAATAAATAAAATGAATTGTAATAAACACCCACGATCAAAATTTTAGTGTCTTTTGGAGCTATGTACATTTATATCTAAACACATGGTACAATACACATTTCATCCATAAATATTTTCCACACATTTAATTCCATTATCCATATATATTTCATTGAAATTCCTAGGTAACTGTGGAAACATAAGAAAATGGTGATATATAAATCCCATTAATTGATAAATAAAAAAATTAAGCATAAATGAGAATCATTGGTAAAACATGAGGCACGATATGAGAACATGAACATAAGGACAAGAGTTATAATATGATTATAAGAATAGAATCCATAAGAGGACCATATGTACATGAAGCATAACTTGATCATAAGTACATGGGGTAGAACATAGAAACGGGTCTATAATATAAACATGAGATATTCATAAACATATCACCATAGCTCATCACTAGGGTGTCGTAAATAATATTACAAACGCTTTTGACCATGGTATCCTAAAACATTACAAAGGTATGCTTCCAAGGTATCATGAACATGTCATCTCTAGAGATTAATTCATTACCTAATTAATTGGATTGTTATCAGGGTGCACCCTTCATATGCCTTAATTCATGTGTTCCTCATAATAAGAACATATATAAGTCCATAAAAAACATAACATGAACCCATGTAAAATAAATAGGTATCCAATGTAGTATGTATATCTTTATGTAAATACCCATAAATCAAGATAAATAATTATGGGGTATTTATACCATATAGAAAAAAATGTTATAAAATTTTGTCAATAATTTCACCCATTCAATCTATGTATGGGTATCTAGGTGAACACCCTTCAATTAGAAGACACATATAAGGGTATCCACAAGGGAAATTAATTGGAAGAAAATTTATGCATAGCTGATGATAAGGAAGGAAAAAAGGAAGTGATGGATCATTCTCCATAGAGATAATATTTCAACTATAACATGTGTACAAAGGAATATGAAATGGATAATAAAGGTAAAATCAATGAGAATAATGGAGAGTGAAATAGAACATAAACATTGGTTACAACATGATTTGGAAATAATATCCTAAAAATAATTACTATAGTTATCTAGTTGAGAATCCATTTGGAAACTATAAAGTAATAAAATTGGAATGGGTTTTCACCCAATAGATTAGAGTTTAAAAATAGTAAAAATGGTTAAATTCATAAATTTAAGGGGTATCTCAAACCAAATGTTTCAATCCTTTAATATGACCCATAAAGAGCATGTGTATTATCTAAATAAAATTACCAAGGAGTGTCAAACAATTTGTGAATTAAGGCCTCTTTTTCATGAACCAGGTGAGGATAGAGTTAATACTCAATCCACCCTTTTTAGGGTTATTAATCCTAGCTAAATTTATTCCCAATCCACATCTACTAGTAGTATCAAGATACAGATGACGTTTTTAGAAAAACCACACAAGATTTTCTTCACCATATTTCTTATGATTTTATCTCTATATGAATTTCTGAGCATTATAATTTATTATGAAGGTATTTTAATGACATTTAATAGTGATATGTCACTAATAATATAGTAATTATAATATTAAAATAATTCATAATAAAATTTCTTATTAAAATGAAAATTAATTTAAAAATTATCATAAATTCAATAGGAAAGGGGCTGGAGAACCCTTATTTCGAAAGAGTAATGTCTTTATAAAAGGGTATAATGATAGAGAATAGATAAAGTATAATAAAAATATATCAAATGGAAGATAATAAAATGAATAAAAATATTTATGTATATGAAAATGGAATTTAAAAATACATTATAAAAAAATTATTTTACTTCAAAAGGAAAGAGGATGATTGAGGAAACCCTTACTTATCTTGTGCCTCTATGATAAGATTCGACCCTTTGAGCCCAAAAAACTCTTCAAGATTCAAGAGGGATAAATAGAAGAAACTTACTGTGTGATATATGACAATATAAATTTCTAATTTTTGTGGGGTAGAATGGAGAGAGGGGTAGGTATTTATACTTAAGGAGGGGTGGTTTAAAGGGTTTAAATAATGATTATTTTGTTATTAAGGACAACCACTTTTGGGTGGATTTAATTTCAATTAATTTATTTGATAATTAATGTTGAAATACTTGTTTAAGGAATTTAAATACCTCAAAAACCCATTTTATGTTTTCATTTTTAGTTTTCGTGTGTATTTATCATTTTATTTTTACCATTTAAATTATTTTATCTATACTATGGTAACTCCTTTTATTGCATGGTATCTTTTTTGTGCCTAAAAAATAAATTTCCATTATTACCTGATTTTGACCTTATAATTCCAAATATTAAATTCATTTTAATATATTCAATTTAGAAAATTTATAAAAAAATAATTCTATTATGATACACATATAACACATAAAAGCAGTTTTTTTAGAAAAGATAAAACCATGGTCCAAAATGCTAAGAATTTGTTTCTAAAAGTAACACATTTTTCATTATATTATTACTTAATTATATTTTTGATCTAGAATAATGATTAATAAATTTGTATTCATGATCACATAATGATTCTATCATAAGTGTTATGGTATTGTGTAAAATAGTATTTCATACTTTTTACCCTGAAAATCAACTCTTTTAGAAAATTACTATAAATTAATCCTAAGATAATTTCAATATTATGATTCCAAAATTTCAATTCATTTTATAAAAAATATTTTCTAAATTTTATAAATTTTACTTTTGATAAAAAATACTTATTTATAGAAAAAAATATATATTTTTGATTTCATTATAATAAAAATCTATTTTATCATATACGTCTAATGTTTGAGTTCAAATTAACTTTTATATTAATATTATAATATAAAATAAGGAAAAATTGAAAATTATATGACTTACTAATATTTCATTTCAAAATAATTTTCAGTTAAATGAAACTCAAGGTCTAGAAAAATAACCCTTTATTACATTAGCATATATCCTAAGGGTAAGGTGTGTGATGGTAGTAGTTTGTTGGGGTTATTTAAAAAACATTACTCAAGTATTTAATTCTACTTGCTTCAACTTATCTCACAAGATATATTTATCATGTATTAGTTATTGAGGTATCTCTTGGGTTTGGTCAAGGGGAAAACCTTGTGATGCCACCTCTCTTCCAAGCTCCAACAAGTGAGCCTCATAAGGGATGTTCCTAATGGTAGATTCTATGTTTTCTTCGCTATTCATAATAAAACAAACCCAATGATCACCTTATAATGGTTATATAACCAATTTTCATAATTCCCAAAAGTCATATTGAGTGATATCCATAATTCCCAACAACCTTCTTTCCATATAAATACACCATCATTCAAACTTCATTTTTCATAAATTTTCTTACAAAGGTTCTTACACATCCTTAGATAATGTATATCATTTTCATAATTCTTATCTTCATTTTTACATTAATTATGAAAAGAATGGTATTTTGGGGGAATTCGAGCCTATAGAGTTTTCTTTAGTTTTTGAATTATTGTTTTTTTATCTCTCTATACTATTATTATCTATTATATTAAATATTATTTCATTATGAGTAATGTTATTATGAAATGTAATAGTATTTCTAAGTTCTTATAATAAAAGAGTAATTATAAAATAAAAGTTCTTCTCTTTTTAATATAAATAAATTTTTGGGTCGTCATAATAATCTACTTTCTGTGTCCAAGAATAGGTCAAGAACATATTAAGAACTCTCTAATATCCCATATATAGATGGCAAGGTTTTTGGGTGATTTACATAGATACACAGTGTGTGATGGTAAATTACATATCATCTACCCATGATCAACTACACAAAGTGTGGGCCGTGATAATTATGACGCGCTATATAGATCGGTATGTAGTGTCAATACACACCATGTATTGGCCACCAACATAGTACATGGCTTTACAAGCAGTATAAGGTGTGTCATTAGGATACACTCCATGTAACCCCACACGATTTTGACTCTACGTAAATCAAGAAAAGATATGTGGTTAAAGTAAGTGACATCATTACACACTTTATATTTACTTCCATCTGAGTGACAGAGAAAATCATAAATTACAAAATGTGTAGCTACATGTACATGTCATGTAACACATGATAACCAACATGAGGTACACTTCAAGAGTTTATGCAAATTTTATGGGAATCCATAAATGTTTTTCTTGACATATATCTATTTTTAAACATCATGTAACAAGTGATAATTTAAGAAAGTTACATGTTGATACAAGCATTACATGTGAGTCAACACATTGATAATTATAGAAAAACATAAATTTCTAGTCTGTAACTAGATATACACTCTATGTGATAGGTGACACTCTACATCAGGTGCACAACAAGTGCTTTTCATCATTGTTTTGGATATAAATTCTTAATTGTTATTATATGGATAATTATGCAATAACATGATGTGTAATGATGTTGTACACACCATGAAATTCATGCATATTGTCAATGGTACACACTTTATATATTTTTATCATATCATGGGGTCATACACATTATTTAGACTATATGAAATGACCCACAAAACTACATGTCATATATATAATGACATGTCATGTGGGAATGTATGTTTTGTAATAATACAGTACATAATAAGGTCTTCACATAACGTAAGTCACAAAATGCATCAGGTGGAAAAAAAAATTCATGTAATAATTAAATTCTAAAAATATATTTAATTTGACCTGAAACAGTACCCACTATATATTCTACAGAGTAAACTCTATATATATCTTAAATTATATTAATTAATTTAAATTTATTAGAGGGTACACAACATGTTTCTCCATTAGTGCACATAATGTACTTGATTATTTTAAAATTTTAAAATTAATTTCTTTTAATTTTCTTGAAATAGTATAGGATGGGGATCATATAGTACCTTGAGGATTGTTAAGAAACAATATTAAGAAAACTAATTTATTTATTTATTTAAATAAATTTATCCTAATAATAATGAATTTAAATGAATTATATAAATTCTAAATTCTTATTCATTTCACATTCTAATTGATCGTGAGATTTAACAGTATGATTATGTGTTGGATTTATTTAATTTAATTATTTATTTCATGGTTTAAAGTTAAAATTTATTATTAAATTAAATATAATGATTTATTTATTATATATTCCTCCTTTATTATGTACATGTATTCATGTCTAAGGTTTATTTTATGTAACCTTAAACCCATAGTACCCATCACTGGTGAGTGAGTAAAAATTTGTAAAGGATGGATCTTCTGATAAGAGGAGACGGATCAGGAACTAAGCCAAGGTGAAACCAACCAACAATATACACATTTTAATGGTGGAAAGTCATAACTCAATCCATTCATATACTTAAGGAGTTATTTCCATTAGGGTGGTGGTTGGTTTATCTTCCACTCAATAAACCATCCATTGGTTGGATGCTAATAATCATATCATATATTTATTTTATTTTTCAATGTAGGGTTATTTATTTTTTATGTGATCCATAGTTTATTAGGATGATTAAACACAATCACATAAGTAAATAAATTAGAATGAAAAGTAAGATCAAATAAAATAAATTTATTATACATAAATTATTTTATCATGTATGGTTAATTAATTATATAAATTCTATATAATATTAACAAACATGTGAATAATAAAATAGAGAATATTTATATAAGTTAAAAAATTCCCAAAATAAAATATTAAGTCAGGTATCATCTTTCATTACATGAGCTATAATGAAACCATAGATTAAAGTATCAGTATATCCCTTGACCAGATAATTTTATTTATTGGGGAGTTCTAATCAAAATATTCATTTCTTATTTCTTATTTTTCTATGATGGATCTATTCAGTCCTAGTATTCCACTCCTTTCTCTTCTAGGCTTAATATATGCCACTATATGATTAGTATCTTCACTTCTATGTGTTTTCCCTCTTTATGTTCCTTTATTCATATTGAGACCATCCCTTTGGCGCACTTATATTTTTCTACTCCCTAAATGATATCTCTTCTCTTGGTTTTAGTTTCTTTGTCTCATTACTTTTAGGATTTCTTAATTTTTTTAATATTCTTAATCCTCCATTGCTTCTCTTTCCTCTAAACCCATCACACTAGACTGACATATTTGGTCAAATTATAAGATGATTTAGAGGTTCGAAACTCTGTCATTAGTGATCTTTAGTTGTGGTAGTCATCATGGGTCTCCTCTAGTTTGGGTATATGGGTTTCTTATTTCCCCTTTTGATCATGTTTCTTCCTGGTTGGTGTTGGTGGGGTTGTTTTGGTTGTTCTTGATGTTCTTTTTTGGCTACCCTACTTCTCTTACTTACAAACCCATTATTCATAAACCCATATTAATGTGTCATGATGAAGTTTGCATTGGTTTTCCATTATGGCAGGGATGCAGTCAGAGGTAGATTTTGTTTTTATAATCATTCCAATATTTGTTTGGTATTTAGTCTCTAGTGCCCCATCATGGTTCTTTATTCTTTGATTTTCCTTTGTGCATCAATGATTATTGTTTACCCTGTCTCAGTGTTCCAACTATTTTATAGTTGGATTTATCACTTTTTTTGGGAGGTTTTTTGGTAGAGTGTAATGGTGAGTCATTTTTATAGGGATTGGTATACAAGTGTTTTCATCCATGATTTTGGTGGTGATACAGTGTTTCCTACATTCTTGTATATTTTCATTGAAGGTTTTCAAATTTAATGTTTTACACATGATTATAGAGGTGATTATTTTAGTAGTATTTTGAATTTTAATGGGTTTTTCATTGATGTTAATCCTTTAGGTGAGGTCACCCTTTGGAGTTTTTTGGATCAGGAACCTCCTTCCTTAGCAGTTTCATCGACACAGAATTTACGTTCTCTAGTTTTTTCATCTTTAGGTTCTAATTTCCAATGTTTCATACCTAGTCAGTTGGTGGTTTTCTTCTCTTATAATATCTATTAATTTAGTGGAATGTAATAAAGTATGGTTTGATATGAAAATGGGTTGTTTTATTATTCCTCATTATCTATAATGACTCAAGTGGTTTGGCTGGATTATGGGGTCCCATGATAGAGCATAACTCGAGGTGCATGACACCAGATATTGTCATCCACTCTTTCTCAATTGTGGGTTATTTTAAATTTTAATTTTTATTTAGTATTTTTTGTATTTATATCATTCTATGAATAAATTTTTTTTTATTTTGGTTGTTTGGGTTACCACTTTAACCATTAAAAATTATTATTAAGAATATAAAAAATATATCTAATAAAAGTCTTGAGTTGACTTAATCGAGTTAGCATCTATTGTATTTTCCTTTTCAAAACATGGAGTAACTAAGAGGGTAGTGATGAGGAGATATGAGTTTAGGATTTCAAGATTTGGGAGTTAATAACTCATGTGGAAGTGAAAGAATATTAAACATGATTTTTATATTTTATTTCAATGAATCTATGAAAAATAAATTCAATGAATGGAGAAGATTGGGAGATTTTTAAATGATAAAAAGATGTTATGTTACTAATTCCCTAGAATATTTGTTTGGATATGTTTTGGGAAACATGTCATTAATGTCAAATGGTTTTTAATATATTATTATGTTTTGAACAAAAATACAAGTTTTGATGGAATAGAAATATCGTTGTGAATTGTAGTTGTAATGGAAATTGAACGGATCACTAAAGGTGAGATTGATGATTGGGAAGTTTATCAGGAATGTATTATTGTGTTTATATTTACACTTGGATGGTTTTGGTATAAAATAATTGGCTAAGTCCTTGAGTTTTGGTATTATACTTAAGAAAAGGGAAATATTTGAGGATTTCTGCCTTGAAAATTATACATTCAAAAGAACCTTATTTCACCCTTATTTTGGATGAGTAATTTAAAAATATTTTAACCATTAAATAAAAAACCTTTTAATCATATATCTACCAAATTCAGGTCTGATATCAATAAATACATCGATCAATAGAATCTATATAGGATAAAATCACCTTCAAAGGTTGGCATAGGCGTGAATAGTGTAGGGTAGCACACTATGGGGGAACCACGGTGTATGGTGGCACCAAAAACCTCTTGTATGGGGTGGTACCAATGTATTTTAATGTGAGTATGTTGTATCAAGATTAATTAATCAGTTTTGTCCCAAATAAAAGTCCAAAGTGGGGCTTAGTTAAGAGAATTCACTATTCAAAACTTAAAAACATGAGTGCATGGGTTGATACAATGTTTTTTTGGTTGTCTTTTCGGCATATCTTGGTTCACACTGAGATTATAGGGTTTTCATGCATTATTTTTTACACCTATGATAGCGGAGTTATCCACCATTTGATAACAAGTATCTATACTACATAAGCTAAGAGAATTTGATGATCAAAGTTCATGAAGGTTAGAGCAAATTTGGATTATCCTACAAAGGATTAATGCCATAAATCTAGGGGCTATGAAGTAATGAGTGTGTCACCTTGATTTTCATAATATAAAGGTAGTGGAAATAATATATAAGTACCATTGGCAGTATCATTTGAAAAACATTGGTATAGTTATATCATGACTGATACTAATATTAAGAGAAACACTAGTTCAACCATCAAAATAAAGCTGGTAATTAGTAGAACCGATCATACATGAATAGAGTCAAGAAAGTCAATAGTTAGAGTGCCATATACTATGATTTATGTGAAGACCATATAATGAACATAATTTTCATGAAAGAAGAGGCATCTATATAAATATACAATGAAATATAGATTCCTTAAACGTTGTGTTTGTAGAGAAGAATACATACTTTATCCTATCTTATAGATACATGAAGTAGAATTGAGTTTATAGGGAGCATCTTTGAGAAAAAAATATTTATGTAGAGTATTGTATATGTTTTAGTAACTAAGATAATAGAATTAGAATATTGAGATTAAAAAAATATCGTATTTGAAAACTTACCAGAAGTATTAGGTTAATAATAAATTATCGAAATAAATAGTGAAATGAACTGGCAGAAGTTTCATGAAAAAATATTTTTCAACTGAGTTTATATTGGTTCATAATTAACATGAAGTAGTTTGAAGAACTTATTAAAACCTAAGTATTCTGGAATCATAATATTATTTTATCATAAGAACTATTGAAGAAAATCTATAAGAACTAAATCATAAAGAATTGGAACTTTTGGAACTGAAAGAAGTTTCCTAAATGAGTACTGTGAAGCTGGAATAAAATACTAGAAGAAGTACTGTAAAGTATTTGAGTTGAGAATAACGAAAATTATGACAATATTTAAGATTACTATAAGTATAAGTAATATTTTGTTCACTATAAATAGTTGTGAAAAGTAGTTTCACAAATCAGGACTTAAGAAAAATAGAGAAACTAAAGTGGATAACTATTCTGAAAGGAAAATAGTTACAGTGCCCATTAATTCAATGAATTGAGGAAGAACCATATTTTTTATGTTATGAATATAATGAACAATATTTATTGTTCTATTTGCAATTATTAGAAATAAATGTTCTTAAAGAAGTATGCATGTAAAGTTTTGTTAATCTAGAAGTCTTGAGTAGGAGGATCTATTTCAAGTGGTGTAGATGCAATCAAGATAGAAGGAATACCTTTATTTTCTTTTAATGTTTTTTAGTGGTTCTTGATAGGATATAGTTTTCTAATGTGAATATTGAACATAACCATAGTGTAACACTATACCAATGGTAACGAGAATATTCCTTGTGTGACATCTTGTTTTTAAAGTGGAAATTCTATGATTTTGGGGTCTAACTAATCATAGTAAGTAGTGGCCTCTCACATTGAGGTAAAACCTTATAAACAAAATTTTTTCCTATTACATTTACTCTTTTCAATATTCAAGTAATGATAATAGACACATATTGTGTTGTTTGTGATCTAAATCAATCATAGAGGTTGAACTTAAGAAAATAATTCATAAAAATTACCATTGATTCCCCCCACCTAGTGATCTAACTGTATTTGGGAGCATCAATTGGTAGAAAATAAAAATCAAGTTCCCCCAATCAGATCCTATAGTTTCTAAGGATGGAAATTATAAATCCATTTAATATCGAGGTTGTTCCAACATTTGTTGGAAAGAACTATCATAGTTGTGAAAATAATATATTTCCCTACCTTATATAACTTCTCTTAGATGTAAGAGATGTACCAATAATGGAATTTCCAACAATTTTTTTGGTTTATACAATGCCTCCTTCATAAAAATAGATATATGAAATTTGATATAAAAGATTTAAATTCTATTTTTATACATATTTTAGAAAAAGTATACACAAAAGTTAACGAACTTCAAACTACCAAGGAAATTTGGGAAACATTTGAAAGTAGTTAAAAGTGAAATATGAATGTCAAGGAGGCCAAATTGAAAAATAAGAGGAGTATATTTGAGTAAATTATGTTAACAGACAAAGAAAAAATTGATGTCTACTTTTTAAGAGTTAATTAAACTATCAAAAATATCCAAGGATTTGGAGAAACATTTAATGATTCCACTATTGTAAAAAAGTTGATAAGAAATTTTATAGATAGGCTTGATCCTAAGATATAATATTTGGAATATGGAGAGGGTCTTACTTTGAAATACTTACATAATATTATAATTGATTATGAAATGATAATGATTCCATCATTTAAAAATAATATAAAAGATTATATGGATTTTAAAACAATGAGAAAGCTCAAAATCGATGATGTTGAAGTTGAATAATCAATTGAATCTGATAATGAGGAAAAAGATAAATATTATAGTAAAATTATTACTCTTATATGAAATAAATTTTTTAAGTTCAAGATATAAAATATATACAATAACCCACCAAGATTTTATATATATAATAGGATTGGAATGTTTTTAATAAACTTTCCAAAGAAGAAAGATATAGAATATGATTCAAATGAATATGATGAGAAACCTCAAAAGAAAAATGGGGGAAAATCTCAAGAGATTCACCAAAATATACTAGAATAAATAATAAGATCTATTATAGAAAAATAAGAAGAATGAAGATAAAGTAAGAACAATTTGAATCCTCATTAAGAATACAATCATATGATAAATCTAAATTTATAGCTCATATAGATAATAGTTTTTGTGATTCATGAATGATGATGATGAAGGTGAACTAATAGAGCTATAATACATGTTAAATAATGAATTAGATTCCTTTCTTGAGAATAACACATAGCTCATGAAGGGGAATAGGTTGATAATAAATGAAAAGTTAATGATGGGAAAGGATATTCTTTTAGAAAAGAAACATTATATATTGATGAGATCATTAAATATAAGATGAAAGTTCATCAGAATGAAAATATGGTGAAATAATGTGAAAAGAAACTTGTTCTAAGAAGTGAATAATTTTACATGACCAAATAAAAATTTATTGAAGCTCAAAATGATTTTAAAAAGAACAAATATGACTTTAATAATGTATTTGAGATCAAGATTGAATCATCACAAGAAGGTAAAAAGATGAGTCCGAAGATATATGTTAAATCATCTCCAAGTAAATCTCAAAATAAACTTGTTACCTTTAACAATGTAGTTTCTAAACCAAAATTTGGACCAGTTTGTACCAAGAAGACCAATGGGAAACCCTCTTTTTTATAAAATTAGGAGGAAACTATTTTAACTAGATCTGTTCCCCCTAATAAAATATATCAATATTTTATGTAAATATAGTATAAAACAACTTCAAAATATAACTATTATCGGAATGGGAGATCAAGTTTCAAAGGATATTATAGTTGTTGTAGAGTTTTTGGGGAAAAATCATATTCATGTTGGTTCAATATGTCACTACTAAGAAAGAGGCATGAACCTAAGGGTGGTTATTTTGAGAATATGAGAACATCTTTTCAAAGAAATAAATTTATGACTAGGAATTCATATAACCTTTCAACATAAAATAGGTTTGAATTTTTTGATTAATTTTTATGTATATGTGATCAACAATGTCATAGCAATGAGGAATGCGTGATAATATTACTTAGACAAGTTCCCTATGGTGTGAAAGGGAAAGGAATTAAAAATATAGAGAAATAAGATTCTTTTTTTTATAAGAAATCCAATAAAATATTTGGAAGCCCCAAGAAACCTGAGTATGGAAAAAAGGAGTGCTAAATTATTTTTCCATTCCAATTGTAAGAGGTGATACAAAATGAGAAAGAATAATAAAATGATATAACTAAAGGAAAAAAGGTTCTTTCACATACAGAGAATAAAATTCAAGAGAGTTTTTCTAAAGGTAATGACCCAAATATTCAATAGAATCGGTGTGGAAGGTGAAAACATATGGGACATGGTATGAAGGATTGTATGACTTTCCTACCATATCAAGAAGTATTAATGAAAAAGATAATGAATGCACCAAGTAACTCATTTTCCATGATAATTGATGTGAATAATACAATTCCACACAGTTGAATAGTTTAATAGAATAATACGACCATGAAATCTATAAAACATCATAACTGTAAAGGAATCATGAATAATTCTCCCCATAATTAGATTAAAATGAACGAAGGATCTTTATTTAGAAAAAACTCTTAGCCTTTCAATTTTATCTAAGGTTATAAGAGGTTACTCTTTTTTCTATTGTTTCTTTAATTTAAACTAAAATATTTGGAATTAAAGGAGGTGAATTAAAGGTGGATCTAGATGATTGTTTTAGAAGTTTCTAAGAAATTAGTGGTGATTATTAAGGAATTATCTAACTTCCATGATGAAAAAATGGAGTGAATTTATTAAAGGGTAGATTACATATGGATGAATCTATCATAGAAATTTTATATTGTATAAATTTTGAACTAGATATAATCTATAAAAAATGTAAGATGAGGTATTAAAATCACGCTCTTCTACTTTTTCTATGATTATAATGAATATATTCATAAAGTAGAAGTAATTATTGGTAGGAAAGAAAAGAAAAGGTGGATTGATGCATCTTTAACTTGAATATTTCTAATGTATTTGGTCAAAATGAGTGTAGGATACACATTTCTTGATAAATTTATATTGGAATCCCCTGAAATGAGAATGTTTAAGTGGTATCATGTGTTGAATATATTAATATACAACGTTGATGTCTAAGTTTATTCAATCTTTTTTTCTACCCTAGTTTAAGTAGACTTTGATTTGAATGGAGAATGTATCATTACTAAGTAACATGTGAGGTCGACCATCTCTCAGAATACTAGAAGGGTCTATGGTTATAAATAATAGTGGGAGAACAATTTTTTCTAAAAACTATTAAACATGGCTGTATGTAGGAAATCCTTCCCTTATATTACCTTTTTATTTATTATAAATAAGGGTGATACAAACATTGACTTTATATAATTAAATGTTATCGACAAAAATCCAAATGGGAATATTAAAAACCCAAGAAGATTTTTAGGAATTATGAAAAAGAGTGTTATATTTATCATTAATGTATTTAAATGAAATAAACTAAAATTATTGAGAATATTGGGAGATATATAGATGATAATTGGATGTTTTGATGTTGTTGTCCAAGAATATCATGCTAGATGTGTTATATTTAATAATTATTTAACATAAGATGATTGTTCATATGGTTTTAGGTGTTAAAAAAAGAAAAATGTTGATGGAATAAAGCTAGCACTGTCCGTTGTAGTTTTTAAGGAAATTGAATGGATAGTTAATAGGGATATTGAATATTTTCTAGTTTTTTAGGAATCCATTATTGTGTTTAAATTTAAACTTGGATGATGTTTGAATATAATAACTAAATAATTCTTTTATTTTTGGTATTTTATGTTGGAAAAGGGATATTTTTAAGGATTATATTCCTTCGAAATTATATGTTTAAAGAGTCCATATTTTGGAATCATTTTGGATAAGGCGTTAAAAAATATTCCATGCCTCAAAGAAAGAACCTTGGAAGAAACTGACTACTAATGGTGGGGTTGATCATGACAAAGGAACCAACCGAGAGTGGATATAAAGGAGAAAAGAACCTATACGTGTTAGCACATGCATGAAGAGTGTAGGGTGTCATGGTTGGAAAAACCATAGTGTGGGGTGGCACCACAGATATCTAGTGTTGGGTATTGACAAAGGATTTCAATGACTATGTATGTCACCTTGAGATTAATAAAATAGTGTTCTACCAAGTGTAATTCTAATAAGGGACTCTGTTAAAAGTGTGTACTATTAATAACATAAAAATAGAGGTATTATAGTTAATATGACATTGTTTGGTTAGTCATCAATTTCTATCCCAGTTTTCATCAATATGTTATGGTTTACATACATTGTCTGTTAGGCCTATAATAACAGAGTGATCCACCATACGATCATGAGGATCTTCACTATATAATCTAAGAACAGTTTCAGACTAAAATTCATGAATGTTGGAGTGAACTTGGATTTTATTGTATAGATGTGATTCCACAATACATGGATTTTTTAAGTAATGAGAATATTTCTGTGATTTTTAAAAGAAAAAATTGGTGGAAATTTTTTATAAATACACATAGTTATATCATTTGAAATAAATTGTGATTGGAGGATTGTGATAGGTATTGAGATGAAGAGAAGTGTTATTTTAGGTGATTAAATCATGTAGGTTATTATAAGTTCATAACATACTTGAGAAGAGTTGAGCACGTGAAGAGTTTGAGTGTCATTTACTATGTGTTATGTGATGAACATGCAATGAAAATCATTTTTATAAAGGAATAAGAACATGAATAGTTTCATAAATAAGAAGGGTAGAGTTTATGAATATCATGTTTACAAATAACAATAGATAATTTTGTTATATTGTGGTTATGAAAATTATAATTGATTTTACATGGAGAAATTGTGTGAAAAAATGATTATATGAAGTAGTGACTATGTTTTAGTAGTTACGAAACTAGAAGTAGAATAGTGAGTTTGATAGAAGTTGGGAGACTCACATTGAGAGAATCAAGATTTTAACTAGTCACATATGTTGAAATAAAAAATAAAAAATTTATATAAAATGAATCAATGATTTACCCCCCACCCACCCTAGTGATCTGACCATATCTAAGAACTTCAGGGATCTCAATCAATAGATCAAGGAACTATAAGTAATTTCAATTATAAAAAAAATCCTAAGTAAATAATTTTGAATAATTTTACCAGGCCCATGTCTATGTTATTATAAGGGAAAGATTGATCTTTTCTATAAGAATATCCAAGAATCGGTTTTGGAGCGATGGATACACAGGGTTTTGGGTCTGCGGTTCGGCGGTCGTGGAGCTTCCCTTGTAGGGTTTCATCCCCGGCTTCCATTAGGGGTTCAACTCCGGCTATGCTTCCTTTTGATGTTGGTGATTGGTGGCTAGATATTGTGATGGTGTTGATGGGATTCTGTGTTCTGGTGGGATGTATGAACAGCGATGACAATGTGCTTACGGATTAGAGACGAATATGATGTTCGGTACTGGTGGTGATTGGTGGTAAAGTGGTCGATGGTGATGATGTTGTCGATGGTGATGCATCGATGTGACGGTGTTTCAGTGGCGTAAGGATAAGGTCGGTGGTGTGATGATTGTGGAGTCTCGGGAGGCGGTTTTCTTTGAAGGTGGTGAAGATGGATAGAGGTTGAAGTGTTGGAGCACGTGAAGTGAGCTTCCCATGGCATGAGTTTGGGGATGTTTTAATTTTGAAAGTTTGAAAATTTAAATCTGAAAATTTTGGGCGCGGTTCTTTGGGTGTTTGCAGTGGCGGGTTATTATTTTGTGTCATGTTTGTTTTGTGGTGGTTTCACACATAGCCTTCAAGTGTCATTTGAAAATAATAAAAAAATATGGATTATGGACTAAATCCAATGGTGAGTGTTATTAGGGTTTGATAAAATAGTGGAAAACTAATAAAATTATTTTATTATGGAACAACTGGTAATCAATATTAATTTATTATGCCACAACCATTAATCAACATATAGTAATAAAATATAATTTTATTTATTACAAAAAATGGAATGTCATTAGACCATGACACTATATCTGTTATCCATCTTAGAGAAAGATAATATCCTAAAGAGTGATAACTTGTCAGAGTGGATCAAGTGATTGTGTATTGTACTATGCCAAGAGTAGAAGTTTTATGTTTTGGATTTTCAAGTTCCAATTGATCCTTATAAAGAGGCAAGTGATGAGGGAAAAAACATCTTATATAAACATTTATATGATTCATTAGATGTCCAATTCCTCATGTTTTCATTTATGAAAAGTTATCTCCAAATGCTTCATGACAACGTGGATGCATACACCATGTTGTCTCATCTCCCTGATCTTTACCAAGAGAAAGAAAGATAATAGGGGTATTAATTCTCAAATAAAATATTTACATGAAATCTTAGATAAGGATTTCTATATAGATCTCAAGTAGTTATGATGATTGGATACATTAATCATTTAGTAATTTTGTAATTTAGGATACCTAAGGAATTGTACATAGGCCTCATGTTATCCTCACTTCCTTTGATATTCTGAATTTTGCTTATGAATTTTAATATGAAAAATATAGATAAATAACTCTCAAATATCTTGAATCTTATTCTCCAAATAGATAAATACATAAATCATGAAAACCTTTTATACTTATAGTGAAGAAGATAAAATTCAATGTGAAAAATACTAAAAAAAATACAAGTATAAATCATCTACACACCTCACGTCCAAAAGTCTAAAGATCCTAAGAGAGGCTAAGGATAAAGAGGAATTATGTTTTACATGTGTCAAGAAAGTCCACTAGAGGAATAAATATTCCTTAGTAAATAATAATGGGTAATTTTCAAGTACATTAATTTCTGATTGTAATACTTCTATATCTACATATTGTGTACTATATATAGTATATGGTTAACACATTTATATCTAAATATAAGAACCATATTATTTCTAAAGGTGTGGTCGATCTGTGAGCTTCCATTGGAGAAAGACTTACTACACTGGTTATTGGAGACTACAATCTCACATTACCAAATGGATTGATTCTACTATTAAATAATTATTAATATGTTCCCAATGTAACCAAGAACATAATAAATGTATCTAGTTTAGACATGAATGGTTTTATTTTCAATTTATTAAATAAAAAGGTGTTATTTTTATAAAGATAACATATGTTATGGGATGAAATATTTGAATAATGGCCATTAATTTCCAGAATATGAAAATCAAGTCATGGAAATAAATAATGATCCAAGTTCATAGGACTCATATCTCACCCAATTATGGAATTGTCGGCTTAGTCATGTAAATGAAAAACATTTAAAAAAATATCAATAATAATATTTAGATTCTTTTGAAATAAATTCCTTATATATATTTCATGCATATATTTAAGTAAATATGTCCAAATATCTATTTATTCTAAAAGGTTAAAAAGTCATAGAGATTCTATAAGTAGTTTATACAAATGTGTGTAGGCCTCTTCTAGTAGATGTTAGAGTTGGGTAATATTACATCATGACTTTTACCAATGAATTTAGTAGATATGAATATATCTACTTAATGGGGTATAAGTCTGATTCCATTAATAAATTTAGGTAATACCGGAATGGAGTGGAGAATAATATTTGTAGGAAGATAATGAAACTTCACTCAGACTAAGATAAAGTGTAACTTATACCTGAGATCATCATTTATTAAAAAGAGTTTTGGATACTATCTTAACTTACTCTTTTTTATACACCATGGTGGAATATTTCCAATTAAAGGAGGAACCAAACCTTATTAGACATAGTGATATCAATGATGAGTCATGTGAGTATTACATTATCCTTTTGGAGATACATATTACAAACTTCATTACAAAAATTAAATTTAGTTCCATCTAAAGTGGAAAATTGAATTCCATATGAGTTATGATATGTAAAGAAATACCTTATGTCATATTTACATGTGTGGGGATTCAAATAATTTTTTATGGATACTTCTAGCAACAAACACACATCCTGAGAAACTAAGTAAAACATTATAGGATATCCTATATAAACAAGGGGATTTTATCTATATGATACCTCATTTTAAAATATAATAGTGGAAAGACATTCCATTTTCCTATAAAGGGAGCACATGTCTAAGGGAATGAAAGGGAGAATATTAGACATAGTTGAATCATAGGATCATGATATACAATAGTTGGCATAAGAAAACAATTCCAAAATACCCTGAGGAAGACGTTTTTCCATTGATACAAGTATAGTGTAGGAGTACTATAGAGGTTATAGAACTAGATAGATATGTTTTTCTAGTCACTGAGATAGGTGAAAAGTTATTAGTTAAAAATTTAAAACAATTATCCAATAAGGAAGAAGTAAACAACTCAAAATTTTCAAAATGGAAGGATGTCATATATTCTGTAATGGATTCCATATAACAAAACCAAGTTTAGGTTTTGGTAGATCCTCCAATTAATGTAAATATTGTTGGGATAAAATGGGTATACAAGAAGAAACTAAACATGAATGGTAAACTCAGTACCTATAAGGCATGACATGTTGTTAAAGGGTTTAAGAAACATTAAATAATAATCAATAACAAATCCTTTTCACCTCTTATTTTAAAGACCCCGACCCCAGTTTCCCAAAGCTTGTACTTTACTTTATTACATTGGTATAATGAAAAAGGATGTTGTATCCCAAAGGACCAAATAGTTTAGTAGTTTAGGAAAACCACATACAAAAATAAATTTTACATTATAACTTGAAAGGAAATAAAAAATATTAGTTCCATTAGAAACACCCATAAACTCCTATATTATCCCTACAAGTCATTCAATATGCATCTTCGCATCTTGGGGGGAAAATAAAACATAAGAAATGGGAGATATCAGATGCTCGGTAAGGTTAAGTAATACAGTAGAAATGAATATAAACCAAAAAGACATGGTGAATGACTAATAACACATTCCATTAGAACATAACATGATAATAATATGGAATGAATAAAAGTTGAATAAATAATGCCATAAAAATAATCACATGATAATGAATCTGAACCATGGATAATCTACTAGTCAAATATTCACATAGATAATTAATTAATAATCATAATTATGGAATTCGTATGTCGGACATCATAAACATACCATTACGGACTGGACCAAGACACCGGAAAATAAATGGATAAGGCCTCAGCCACAATCCATTTCTATTTTTTCTCATGATACCTACCTATGAATCAAGGGGTTGTAGTGGGACCCAACAATGACCTACAAAGTCCAATGAATTCTTAATTTGAATGGGGTTAAACATAAACAACATACACATATGAAATGTAGATAACTTTCCCAAATCTATAAACATAATCAATAACCATTCTAAGTATTATGGTGAATGGTATCAAGATAACACATCCATAGTCAAATTTATCATAAACCATTTAATAAAATATGGTAAATGATAATCATAATATATTATTTAAAATTAATCGTAATATTAAAAAAATGTTACTAAAATATATGGAAATACAATAATAAAATCATCAAGTAATTCTTGAGAAAAATTCCCTTTTTACTTTGCAAAGAAGAGTTCTTTATGAAAAATAATTTTTATTTTTCATAATTGTTTTCATAAAACCATTAATGAAAAAATATGTTTTTCCTTGAAAAAAAATATTTATTTTAGAAAAATAATGATGTCTTAAAATATATTATGGTTGGTGCTTTAAAATGGTTAAGAAATCAAGAAGTTACAATTAATTGGGTTATCTTATATGGAAGAATTGAGATGGGAACCTTGTAAAACATGTATTTACATTTAAAAAAAATATTAAATAATTTATATATATGAGTTTGGAACATGTAAACATAATTTAGCATTATTATATCAAAATAATATAGAATTAAATTGGGGTGAAGAGAGAGAAAGCATACCTCAGATGGAAAATGGAGGTTTGAGAAGAAACTCCTACCTTATGTATGAAAGTTTTATTCACATGACCTTATTGTCATGGATATGAAATTAGATTAATTAATAATTTAATTTATAACATTTTATAAATTTATATTATTTTTTATAATTTTATTATGTTTATTTATGGTCTTTTTGATGAGTTATAAGATACAATTTTATCGTTCGAGAGAATTCATTTCTTGGGTTTTCATGATCGGTTTACTTGTATATGAGTATGGATTTTCATGTAAAAAATGAATAGATATCCAGAATTGAAGTTATGTGTTATTAATGAAAATATTTAAGATTAAATGTTTATATTGTTAATTTTTATTTGTGTGAGGATGAATCATTAGATAAGATGTTTATGATAATCATTTAAATTATTTTCACGGTTTTTCGATCATCACTAACCAATTTTGTGTTATTAATTAACATCATGTAAATATAATGTTTATAAAATATTAAATAGGATGTAATACATATATCATAATATATTTTAACCATTAAAATATTTTTATGACCAGCCTTTAATGCCTTAATGGAAAATTAAAATGCATCGTCAATGATGTCGGTAAATTGACACATCACAGGGGATGTCTTCATTTAAAGAACAAAAGGAGAGGGAGAAAGGAGTTTGATGATGGAACTTACATTAACATTATATAATTATAGTATATAAATGATACTAGATTTATAATTTCACCTTGGAAAGAATAGGTGAAGGAAGGATTGGAAAATAAAAGAAAATGAAAAGAAAATAAAAGAAATGAAAGAGGATTTTTACCTCTTGAATTATCCTCCTTGAGAACCTCCAAACGGGGATTGGTTTTTGTATTTTCATGATAAAACGGTTCCTGGATATGGGGTAGAAAATTTGGAATAGTATAGAGCATAAATTTGACAATGATCAAATCTTGGAATGTATGAGGAGAAGGGGTGCTGAGGGTGGTATTTATAGTGTAGGAGAGGGGTGTTTTTTGAATATTTTATTCATTTATTTATTATTTTGGATCAAGACTATGAATAGTTTGAGAATTTTCATAACATATATTAAAATAATTAAAAATATTTCAGGATTGTGGGATTACATCATCCATAAATCACCTATGATTCAATACTTCATGTATTTATCATTAATCATAAATTTAAATATTTTACTATTCACTAAAAGTTCATGTATCATAAAAAATAACAAAAAATAAACCTAATAATGTTTAGATGTGTAGAATTAAAAAATGAATTCCATTTTATGAAAATAATTTTTTGAATATGAAAAAATTAATTTCCAATTAAAATAACCATTTACTCAGAAGATACAAATTATAAAATTATAAATAATTTTATAACACATTTAAAAATTAACAAAGGTCTCAAAAAATTATCTTAAAATAATAAGAAAACAAAATATTAATTTAAGAATAAAATTTATATAAATAAAACATCATTTAAATCATTTTATTAATTAAAAAATTGTAATTAAATATTTATGAATTACAAAAAACCAACACTTAATTAATAATTTAAAAAATATTAACTTATGTATACTTTGATATAATTAAATCATACATTCACTTATAATATGCCTAAATTTTATTTATTCTTTCATGGGTGATGTTACTATTCATTGGGCTATTTTACTATTCATAAGGGTCGTATTACTATTCCAAAGGTGAATTTACTATTTCATCGGTATAGGTTTCATAACTTCTAAAAATATCACTTATTTCATTCAATATTAATTTATAAAGTTTGTATTGTGATATATAAGTGATTTTATGTGATTTATTCTCTATGAAACAATTATAAGAAGTTAAATTTCATTTATAGAATTATGGGTCGTTACATTCTCCCCTCCTACAAAAATTTCATCCTAGAAATTTAAAGAATGTCACCTTTTAAAATGATTTTGGTAGTTATTCATCATAACTTTCTCTATTTCCCATGTCACCTCTTTAATTTTATGATTTTTACAAAGTACCTCTACCATTTGAGTCGTCGGATTCCTCAGCACCTATTCTTTACTGTCCAGAATCTAGATAGGCTCTTAATAGTAAGATAAATGAGGTTCAAAATCTATTCCTTAATTAGTGAGGACATGTGTTGGGTCTGAAATGTACTACATTAACAAAGCGATGTGGAACAAATTATGTTCTTTATAAATGATAGGCCGAATCACCAAACGATAATCCATAGCTCCAACTCTCTCTAAGGCTTCAAAAGGACCAATGTACTGGGGGTTAGTTTCTATTTCTTTCTAAATCTTATAACACCCTTCCATTGAGATACTTTCAAGAAAACAAGATCTCCAAATTGAAATTCCAAATCATTCATTTTATTATCATTATCGATATTTGGCCTACTTTGAGCTTCTTTGATATTTGTTTGAATAGTCTTTACCTTTTTGGTTTTTTCCTCCACAAGATCAGGTCCTACAAGCTTCCTTTAACCAACTTCATCCCAATAAGATGGTGTATGAAATCTCTGTTGTGATCCAAGCCGGGTCTCCATCTGATCCAGTGCCCGACCCGGTCCGCGACATGGCCCGAAGAGCGTTCACGATCCCCACGGGCTAGCACAAGTTCCTGGGTATCAAGAATATAACATGGGAACTATTTACCCGAATAAATAGACATAAAATAAACAACAATATGAATAATTTAAAAACAAAAAAATATATAACCAAAAATGACCTTAATCTACCATCAAAATTTAAGATTACAACTTGAACTAATAACCCAAAAAGGAACACCAACAATGGGAAAACTAAAAAAACACTAACTCAAACCTCCAAGCACCATGAGGTGTAACAACCTCAAGCTATATTCACCAAACCAACACGAGGATGTCGTTGACGACACGAACCACCAATGTGGTGCACGATGCCTCAACCTGGAATGTAGAAGAAATAGAATCTACATACACCCAAGGGTGCATGTAGGGTGTGAGCTAAAATCCCAGTATGATGCCACCAAGAAAAAGTTCCATGCATAATTATTAAATGAAAAATACATATGTAGTTTAATGGAATAAAAATAAATAAGTGCTTAAAGAATTTTAATGAAAACATTTTTTAAGGGAAAACTACTCTAAATGGAAAACTACTCAAAATAACAGACACACACACAAACTTTCTTGGTAACCCCAACGTCACACCGTGTGCCGACAGTGAGTGCAAAGAAAAATAGGAGCACACTACATGGGAGATGACCTAAGGATACTAGCGAGAAGTGGTACCCACGAGACTCATGTCTCGGTGAACAATGGTACAGGGACACAACAATATACATTCTCGTGCATGAGCCACTAGGCAGTGCAACATATCCATAATCTAGTGGTCTCCGATCATCCAAATGTTTAGTTAGTGTTGTATTTATGACGGGAAACATCCTCATCACAAATAAGCTTCCGATTATATGTATTATATATAAATAAAATTTTTCGCAACTGGCCCGTTGCAAACACGATTTGCGACAGGCTCTCGTCCCGTCACAAGAATATATATATATATATATATAACTTTCTACGATGGGCCCGTTGCAATAAATTATTTGCGACGGGCAAGTAGTATCGTCACAAATATTTTTTTAAAAAAAATTATTTAGACGTTTTGTGACGGGACACCGTCGCAAAAGGTCCCGTCACAAATAAAATATTAATTTTCTTAAAAATAAAATTTTAAAAAATTACGATTAATGAAAATATAATATTACTATTATTAAAACAATAAAAAAATAAAAAATATTAAAATTCTCAATATTCACTAAAAAATATTAAAATATTAAAAATTAAAGTATTTAATATTTGCACCGATATAAAAGACAGAAAATGTAAATAATTCATATTACAATGTTAAATTCAAATGATTGTAACACAAAAAAATCACTGGGGGCTCGTCTTCTAGAGGAGGTGGAGGAGCTGAAAGAGCTGGTGGAGGAAACTCTATCCCTAAACTACGAGTCAGACGGCGCATGTTCTCTATCTGTTCGTGATGTTGTGGCTGCCATCGAAGCATCTCCTCCTCATGTTGCTGTTGTTACTACTACTACCACTGACACATCTCTTCTTGCTGCTTCTGCAAAATCTCTATATGCTCAGCCTGAACTCGCAACTGCTCCTGATACTGTGAGCCAGTAGATGTTGCCTCTCCACGATCTCCTCTCGAGCTGGACGCCGACATCACAGAAGTACCATAATAAGTACCAGGAGTCAAATGAGAGTCGATTCCAACTACTCTTCCATTCTCAAAGCCATACTGAGTCTCCTTCATCCATGTTGCCTCATCAAAATGGTGAGCACGGGTCTGCTCAGCCATGTCGTCCTGACCCTCATCCTGTGTCTGAGAGGTCACAGCCTCATATGACTCCTTCAGTTCCAATTTAAAATTAAAATTGTAAAACTATTATATGCATTTAATTTTTAAACTGAAAAAATAATACTAACCACAATATGACACTGGCGATCACCTCTAATCTCTCCAGTGGTTGGATCACTGTACATCCCCCGATAAACGTCGAACTTTGTAATATCAGGATGCTCGAATGCTTACAGAATATAAAATAAAATATCTATATTTAAAGTTATATAAAATATTTAAAAAATATACATACCAGATGCTCTCTATGCGAACTGAATGTATGACAACCAGCTTGATGTGTCACCTCCTGTCTCCCTCGGCTCTATCATCCCACTGAAGATCTCCTATGAAATACACCACCCAACCAGTGTAAACATAATCCATCCCAAACGTGAGATGAAATGTACTCTGGTCGGTGGGCTCTACACGACTCATCAAATTCTGTCAACCTTTCTTTCTTAATGGTTGTCCTTCTCAATTTGTGCAAAAACTGGCGGAAACAGTCACACATAGAAACCTTCCATGCCGCGTGGATAGCGTCGTGCATGCAATCATCGATAGGATTCCATAAACCCTACAAATAATTTATAATATCAAGTAGTTAATAAAACAAATTTCAAAATAAATATTATTTATTTACGTACCAGCCAATGGTGGAACATGTCACATCACACATCAATGAGAATCTGTTCCCATGTGATCCATGGATGAGAAAAATAATTGCGCAATATAGCACTCCCCTGTCCAATAGCTACATGCTGAAAACTATGAAAAAGGAATAAACAATCAAACAATTAGTATATATAAAAATAAATTAATGAAATCTAACTAAAATATACAGGTTACCATACCTCCTTGTGCGTGTATCGAAACCAAGATGTGGATGTCGCTCGGGGATAGGGTTAGGAATCATCAGTGGCGCAAGACCGCCCCCCCTCCGCATACCTCCTAAACCCCCAGTAGGCTGAGGGTCAGCTGATCCCACATCCTCATCATCCTAATGTAGTTTAGCCTCCTCTAACTCACGCAATAAATCAGAGTCCATATGAAACACAAAATGATTTTTCTTAGCAGATAGTTTAAAATAACTATTATATATAGATATATATTTGTTATGATTATAACCGGCATTTAATTGTGTCAATGTTCATCTTCATCCTCTTCTCCATAGCTGTCAATGTCAATGTCTTCATCTTCCTCCTCAGCATCATCAATATCCATATGAGTTTCAGTTTCAACAACTCCTGTCATTTCAAATTAATTTGTAACATCATTAACATCTTCATCACCATCGACCCTTAATTGTGGAGTGTCATCATTGATATTCACATATCTTTGTGAATCAGATGGATTTTGAGCCGTCTCTTGAAATATTTCAATTCCTTCCACTTCAGCAGAACCACATTCAGATTGAGTAAACTGATTTTCCTGAGATTTCTTTTTTATTATGCTCCACCAATCGCTCAAGTCTCTTGAAGTAGCACAGTACTTTGAATAATAAATTTTATGTGCCTGTTGAGCCAGTAAAAATGGTTCATTTACTGTTATAAGACTTTTATATTTAATATCGATGATTCCATGTGTCATATGAACATGAAAACTTCTCTCAGTATCCAACCACCGACATTTAAACATTGTTATGTAATTCTGTTCTAGATAACACAGCTCAATAATTGCATCCAAAATTCCACAAAAGTCAAATTCAGTTTCTCTGTGATGTGATCCTCTCAAGAAAACTCCACTATTCATTTTTTTTATTCCCTGTATGCATGTGTATGAAATCGAAAATCATTCACCACATATGCATTATAAGATTTAACCATTTTGGATGGTGGGATACTCAATATACACATTCACTTATCAATTTTATCAGCATATTGAGGCACCTGAAAATTTGTAAAAAAAAATATCAATATAATAAATAATAAATGGAATTGATATTAAACCATCAATAATTTATGTTAACAATTTTTGAAACCATTGAGAAATTTTTTATTGTCTGTGTTCTTCAAGAGCAGTTGTTGTAATCTGTGGAAGTTGTTTCTTGATATGATTATCATATAACCTACAAATAAAATAAGTTTAAATACTTTAACATGAATTATAGAATAAGTGATAGAAGCACTCATAGGACAAATTATGTCATTTCTTCACAGTTGAGCAAAATGTATGTATGAGCTCTGTGATGTTCATCATCTGAAATCCATCATTCATGAACTCCACCGAAACCAAGATTTGGATTATTAAAAACTATTAATTGATTTTCCATTTCTTCATTAACATTCCCCTAATTTCATCCCAGGCAATTCTGTTTTGAGTGATATTGAGATTCAAAATAATGAGAGCAGAAAAAACAATTTCCTCTAGTAAATAAGCTTTAGAAATTGAGCCTTAAACTGATGCTTTGTTACGTATTTTTTTATTCAATTTCTACATGCATCTCTCGAAGTGGTACATCCATCGAAATTTTACTAGACCTCCACATTTAGATTCATGCGGAAAATATAATATCAGATGTTCCATTGAGTCAAAGAAAGTCAGTAGAAAGATTTTTTCTATTTTACATATAATTACAGTAACATCTTTTTCCAGTTTTCTTAGCGCATCGTATTCTGTTGTCACTGTAAAAATGTCTCGAAAAAAATATTATATGTCTGTTATCGAATCCCAAATCATAGAATTCAACAAGCCTCTGAATCCAATCGGCATACGTCTTTCCTTTATAACATGAAAATCATGACTTTTTAATCCAGTAATATAACCATTTTTAACACATCTTCCCAAATTGGAAGCATAGCTATCTAGAAGTCTCAAATCTGCAATCCACTGACAAAATAATAAGCAACTCTCTTTGGATAGTGTATAAGCTGCATTTGGCTCCATTAAACTCTGTGATCTGATATTTTCAAATAATTCATGTTCTGGTCGGGTGCAAATTTGGGTAAGATCTAATTGTGCCTTTATAGTATCTTTGGTCTTACCTAGTGTATCCAAAACTGTATGAAATAAATTATCAAAACTGTTCTTCTCAATATGAATAACATCCAACATGTGGAGGACCAACAAATCAGACCAATATAGAAGATCCCAAAAAATGCTCCATTTTATCCAATTATGTTCTTTCCTAAAGCCGTGAATTTTTTGTTGGTTTACTGTTAGTCCAAATGTGATGGGGGGGTAATCAAAATACAACTGATTTTAACTCTGTACCTAAGATCATCATTGGAGGTTCATCCCTTTCAATTGTATCTTTTGTGAAATGTGATTTGTTCCTCTGAAAAGGATGATCGGTTGGAAGAAATATACAGTGACAATCAAAATAGCAAGGTTTTTTTCCATTGACCAACATAAAGTCTTCTTTTTCTTTCATACATTAAGGACATGATTTCAGACCATTTTTACTCCAACCAGATAACATGTCATATGCAGGAAAGTCACTAATCGTCCACATCAATGTAGCTTTTAATATGAAATTTTATTTCGCAGCAACATCATATGTATTAACACCATCACTCCACTTTTCATTTAACTCATAAATCAATGGTTTCAAATAAACATCAATATTCTTTTTTAGATGTCTTGGGATTAATAGAGTCAAAAATATATAAGTCTCCTTTATCAATATCCATGGAGGCAAATTGTACGGAGTTATAAAGACAGTCCAACATGAATACTGACTACCATAAGAACCAAACTGAAAAAACCATCAGTAGAAAGACCCAATTTCATGTTTCGATATTATATAGAAAAAGGCGAATGAAGATGGTCAAAATGTTTCCATAAATCACCATCATAAGGATGATTCAAGCTTTTATCAATTGAAATCTTGGTTTTATGCAATGACATCATTGACGGAATGTTCTGAGACATAAATAAATTCTAAAACCTGGGTGTAAGGGGGAAATATCTCAACTGTTTTACTAGAATCGATCTAGACTTCCCAGGATGAGGTTCTTTCTACCTCGATTGTCCACATGTGGGAGAAATATCCAATGACTCATTTTCGCCAGAATATAAGATGAAATCATTTGGACATGCATGAATCTTCTGATAACTAAGGCCCTGATTACGAATCAGCCTCTTGCTCTCATATTAATTTTTAGGCAACACATTTCCTTCAGGTAACAGTGTTTGAACCAATGAAAATATCTAATCAAAACAGTTATTTGACATTGAATTATCTTATTTAATAGCCATAAATTTTTCAACCGCTTCTAATTTGATTATCTTGCAACCAGAATATAATTCATTCTCAACAGACCTCAACAACTCATAAAATTTGAATGGTGTCAACTCAAGAGTTAAATCAATATCATCGTGAGTTTGAGTTTGTTGCACAGATGGACCTGCAACATCATGTACTAAATTTTGAAACCGTGATGGATCCGGAATCATGTTATTAGTATCTTATCTGGAACTGTGTTCACCGTGTTGATACCAAAAAACATAATCTGTTTGAAAACCAAACCTCAAGAGATGTCCCATAACCTTGTCAAATGTGTTAAACGTTCTCAGAGCACATTTTTTACAAGGACACTTAATTGTTCCTTATGAAACATATTCTGGTTTTGATGATCCAAATTCTAAGAAAACTTCAACACCCTCAATATATACAGGATTTAAACCAGAACCATTTGGATTTTTGTGTTGATTTATCCAAGCTTGATTATCTAATAATGAATGATGTTGGCTTCCTTGTTCCATATTTTTCTACATAAAATATAAAATCATCACTATTTTTGAATAGTTTTAAATTATAAAAACACTATCTGAAAAAGAAGATAAATAATTACAACTACTTAATAATTATCATTAATTAAGGGCGACACAATTTCCAGCGGATTGAACGCTACTATTTTTTCTAATAGCTCATTTAATTGCATCTTTCTCACACTTATTATTGCTAATTATTTCTAATTATTCCTAATTATTACTAATTATTTCTAATTATTAAAATTTATTACAAATTAATACTAATTGTTACTAATTATTACAATTTATTACTAATTATTACAATTTATTACTAATTATATCTAATTATTTCTATTTATTACTAATTTACCAATACTTAGAAAAAGGAAAACTGCTTGAATAATGAAAGGAAATTTGGAAATCATCATTGTGGAGATGATTAAAAATTTTCCCTTCATTATCCAAGAAGATTTAATTTAATAATTATTAGTAATAAAAATTATATTATCAATATTTAAGAAAAAATAATATTAATATTATTAAAATAATAAAAATTTTATAAAATATTAAAATTATCAATATTCACAACAGACTTTGTTCTATTCTTAACATGTTCAAATATCAAAGGGTCGTCACTTGCCAAGTCATGCACAATAAAAAGTTTGTGTCAATCATGTCCAATGTAATCTCAATAATTGTACTTGCATGGTTGATCACCTCACAAGTATTATTGCAATAGGACTACCAATGTAATGATGTTCTCATATCTAAGAATCATCTCACATGACACTTTACATAGATCATTCTTCCTTAAAAATTTGAGGGTATATCATTATTTTCCCCTTAAATTTTCAAGGTAGAATGGTCTATGCAAAGGTCCATGTGAGATAATTCTCATAGATAAGAAGGGAATGACTTGGTTTGTCCGATTGCAACACTACTTGCAAGGTGATCAACCATGTAAGGACAATTATAGAGTATACATTGGACATGGCTAACACAAAATTTTTATTGCACATGACCTAATAATTGGCGACCCTTTGAGATTTGAAAATGTTAAGAATAGAGCAATGCTTGTTGCGAATATTGATAATTTTAATATTTTATAAAAAAATTATTATTTTAATAATATTAATATTATTTTTTCATAAATATTTATAATATAATTTTTTATTTCTAATTATTTCTAATTATTGGTAATTATATCTAATTATATCTAATTATATCTAATTAAATCTTTTTATATATAATTATTACTAATTATTACTAATTATAACTAATTATTACTAATTATTACCATTTATTACTAATTATTACTAATTATTACTAATTATATCTAATTATTACTTATTATAACTAATTATTCCTAATTATATCTAATTATTCCTAATTATATCTAATTATTCCTAATTATATCAAATTATTCTTAATTATAGCTAATTATTACTAATTATAGCTAATTATTCCTAATTATAGCTAATTATAGCTAATTATAGCTAATTATAGCTATTTATATCTAATTATAGATAAATATAACTAAATTTAGATAATTATTTCTATTTATAGATAATTATTCATAATTATAGCTAATTATTCCTAATTATTCCGAATTATTCCTAATTATTCCTAATTATAGCTAATTATTCCTAATTATTCCGAATTATAGCAAATTATTCCTAATTATATCTAATTATAGCTAATTGTATCTAATTATATCTAATTATTTCTAATTATTGCTAATTATTTATAATTATTGCTAATTATAACTAATTATTGCTAATTATTGCTAATTATTACTAATTATTACTAATTATTCCTAATTGTTACTCACTATTTGTAATTATTACTAATTATTACTAATTATCACTAATTATTACTAATTATTACTAATTATATCTAATTATTACTAATTATTACTAATTATTCCTAATTATATCTAATCATTCCTAGTTATAGATAATTATTACTTATTATAGCTAATTATTCCTAATTATTGCAAATTATATCTCATTACAGCTAATTATAACTAATTATAGATATTTATAGCTAATTAGAGCTAATTATAGCTATTTATTGCTAATTAGAGCTAATTATAGCTATTTATTGCTAATTAGAGCTAAGTATAGCTATTTATAGCTAATTATTCCTAATTATAGCTAATTATTTGTAATTATAGCTAATTCTTCCAAATTATCGCTAATTATAGCTAATTATTTCTAATTATAGCTAATTATTACTAATTATAGCTCATTATTACTAATTATTCCTAATTATAGCTAATTATTCCTAATTTTAGCTAATTATAGCTAATTGTAGCTAATTATATCTAATTATAGTTAATTATAGCTAATTATATCTAATTATATCTAATTATTGAAAATTATTGATAATTATTGCTAATTATTGCTAATTATTTCTAATTACTTCTTATTATTTCTAATTATTACTAATTATTTCTAATTATTTCTAATTATTACTAATTATTCCTAATTATTACAACTTATTCCTAATTATTACTAATTATTCCTAATTATTACTAATTATTTCTAATTATTCTTAATTATTACTAATTAATCCTAATTATTACTAATTACTCCTAATTATTACTAATTATTACTAATTATTTTTAATTATTTTTAATTATTTCTAATTATTACTAATTATTTCTAATTATTACTATTTATTACTAATTATTACTAATTATTACTAATTATTACTAATTATTACTAATTATAGCAAATTATTACTAATTATAACTAATTATAGATAATTTTATCTAATTATATCTAATTATAGCTAATTATATCTAATTGTAGCTAATTATATCTATTAATAGCTAATTATAGCTAATTATAGCTAATTATAGCTAATTATAGCTAAGGATGAGTATCGCGGACCTCTTCAAGTGCAAGTAGAGGCCTGATGAGCGTGTCGCGGACTTTATCACCTGGTGGAAGGGGCTTACACACTCCCTTGACATGCCACTGAATCAGGAGAAATTACTGAAGATGTGTGTGGTAAATGTTAAGACGGAACTGGTTCCCTCTCTGA
Organism: Viscum album; assembly: GCA_963277665.1. Taxonomy (NCBI): domain Eukaryota; kingdom Viridiplantae; phylum Streptophyta; class Magnoliopsida; order Santalales; family Viscaceae; genus Viscum; species Viscum album. The sequence continues at coordinate 340,663,598 of OY728152.1, read as the reverse complement.
TCACCCAGAACTACCCTGTAGGATTCTGAGACTTCTCCGACAAGGCCTAGATCCTGGAAGAAGCCATGCAACAGACCGTCTAGGCACGTCTGTATCCTCCTGTAATTCTCGCAAGGAGGGTTTCCAGAGTCGATCCCACCACGGTGGCCCAAATAGAGGCCCCCAGACAGCTGGAATTATTACCGGTGGAGCCGCCTCTATAACCTCGTAGAGGCCCGCCACCACAGGCACAACCTCCAGAGCAGCAGCATCCACCTCAGAATCAGAAGGTGCCTCCGTGCAATGCGCATCCACCACCCAGGTAGGAAAATCAGGCCCCGCCTCCTTGAAAGGCTCCTCCAGCCCCTCATTAGGTTCAGGATCCAAGGGCCCCATTTCAGGACAGAAGCAACCGGACTTACTCCTTCAATGATAATCAGGTTCCCAGTAATTTCTGGAGTGCCTTGGAATAGGGGATTGTGTGTTTTCCTGGGTGAAGAAGGCTAGAAGAGGCGAACCTCACTGATCGCCCCAACTACTGCCCCTATAACCGGATCCTTGGGAACAATCTCAAGAAGTGCTATGTGTTTAAAGACTGGATCTAAGACCAGGTCGATAACAACATGGTCAGGTTGGTCCCGGCTCCGGTAAAGGTAGCATGCGTCGTCGTAAGGCCAAGCAACAACAATGATAGCGAGGGCGAATGGCGTCAGGATTACAGACACAAATCCCAGAAGTATGACAACTGGATGGCTCACAAAACGGTCACCCATGCCCATGGTATCATCTGTGCACACCTAAGTCGGCCAAAGCATTTAGATGATGTGGCCACCACTTCTGCATCATCATCTCAACCGACCTCTTCCCAGAAAAGGAAGCACCGGCGGCTCAAGGGATAGCAATGCACCCCGGCAATGCCATCATCATCCCGTACTCTTGGTGACTTCATGCCCCCCATAGATGGGGATTCCTCCCAGGATCTGCCCAGTAGTAGATGACTCTTTGATTGATAGTCAAGGGTACGCTTATGTTAACACCATGGAGTTGGTAAACCCCTACATGACTTCTAGTGATGGGGAGTTCTAGGAGGATCTCCCCAACATCCCCAGCTGACGTCAGCGTCGATGGAGTCGCGGCTATATGGGCCATTGAAGTGCTTCGTTCATCACTTCTAGCTAGGATGTACATGCTACTGAAACTAGGTAGCATGCCCAACATAGAGATCAGCACGTGCAACCTCCTCATCTGGTGTCATCATGCCCACCTCCACCACCATTTGTGCTGTTGGATTAGGAAGAGCCACCCTGACCATATCGTGACAAGCCACACCCTACTATAGGCCACCCTCAGTCACCTAGCCCTCATCCAGTAGACACTCTACTAGCTTGGACTAGTGAACAGCAGGATATTCCCAGCACTAGTCAGTCATCGGTCTAGCCAGCAGGGCCTGCCATGCCTCCTAACATAGATAGACCTCCTGTAAGAAGAAGCTTATGCCTGGCGTAGAAGTATAATGTTCTCAAGAACCTTTCCAGCATCCCATCGAGGCTCTCCATCTTTGAGGCCCTTCGCTTGTCATCAGATATGCGTGAGGCACTCACTGAGGCTTTAAGAAGCCCCCTCCAGTTTGAGACGGAGGTAGCAGCTGCAGAAGCCTTGCATGTTGAAGCGGTCGAGAACGCTGAATGTCAGGCCATCATTTCATTCTCTAGAGAAGATGGAGGCTCTCTTATACCAGTATACATTCTCCCATTGTACATCACCATCCAATTTAATGGCGTGGAGGTTCACCGTTGTCTTGTTTACACCAGCTCCAGGATTAACCTTATCCCGACATGGACACTGCGGAAGCTGGGGTTGTCCGAAGATGACTTAACTCCCTCCAACCTAAAAATCTAGGTATATGATAGGATAGAGAAGACCCCGGTCGACAAGATCCATTTGAAGACCTAGTTCAGAGGCCTATTTTCCAGCACCATTTTTATTGTTGTCTCAAAAGACACCGTATATATTGCATTGATGGGAAGACCATGGATCCACCTACACGTGGTGATTCTCTCATCGTATCATCAGTGCCTCAAGTACTCCCTCAATGGTCGAGTGGGCATGCTCCAAGGTGACGTGTCTCCTTTTTCTTATTTTGAACCCAGCTACCTAGATGTCGACAATTATAAGATCAAGGACAAGCAGATTCATACTAATGAGGTCGAGCATGCCATGGTTGCAACCGACCCTTGGGAAGGTCTAGATGATGCCTATGTCTTCCAGATCCATTGATTGGAGGCCATGAACCCCATATGGGGAAATGTTTTTTTGTCTCTAGTACAAGGGGGAAGCAAATTCTCAGGTCCAAGTGACGTTGGGAGTTTACTTTGTATTATTATACGAATGAAGCTTTAGTGATCCCTGAGCCCCCTACTCCCATAAGGTATCGAGATGCCCACCCCATGTCAACGACAATACGTCATACCTACCTATTTCTCTGAGCTAGAATCCTCAGGCTCAAGTCGACATGCCATTATTTCTTTGATATCATCAAGCGTTGCCCCTTGGGACAGAGACCTGGTGGGATAGGGTCAACAACCATCATTAAAATGGTTTCAGAAGCACCGGAATCTCATGATGAAGTGACCACTGCTTCTCAGGCTGGTACCAGCCTCTCCTCGAGGTTTGTCGACTCAGAGAAATATCCTCCCACTAGGGATCCCTCCTACACAAGTGAAGAATAGGATTTGGAGGATGTTCCCCCTGCTTTTTAGGAGGGCGTCTCCGCCACAATCGATGAACTGGTACAGGTGAACCTCGGTAGCGAGGCAGACCTGAGACCCACATTAATCAGTGTCGCCATATCCCTCGAGGTGCAGAAGCGGTACGTAGACTTACTGATACAACATCATGATGTATTCACCTAGATCTATGATGAGATGCCAGGACTAGATCCTCAGGTAGCCATCCACCGCCTCGATCTCCTTACAAATAATCGTGGGTTCAGGCAGACTCCCAGAAAGATGCATCCTTCTTACGGTGCCATGGTAGAGGCAAAAGTTGATAAGCTCATCAGATCCAATTTTATCAAGGAGGTGTAGTACCCCAAATGGTTAGACAAAATTGTGCCAGTCAGGAAGAAGAATGGACAGATCAGAGTCTGCATCGACTTCCGGACCTTAACCGTCACTGTCTGAAGGATTATTTTCCCCTTCCTGTGACGTAATTGTTGATCGATTCTATGGCTGAGTTCCAAGCCCTCTCCTTCATGGATGGTTACTCCAAGTATAACCATATTTGAATGACCCCATAGGACGAGGATTCTACATCCTTCAAGGCAACACAAGGTACGTTTTGTTACCAAGTCATGCCCTTTGGCATAAATAATGAAGGTTCCAGCTACCAGCGGGGTACGCATCATATACTCAAGCAGATCCTCGGGAAATTTGTGGAATTCTATGTGGACGATCTGGTGGTCAAATCTCACCAGTTTCAGGATCATCTCAAGGACCTTAAGAAAGTGTTCGGTTTCCTCTGTTCTCGCCACCTGAAGATGAACCCATTGAAATGTGCCTTCAGGGTCACCTCGGGGAAGTTCCTCAGCTTTGTTATTAGATACTGGGGTATCGAGATTGACCCTGAGAAGATCAAGGCCATCTTCCAGATGTCTCCCCTAAGCAATATTCATGAGATTCGAGGTTTCCAAGGCCACATAGACTACATACGCCGATTCATTGTGAATATGGCAATAAAATGTCATCCCTTTTCTTAGTTCATGAAGAAAGGAACTACTTACGAATGGGACAAAGAGTGATAGACCACATTTGAGGAAATCAAGCAGTATCTGCTCCAGACTCTCGTCTTGATGCCACCCATCTCTGAAAAAGAACTGATCCTTTATTTTACTACCATGGAATGATCTCTTGGAATCCTTATCCCCTAGACCAACAATGAGGGGATGGAGAACAACCTTTACTACCTCAGCTGCATGCTCCCCGATACGTATACTAGATTCTCCCCAATCGAGAATAATTTCTTCGCACTGGTATTCACAGTATAGAAATTGCGACAAAAATTGAAGCACCATGAGTTATATTTGTTGTATCAAGTATAACCATTGAATTAAATTCTGAATTGACCCATGTTAAGAGGTCGTCTCGCTCGGTGGGCAGTGATTCTCCAGCAGTTCTATATTAGGATTGTACCTCATAAAGCTATTAAGGGGAAAGCATTGGAAGTCTTCCTTGCTTCCAATATGGCTTTTTCTGACTAGTCCTTGGATCTAGATGTCCCTGATGAGGTGATCCTCTTGGTAGACCAAGCCATGCTGTGCTGGTAGACGCACTTTGATGGTGCATCCTAATGCCCCACTGGATGGAGCCTCAATGATCCCAGGATCAATAGGGTAGGCTTGGGTATCGTCTTTATTACCCCAGCACAAGCCATTATGCCATACTCATTCCTATTGTCAGAAGGCTGCACCAGTAATGAGGAAGAGTATCAGGCTCTTATCAAAGGCCTTGAGCTGGCCATTGAGATTGATGTTCCCCATTTTCATGTGAATGGGGATTTCGAACCGGTCATCAAGAAGATCAGCGGTGACTACATCGTCAGAAATCCAAATCTCATACCATTTTTGGAACACACTCACTAACTAATTTCCTAGTTCCCATCTTGGATGGAAGTTACTCAAGTCCCTCGATCTCAGAATAGTCGAGCTGATACCCTGGTCGGCCTGGCTCTATCACTTGTAGAACCCAAGCCGGATGATCTGATTATCCACATGGCACATCAGAGAGTCATTTCTCATGTCTCCTTAGATGATGATTATGGACTATAGGTGATCCATCTTACTTCCAGAGCCTCCATGTCAGGACCCCCAGATGTAGTGGTTGAAGTGAATCCTGACTAGATAGCCCCCTTTGTCGAGTATCTCCAAAATGGTTACCTTCTGGCTGATCGGGCTGAGCGCGAGCGAATCCAATATCACATGTTTTATTTTACCCTCCAGAGTGGTCCTAGTCTTGAGAATATCATCTACATGCACGGGTTCAATGGTGTTCTCCTCCGTTTCATCCAAGGAGTTGAGATTTCTCATCTCATGTAGGAGGTTCATGTCGGTTCCTGCGGCGCCCCCCAAACTGGTCCGAAGCTGTCCCATCAGATCCGGAGACTGGGGTACTTGTGTCCCTCCATGATCCATGACTGCATCGAGTTCACAAAAAGGTGTCATGCATGTCAAGTTCATGCCAACTTCATGACTCAACCTCCAGATCCTCTCCACTACACCAAGTACTCTTGTCCATTTTCGGTGTGGGGACTGGATGTTGTGGGACCATATCTACTAGCGACAGCTCGCCAGTGCAGGTTCGTCTTAACAAATACAAATTTCTTCTCTATGTGGACATAGGCAGTTCCACTCAAGGAGGTCAAGTCCCATTCCATCATTGACTTTGTGAGTTCCAATATCATCTACCGATTTGGAGTCCCTCACGTCATCCTCACCGATAACGGCACCAACTTCCGTGCAGCTGAGTTGAATAAGTTGTACGCCAAATAAAACATTCGTTCGAACCATACATTCCGCTAACATGAATAGGAAAATGGTAAGATCAAATCATTAAACAAAACCCCCCCTCTAACATTTTTTAGAAAATGGTTGGTCAGAATAAGAAGGGTTGGCCAGACAAGCTCCCCAATGCTCTCTGGGCTTATTGGACAACGACTCGTAATTCCACCCAGGTGACCCTATATTCCCTAGTGTACAGAACTAAGGTCATCCTTCCCATCGAGATTCAGGTGCCTTCGTGACACAGAATGGTCTATGAATAGTAGGTTCCAAACAAAGTAGCTGAAATTCGTCTTGTTGGGAAGCACTTGATGAAAAGAGGATTCACGCTCAACACAATCTTGAAATGCATCAAAATAAGATAGCTAGAGATTTCAACAAGAATGTTATCCTCTTCTCTTTCCTATAAGGTGTCCTGGTATTTTCCCTCAGGAAACCAATGATACCTGGCAGGAAACCACCCATGTTGGATCCCAAATGGGAAGGACCTTTCATAATTCATAGGGTTTACCCCAATGGTCCATACTCACTTGTGACCATGGGTGGTGAGAGTATAACTCCTCCCACCAATGCCAAGTACATCAAGAAATAGTTTTCTTGAGTCGTAGGGTCCCACATGACAATAAACATTATGGTCCTACATGACCATAAAATAGACGGTCCCACACGACCCTAAACTGCGTGATGGTCCTACATGACCCTAAACTATCGGGTCTGACAAGACTCTAAACTGCCTGGTCCTACACGACTTTAAATTGTAAAACATCCTGCATGACTTTAAACTATATGTCATCCTTCAAGATATTAAATTACACCCTTATATATACATTTTTCTTGATTCCCATCTGCATGGGATACGTAAGAATGCTCAAACATTTTGTCTTGAGCCCATCCCCCAAACTTTCTTCTTTGACTACCCCCCTAGGGTAGACCTCTTGGAGGATCCTTACATGGCATAGTGATGGATTCTTTGGCCCTCACTCATTTCAGGTTTATGATGATCTCACCATGTGCTCCCTCCTCGTTATCTTGGTCTCCCACTTCCTCACTGTACGACATTAAACTGCATGGACTTTAAGAACTACGTACAGATTGATTCTCATCCTCATGGGATACGTTGGAACGCATAGACATTTCATCTATTGGCCTAGCCCAAATATCAGAATTCCCCCTTGGGTCGGGACACATGGTATGGTACAGATGTTTTCCCGAATTCACATCAAGCTCATCTCGATCCTGCCATACGTCCCACTCCCCAGGGATGTCCATCACTTTCACCGCCCATCATGACATTAAAAAGCATGGGCACAACTATGCTTCCCCCACTCATTTTATTAAGACTCCATCATCTTTCACATCCAAAAGGACCCCTGACTATCATGGATTCTCAGCCTAAAGGCTCTCCTACCACTTCGGGCCAATGCCTTCGAGGATGTTGAGAAAAAATTGATACAAGTCCCGCGTTGTGAATATGGTCAGTGGTTGATGCTCATTTGTTGTTCCCATTTCAGGTCACACTATAAGTAATCTGTTTTCCGAACATTGTTAGTGATTATCCTTTTTCATTTTCACCACCCCCCTGTAGATCCCAAACATTGAGTGTGGTGGTTCATCCTGCCTGGTGTATCATCGAGTTGCAACTCCCTTCGGGTGATGATAGCTATCAGACCATTATATGATAGGGAAATCCAAATCTAACTCCTTTTTTCCAACACCAAACCCTGCTCATGTGGGCTTAGGAGCTGTGGTGAGGTGGTATCCGCACAAGAGTTCATGTGGCTATACTTGGCGAGGACACCCAGCTTCAGGTCCGTCGACCCCTTCGGGCCCCTCGCCCAAGTTCTCATTTAGGATTGTGTGGTGCAGTGTGGACTAATGTCCTCATTCAGGTCAGGATATTTCTCCATTCCACACATATCCCCTGGAGATATCCCTTTTCATTTATCATCTGTTCCGAGAGCACAGGCCATTCCATGCTCGGCATGACCCATCATTTGGGTTTCTATCACCCTCTATATCTAGAAGTTCCCCCGAATGGAATGGATGCTCGGCCTAAGGGCTCTCCTACCATTATGGGATAACGCCTTCGAGGATTGTGAGTTAAAAGTTGAAGAAAGTCCCATGTTGTTAATATGGTCAATGGTCAACGCTTAATTGATCACCCCCTTTGGGACACATAAGTGTGGATACTATGTTTTGAACCTGCTGAACAGTTGTCTTCAATCATCATTGCTGCTTTTTGGTCTTCCATAAGCATGATGATCCGCCCTTTCTGTCCCATGCATGTGACATTAAACTAGCCATCTACGGTCCGAGTTCTATGACCCTAAACTAAGATCACCTTTTTCCTCACTACAAGATATTAAACTGCAGACTGGTCGGGAAATTCCGTCCAAGGACAAACCTCAGGCCCCTTGGCCTTTTCGGGCCCTCGGACCAAGTTCTTACTTAGGGTTGTACGGTGTGGTGTAGGGTCATGTCCTCATTCACGTCGGGTTTCTCATGATTCCATACACATCCCTGAACGAGATACCATACCACTACCTTTGTCCTCATTACAAGATGTTAAACTGCAAGATAGTCGAGGAATTTCATCTCAGGCCCAGCCTTAGGCCCTTTGGCCTTCTCATGCCCCCTAACCAAGTCTTCACTCATGATTTTACGGTGTGGTATGAGATTATGTCTTCATTCACATCGGGTTGCTCGCCATTCCGTAAACATCCCTGGGTGAGATACCTTACCCCTACCTTCATCCTCACTACAATATGTTAAACTGTAGATTTTTCGGGACTTTCCTTCCAAGTCCCAGCCTCATACCCCATGGCCTTTTCAGGCCCTCGGCCCAAGTTATCACTTAGGGTTGTATGGTGTGGTGCGGGTTCTTTTCCTCATTCATAAAGGGTTACTCGTTGTGTTGTACACATCCCTGGATGAGATACCTTGACCTTACCTTCGTCCTCACTACAAGATGTTAAACTGCAAGTTGGTCAACACTTTCTATCTGAGACCCAGCCTCAGGCCCCTTGGCCTTCTTAGGCCCCGTCCCAAGTCTTCACTCGGGGTTATATGGTGTGGTATAGGATTATGTCCTCATTCACTTCGGGATACTCACCATGCCGTACACCTCCTTTGTGTGGGGTATCTTACCCATTCATGTCCTTACTACATGATGATAAATTGCACATTACCTCCTTCTATAACAATGTGTAGCTTGATTCCTATCCTCATGGGATACGTAGGACTGCATGAACATCTAGACTTCAACTCCATCCCCATCTCTTAGAAATATCTCTTTCACCTTGTCCCCTTGGCCTGCACTTTCCCAAAGAGAGGTGTATATGTTTTGGTATGGGATTATGTCATAATTCACGTTAGTTTTGTAATGACCATGCCATGTACCTCTCCCTCCAGAGAGTTCTCTATCCACTTATTCTATACTCATCCTTTCAAATCAGCCACTCTCAAGTTGATCACCCCCTCAACCCTCTTCGGTGATTCACCAATGTGTACAAGAGTACTCTGGTTTAGTTTCTGGAGTGTCAGATTTTATCCAGACATGCTTTCACCAATTTTTCATGCTTCGTGTTCCCCTTCATTTGGGCTTCTATAATCTTTAACACCCGAAGGGACCCCCAAATGGCATTGATACTAGGCCTAAGGGCTCTCCTACTATTACGGGCCAACGTCCTCGAGGGTTTCAGACAACAAATCAATACAAATTCCGCATTGAGAATATGGTCAGTGGACGACACTAATTTGTTTTTCCTCATTATAGGCTAACGCAATATGGATGTTGTGTTTCGAACACGGTCAACAATTATCTTCCATCATCACACCAGCCCCTTCAAGCCTTGAATTTTGGTTACATGATTCACATTATTTTCCAGCCCATCATGTCCAAATGGAATTTGGACACTCCTTGCACTATCCCTTAGTGCGCATTTGCATGTCAGGCGGACAAAATCCGCGGTAAAGGAATCATTCAGGGCTCTGCACCGATTTCTCTTTGGCACATGTTCCAGGTATTGTTAAAAACCTCTTCCGCCCTTGTTTCCAACACCGAGTTTGACTCACGTGGGCTTAGGGATAGGGTTGAGGTCAGCACTTACTTGGAAGGATGTCGCTTCCCCATGGTCCTATATCAAACACCATAAACTAATATCTCTTTTAGAACTACACACAGCATGATTCCCATTCTCATGGGATACGTAGGAATTCCTAAACATCTTGTCTTTGGGTCCAGCTTGAGTTCCACTAATTTATCTCTTCTATTCTACCTTCGGGGCTTTAACTCTTATGAGACTTTGTGGCATGGTATGAGATTATATCCTCATTCACATTGGGTTTGCATTATCCGCACCACATACACCCCTTTCTAGGAGTTAGCCCACCTACTTCCTATACCACATGGCATTAAAATCTATTTTGTCACACATTATGTTAAAAGGAACCTTTAATAACTACGTGTGGCTTGATTCCCATTCTCGTGGGATATGTAGGAACACCCAGACATCTTGTCCTTAGGTTCATATCAATTGGGAGCTAGTTTCTCCTACCCTATTTCCTCTAATCTTTCTCAGCCCCTCGGCCTGAGGTTTCCTCCTCTTAATTGCACACAATAGTGTGTGGACCTTATCCTTGTTCACATCAGGTACGCTTTATCACTCCATGTGCATTCCTTATGGAACCTCATCTCTCCTTTATACGTCTGATCCATATGACTTTAAAATATGATGTTCTATCCCACATGACTTTAAACTATTGTGTCTATCCTATACAATGTTAAAAATTCATGTTTGATCCCATCACATGACCCTAAATTGTTACATTATCGTCATGTCCACACAACGAAAAACAACACTACATTATGATGTCCTCACCCGAGGGGACGTCATGTTCAATATCGGTTACACACCATACCATTTTTCAATTCCTATATACGACTTGATTCTTATGGTGATTCTTGGACTTTATGTCCTAGGACCGTTGCTTCACAAAAAAAACCATTCATCCTAAAGGACAAACAATATATATCAAATAACACTTCTTTTGGTGCAAGGGCTGGACCCGCACAACTTTATTATCTCTGGAACCAGTATCTTACCATGCCATATTTATAACTACATTACAATTGATCCCCATATTTACGGGGTATGTAGGAACATCTTTTCACCTTGTCTCGGGCTCATCCTAACTTTCGTTGTCGGTCCCTCGACCTAAAACCTCCCCCAAGAAGTTCATGTTGATATGGAGCAGGTCCTCTTGACATCGGGTCTTGTAATTACATTGTCGTGTGTCCCTAATTTCTTAACATCCACAGTCCAATATTTATGAACATAAACTAAGACCACTCCATATCCTTTCCAAAAGACATTAAATTTCACAAAATCTTCCAGATCGATGTATGGATTGATTCCCATCCTCATGGGATACATATGAACTCCCATACATTAATTTTCTCTGGGACCAACCCTAGTAATCTATAAATCTTGACCCTTATTTTTCAGAACCTTGGCCCAAACTCATTAGGGAACATGCGGTGTGATGAGTACCTCTTAGTTTCTTGTTCATGTTGGGTTTTTCAATATCCACACCATGTTATTCCCATATCTTTTCACAACATGGTTTGGGTTCTATAAACCAAAACTAAGATCTCCCTATGGGAACTGCACATCACTTTTGGCTATTTTTCCACCCTATGTACACTCTATTAAATCAAGCCCCCTTAATGGTCCTCCCTAGGACCTTAATATGAAAGTGTGTGACCCCAGGACCCTTTTCCTTGAGACGTTTCTCAACTCCCTCTTTCTGATATGTCTTATAGTCGTATTCAGATGCCTTTCGACAAAGAGCCCGAAGTATGGAATTTTTACTGGGAAATTCCCCTCTTTCCATGTCCAAGATTTTTGATCCTGTCAATTAGATCATCATCCTATTCCATGTCAAAATGGACCCACTTTTCCGCCTTTTCTCATGTCACACTGGCTTACCTACCGCCTTGGGCCAACGTCCCCAAAGATCTCATACGACATTTATGACTGGTCCTGTGTTTCAAACGCAGTCAACAGTCGACCCTCATTTGTTTGTCCCGATATCAGGATAACACGATATGGATATTGTGTTTCAAACATGGTCAACCATTATCCTTTATTGTCATGACACCATCATTGTGGTCCATATCTCGAGCATCATGATTCACATATTTCCACTTCCTTATGTTCAAGTGGAATTCCAACATACTTGGCTTTACTCTTCTACGCATCTAGGCACGTTATTTAGGTGGGTCAACATTAGTGGTACGTCATTCACCTAGTGTCCCATAATCCTTAACATGTGTCTCCCGGTGCTAGGAATGTCCCATAACTACTTCTTGTTTACCACATCAAACATGACTCACATGGTCTTAGTAGTTCTGGAAGGACATGGAATTGCATATCCATGCCACATGTACCATTCCTCATCCCACGTGACGTTAAAATATGCTCTCAAAACTACTTATGGCTTTATTCCCATCCTCATGGGGTACTTAGGAATTCCTAACCACTTTGTTTTGGGCCTAACCTAATTTTCACTCTTGGTCCCCTGACCTGAAGAGTTTCATCCGGGGATACATGGTGTGATTTAGACCAAGTACTCATTCACATCGGGTTTATAGCTACCGCACCACATACTCCATTTCTAGGATCTTCCCTTTCACTCCACACCCTATTGTATGACATTAAACTGCATGAGTCCATATTTCCTCAACGCATGGCACTAAACTATTGTTCTACCCTGAACAATTTCTTGTTTCCCTATGTTAATCATGGGATGCGTCAGTTTCCTCTCCAGAGAGGATTCTCCCTACCAGTGTTGGTCACTGACCACACTATGCCTCAAGAACTACGTGTGGCTTGATTCCCATTCTCATGGGATACGTTGGAACCCCCAGACATCCTGTCTCCAGGTCAATCCCCGAGAATCATAATTCTCGTTCCCCCCTCTTTTTATCGGTCCCTTGACCTGAGCTCTTTCGGGGAACCATGAAATTGAATCTTTAACCTAAACAACTTTGGGATGCCCCATGATGATGTTGGGAGGTGACAGTTCCCTTGTCAGAGAGTTACTATTTAGAAGAAGGAATGATCCATGATTAGACTGATGTACCCACCTAATGCGTTTCCACCACAGTGGTGTAATTTCAAGAGTGTTGGACTCCAGTCGAACAACCCATCGCTCCAGTCTCCACTCTTTGTGTTCCCTTTATTTGAATCCTCTACCACTTTCACATCTAGAGTAACCCCCTAACAGTGTGGATGCATGACCTATGGCTCGCCTACTGTCCTGGGCTAACATTCTAGAAGACTAATGGATGACATTTCGAGTTAGGCCCCATGTTTCAAACATGGTCAGCGGCCGGCCCTCATTTTTATCCCCATTTCTGGCTAACTCAATGAGGATACTATGTTTAGAACATGGTAAATAGTCATTATTAATTGGCATTCCATCACTACAGTGTTTTGAATCTTGGGTATTGTGATTCACACCGTCTATTCCCCCCTGTTCGGATCTATTCTAGCACCCCTGGAGTTACCCCGCTTGTGCACTAAAGCACATTGGGAAAATTGTAATTCGACTGTTCTGAGATATTCATTCTCCAGTTTGCTCTCTCCCTTCTCTTCCCGAGAATTCGGATTAGTTTTTCAAAGCCTGGATTCCCAAAACATGTTCAGCAATCTTATGTTTAAATAGAATAACATAGAAATCATCCCTTGTTTCTCACATTGGGCTCGACCAAGGTGAGCTTCGGGATTGATCATTGGGCGTTTCACAAATATAATAGATGCGTGTAAAACCAACACTAATAATAGGACCCATGCATGATATGGCTTCCAAATAATCAAATAATGAAACTACATTAGAGGGTTTGTTCTCTCTACAGCACCTGAGGTTCTATCCCTCCCATGGACGGGTTAATCCCATTAAAAGAAAGTTGCAGCTCCGCCACCCTCTGGCTTGTGGTAGCAAGGATTTTCTACCTCCTTTTTAGTTCCCACTCCTCCTTGGCTGCAATGGGGCGCATGTCATCAGCTGCAATCTGGGGCCGCTCTACGTTGGTTCGGATGATAGTCATATCCTCGAAGTCTCGCCTTAGGCCCTCTTCGGCCTCTGCTAGTTGGGCATTCAATTGCAATATCAGCCCCGATTGCACGTTAACGGTGGTCGAGTGCTCATCTACCTAGACTTACAGCCGATGAACTTCGTTGTCAGCCTCCTAGAGCTTCTTGATGCTCATCGCTTTCCTTCGCTGCCAACCCACACCATTTCCATGGTCGTACTCTTGAATCTTCTTTTCCATAAGATCTCGGATGGGCATGTGAGGATGTCGGGCGTCTAATGCCCCAGCACACAGTTCACACAGTCGCAAATGAAGTCTGTCTATATCATCTAGCCACAGTGCATGGGGGTGTCCTGAATGAAGTTCTTGATCAGCTTCCATGATCAGCGATAGACTAATTTTTTTTATCTTCATCAGAGGTCGTCTCGTCCCAGTCAGCGTGGTTGGAAGGCTCGTATGCGGGGAACGCCCTTAAGAACTCTTCAGCAGGGTCTATGTCTGGAATTTGATTAGGCATGGCAGGACCTTGGATATCTGATTGATCCTCATCATCGGATCCCACCTCAATAATCTCAGTAACAGCCCTGCTGGTGGTCCCACCAGTGATGGGGAGTTCCACAGTTTGGTCAGTCTAGATATAGGCCTCCACGATCACTGACATTCCTCTGGGAAAGATGCTGCTGGAAGCCCCGACTCACCTTGCTAAGGTGACCCATGTAATTTGAATAATTGTGCACACGAAAAATGGGATTGGATGTTATTTTTCATGGTTAGTTGGTGACGTCCATGAAATTGGTAGAAGATACATATAGAGATTGAATTCTTGGTCTCGTTCATGGGTTGACGCTGTTGGGACCCCAGGGCATGGCCCCCCGTATATTATTAGAAGGTCTGAAAGCTCCAGAGGGGTCACCTCAGGTGGCCTAGCCCCACTGGACGTAGCAATTGATGCAGCCACATGTGTGGATCCCAAAGGCTCCACATCGGCATCGACTGAGGGATGAGGATGGGTTCTGTGTATGAGACTCTCCTGCACAGTTTAAATATTAGCAAGGAGTCCAAAACGACCTGGGAGCAGACCCGGAGGAAGGGTCTTGAGATTTTACCTCAAGGGCCTTTGTAAATTCTTCATGGTCCGAGTCCTGGTCTCCAACTTCACCCTCCTCCAATGGACTCCCTATACTGGCCCCATCCCCTAGGAGGACTCGTCCAATTCTTCGGGCAGAGGTAAGCGCTCTCTCAGTTCAGCGGCAAACAATTGTTGAGGGACCTTATAATCCAGCAGCACCTTGACACATACTTTCAGTGGATGTGGGGAACCTCAGGAATGCACAAATTCCTCCAACTCTGCCAGGTATTGCTCCGCCTCCACCCGGGACACCGCTAAGCCGGCCCTGATAGGGCCTATCCCCAGCAAATCCATCTCGATGTGGTTCAAGTGTTTCCACATCTCGGACAGGCTGAGGAATTTCCAGTTGACTTACCAGATGTCCCAGGCCTCCAGGAAGACATCATTCTCCGGCATGTCTATATGGCGTAGTCATTTCCACAGAGCCTGGGTGGGTATCCTATGGAACCCTCTTAGTGGTCACCCCTCTAGATGACTCTGCTCTTATGTAACCATCGGTTCTGCTACCGCTGTTGATTCTATCGCTGCAACCTCACCCTCAACTGGTTTGTGTCTCACCGCCATGGCAGCCCCACTGCTTTGAGATTCCCTTTCCGCCTTACGGCCCTTGCCTTGAGATTGGGGAGGCTCACTGTAACTGACCCAAATGGGTGGCTGCTTCAACATCTCCCTCGGGTAGGCCACCTCCCAGATTTGGGCATAATGCTTTATCAACCTGAAGGTAGCAGTAGGCAGAGGCATCTTATTATGCATCTTCTCGTCTTCCCTTGTGAACATGAGCCACATCTGCATCATCACACATGGGTGTTCCACATGGTGCACCCCTAGATAGACCTGTAGGGTCTATCGCTTCATGCATTGAAATTGTCAAGAAAATCTATGTGGGGTGTACAGCTCGCAGAGGGGCTCACGTTCCACCCTTTCCACTAGGACTCCACCTCAAAAGGCTAGGAGAGAGGACCGGTGCTCTTACGTCCCTTGGCTATCATCAGTAAAAGCACCCATTGGCAATGGAAATAGGTGAAAGTTGAATTCCTCCACCTTCCACAACCGGTTCAGTTCCAACATTGTGGTCATCTTGACTGGAAAGCTTCCCGCGACATTCAGAATATAGGGGAGGAAGTTTGACCCTAGAGGGGAGATGGGGTTTGGGTACTCATAAACCCCCCTAACATGTGCCTCTATCCACCCATACAGGAGGTGGAATGGCCCGCATATTCTATGTGGCCTCTTCCCCTCACTGATGTGCCAAAACATATTGTATAGATTGATGATCATTAGGATCCCGAGATTGAATCGTCTTCCCATCACCAACATGGACACCATGATAATTGTGTTGGGTTGCACGCCCATGTTTGTATCCCTCACTGGAAGAATCCAACAGCAAATGAGAGCTGCGATGAATGACGCCATCCTGACTATCGGCTACTGCTTGGTGCTAATGGTGAACCCCCAGGTTTTCCACTAGCTTTCCTCCAAGAGCTGCCAGTATAAGTGATACTTGCCTCGTTGAGCCCCCTTCAGGAATGTCTGAGGCCTCATCAGAAACTTCCTATCTTCCGAGAAGTTCAGAAAGTGCTTTAACCCCCGCCTGAAATGGATATCCCTCATGACTTCTTTGTCCTCTGTCGAAACCAGCTCCATCAACGCCATCGCCTTCCGCTACATTTGTTATGGATCCTCCCACACACCCATGATGGGGAGGAACTCATCATACATCGCCCCCAATTTTGGGACCCCTGATATCTAGTGAACATCCCACAAGATGATACCAACCTCCCCGTGGTGTAGGTGGAAGGTGTTGGTCCTTGATGACCACCTACTCAGCAGCTCCGACATCAACTTCATCGGCTGATAAATGTGAAACTGGGAGGCCCCAGCCACCTCATATAGGCCCACTCTCCTCATCTCAGTCCCAAACTCTTTACATGAGGCACCTACCCAGTAGGACCAAGCCCAATCATCTGGGAAGTTTCCCACCTGGCGTAGGTCCCACTCCTCAGACCATCCCTTCTTTGGGTTCCTCAAGGTTTCCTTCAATATTATCTGGTACAGAGGGGGGGGGACGTCTCCAGCTGCAAGGCATTCCCATAAACATTGTTCAGGTGATTATACAGGTAGTCAACATTGGCAAGCGTGGTGTCTTCTCAGGCATGGCTGTCAGCTTCCTTGAACCATTGGCGCTGACACATCATACTCCGGAACCAGTAAGCTGGATCATCCCTACTTTCTTCAGGAATGAAGTCGCCATCCTTTTTCTTGAAGTCGTACAAATGCAGCATCTTGCGTAGAGGATAGTTCCTCTGGCTCTCTAATACCAACTCCACCAATGAACTGTGGTAATAATTGCTCTGTATTAACTCCCATAGCCCCAAGTTGTTCGCTATCTCCTCCCTTTGGGCAGCGTTTTCAAGGACCCCCTGGTAGCTTCCTGATGATCCATTCAGTTTTAAGTATTCGGCGTTTACTTTGGTCGGTTCGCGAAGCCCTTTCGCAGAGTAATGTCACGAAGCTCGTTCACCAATATTTTTCACGGAGCCCTGCCCCGACCATCCAAATGTAGTCTCTAGGTGCTGTCGTAGAGTCGGAGACTCACTGTGCGCCGCAAAGCAGAAGCCCCGATTCATGGAGAGAAAGCACGGAGTACACGGATCTTCACAAATTGATAGTGCTACAAGACAAAGTCATAGAGTAAATAAATTAAAAAAGAGATCTCAGCTCCCCTATTTGTAGGTGATGACCATTAGAGCTTCGTGGCGCGTCCATGGCACGCCGAGCTTCACAGCATGCCCTGCCTACATGTCACCTATCCGCTTCACAATCCATCTTCGCGAAACAGCTTCGAGGACTGCTGAGAGATTTTGGTGATGGTCCCTCAAATTTTGACCCTTCATTTATCCTCGGATCCAAGTTTGAGGGGGGGGCATTTTTTGACACCAAATAATTGGGAAGGAGAAGAACAAGAGGGAAGCCTCCAAGGCTTCCTCACAAAGAACCATGGCCTCGCGCCTACCATAGAGCAAAGATACGGTCACGCTCCGTGACTGCATTTGACATTCGCGATCCGCCACGGAGCAAGGAGGTGGTCATGATCCACAACCGCATTTGACATTCGAGATCCACCGTGGAGCAAGGAGGGGGTAACGATCTGTGACCGCATTTGACGTTCGTGATCCGCTGCAGAGCAAGGAGGCAGTAACACTCCGCGACCGCATTTGATGTTCACAATCTACCACAGATAAAAGAGGCGGTAACGCTTTGTGACCGCATTTGACATCAGCGATCCACCATGGTGCTAACTCTCTTTTGGCACTGAGCATGCTCTGATTTTTTCTGCCTCTTGCCTATAAATATAGGTATACCCTCGAGCCCAATGAATGGATGATCCGACCTTTCACCTTTAGAGCTCTCAAATCGGGAAGCACTACTTTCTCTGTGAACCATAAGTTCCTCAAGGTACTCCTGCTTTGCGAAGTGCCTCCCCTTCACTTTAATTGAGCCCCTCTTCCGAGATGGATGCCTTTCATGAAGCCCACAATCCTTCACAAAGGAAGGAGATCCCCATGGGGACTCGGGTTGTCGAGAAGTGTTTATGATTTGTCAAACACCCACCACACCCACATGACCTAAATGATAAGGCATGGTCACTATGCTTCGCGAAGCATATTTCTTCATGACACCTTACTTCGCGAGGTGCCCCTGCTTCACGAGGTCGTGCTTCATGAATCCATTTCCACTATGCGAAGCTCCTACCATATGCACATATACCTTATTTCTAGCCTAGGAAACTTCACTTCACAAATAACACCCCTTCACAAATCCCCTCCACTTCATGGAGCACCAGAGCTTCACAAGCCTTCTGCCTATGGCCCCCTTTGCTCTGCAACTCATTTTCCCATGTGGCCCTTCAGGTCCGCACGAAGAAACTTCAAAGTCCCTTGGATGATACTGCCCATTGTGTTACATCGCCTCATGCTCCTTCGCAGAGGCATGCTAATAGCTATTGCTTATTCACATAGCCACACTAATGTGGACCCCCCAATGGTTCTCTCCACAACACCCCCTAGCCATGGCGTTTCCTGTCCCTTCACTTCACCATGGTCTAGAGGGTGCCAGTTATTTAAGTCCAAGGGGTCTAGAGCACACCCAAATCTTCCAAGCTGTAGGATGTTAAGCTACCAAGCACCGTCGTCCTCAGCACATGATGTTAAACTGTGACCTCACCCTGTGCTTTTCACTTGGGGCGCCACGTCTCACACATTCTTTATGCCCACTGGTCTCCATGGGAGTGAGATCATTCCAAACATGGAATGATATCCTCTTTATCGGAGTGGAATCCATCCACGGGGAATGGGTAACCACCCTAGTGTAATCCCCTGGCTTTCCATACAAGAGGCAGAACCCCTACTCCTCCTATATTCTTGGGTGCCAAGTCCCTCTCCCACTGGGCTTTGTCACCATTCGGGCCTCCATCCTGGAATAAGTCCCAATCTCCGTCACCTCGAGCTGCTAACTAGGCATAAGCCCCTGTTTCCTCTTTGGGCCGCTAAGCATGCATGAGCCCCCACTCCACTTCCCATGGACACACCTTTCACGACATGATTGTTAGGTTTTTGTTGTCTCTTTTTTCTCACACCAAGAATGACTCACATGGTCTTAGAGAAAGCATCGACCATGACATCCTTTCCGGGCAGCCTAGAGTTTAAGCCTCACACCCAACCTGAACTACAATGTCTTTGATCCTTGCGAAGGAAAGGTATGTAGGAAGCCTCCTTGAGGTTCAAGCCCACCACCCATTGGTCCCAACCATCTTCACATTGGTTCACCAACATCCCTACCCTAACTAAATAGACTTTCACCCTTGCCAAGGCAAGGTATGTAGGATGCCTCCCTGAGGTTCAAGCCCAAAAACCATTCGCTCCAACTCCCTTCTCGTTGGTTCTCCCCTGTCCTGCATGACGTTAAACTGTGGACCTCAATCAATGGTATGCCATTGTTTCCCCAGTCAGCGTAAATCCATCGTACCCACCTGAACTCCGAGGTCTTTAATTTTTTTAAAGGAATGGTACGTAGGAAGAATCCCTGAGGTTCAAGCCCAATAACCATTGGTCCCAACCATATTCACATCGGTTCACCAAATGCCCCATGAACTACGTGGGCTTTGATACTTGTCTCCTAGACAGGGTATGTTGGAAACCTCAATGAGGTTCAACCCCATCTAGCAGTAAGCTGTTGTGACCCCATCCAGCGGTAAGCCATTGTGACCCCATCTGGAAGTAAGCCGTTGTGATCCAATCTAGCGGTAAGCCATTGTGCCTCCATTCAGAGATAAGCCATTGAAACCCCAAATCGATGGTAAGACATCGTCTGATGAACTATGAGGACTTTGATTCCCTACCACAAGGATATGTAGGAATCCTCTCTAAGACCCAATCCCAACACCACTGTATTCCTCGAGATGACTCCATCTCATTCTCCATCCACTGCATTAAACCTTCCATCACCCATCCTAATTCTTACCCAGGCTACCACATCCAGGTGGGATCATGCCACCTCATTCCCCATTCCCCTTAAAAACAATAGGGAAGCTAACCACATGTTGGCCCCATCATCAATGTTCCCTCCAGAGGTTTCACCGATCTAATCCACTCTAATCAGTGTTCTGATCAGTCTGATCCATCTCTATTGGACGTTAAAATTACGGCATACCCTGTGTTAAACATGGGAATTTGAGGAAAACATCAAAGACATGCCTAGGGAATATGATTCCTCTCAGTCGAAATGGGAGGCCTCAGGCTTCTGTGCCCTCGAGAAACCCTATAATAAGGGGAAGAAACCCAGAGGTTCCAATGTCCTAGCATCCAGACACTCCAGTGGTGTCTAACAGACTACTCTCCTGACCACTGGTTGCTTCCCTGACCAGACCCTTTGGAATGTCCCGATAGAAGCAGTGTAATTAACTGGTGTCCATGAAGATATGTAACTAGGAAGAGTTTCATGAACAACGTCTTAAATCTATAAGGGAGACCCGGACTAGGTGATGATTTCCGAGGAGGAATCCATGGAAGGAAAAACTGACATCCCATAATCTCATTTCGATCAAGAAGAAAAAATCCTTAAACAAGGAACGGAAGTCGGCTACCTTTGGAAAGCGGGAATGTGGGGCAACAAAACTGCACCTTTTGTCCTCGAACAAGATGGATGCGCGTTCCCCGATGAAAGCTTCATAAATAGATCTCTAGTGGAAAATATTCCCTTATAGCAAGGAAATGTGTAGATTTGGTAATTCTATCAGCAATTACCCATATTTAATCATTCTTTATTAGATTTGGTGGTAATCCAGTGACAAAATCCATAGTAATGTCATCCCATTTCCATGTATGAATTGGAAGAGTTTGCACGAATCCTCTAGGATATTATCTTTCATCCTTCACCTATTGACAGACTAAACATCTTGATATATAAACAGAAATTTTTTTCTTCATATTATCCCACCAGAAATGTTCCTTCAAATATCTATACATCATAGTGCTTCTAGGGTGTATATAAAAATTAGAGCTATGGGAATCACCCAATAACCCCATTTTTAGCTCGGGTATAGAGGTTACACATAACCCCATCCCAAATTTTATAATTCCGTCTTCATACATGAATTCTTCCAACTTCCCATCATTTATAGATTTAATTTTCTTTTGTATATTCTCATCATCATACTAAGAACTTTTAATCCTTTCTAATAAATATGGTTGGGAAACCAATTGAAAAAAGTATTGATGTTTCACCTTCCTTGATAATTCCCATATCCATATTTTTTAGATCTATATACATAAGATCCTTGTCAATACTCATTTTTTAGAACTCCATGATCCTTCCTTCTAAATGAATCTGAAATCTTATTATCCATACCTAGGTAGTAGTGTATTGAACAATCATAATCCTTAAGTACCATGACCCATCACTTTTTCCTCATGTTGAGTTATTTTTGTGAGAAGATATTTTTAAAAAAATGGATATGTATATATCTCACATATTTCACCATAGAGATAGTGTCATCATATTTTAAGATGAAATATTACAGTTTATAACTCATGATCATGCATTGGATAGTTTTTTTCTTGATTTTTTCACTACCTTCATCCTTAGGTAATACTCTATGATTATGCATAAAGACACATCCGAGTCCTTTTTTTGATGCCTCACTATAAATAAAAAAACCATCATTTCTCAATGGTAGAGTTGAGATCAGAGCATTCAATGATATCATATTCAATTATTCAAATCATTCTTCATATTACTTTATCCAAATAAACATAACCCCTTTATGAGTAATCTTGGTTAACAGGTTAGCTAATCAAGAAATTTTTTGAATGAAACTCCTATTAGAACCTATTAACCAATAAAACTACGTACCATGATTATGTTAATTAGTCTAGGCCATTCTTGAACTGCCTTTATCTTCATTGGATCGACTAAGATTCCATAATTAGTGGTAATATGGCTGAGAAAAGTAATTGTTTTAAGACAGAATTCACACATTCTACTCATATAACTCTTTTATTCTATGAGTTTCCAGAACAACCTAAAAGTGGTTCTCATGGTCCTAATAGATTTTTTAATATATCAAGATATCGTAAAAAAATACCACAACAAAATCATCAAGATATTAATTGAAAAATATATTCATTAGATCCATAAAATAGAGGGTACATTAGTCATTCTAAATGGAATTATTATAAACTCATAATGTCCATACCTGGTTTGAAATGTTGTCTCTCGAATATCTATCTTCCTCACATGCAATTAATGATAACCATATCTAAGGTAAATCATTGAAAAATATTGATCTTTGTGAAGTTGATCAAATAAATCATCAATGTGAGTAGTGGATACTTGTTCTTTATTATAAGAGCATTGATTTCTCAATATTCAATGCACAGCCTCATGGATCAATATTTCTTCTTGACAAAGAGAATAGGGGCCCCCATGGAGAAACAGTTGTTGAATAAATACCTTGTCACTCAATTCCTCTAGTTTTTTCTACAGATATACTAATTCCACATTGTCCATTATATATGGATTATTTGATATACCTCTTACACTAGGAATTAAATCAATATAGAACTCAACATCCCGCTCTAGAGGTTTTCCACATAAATCCTCTAGAAATACATCAATATATTCTTACCCAATAGGTACATATTCAATTGGAATATTTCTTTCCTCATCTATAGATGATGTTTTCTCTTCATCCATAAGAATTTAATTTATAAGAGAAATGGAGGTGGATTCAGATAAGAATCAGATAATGAGGTTTCTGCTCTAAATATTAGGGATTTGGCATCTTCCCACCAATCGTAATTTGCTTCTTTTTACAATATATTTTAAAATCATATTTAGAAATCCATTCCATACCAAATATTATATCAAAATAAACCATAGGTATGATTATAAGGTTTGAAACTAAATAACATTTATGTTTCATTAAAGGGGCTGAACAACACATTTTTGTTGCAATGATACTTCCCTTAGGAGTTTTGACTGAAAACTCCTTTATTAAATAAAAAGGGAAATTTCTAATTTTATGGGAAAACTATGAATATATAAAAGATTGTGATGATCCTAAATAAAATAAATCATTGTCTAAGTTTTAGGAAATGATCAAAGTACCTTCCACTACATCATTAGAAACTTCAACCTATGTGGTTGTGATCACATAAGCTTGTCCTTACTCCCTTGGACTTTCTGGGGAAATATTCCTTGATGCTAAGAAAAATCATTTTCATAGTTTTCCATATACCTAAAATTGTAACATTGAACATTGGTAGCTTCTTTCTTTCCTTTGAAATCATAGGTTTGGTGGTTGTAACGACCCAAACATTCATTAAGGAAAATTCATCTTGATCAAATTAAATGTATTATTATGGATATATAAAACCTATACACTTCCTTGATTTTATGTTTTTGGATTTAAAAATACTATTAAGAATTTTGACTATTGCTAATATATCCGTCAAATAGTGATCACATTATTAGTATAAATATAGGTATTTAACAAATCCAATTTACTTAGACAAAGGAAATGATGGCCACATCCAGTAAAATTGCTCCATACGAAGCCCATTTGTTGGTGATCGGAAAGGAGGTGGAATAATTGGGATTCAATCTTGACCAATCCCAATCTGAACTTCAAAACATTAATCTTGAGTGGAAATACCTACAGAAGAAGTGGAAGTTGATTGAGATTACCACCCGAGCGATGTTATCCGAGCTACCCCAAAAGTTTGTACTCATCGCACACCATACCCTTTGGTCTTATGTGGGTGTTATAATGTGTTATGTAACAAAACCCTAGAAATATGATTATGAACATTATTATTTTTAGATAATATACATCCATTTTATTATTGTTACTTTGTAAATAGTTTTTAATGAAAAAAATAGTTACTTTAGTTAATATTCAATTAAGAAATATATTTTGAGGAATTAATGGATTTATGAATTAAATTATATTTTAATAAAATATTATCAATAAATTAATTTTTATTAAATATAAATGATTTTATAATTATTATGAATACAATTGTTATTTTTATTAAGGTTTGATAGTTGTTTTTGTCAAAACCTGTGATTTTTTTATAAATGTTAGTTTTTATTTTCAATGTAAAAATTAAAATATTTAGAAAATTATTTAGGTAAAATGAATATTATTTTTATAATCTGGAAATCAAAATTATCCAATAGTTAAGTTTTCATAATTTTCCAAGATAGTCGAATTTTTGGATAAAAATTAAATACCATTTAATTATATAATGTGTTTTATGATATCATAATGACCCAATATATTTGTAATAAAATATTATAAATTGTATTCTCGGACAATATATGTTTTAACATTAAAATAATGTGATTTTAGGTTTGTTTTATTTATTTTAGAAAGCTTTAGTGGACCCTCCAAAACTTATAAAGCATTTTAACTTTTTAAATTGATTTCCTTGACAGTGTGTCACCTCCGCATATAAAAGCCTAATATTTTAAAGAATTTCGGCCATTAAAATTATAAAATTATGTTTTCCATTACCTTTTGGAAAAAACCATGGTCAAAAAACATGGTTTGGTTTATGGTTTTGATTATTTTAATGTGTGGTCGCCAAAACCTAAATAATAAAGAATCCCCTCACTTTTCCTATACAAACCCACCCAAGATCCCACTTATCTTCACTAAAAACCCTTGGAGAATGTCCCTACTCTGAAATAATCTCTCTAGTGTCCTCATAAGGTTTCCCCAATCTCCCAATAAGACTCTCTCAAGCCTCTTCTAAGCCTCCTTTGGGATCACACTTCCATGAAAGGGATTTCTTATTTTCTCATTTTGTCCAAATTTCAGTGTGTTTTTATACCATTTTTTTCAATTAAAAATGTTGGGTTATGATTTTTCACCTCCCACATACTACCCTCATTATGTTTTAATGATGAGATACCCCATTCACTATCATTAATGCCTCTCATGTACACCCGTTAGTATGTCGAAATTCTGTAAGGGGTTTCTCTCTCCTCATTTATATTCAAGAAATTATTTTGTTTTATGAATATAAATTCCATTAAATATGTTGGTACATGTATATATATGACCCCTTAACTATCCATTTCATTTAAATATGATGAGACACGCCCTTATCCCTTATCAACCATTTTTATGAATTCATAATCCACGCCATTATGCTTCTGAAATCGCATCGCGATTTTCCAAGCCAAAGTCTTTGGGTAGTGAATATCATAACCATTTCTCTATCAAGGGTATTATCCTTTATGAACATATACTTATTGATTTTATAGTTTCATATATTAATTTCATATTCCTTTATCATGGAATTAATGATGATGTTTAATGAATCCATGTTATCGATCCAAGTGGCACACTTATGCATGAAATTAAATGTTTAAGAAGGGTGTGCCCAGATAGCGCTCCAATTAATTGGGTAAAGATTAGTATCGTGATACTTCAAGTGAAATGAGGGTTTACTCATTCTAATTAAATTTCAATGATGTTTTACTCATGCACCATGTGAAATTATCCTTATCTTAGGTTAATACAGTGTTAAGTGTTGTTGCCACATTTCCATGTCATGATAATCATGTTATATCATGCCTTTATATTCATATTTCTATTATTCTCCATTGATATTCCTATTTCCAAACATGTATTGTATTCTTCATTTTTTCATTTTTTACTCCCTTAATGGGCTTTATATCTCACCCTTTTTCCATGTATGTCCACATGTTATCCCATGCAAAGCTAAGTACGAGGGAATGTTGTGGTTATGCAAAGGAAGTTTTCAATGAAGATGTTGTGTGTTTTATGTTCTATGTTGTTTTGTAATATTCCTAAGCCCAAAATACACTAGACCTCTCGACATTCTCTATTTTATCATGTGAATATTATGTAATAAAATATGTTTAAGTGTTAAATAATGATCAGGTTTTTTATTCTTGGTATCGGAGGATAGGTTTAGTTATTTTTGGGATTAGGATTAGAAAACCCTAGAGAAGACTTTGATATGAGAATAAGTATAATAAAAACATCCGTAAATTTTGGTGAGTATTGAGTAAGTGGTTAATCAAGAAAATATATCCCAATCTGGATATGATTAGGTAGAGGTGGCTCTGGAATATATGTATCTAGTTGTAAAACCCTAAAACACCACTTTGAGCCAGACTCGAACGGGAACTGGTGCACAACATAGGGCCTTTCTTCACTCTTGGTTACGATGCTCTCAGGGGGATATGATATGGTAAATTCATAGGCTTAGTATGACAAATTATTAGGGGAATAAAAAAATGCCCCTAAGAATATATGCTGGGAATTAAATCATGGATAACATAGATTGAAGCCTATAAATTCATAAGTTAAGGAAATAAAAGTAATTTATAAGTCATCCATTTTTTTCTTTGGATTACCATTAATGTGTAACCCATAACATTTCTTTTATTCCATCCAATTTCTATTAAAAGGTGGACACGGGCTAACAACCAATGTGAGGATCAATGTGATGATTTTTCTAATATGATGCCCAGTCCAATGGGATTGAGAATCACAAACATTGTCACAAAAATCTCTCAGTTAACTCAATATTTGAATAGAAACATTGTTCTAGATTAATGTTTAACCCCCCCCCATATAGAACAAGTTTAAATCAAGATATTCATGATACAAAGGCCTCCTACTTTTAATGGATCATATGATCCCTCAATTGTTGAATAATGGATTAACTCCATTGAGAAGATCTTATCCATCCTTTAATGTTATGAACAAGAGAGGGTTCTACTAGATTCTTATCGTATGGAGGTTTAAGTTGATAAATGGTGGACATTGATAAAAAAATATGATGCCTAAGTTTAAGATCGAGGCGTTGGAATGGAAGGATTTCCCGAAAATGTTTTTCAATAAATATTTTCCGCACACCCTTTGATTTAAGATGGAAATGGAATTCCTTGGCCTAAAACAAAAATAAGATGAATCCATCAGAGCATATGAGGAAAACATCACATGGATTTCACGATATGACTTCGGCTTTGTCGTTACCCCTGAATGCAAGGTTGACCACTTATTTTGTGGGATAAAACCTAGCTTATGGAAAGGCTTGGCGATCTGTGACTTCGATAGCTATGAGGAAATTTTTCGATGTTCCCTCAAGTTTGAAATGACGATCTGTTAATCTCAGGGGAATGGGGATAAGAAGAGTAAGGTGGACGTCAATTCTAGTGGTCTGATGGATAAATATAACAGTGCTAAGAAAATCCATCACCCCACTTTCCAAAGGTGCATAAAGAAGCACCCCAGAAATTTACTAAAGGGGACGAGGAAATGCTTTAGGTGTGGAAGAGAAGGGAACCTAGCTATTAACTATAGATAAGAAAAAACCTACAGCTGCGAAAGTATATAGGGACACTCCATTTTACCCTCAATGCGTTATAAATTTCTTCAAATTCAAAGAACCAGGGAACCATAAAAATCAGTTCCCTAAGCCTATGGTTTTTAGAGGCAACCAACAACCTCCAAGGCAGCAAGGGGAAGATTTTTCCATCACTACCGCTAAAGTGAACCTAGAAAATGAAGTGGTTATAGGTATACTAGTTGTTAATTCAAGAATAGAAAATGTACCATTTCATTATGGTTCTACGCATTCTTTTGTGTCCTGAATGTTTAGTAGAAAAATCCCAACAACACCAAAAATCATGGAAGTAAAGATGTCAGTGAGTATGGAAAATGGGGAAATCATTGCATTTGATGAATATAACTCCTCCCCTATCTTAATTTGTGGATTGAACTTCCTATAGAACCTCATAATACTCCCTCTGGTGGAATTTGATGCAATTCTTAGCATGGATTGTATTTCCTTATATAGAGACAACATAAATTTCCATGAGAGGGAAATCACTCTCCATATGGAGAATTGACCACCGATTCTATAAAAGTGCATGGAGTAAGATGAATCCTCTTTAGAATCATCATCTCAAGTATGGATATTACTACCTAATGAGAATGAATATCTAGCTCAGATGATTGAGTCGACAGAAGCAACTATCATTTAATACATTCATATTGTGAGGGAATTCACTAAAGTGTTTCTCGAGGAATTCCATGGTCTTCCTCCTAGAAGAGATGTTTAATTCTCAATTGACCTTATACCTGGGGAGTTTCCTATATCCAAGAATCCATATAGAATGTATTTTTTGGAGCTTGAGGAGCTAAAGAAACAACTACAGGATAATCTGGTAAAAGGGTTTATACACCCAAGTGCTTCACCATGGGGTGCACCAGCCCTCTTCATCAAGAATAAGTATGGTTCAATACACCTTTTAATTGAATATCTTGATCTCATCAAAATCACAATAAAGAACAAGTATCCTCTGCCCTGAATTGATGACTTGTAAGATCAGATGCGTGGTGAACCGTATTTCTCCATGGTGGATTTGCAGTTAGGATATTTCCATGTAAGGGGGAAGAAGGAGGATATCCCCAAGACTGCTTTTTGTATAAGATGTGGGAACTATGAATTCATATTAATGACTTCTAGACTCACTAATTCTCTAGAAATATTCATGGAATTGATGAATAGAGTCTTTTGATATTACCTTGAAAATTTTTTGGTAGTCTTTATAGATGATAATCTAATATACTCCAAATACAAGAAGGAGTATGAGGATCACCTAAGAACTATACTAGAGACCTTGAGGAATGAGAAGATCTATGAGAAGTACATCAAGAGTGAGTTCTGGTTTAATGAGGTCTCATTATTGGGTCATATCATCACAAGCAATTGGATATCTATGGATCCCTACAAGACTGTTGCAATTGAGGGATGGTCGAGGCCAAAATCGATAACGGATATCCATAGATTCCTGGGCTTAGTTGGATATTATCACCGATTTGTGATAAATTTCTCAAAATTATCCAACCCTCTTACCAAGCTAACTTAGAAGGGAGTTAAGTTTTCTTAGATTGATGAATGAGAATAGAGCTTTAAG
This sequence comes from Viscum album, assembly GCA_963277665.1. Taxonomy (NCBI): domain Eukaryota; kingdom Viridiplantae; phylum Streptophyta; class Magnoliopsida; order Santalales; family Viscaceae; genus Viscum; species Viscum album. The sequence goes on along the minus strand of OY728152.1, from coordinate 340,634,312 downwards.
GAGTTGAAAAGGAGGCTTATCACTATGCCCATGCTCACACTACCCACAAGTGGATAAATTTTTGTATTATTTAGTGATTCTTAGAAGAATGGCATGGGTTGTGTTTTGATGTAAAATGACAAATTCATTGCCTATTCTTCATGGAAATTGAAATTTCATGAGAATAACTATCCAACACATGATGTGGAGTGGGCTGTAGTGATCTTCACTTTGAAAATTTGGTGGCATTACCTCTTTGGGGAGAAGTGTGCAATATACATGGATCACAAAAGCTTAAGTATATATTCACATAGAAAGAGTTGAACATTCCCCAACACAGATGGTTAGAGATGATCAAAGACTATGAATGCTCAATCCATTACCACCCTAGGAAAGCGAACAAGGTGGAAGATTCTCTAAGTATAGAGGAACCATAAATTTTATCATTGATGAGAACTGAAAAGGATCCAATATTATTATATTTTATAAAGATGGATGTGGGAATCATAACGAAGGGATCATAATAAATCCTTTCACTAATGATTGCTCAGTCATCTTTTTTTTAAAGGGTGAAGGATGCTCAAAAGGATGATATGGGAATTCAAAAGAAAGTGGAAAATATCAAAAAATAGAAATCCCCAAAATTCTATGTTAATGAATAAGGAATTGTTTGATTTTGGAAAAGATGATGTGTTCCATCAAATTTGGAGTTAAAGAATGATCTTTTGGATGATGCACATAGTTTAAATTTATCTATTCACCTAGGAAACACAAAGACGTATTGAGATCGCCGAGAGAATTATTGGTGGGATAACATGAAGAAGTAGATTTCTGAGTATACATTAGTGTGCCTGGTATGTTAGAAAGTGAAGACTGAGAGGCATAAGTCTAAGGGGATGATGCAATCATTACCCATATTAGCATGGAAATGGGAGAACATCGTCATGGACTTTGTCACCATACATATAAATAAATCCAAAGGAAACAATGTTATCCTAGTTATTGTGGATCGTCTTACAAAGACTGCACATTTCATTGCAATTCGAGAGGATTTCTCATTGGATCAACTAGAATGGATATATATCAGAGAAGTGGTAAGGCTGCATGGAGTACCACTATCGATTTTATTCGATCGAGATCCAAGATTCACCTCTATGTTCTAGAGGAGTGTTCAACATGCATTTAATACTGAGATGAACTTCAGTATGGATTATCATCCTCAAACTGATGGACAATCTGAGCAGACCATCCAAACACTTGAGTACATGTTTAGATCATGCTCAATGGACTTTAAAGGAGGATGGCATTAAAATATTCCTCTAGTTGAGTTTTATTACGACAACAGTTTTCACTCAAGCATCCAAATGGATCCTTATGAATTCTTGTATGGGAATAGGTACATAACACTGGAATGTTGGTATGAAGTTGGGGAGAGAAAACTCGTAGGTACATAAATGGTTGAAGAAATAGTGGAGATGGTTAAGACTATCCAGGATCACATTAAAGCTGCTCAGAGTCAACAAAAGAGCTTTGGTAATAATTGTCTACAAGACCTAGAGTTTGATATCAGAGACATGTTATTCCTCCTCTTATCAGTGTGGAAGAAGATTTTTAGATTTGGGAATAACGAAAATCTTATTCCAAGGTACATCGGCCCATTTGAGATCCTTGATCGCATTGGAGTAGTGGCCTATCGACTAGCACTCCCATCGAACCTATATCAAGTACATGATGTATTATAAGAATCAATCTTGAGGAAGTACATACCTGACTCATCACAAGTACTTAATCCAGAGTTGGTACCATTGAATAATGACCTCTTCTATGAAGAGAATCTTTTGAATATCATAGATCATAGAGAAAAATTTATATGAAATAAGACAATGCCCTTCATCAAGGTCCTGTGGTGAAACCATAAGTTTGAAGAAGCGGCGTGAGAATTGGAGGAAGTGATGAAGCATAGTTACCCACATCTGTTTAGTGTGGGAAAATTAAATTTCAAGGTTGAAATTTCTTAAGGGGGTAAGATTGTAACAACCCAAACATTAATTAATGAAAATTCATCTTGATCTAATTAAATACCATATTATGGATAAATAAAACTTATTCACTTCCTTGGTTTTATGTTTTTGGATTTTAAAATACTATTAATCATAGTGATTTTTTCTAATATAGTCGTTAAAAAGTGATCACATTATTAGTATAAATATAGTGATTTAACAAATCCAATTTACTCAGACAAAGGAAGTGATGGCCTCATCTAGTAGAATTTCCCGATACAAATCCCATTTGTCGGAGCTCAAACAGGAGTTGGTGTCATTGTGCTTCACTCTTGACCAAGACCAAGTAGAGCTTCAACACGTTAAGCTCGAGCGGAACCGCCTATGGGAGAAGTGGAAGATGATTGAGATTACTACCTGAGCGATGTTATCCGAGCTACCCCAAAAGTATGTCACCATCACATACCATATCCTTTACTATTATGCATGTGTCATAAGGGTTTATGTAATAAGACCCTAGCACTATGATTATGTAAATTATTTTTGTATAAATAATATACATTCATTTTATTATTGTTACTTTGTAATTAGTTTTTAATTCAAAAATAGCATTTTTAGTTAATATTCAATTAAAAATCTATTTTGACGAATTTTTGAATTTTTGAATTAAATAATATTTTAATAAAATATTATAACTAAATTACTTTTTATTAAATATAAATGATCTTATAATTATTATGAATACAATTGTGATTATTATTAAGGTTTGAAAGTTATTTTTGTCAAAACATGTGAATTTTCGATAAATGCCGATTTTTATATTAAAAGTAAAAAAATTAACATATTTAGAAAATAATATCGATAAAATGAATATTATTTTTGGAATAAGGACATCTAAATTATCTAATGTTGAATTTTTCATAATTTTCCGAGACAGTTGAATTTTTGGGTAAAAATTAAATACCGTTTAATTATATAATATGATTTATGACATCATAATAACCCAATAGTGATGTAATAAAATACTATAAATGGAATTATCGGACAATATATGTTTTAAAAATAAATTAATGTGATTTTATGTTTGTTTTATTTATTTTACAAAGCTTTAGTCGACCCTCCAAGACTTGTAAAACATTTTAACTTTTTAAATTGATTTCCTTGAGAGTGTGACTCACCTCCACATAATAAAGCCTAATATTTTAAAGAAGTTAGGTCATTTTCATTATAGAATAATTTCTTCCACTCCACTTTGGCAAAAACCATGGGAAAAAACCATGGTTTGGATTGTGGTTTTGATTAGTTTAATGTGTGGTGGCCAAAAAATAAATAATAAAGAATCCCCTCACTTTTCCTATATAAACTCACCCAATCTCCCACTTCTCATCACTAAAAACACTTTTAGAACTCCCCTAATCTTCCCTCATCTATCTATTATCCTCCCAAGGTGACTCAAGATCCCAAGAAGCCTCTCTCAAGCCTCTCTCAAGCCTTTGGGATCACACTTCCAAGTAAGGTATTTCTTTCATTCTAATTATTGTCCAAATTTCATTATGTTGGTATACTATTTTGTTTTCAATTAAAAATGTTGAGGTATGATTTCTCACCTCCCCCATACTTCCATAACTATTTTTTAATGATGATATACCCCTTTATCTCTCATTAATTCCTCCCTTGTACACTCATTACTATGTTGAAATTCTGTAAGGGATTTCTCCCTCATCATTTACATTCAATCAATTATTTTGTTTTATGAATATAAATTCCATTAAATATGTTGGTACATGTATCTATATAAACCCCTAACTGTACATTTCATTTAAATATTATGAGACACCATTTTCTCTCTCATCAACCATTTTTATTAATTCATATGTCACACTGTTATGCTGCCGAAATTGCACCAAGATTTTCCAAGCCAAAGTCATTGTGTGGTGAATACCATACCCATTTCTCTATAAAGGGTATTGACATTTATGTACACATACTTGACAATTATAGTGTTTCATGTATTAATTCAACATTTATTTATCGTGGAATAAATTTTGATGTTTAATGAATCCATGTTATAAGATCCATGTGGCACACTTACGCATGAAATTAAATGTTTAAGAAGGGTGTGCCCTGATAGCTCTCCAATGAATTGGGTAAAGATTAGTATCATGATATTTCAAGTGTAATGAGGTTTTACTCATGATAATATAATTTCCATTATGGTTTAATCATGATCCATGTGCAATGATCCTTGGGTCATGCTAATACCATGTTTAGTGTTGTTTCCACATTTCCATGTTATGATAATCATGCCATATCATGCCTTTATGTTCATGTTTCTCTTATGATCAATTGATATTCCTATTTCCTAACATGTATTTTATTCTTCATGTTATGCCTTTTTTACTCCCTTACTTGTCTTTATAGATCACCCTTTTCACATGTATGTCCTCAGGTTTTCGCATGTAATGTTAAGTATGAGAGAATGTTGCGGTTATGTAAAAGAAGTTTTCAATAAATATGTTGTGTGTTTTATGTTCTAAGTTGTTATGTAATATTCCTAATCCCCAAATACACTAGATATATCAATATTCAATGTTTTATAAATTTAATTTTATGTAATAAAATATGTTTAAGTGTGAAATAAAGATCAGGGTTGTTACAGTGGCCTTTCTATCCACACATGTAAGAGACACTTTTTCCTTTTAAGAAGGAACCAAGATGTTTCTTTCCACTTGTATCGCCTGTTAGAATACTCTGTTTTTTATTCTAACCATTATCCATTATTTCCTCCACAACTCTTTTCTTCTCTTTTTCCCCATAATTTCATAAGACTTGGAGAATTATTTCTCTTTATTAATAGCACATGAGACTATATCTTCATATGGTGAGAAATTTTGGGAGACCAGTGCCCTTCGGAGGAATGGTTTTAAACCATAAAATAATAAATCAATATTTCTCCTTGGATTACATATATAGTCTATGGAAAACCTTGATACCCTTGTAAAATTGACTCCATACTTTTTAATTTTTCATTCTCTTTTTGTTTCAGACCCAATAATTTCCTCTCCATAGCCACTCATTTTTCATGATGGAAATATGTTTCTAGGAAAGTTTTTTTTAAAATATTTTCATTTCACATTTTCAATTTCTTCTTCCTCTTTTGTGTTTTGAATCTATGACCACCTTTGATCAGCATCTTCTATGTGATGTTAAACTGCCATGATAACCTACTCCCTTTCATTACTTCCCTAAGAAAGAAATATTTTCTCTAAGGTTCTTATCCACTACTCCGATACATATTGGTTTGTATTCCCATTGAATGATGGAGTTTTTTGTTGCATAAAGTAGTATAACAATGATCTTACACATTATGGATAAAGATAGTTCTTATGGGTAACATTATTGTTCATAACCTAAGTTAGAAGTCCCGGTATAGATATAAGTTGCTCATCACCAGTTGCAGCTCCAGTACCAACATCATTATCTTGCATAGGAGGTAAATCCCTATATGGGAAACACACATTGATAATGTTTCCATTACTTCTACTAATAACCATTTATAAATAATGGCATACACTAAATTAGGTTATGAATCATAATCCATAATTTTGAACTAGAAAAACACTTAACAAAAATTCTTATTTAAGTATATCTAATCACATAATCATAGATATGGTTTTTGGGGGGAAATATTTACTTTTTAATACTTCATAATAAAATGTAAATTATCCTAATAATATCCCTCAGAAGTGTCAAAACAGGTTCTCGGTAAGGCCCATTTTTTTGTACAAGTTTACCTCGAGTCAGGCCCAGGACACCTTTTTGGAGTTGTTACCCCTAAGTACATCTCCTCCAGAACCATGTCCACTTGTAGTATCCAAATAGGGATTTATTTCTAGGAAGACCCACATAATCTATACCATAAAAAAATTCTAAGATATTCTTATATGCTTATCCTCAAAGTCTATCTTAAGGTCATGTTCCCTAATCCATGTTTTTTAAATATAGTTTCCCAAGTTTGTACTAAAATTCCTCTGATACCAATTATAATGACCTCAACCTCAGTTGCCCAGATCTGGTGCCTTACTTTATTACATTGGTATAATAAAAAATGAATTCATATCCCAAAGGACTGAATAGTTTAGTAGTTTTGGAAAACCAGATACAAACATAAGATTTACGTTACGTAAAAAAAGGAAATAAAATATAGTAATTCCATTGAAAACACCCATAAACTCCTAGATTGTCCCTAAAAGTCATTCAATATACATCTTCTCATCCTAGAGAAAAAAACATTAGGGGTGATATCAGATTCTCGTTAAGGTTAAGTAATATAGTGAAAAATAATATAAACAAAAATATATAGTGAATGACTAATAATACATTCCATTAGAACATAAACTTGATCATAATATGGCAAGAATAAAAGTGGAATAAATAATTCCGTAAAAATAATCACATGAGAATGAATCTTAACCATGGATATTCTGCTAGTAAAATATCTACATAGATAATCAATTATTAATCATAATGAATGTATTTATGTGTCAGAAATCATAAACATACCATCAAGGCCTCGACAAAGAAACCTGAAAATAAATGGATAAGGTCTCGACCACAATCCATTTCTATTTTGTATCATGAGACCTATCGATGCATCAAGGTGCTATAGAAGTACCCACCCATCACATACTAAGTCCAATGAGTTCTTAATATGAATTGTTTAAACATAAAAAACATATACATATGAAATGAAAATAACTTTCCTGAATCTATAATCATAATCAATAACGGTTCTAAGTAGTATGGTGAATGGTATCAAGATAACACATCCACATTCAAATTGATTATAAACCATTTAAAAAAATATGGTACATGATAATAATAATATATCATTCCCAATTAATAATAATATTCAACAAAGGGTGTTAAATTATATGAAAATATTCTATAAAATAATCGAGGAATTGTTGAGAGAAATACACTTTTTTACCTTGCAAAGAAGATTTCTTTTGAAAAAATATTTTTTATTTTTCATAATTATTTTTATAAAACTAGTAATGAAAAAATATAGTTTTTCATGAAAAAATTAGTGATTTTAGAAAAAAAATTGTTTTCTTAAAACAGATTATGTATGTTACTTGAAAATGGGTAAAAAATCGAGAAGTTCCCTTTAATCAGGTTTTCTTATCGGGAAGAATTGAGAAGGGACCCTTGTAAAACATGTATTTACCCTAAAAAGAAAGATGAAAGGATGTGGATGTATGATTTTGTAACATATAGCCACAATTTATAATAATTATATAAAAATAATAAATAAATAAATTGGGGTAAATAGATAGAAAGTGTGACACTAATGGAAAATGGAGGTTTGGGAAGAACCCCTTACCTTATGTATAAAATATTTCTACACTTGAAGTTAATATCATGGATAATGAAATTATATTAAATAATAATTTAATTTATAAAATTTTAAAATGTATTTTATTTATTAGAATTTTATTATTTTCATTTATGGTCTTTTTTATGAGTTATAAGATACTATTTTATCATTCGGGAGCATTCGTTTCCTTGGTTTTTATGATCAGTTTACATGTATATGAGTTTAGATGTACAATTCAAATGGGAGTAGATATCAAGAATTGAAGTTATATGTTATTAATTAACATCAAGTATATTAAATGGTTATATAATTTATTTGGCTATTTTGGGTGAGGATGAATCATTAGATAAGACGTTTGTGATAATTGTTTAAATTATTCTGGTGGTTTTTCGATCATCACAAAATAGTTTTGTTTTATTAATTAACATAACGTGTATATAATGGTTACAGAATATTAAATTGGCTTTAATACATATATTATAATCTATTTTAACTATAAAAATGGTTTTATGACCAGTCTTGAAGGATTTAATGTAAAATAAAAATCCATCGTCCATGTTGTCGGTAAATTGACACATCACGGACGATGTTTTCATTTAAAGAACAAAATGAGAGGGATAAAGGATTTTTTTGTTGTTTATTCCATTAACATGATATAATTATAGTATATAAATTATATTGGGGTCATCATGTCACTTTTTACATGGTATGTGAGGGAAGGATATGAAAATAAAAGAAATTAAAAAGAAAAAAAGGAAAAAATAGAATTTTTACCTCTTGAATTCTCCTCATTGAGAACCTCCTTAAAGGGATTGGATTTGGTCTTTTGTTGATAAAAAATCTCATAGACATTGGGAAGGGTATTGGTAAGATTATTGAGAAGAAATTTTTCAAGGTTCGAATCTTAGAATGTGGGAGGATAAGGGGTGGTGAGGGGTGGTATTTATAGTGGAAGAGAGGGGTGTTTTTTGAATATTTTATTCATTTGTTTATTATTTTGGATCAAGAATATGAATATTTTGATAATTATCACAAAATATATTAAATATATAAGGATAATTTAATATTATGGGCTTACATCAGCCATATATCACTTATGACTCAATAATTCATGTATTTATCACTTATCGTAAATTAATATATTTTACAATTCACCAAAAAAATAATGTATTTTTGAAAAATACAAAAAATTAACCCTAACTATTTTTGGATGTGTAGAATTCAAAAATTAAATCCATTTTATGAAAACAATTTTCTAAATATGGGAATTTTATTTTTTAATTAAAATCATCATTTACACAAAAAATACATATTTTAAAATTACAACTACTTTTATAACACTTTGAAAATTTAACTAAGGTCTCATAAAATTATCTTAACCTCATAAGGTAAAAATGTAACGCCCCGAACCCCGTTACCCAGAGTCGGTGTATTACTTCGTAACATTGGCATGATCACAAAAGATCATGTCTTGAAAGACCGATTATTTTAGTAGCCTTGGAAACACTAGATACATTCATAAGTCTTATATTACATCATAAAGTAAAACAAAACTACAACATCTTCTCTTCATATCCCCTTATATTGTCCCTACAGGTCATTCATAATATACTTCTTCACATCCTGGAAAAATTAAAACATTGAAAGGGGTGAGCTCAGATGCTCAGTAAGGATAACAATATAGCGGAAGCTTTCATAAATAAACATAAACATTTAAGGCAATGTATAACTAAAACAAAAGCCTTTTAAACTTGAACATAAAAATAATATGGAAAATGTAAAATTAGATAATGCCATTTACTTATTCACATGAATATTCTACTGGTCGAATAATCAAATGAAATATCAATAACCACTTTCATAATGATGGAATGCATAATGCCAGACTATCATAACCACGTAGCCTAGGCCTCGTGCCAAGACCACAAATAAGATTTTGTCAAGGCCTCGTGCCAAGACACTAGTTTTTCTCACGAGACCTACCGATGCATCGAGGAGCTGTAGCGGGCTCCACCCGTCACTTATTAAGTCCAATGCATTCCTCATATGAATAGGTTTAAACATATCATAAACCATAACATAATCGTATCACATAAAACATGCATAAAGGAAACATAACATTTCCACATTTCAATCACAAGATATCAATACAACACATTGATATAATAAAAACACTTTCAAAACCATTTTCAATTCCAAAATAAAATAAAGATAAAACTTTGTATTTATTTTTCATTAAAAAACGTTATGGCTTGTAGGGGAAGCCGAAACACAAATAATGGTCACGGCAGCGGAGAAGTCATTGTCGCCGCATACGTAAGACAAAATCATTCCTTTTGTCGTTTTGTAAAACGCTTTGTAAAAAAAGATTCCTTTTTGAATAAAAGTCAAAGTCAAAGGGGTTTACACACCGTATAAAAGAAAGTTGTGTATAAAACAAAATATGCCTCAATGAAAGGAGATTGAGACGAAGACCCTTACAAAGATCATTTTTTTAAATAAAGTACATCTATTATGTGTATTCACTATAAGTACACAAAAATAATGTACAAATACAAGATAGGACATAATAATATCATGACATAATTTGAAAGTAGAAGATTAACCCAAAGAATAGAAATTGGGTTATGAAGTTCCCTTACCTCGTGTCCGACTTGACTCGATCGTTCTTTAATCTCCTGAATAATAAAATAGAGTTAATTTCTATTTTCTTAAGAACCTTTTTCATTTTCATTATTTCTTTTATATCACTTATTACCATGTTATGAACATTATGTAATTATTTATGTTAATAACAGTTGTTTTGTCGATCTTTGGTACTTGAGTCAAAAATATACTTCTTATAATTACAAGTTGTTCATGTGGTGAAATATCCATTATATCCAGAATTATATTCATGATTTAGATATCATATATAACATATATATCCAGTGTATACATGAATTTATAATATTACATAACATTTATAGGTAAGAAATGAAATGCACCGTTCATGAAGACGGTAAGCCGTACGTACGCATGAATGCTACTTTCATTTCTATTTCGTATTTAATGGGATGAAGTTATAATTATATAAAGGTATAATATAATTCCAATATAATATAATGTATAATACCATTTACTCCATCCTTTATACATCCCACATAGGGCATTAACGATTCAAATCACTTTGAGGGGGCGGTAGTCCGCACATCCTAAAATGAAATTATCGCATTTAACCATAATGGAAATCATAAAGTATTCCACAAATGAGAAATAAAGAAGCATAAGGAAAACATAAAAATAATATATATATCATATATGAAAATATTTTCATCAAAATGTCCACCATTAGAGGTGTTAAAAGAATATTGAACAATCATCGTTTCGTGAGGCAGTATTTCGCCACCCACAGAAATAGTATGTTCTTTAACCATTAGACGAAGGTGTGTGTAAGTGTAAACCAAATCCTTATCATAAAAACATCCTATTATATTTTATATACTGGTGTTGTTACAAAATAAATGAATAAAAAGAGTTTGTGGGGTTGGAGAAGCAAAATAAAACAAAACAACATTAGAGAAGAAATTGCCTTAAAACCGGGTAACTCTTTTTTATTTGAGCCAAAGGCTTCCTTGGGAAGACTTATGCCAAAATTGAGGCTTCTAGGAGTAAGAGAGGGAAGTCGGCAGAGTATTTGGGCAGAGTTTGGCTGAGCCAAATGGATTGAAAGTGTGAATAAGGTGGTACTGGTGGGGGCCTTTTATAAGAGGAGAGGAGGGGCACTCTTGAAAAGTAATAAAATGTTACTTTATTACACAATGATTTTCGGATTCTAAAGGTCCCCCACTTATATAATTCGAGCCTAAGGTGATAATAGTTCGAAATCTACTCATACAATAGGTTTTTGACTAGTGTAAGTCTTAGATTTTACATTATCTTTTCATTTTATTTAAATCGTTAATTAATGAGGTAATCGCTGCATCATCATGGTGTCATAAATAATTTAATTTATTTAATGTCTAAAAATTATAAAAAAAATATCATGATGTATGAAATCTTTTTATATTTATAATGAATATTTATAGTCAAAATATGACTTGTATAACCCTATTTAAGAATTATTTTAGTAAAACAACTCTTGTTTGTGACATTTTTATTTTAACATTAAATAAAAAGTTTTTAATGTCATTTTCCTACCAAAGTGGCTCCATGGGGTCCCCAAGTTGACCCATGGATTTTCTTGGTCGCCCATGACTCATCCAATAGGGGTAGGACAAGTGTAAAGGTCATTTCATATTATTATAACATTATCTTTACCTTAAATTACACTAATTATCTTTAATCGTGATTACTTAAACTTTAATGTTACTATTCACCAAAAATTATTTTAATCCCATTGAACCAAATTTTACTTCCTAATGACAACCATGTATGTCAGATTTTTGAAAATCAAATCACAGAATTTGTAATGTTTCATTTAAACGAAAAATCAGTTTTTGAATTACCACTTAGTGGTTTCACTATTCATCAAAAATTGAAGTTTTTCAGAACAATGCCAAAATTTCACCCTAAGCTATAATTGATATTCCGAATTCAAAAATTCTTTCTATTTTACAAAATTCCAAACATATAAGTTTCATTAATTAATTTTATAATTAATTCCCGTTGTCACAAAAAATAGCGTGTTTTTAAGAAACGATATATATCAAAAGATTGACAATTGTTTATGTCTAATTTCAAGGTGAAATTAATTATAATGAACACCATTGGATAAAATGGTAAAAATATATTCTAATTATAATTTAAAATAACTCAATAGTATAATTTATCACTATAAATTATTTTTATTAAAAAATTTGTTTTTAAGTATTCTTCACTATTCATAAAAAATTGCAAGTTCTCAGAAAATTACAAAAAATTCAACTTAGGATAACATTGATATTCCGAATACAAAAACAAATTCCATTGGGAAAGATAAAATTTATAAAATTTCAAAAAGTAGGTATTACTATTCATAATGGCTATTTTGATTGGTTGTGGTGTGTGTTAGAACTCGAAGTTGCGTACAACACACGCTACTGTATTATTCAAAGAGAAGTGTACAGTGGAAGCTTGGGGTGTTACATTCTCCCCTCCTTCAAATAATTTCATCCTCGAAATTTCATATAATATCACTGTATAAAAAGACTCGGGTAATTCTTCATCATAAGTTCCTCGGGATCCCACGTTGCCTCCTCCATCTTATGGTTTCTCCATAGAACTTTTACCAGACGAGTCGTCTGGTTTCTCAGCACTTGTTCTCTTCTATCAAGAATCCTGACGGGCTCTTCGCAATAAGACAGATCGGGTTCCAGTTCTAATTTCTCATAGGTGAGTACATGGGTTGGGTCAGGCATGTATTTTCTCAACAGTGATATGTGGAATACATTATGAACTTTGGAGAGACTTGGAGGAATTTCCAAACGGTAAGCTACAGCCCCAATTCGTTCTAGAATTTCGAAGGGTCTGATGTACCTGGGACTCAATTTACCCTTCTTACCGAAATGTATAACTCCCTTCCATATTGATACCTTCAATAAAACATGATCTCCTGCCTGAAACTTCAAAACCTTCCTTCGATTGTCAGCATAGATCTTCTGCCTACTTTGAGCAGCTTTGATGTGGTTTTGGATTACCTTCACCTTTTCCATCGTTTCCTCCACCAGTTCTGGGCCTACAAGTTTTCTTTCCCCAAATTCATCCCAACATGTTGGTGTGCCACATCTCTTTCCATATAACGCTTCATATGGTGCCATATGAATACTTGAATGGAAGCTATTATTATAGGAAAATTCTACCAGAGGTAAATATTTATCCCACATTCCTTGAAAGTAAAGTGAGAATGATCTCAACATGTCTTCTAAGGTTTGAATAGTTCTTTCTGATTGTTCGTCTGTTTGAGGGTGGTAAGCATTGCTCAAATGAAGTTCAGTATCCAAGGCCTTCTGAAGACTTTTCCAGAATCATGATGTAAAGCGAGGATCACGATCCGAGACAATCGACAGGGGTACTCCATGAAGTCTCACAACTTCATTAATATATATTCTTTCTAGACGTTCAAGTGGAAGATCTTCCCTTATAGCAAGAAAATGTGTTGACTTGGTGAGAAGATCAACAATGACCCATATTGCATCATTCCTTCTAGGGGGCTTTGGTAGTCCCATGACAACATCCATCGTAATATTATCCCATTTCCACTCAGGTATGGGAAGAGGTTGCAATACTCCACCAGGTTGTTGCCTTCCAGCTTTCAATTTTTGGAAAACCATACATCTTGACACAAAATCGAAAATCTCTCTTTTCATGTTGTCCCACCAAAAATTTCCCTTTAAATCTCTATACATTTCAGTTCTCCCAGGGTGTATAGAGAAATTATAACTATGAGAATCATCCAACAATTCCCTCTTTAAATCAGGTATATCGGGAACACAACGTCTCCTCCCAGATTTCAAAATTCCATCTTCATAAACAAAGTCACTCAACCGCCCATCATTCACAGCTTTAATCTTGTTTTTCAACACTTCATCATCAGACTGAGAACTCTTTATCCTTTTTAGTAAAGATGGTTTGGCAACCATTTGAAAAAGTTATGATGTTTCACCCTCCATGGTGATGCCCATATCCATCTTTACTAGATCCATGAAAATAGGATCCCTTTCCACTCTCATCATGTTCAAAACTCGATGATCTTTTCTACTCAAAGCATCTACAACCTTATTTGTCATACCTAAGTGGTAGTGTTTCGTGCAATCATAATCCTTGAGTAGTTCAAGCCATCATCTTTGCCTCATGTTGAGTTCTTTTTGTGAGAAAATATATTTCAAACTCTTGTGATCGGTATATATCTCACATTTTTCACCATAGAGATAATGTCTCTATATCTTCAAGGAAATGATTACAGTATCTAACTCGAGATCATGATTAGGATAGTTCTGCTCATGAATTTTTAGCTGTCGTGATGCATAGGAAATAACCCTATCATTATGCATAAGGACACAACCAAGTCCTTTCATTGATGCATCACTATAAATAACGAACCCATCATTCCCTGATGGTAGAGTCAATATAGGAGCATTGACTAATCTTCTCTTCAGTTATTCGAAATATTCTTCACACTCTTCTATCCAGACAAATTTAACCCCTTTATGTGTGAGCTTCGTTAATGGGTTATCCAATCGGGCAAAATTCTAGACAAAATGTCGATAATAACCTGCCAAACCAATAAAGCTGCGTACCTCAGTTATACTCGTCGGTGCTGACCATTCTTGGATTGCCTTGGTCATAGAAGTATCAACGTAAATTCCATCTTTAGAGACAATATGGTCAAGAAAAGAAATCTCCTGAAGCCAAAATTCACACTTTCTAAACTTCCCATATAATTCATGCCTTCTAAGAGTCTTCAAGATAACACGCAAGTGATTTTCATGATTTTCATAGCTTTTGGAGTATACCAAGATATCATCAATAAATACCACTACAAAATCATCAATATATTCCTTGAAAACTCTATTCATTAGGTCTATGAATACAGAGGGTGCATTAGTCAATCCGAAAGGCATTACTGTAAACTCTTAATGCCCGTATCTTGTTCGAAATGTTGTCTTCGGAATTTCATCCTTCTTCACACACAACTGATGGTATCCAGATCGAAGGTCAATCTTTGAAAAGTATTGATCTCCATGCAATTGGTGAAATAAATCATCAATGTGAGGAGGGGATACTTGTTATTTATTGTTATAGCATTGATCTCCCTGTAGTCAACGCACAACCTCATAGATCCATCTTTCTTCTTAACAAAAAGGACAGGGGCTTCCCAAGGAGAAACACTAGGGAGAATAAATCCTTTATTACTTAATTCCTCTAGTAGTTTCTTTAGTTCAACTAATTCCACGGTGGCTATCCTATAAGGGGTCTTCGATATGGGCCTTGACCCAGGAATTAAATCAATGGAAAACTCAACTTCTCGTTCTGGAGGATATCCAGGTAAATCTTTTGGAAACACATCTACATACTCTTTCACAATAGGTGCATCCTCTATTTCAACATTCCTTTCCTTTCCATTAGTCATTTCATTCCCTTGCTCCCCAATAATTGAATTTAGTTGAACTACTGGGGGTGGATCTAAATAAGAATTATGTGGTGACGATTCTGCTCTAAAAATAAGGTGTTCTTTATCATCATCATCAAAAATCGTAACCTCCTTCTTCTTACAATAAATCTTTGCATCATAGTCCGAAAGACAATCCATACCGAGGATTATATCAAACTCAATCATAGGTTTGACAATGAGATCAGCGGATAAAGAACATTTATGTGCTCTAGTGGGGACTGATTCACAAAACTTTTTTGCAATAATACTTCCCTTAGGAGTTTTGACCGACAATTATCTTGTTAAATCAAATTGGAAATATCTAATTTTCTTAGAAAACTGGGAATATATGAAACAATGCGATGACCCAGAATCAAATAATGCATTTTCTAAACTTGAGGAAACCAATAAATTACCTGGCACCACGTCTTTCGGAGCTTCAACCTCAGTAGTAGTGATAGCATAAGCTTGGCCTTGATCCCTTGGTCTCTTCTGAGTTAAGTTCCCCTGACGCTTAGTACATTCATTTGCATAATGCCCCATCTCTCTACAATTATATCCTTCCACATTGACAGCAACTTTCTTTCCCTTGCAATCATGAGCTTGGTGGCCTTTTTCACCACACTTGTAACAGAATCTCATTCCCTTCAAGCAAGTACCAGGGTGTTTCTTTCCACATTTACTACAGGACTGATATTCAACTCTTCCCTTCTTCCCCTTATTTCCATTTCCAGATTGATCATAAGATCTCTTCTTTTCTTACTTTGCTTTAAAGTCATGAGACTTAGAGAATTCCTTTTCCGTCTTGATAGCACACGAGACAATATCTTCGTATGACGAGAAGGTTTGTGAGACTAATGCTTGACAGAGAAATGGTTTTAACCCATCAAAGAAACGATCAATCTTACTTCATGGGTTACGTATATAATCTGCAGCATGCCTCGCCAACCTTGTAAAGTTAGCCTCATACTTTGCGACATTCTCATCCTCCTTCTGACTCAGACTCAGAAATTGCTTTTCCATATCTGCTCGATGGTCATGCAGAAAGTATTTTTCTAAGAAAATTTCCTTAAACTCCCTCCAATCCATACTTGATACTTCTTCATCTTCCTTTTTGCTTTGAATCAACGACCACCATTGATCGGCATCTCCAGTGAGGCGGTAGACTGCCATGAAAACCTTCTCCCTTTCGCTACTCCCCAAGGCATGGAATATTTTTTCTCTAAATATTTTATCCATTGCTTAGCTACTAATGGATTTGTACCCCCATTAAATGGTGGTTGTTGTTTCCTCATGAAGCGGTCTAACATTGATCCTCCACGATGCGGACCAGGGTGCTCCTTACGAGTAACGATATTATTCATATCCTGAGTGAGTTGTCCCAGTATGGTAATAAGTTGATCAGCACTAGTTGTATCTCCATATCCACAATAATTATCTTGAGCAGGGGGGCAATCCCTACACGGAGTGCGTGCATTGATACGATTTCCATTCCTTCTACTAGGCTCCATTTCTAAACAATTGCATAAACTAGATTAGTTTATGAATCAAAATACATAATTCCATGCTTGTAAAACACTTAACACTAATTGAACTATTTATTGATATAATCCATAATCCTAAAAAAAGTTTTCTTTGAGAAAGTATATACTCATAACCCTTCATAGTGGTTTGTAAAGAAAATGAGAATTATCCTAAGCATATCCCCCAGGAGTGTCGTAACCAAGAGTGCAGCAAGGCCCGTTGTCGTGCACCAGTTCCCGTTCGAGTCTAGCTCAAAGCGGTGTTTTCGGGTTTTACCCCTAGGTACATCTGTGCCAGAGCCGCCTCTACCTGCTCGTATCCAGAAAGGGATGTATTGCTCGGAAAACTCACAAAATCTCTATAATACCAAAATTCTAGGAAGTTATTCTATACTAATCCTCATAGTCTATCTTTGGGCTATGTGCTCTAATCAGAGTTTATCAAAATATATCTTCCAAGGTTAGTACTAAACTGCCTCTGAAACCAACTGTAACGCCCCGACCCCAGTTACCCAGAGTCGGTGCATTACTTCGTAACATTGGCATGATCACAAAAGATAAAGTCTCGAAAGACCGATTATTTTAGTATCCTTGGAAATACTAGATACATTAATAAGTCTTACATTACATCATAAAGTAAAACAAAACTACAAAATCTTCTCTTCATATCCCCTTATATTATCCCTGCAGGTCATTCGTTATAAACTTCTTCACATCCTGGAAAAATTAAAACATTGAAATGGGTGAGCTCAGATTCTCAGTAAGGATAACAATATAGCGGAATCTTTCATAAATAAACATAAACATTTAAGGAAATTTATAACTAAAACAAAACCTTTTAATCTTGAACATCAACATAATATGGAAATGGTAAAATGAGATAATGCCATTTACTTATTCACATGGATATTCTACTGGTCGAATAATCACATTCAATATCAATAACCACATTCATAATGACGGAATGCATAATGTCATACTATCATAACCACGTAGCCAAGGCCTCGTGCCAAGACCACAAATAATATTTTGTCAAGGCCTCGTGCCAAGACACTAGTTTGTCTCGTGAGATCTACCGATGCATCGAGGAGCTGTAGCGGGCTCCACCCTTCACTTATTAAGTCCAATGCATTCCTCATATGAATAGGTTTAAACATATCATAAACCATAACATAATTGTATCACATAAAACATGCATAAGGAAACATAACATTTCCACATTTCAATCACAAGATATCAATACAACACATTGATATAATAAAAACACTTTCAAAACCATTTTCAATACCAAAATAATATAAAGTTAAAACTTTTTATTTATTTTTCATTAAAAAAAGTTATGGCTTCTAGAGGAAGCCGATACACAAATAATGGTCACGGTGGTAGAGAAGTCATTGTCGCCACATACATAAGACAAAAACATTCCTTTTGTCATTTAGTAAAAAGCTTTGTAAAAAAAATATTCCTTTTTGAATAAAAGTCAAAGTCAAAGGGGTTTATACGCCGTATAAAATAAAGTTGTGTATAAAATAAAATAAGCCTCAATGAAAGGATATTGAGATGAATACCCTTACAAAGATCATTTTTTTTAAATAAAGTACATCTATTTTGTGTATTCACTATAATTACACCTAAATAAAGTAAAAATACAATATAGGACATAATAATATCATAACATAATTTGAATGTAGGAGATTAACCCAAAGAATAGAAATTGGGTTAAGAAGTTCCCTTACCTCGTGTCTGACTTGACTCGATCGTTATTTAATCTCCTAAATAATAAACTAGAGTTAATTTCTATTTGCTTAAGAACATTTTTCATGTTCATTATTTCTTTTATATAACTTATTACCATGTTGTGAACATTATGTAATTATTTATGTTAATAACAGTCGTTTTGTCGATCTTTGGTACTTGAGTCAAAAATATACTTCTTATAATTACAAGTTGTTCATGTGGTGAAATATCCATTATATACAGAATTATATTCATGATTTAGATATCATATATAACATATATATCCAGTGTATACATGCATTTATAATATTAAATAACATTTAGAAGTAAGAAATGAAATGCACCGTTCATGGAGACGGTAAGCCGTACGTACGCATGAACACTACTTTCATTTCTATTTCATATTTAATGGGATGAACTTTTAATTATATAAAGGTATAATATAATTCCAATATAATATAATGTATAATACCATTTACTCCATCCTTTATACATCCCACATATGGAATTAACGATTCCAATCACTTTGAGGGGGCGGTAGTCCGCACTTCCTAAAATGAAATTATCGCGTTTACCCATAATGGAAATCATATAGTATGACACAAATGAGAAATAAAAAAGCATAAGGAAAACATAAACATAATATATATATCATATATGAAAACATTGTCATCAAAATGTCCACCATTAGAGGTGTTAACATAATATTGAACAATCATCGTTTCATGAGACAGTATTTCACCACCCACAGAAACAGTATGTTCTTTAACCATTAGACGAAGGTGTGTGTAAGTGTAAACCATATAATTATCATAAGAACATCCTAGTATATTGTAGATACTGGTTTTGTTACAAAAGAAAGTAATAAAAAGAGTTTAAGTGGTTGGAGAAGCAAAATAAAACAAAACAACAATAGAGAAGAAATTACCATAAAACATGGTTACTCTTTTTGATTTGAGCCAAAGGCATCTTGGGAAGCCTTCTGCCCAAAGTGAGGCTTCTAGGAGTAAGAGAGGGAAGTTGGGAGAGTATTTGGGCAGAGTTTGGCTGAGCCAAATGGATTCAAAGTGTGAATAAGGTGGTACTGGTGGGGGCCTTTTATAAGAGGAGAGGAGGGGCACTATTGGAACGTAATAAAATGTTACTTTA
Organism: Viscum album; assembly: GCA_963277665.1. Taxonomy (NCBI): domain Eukaryota; kingdom Viridiplantae; phylum Streptophyta; class Magnoliopsida; order Santalales; family Viscaceae; genus Viscum; species Viscum album. The sequence continues at coordinate 340,614,434 of OY728152.1, read as the reverse complement.
TTATACAATGATTTTCGGATTCTAAAGGTCCCAAACTTATATAATTCGAGGCTACGGTGATAAGGGTTCTAAATCGACTCATACAATAGGTTTTGTACAAGTGTAAGTCTTATATTTTACATTATCTTTTCATTTTATTTAAATCGTTAATTAATGAGGTAATCACTACATCATCATGGTGTCATAAATAATTACATTTATTTAATGTCTAAAAATTATAAAAAAAAATATCATGATGTAGGAAATATTTTAGCTTTCTAATTAACATTTATAGTCAAAAATATTACTTGTATAACCCAATTTAAGAATTGTTTTTGTAAAACAACTCTTGTTTGTGACATTTTTATTTTAACATTAAATAAAATGTTTTTAATGTCATTTTCCTACCAAAGTGGCTCCATGGGGTCCCCAAGTTGACCCATGGATTTTCGTGGTCGGCCATGACTCATACAATAGGGGTAGGACAAGTTTAATGGTCATTTCATATTATTATAACATTATCTTTACCTTAAATTACACTAATTACCTTTAATCGTGATTACTTAAACTTAAAAGTTACTATTCACCAAAAATTATTTTAATCCCATTGAACCACATTTTACTTCCAAATGACAACCATGTATGTCTAATTTTTGAAAAACAAATCACAGAAGTGGTAATGTTTCATTTAAACAAAAAATCAGTTTCTTAACTACCACTTAGTGGTTTCACTATTCATCAAAAATTGAAGTTTTTCAGAACAATGCCAAATTTTCACCCTAAGCTATAATTGATATTCCGAATTCAAAAATGATTTATATTTTAGAAAATTCCAAACATATAAGTTGCATTAATTAATTTTATAATTAATTCCCACTGTCACAACAAATAGCGTGTTTTTAAGAAACAATATAAATCAAAAGATTGACAATTGTTTATGTCTAATTTCAATGTGAAATTAATTATAATGAACACCATTAGATAAAATGGTAAAAATATATTCTAATTATACTTTAAAACCACTAAATAGTATAATTTATCACTATAAATTATTTTGATTAAAAAATTTGTTTTTAAGTATTCTTCACTATTCATAAAAAAATTGTAAGTTCTCATAAAATTACAAAAATTTCATCTTAGGATAACATTCATATTCCGAATACAAAAACGAAGTCCATTTGGAAAGATAAAATTTATAAAATTTAAAAAAGTTGGTATTACTATTCATAGCGGCTACTTTGATTGGTTGTGGTGTGTGTTAGAACTCGAAGTTGCGTACAACACATACTACTGTATTATTCAAAGAGAAGTGTACCGTGGAAGCTTGGGGTGTTACAAAATAAATATTAATTTATGAATTCATTTTATGTAAATTTTCTTTTAAATAATTTTTCATTTTATAAAGTTATACTTAAATATTTATGACTTACAAAAATACCAACACCTATTTAATAGTTTTATAAATATTAATTTAATTATACTATGATATAATTATATCATTATTTAATTACTAGGATCCCTAAATTTTATTTATTATTTCATGGGTGATATTAAAATTCATTTTTTCATTTTACTATTCATAAGGTTCATATTACTATTCATAAGGGCAAGTTACTATTTCATCAATATAGGTTCCTTAACTTCTATAAATACCACTTATTTCATTCATTATTCATTTATAATGTTTTTATTGTGACATATAAGTGATTGTATGTGATTTATACTATATAAAATAATTATTAGAAGGGAAATTTAATTAATATAATTATAGTTTGTTGCACTTATCATGCTAAAATCCATTATAATTATGCTTTCCATAGTAGCTAAACATTATTATGAGAGTTAGAAAATGGATTTCAAGACCAATTTTATTAATGGAAACCTAGTTGAAGATTTATTTATAAAACCACCAAAAGGTTTCATGATACTAAAGGATGCCAATAAGGTGTTAAAGTTACAAAGACCATTTATGAGTCGGATCATGCTTCAAGATCATGGAAATTTTTTTTAATGATGACATAAGGAAATTTAGTTTTATAAATATTTAATGTGGTCCTTGTGTATATAAGTGGTTTATTAGGAGTGCAGTAGTTTTCCTAGTAGTATATGTTGATGGTGTATTACTGATAGGAAACAAGATACCAGTCTTACAGTTAGCTAAGTAATGGTCCAAAAATGATTCTTCATGAAAGACTTAGTTGAATCATCCTACATTATATGAAATAATACCTATTAATATATATCTAGAAGGATTCTGGGACTATGATAATGTATATATATTGATAAGGTATTGAAGAGACTCAATAAGGTACAATCCAATAGTGGATTATTTAGAACATCACATGGTATGCATCTCTATAATAAAAAAGTGTCCTATGAGACAAGGAGGGAGAGAGAGAGAGATAGAGAATGAGTAGAGTCCCGTATCCTTCTATGATAGGATCTAACATTTATTCCATGTTATGTGATAGAATTGATGTTTCATATTCCTTAAAGAGGGTAGGTAGTTATCAAGACTAGGAGAGAAACATTTTTTGGCTATAAAAATTATCATAAAGTAATTAAGGGTGTGGAGGATATGTTCCTTTTTTATAGAATGAATGAGGAACTAATTTTGATGGGGTACACATGTACACACTACTAGAAAATACCCTATACCAACTGTTTGAAACCGTTGGTATAGGACTCCAAACCATTTGTATATCCTATACCAACTATTTGGAGAACCGTTGTCTAGTGTGTCGTAGGGATAGTTCTATACCAACGGTTTTGGGAAAACTATAGGTATAAGTAATATGAAAAATCTATACCAACGGTTCCATAAAACCGTTAATATATGTATTTCAAAAAAGAAGCATTCTGATCCCTATACCTCCCGTTTATGATTGAACAACCTAACCACTAACCTAACTTGAATTTTGTGAACATAATTTCATAAATAAATATATGTATTATATTAAATATTTTAAATTTTGAATTATTTAATGTTCTCTGTAAGAATATTCCATAAAAAATACATGTAACTATACCAACGGTTCTAAAAACCGCTGGTATAGATTCTTTGATTTTGGGACCTATACAAATTGTTTTGGATAGACCGTTGGTATAGGGGGACCTATACCAACGGTTTGGGGAAAACCATTGGTATAGGGTCTCTATTATGGACCTAAACTAATGGTTTGGCCAAAACCATTGGCATAGGTCCATATAAGTAACCTATACCAATGGTTTCCCCAAACCATTGGTATAGGTCCCCCTCCCCCCTCGATACCAACTATTTGTCCAAAACCATTGGTATATGTCCAAATCAGGTATCTATACCAACGGTTTTGGCCAAACCATTGGTATAGGTCCATGTAAGTGAACTATACCAACGGTTTACCCAAAACCATTGGTATCGATCTTATTTCCAGTAGTGAAACTAATTTCCCAAAATATTAGAATGATCTAATATCACAATCGAGATATGTCTTTTTCATTAATGGAGGAGTTGTGAGTTGGAAGATCTCTAAGAAGCTAGTGGTTTACAATTCTATAGAAAAATATGAAATATATATACCCAAAAACCATTTATGAATGTGATTAATATAGTTATATAATAGTTAATGATAAGGTATATCATAAATCACGTAAAACATGTCAATTCCCATGAAATTATAAGATTTGATCTGGATATATCATATGGAATATGCATGACACTGTCTATGACTACAACAGAAGTCAAATGTTATGTGTTAACATTTGAGTGACTTTTCCACCCTGGTTATCATTCAATGAGTCATTTCATTAGATGAAATTCACAAGAGATTAATTCATTCGATAAATTCATGAAATTTTCATGGCATTCACTCATGTGTTATAACATAGGATTAAATCTAATATCAACCAAGAAGAATACTCAATGGATATAAAAATGGTCATTCGTCATGAGATAGTGAGAATGACAATTTTATAAAGCCTTGGATGACGTTCCCCTGCTTAAATAACGCTTCTCCTACCTCCTTTACACAATGAGGTGCTAAAATATCATTGAGGGTAGAGACTGCCACATGAGCATCGAGCAATTAAGAATATTATAGATACATCATGGAGAGGGGATGTTATTTGGTTTTCCATTATTTATCTTTATTAAACCCAAATGATGTTGGATGAAGATCGATGTTTCTAAAAATAATGGGGAATTGTACACTGGTTTGTTTTTTTCTCAATTAAAATATACATGGTTTCTATATTCTAGCATGGTTTGATCTTTCATTGGGTTTCTATTTTTATTCAATTGGCTTCACAAGTTTTATAAGATCCATTTGAAACCCAGTAATGTAATCAAATCATACCCTGTTTTGATATTCTTTATATCATATTTAGAAATTATGTTTTTCAAAATTTTATAAGTTGTTATATTCCTATCATAAAATAAAACTCAGATATTTTTTTGACTAGTTTAATCACAACATTTGATGTGGTGATATTGTAAGTAGTGACTCCATAAAAATACATTGGATTTATATTATTCATAGTGTATAAATCCCATATATGATATTATATGATATCACTTTAGTGGGTTTTAAAAAACATACCATCAAATCACATTCTTGATATCAATTAATATAATTTAATTTGATAGTCATGTTATTAGAGATGGTATGGATGTCAATCATAAATACAATTGATAGGGATAATAATTTAAGTGTTTTGGTTTTATTAGTGAAATCCTATGAATGATCGAGGATTTTAATATATCATTGATGAAGAAAAAATTCATTAAAATTAAATTATGAATTACGTCATATTATTTATAAATTGTTTATAAATGATGAGAAAATTATTTTTGGGATATTTATTAATTTATAATGTTTTTATAAATTAATTAATTATAAATAGATTATAATTTATTATTTAAATTTTTATGAAATATTTATTGAAAAATATTCCAAAATATTAAATGTTAATATTGAAATACCATTTAACAAATTATATGACATTCCTTATGAATTAGAAATAATTTTTTAATTAGTAATTTTAAGGGTAGTTTATAAAATGTTTATAAATTTAAAAAATAAGCCTAAATATAAAGCATTTATATTTTAAGACTATTAATTTTTTATAATACTTAATTTGGATTATTTAAACTAAGGTCTTTATTTGGGAAATTATTTAAACCACTTCAAAAAAATTTTGATGATTGAATTGATCAAGGATTAAATAGTGTTATGTATTTGATATTTATTTTATTTAAATAGTTTACTTAAAATAATTTGAAATATAAATTGTCTATATTTTATGAAATATCATATATTTAATGTAAAAAAATTATACATAATTAATAATATAAAAATTTTATATTATGAAATGATTATAAAGTGTTTATATTCATGATTATGGATTGTCTATAATAATTAGATAAAATTATAAAGTGTTTATAATTAGATTTAAATTTATTAATTGTCCATAAATTTTTATTTTATGACCCCTCATCCACTGGTACCCCTCCTGGGAAAATAATAAATAGAATGAGTGACCATCATGTCCCACCTCCATTAGGCCCTGATTTTGAGACTAGCAGTGAGTGTATAAATGCATACATTGGTAACAATTACAATCTAATATCCATAGATCATAAAATAAAATCACTAACCAATCCACCATAATTGTAAATGATATAAACCAAAATCCCATACAATAAATATCCCATAATTCATGAATATAAAACTGATACAAATGTCTCCAAGAGAAAACATTACCAAAACAAAATTCTTTGGCAGCAACCAAAACAAACCATGATTTAGGCTAGTATTATACAACTCGGTCAACAATAAACTTATAGAAACCTAAAAAATTAATTTATATATATAGGTTGGAAATAACATTTAGACTTAGTAGGATCATACAAAATTTCTCTTAGGAAAAAGTGAAAAGCGCATACTAAATCCCTGGTAAAAAAACAATAAAACTAACCACCACCTAAAAAGGTCAACTAATCTTCCCCTAAAATATCATTAAGGATATATTACAAAATAACTCATCCAATAGTAGTAAATTAATATCAAAATAATGTATATAAATCCACCACCTAATCAATTTTCATTTATTTTTCCACTCACACCCAATGTGAAAACATCATTTGCTCAAAGACCTTCTATATCCACCAATTATGGAACCAACCGTATATCATATCTTATAGTACTAATATAATTTCACATCTCATAGCACCAACCATGAACTCATATTTCAACAAAGGTAGTAGGTTATCATGAAAACATTGGAAACCAACCATTTTCCCTCCCCCAACCATGCATAACCCCCACCACATATCTCATCATCCACCACCAGTATCACAAAAAGGTAATGTTAAAGGAAGAATGGGGAGAGGGGTAGTCATACATACATATCCTCTTCATCCTAGATGTTATAGGCAAACACCATTAGGGTATTTGGGTGTCAGTCCGGTTACCTGACCCAGGTGGGGTGTGCGATAAAACACAAGAAAATATATGTATATAATAGTATCACACAAGACAACACCTATGGGTTCACATATGAAAAACCTACCAAAAATAATTGGAATACTACAAAATATCATACCACTAAGTGATACCTATAATATAGAATAAAAAATATTCATCACACAAAAATGGGCTACAACTTGAGTTCTATTTTCTATTATAAATTCAACCATCATCCAACAAGATTTATTAATTTAGTTATTAGTTTAAATTCATACTAACAAATTATTTATCCATAACCAAATTTATTATACATCAATATTACTATTAAATTGCTACTGAACCACTACCAAGAAACCATTATTTCAAATTTCCAAATCAAAACCAATCCCACCAAACCATAAACAACCAAGGACACCAAGTCATAGATGGCTAGGTCCGCCAAGCTATACTCAACCATAGTCACCAATCCACACACATCAGGTCAACTAAGTCACAGACATCAAGTCTTGAAAAAATATGAATTTTTAAAATAGAAATTTCATTTAATGGTTTTATGTAATTAACCATTTAATGGGTGTTCTAAAATAAATCCATCACTATAAGGCATAATCCTATAACAAGGATATAGCGTGAAATAACATCAATAACATTAAGAAAACTGGTAACCATATGTGCATCACACCATTCCCTTATAATTTCATTATTCTAGATTATTATATTTATTATCCCAATTAACAGAATTCAAACAAGGGAAACAAAAATCATGTTAATCCCATAAATACACATAAAAGGGAGAGAACTCCAATCCCTGACCTAAAGGAAGATTTCTGATTTGTTGTGTAAAGCCAGAGTATGAGAGGATAAACCATGGGGACACAACCAAAAAATTATCCTCGAATCAATCTGAAACTTAATGAGGTCTCATTAAAATAAAATCCCAAAAAATCCCCAACTCAAAAATATATATACATTGTCAAACCTCTAAAGAAACGAAGAAAAACCTTGAGTGGAAGAGAATAATAAAATTCTTGAAATCACTGGTATTGAACCACCAGAAGCTTAAGATGAACACCAAAGATCAAAAGATGTTAGGGGTAAAAAATTTGACTATAAATCAACTAAATTTTTATATAAATGAAGGGATAATTAGGTATATTATAGGGAGGATATAATTTATAGACAACCTAGAAAGTTTCCCATTTATAGCATGAATGGCTAGTTCATACAGTGAACCTCACATGGTTTAAATCATCCTAAAAACAATGTGCTCGATTCAAAAAGCATAGGTGATGTTTCACACCATGAATAAAAATTTAATGTTGTGATTTCTTCGAATACAAAACCACTAAAAATTCTACCATGAACATTCATGACCTGAAAAACATTTCACACCCTAAATCAGACCTGAGAATAAATTCCATAAACAAGTTTTGAATACACCATGCAGAAAATCATTCATACTATGAACCAATTATTCCAAGTGTAAATAACAACCTGTAGTTTTAAATTTAACTCCAACTCTCCCCCCCATTCCTCAAACCCATATCAAGGATCCCAGTACCCAAAAAATACAAAGTATGGGTTGGAAGTGTCCAGGTCACTATAGTTTATCTCATGTTTAAATATGTGAATTTTTAAATTATTTTAAATTTTATTCTTTGATAATTATTCATTTTTATAATTTTTTTTAGGAAATATGAATATTATGTATGTAATAATTTATGTGATAAATAGATTCTTATAAATTTTCAATCCTTACATTACATGATAGTTATAGTTACATAAGATTATGTTATCATATACCTTCACCATAGATTTTAATAAAATTTATTATATTTTAATTAGTTTTCAGATATAGTTTATATATATTAGGAATTAGAATTATAATGAATTTGAATCTATCATGAGTAAAGTATCCCTGAGCATAGGTACTTTAGGTAAGACATCCCATTATCCTGGAGGCATATTCCTTGTTCTAGAAAGGCGGGGTTTATCTAGATGTGTCTTCACGCTTAAACATATTGATATTTTAAATTTCATATAATTATAAACCTTTATATGAAATTTTTCATGCACTTTATGCATGAGAAATATTTAGATATGTGTAAATATTTTTGGATTATATTTTTGAATGAATAACACAAATTGTGGGTTATGAAAAGAGTTTCACATTAGTATGGATTGAACATATTAATTTGGTGGATGGAATAGGGATTCCAAAACTAAATTGTTAGAATCATGTATACAAAAAAGGTAATAACATGAGATAAGATGGTGAAAATTAAAACCCCTTTAAAATACTATGTTTTATATTTCTTCCAAAGTAAACATGTGTTAATACCTCGATAATTCAACTGTATAGGTTCTACCAAAGCATGGTTACCATTAATTTTCTTATGTAAGGTATGGTGGAAATGGATAACACTAAGAGTTAGGTAAATAAATTCCATTTTGAGCTTTAAGTTTCACTTAGCTGGTAAAACCTAAGAGATAGGATAGTAGATGAATTGATTTGAGTTAATATATTTAATAGATTGGATAAAAAGTTATCTACTCAATTATCCAATAGTAATAAATGATATAATTGGGATGATTCCCTACCTAAAAAAAAGTTTTGAGAGGAAATCCAATGTGAACTCATTTCTTAGTGAAATATAAATCTTGGAACAATAGTGGATATAATGAATTTAAAAGGGTATATCATTATAGTGGGTTCTCATTTAGTAAAATTATTTATTAAGTGTTTGTAAAACATGATACTCATATGATAAAATCTTCTACTGTAGATAAATAGAATCATCGTCACCAGACATAGCTATGAGATCAATCCATTAGGATGGAGAATCTTAATGTAAGAAACTCCTGTGATTGGTAACTTAAGAAGACTTATTAATTAAGAAGAAATTCTATATGCTATAACAATACATTCATGAGTAACCAAATATTTATGTTATTCAATATTTTTATCTATATGCTTATGGGAATCATATAATGATTCACTTTGAGTTTCAAAGGTATGAGATGTGAAATGACATAAGTAATTTTTAGTCTTTGCTCGTATATTCAATATGATTGGTTATGTTAGTGATAATCAATATTATTGAGTATTTTAATGACTTGGTGAGACTGAGGATTTCCTATAAGGATTATTATAGTTTGGTATTTCATACCATTTTCATTGATGGAAATTTTATAATATTGTGAGTGAGTTCAAGAAAATTTTACATGATATTATCATGGTATTTAGAATAGATAATTTAGTAATATAATGACTAGGGTATCATTATATATGGATAATACAAGTGGGTAAAAGTTCAAACTATAAAAAAAAAGTAAGTTGGAGAGTCCAATAATGTTTCTGAAAGTAATAATTCATGGTTATTGAAACCTAAATGTGAAATAAATAAGGAAGGAGTTATGATTTCATAAGATGAAATTGTTCAAGATACCTGAAGGGGTTTGTGAAACTCCATGAAATTTCCTTGTCATGTATCAGTGTTATAGAAATTAATTATTTTATTATGAAAGGTATATAATATCAAATGTATAATTCAAAAATTTGATAAATATATGTGAGTTTACAGTCAAGGGAATAATTTTTAGAGCTTATTGTTTTCATTCAATTGATGAAGTAACGAGTTATTACATCAAATAAATTTTATGTTAAGAAATATATCAAGATCATATGACTCTAAATAAATGAGACATAAGTTATCTAATTTATCTTATATGATAAGAGAGGATTTTTTAATAAATTGATGTTATTAATAATATTAGATAATGTATTCTATACACATGGTTTTTGTAACGTCCCGACCTGGAAGCCACTAAACCGGTGCTCCGAGCTGATTCGCCAGAAGGCCTAAAACGTGCCTCCCCATACACCAGAGGCTCCCAACTAGAAGTGAGGGCCTAGGGTGTCATAGTAGGGAGACTATTCCCTCATATCAGAGTAAGAAAACAGCGGTAATAACTAAGTATCATACACAGCGGAAAGTAAACAGAGCCTGAAAGAAGTAAACAACAGAAATAGAGTAAGTTGTCATAGTAAAATGCTGTAAAAGACCAAACAGCTATCCAATACAATACCACACTAGTCACCCACCAGGACGACCATATAGATACAAGTTTAAAAGAAAGTAAAACTAAAAGTACATTGATATGCTACTGACTCTGAGCCAATCCACGTACCCGATCTCCAAACATTGTCGAACTGTAGTAGTCTGATCTGTAGAACCGCTTGAGCAGCTCTGCTCGATCATGCAACACTAGGCCTCAGCCATACCCACCATGCACCTCATGATCAACCTAAAAATCAGCCATAAAGTCTACACGTACATTGAGGTGTATGTGTAGGGGTGAGAAATAATCTCAGTAGGGATCCCCGATAAGAAACCTATAACTTTGCTGCTAAAAGTGTATGCAATAGAAACATGCTCAGCCTAGCTGGAACACAATAAAGGAAGTAAACCATACGTGCAACCACAGTCGAACTCAGGGTATATAATCCCTGCCAACTGGGCAAGTTCCACCATGGATGTCCATATATATGTACTTACATATGTATAGTCCCATACCTATACACATATACATAAATATGAATATTCATGATTAGGTGATTCAAATTACAAGAAACAACATCATCAGTCGATCATTGGAACCATAGGCCTGATCTCCTAGACATCATGTGCAAGGGAATTGAGCTGGACATCGTTCCACTCATGCTGTGTATCATTAAGTCAATCTCTGGGTCCGTAATACCATTGACATATACCTGCTTCGGCCAAAACTGGAAATATATCTATGGACAAGTTAACCAAAAACAAGTAACCAGTTCAATATAATTCAATTCTGAGTTTCCCTGATACTTGGCCTCGACCGGCCATCTCTTATACCAAATTCATGGTAGAAACCACAACATGCTATCAAACAATCAAGAAAAAACCAATGCCTAGCCTGTGATGTAGCTTGGTACGTTCAACAGAAGAAATCGCCATAGTGAATATCCCCAGTAACTACTATCCTCAGACATGTGAATCCTTTCCCTCAGGCGAACATGAACAAAACCCTCAGGTGATTTCCATCAGGCATAACAAATATTCCCCTTAGGCGTACTAAGTGTCACCAACATGCACAGAATCTATTGCCCACAGGTGTGAAAGGAGTTTCCCTCAGGCTAATCAATGCTTCCCTCAAGCTAAACAAGAACTGCCCTCATGCATGAGAAACGTTTCCCTCAGGATAAATAAACAATTTCCCTCAAGTGAAACAAAAAACTTCCCTCGGGCTAAATAAAATACTACCCTAAGGCATTCCAATGGAAATCAAGTAACCGGGCCGAGCCCAACATACAAAAAAGAATTTATATATGTTTCCTCTCAAGAAAACTCAATGCACAACGTAATCATGGCATACCATCAGGTGTCCTGTCCAAACGACTAAAGAGAGGAACACATGCCCAAGGTGATCCTGGATCCAAACAATGATCCCAAACAGCAATTTAAACTTATTATTAGATTATCTACACAATTTTAGATATCTTTTCAGGAAAGGCCTCAGCCATATCACACCCCAATCATGACTTCGTAGCACAATGGTACACAAAAACACACAACAGTTGGAATTTAAACACCAGACCACCTACTACTCTGGAACACAAGGCAATATAGGCATCCAAACAAATAGGAAGGTACCTCACATCAGGCTCAACAGCCACAAACCAGGAAGCACATCCGGTAACCACTACAGCATCAACAACCCATGTGAGATATAAAAAACAAGTGAGGGTGGATAAACGCCCAATCCAACACTAAAAACATAACCCCACGAGATTACTATTTTGGCACAGGTTCTAGATGACACCCAAACACCTTCTCTACCCAAACCTGATGTAACAACTCAGGTCGGTCAAACAACGGGAGCCCGCTGGGTCCCACAAGTAAAACACTAAGGAGTCATCCTACTATGGATCCTCCAGATAACTAGAGAGAAGGAATCCTACACGGGATCCTTAGAAATAGGAATCCTACATAGGATCCTTGAATGAAGAACAAAAGAGAAAACCCATAATAGGGTTCCTCTCACAAAGAAAACAAGAGAGAGTTCCTACAAGGACTCCCTAGTTCAGCACACAAGCAAGGCATCCCTCAGGGGACCCTTAGAAGCATCCGGTCTCACGGCCGCTTAGGCCAGAAAGGCACGTCTCACAAGGGGAACGTCATATAAAAAATTGGTTATGGAAGATAGATCACAGGTCATCTCTTATTAAAGGTCTCAACTATGTTGGTCCGAACACCCAACTTATCCTACACGCCAATTCTCACTCTCAGGTGACAACTGAACTCGATAACTGGAGGAAGAACCCCTCAATTTAGATAAAACCCACCAAAAACTAATTTATATGACCTCTAAATGTCAAAATAATTCCACCATCATGATCTACGTTAAACAATTCTCAGAATACACTAATCACACACCCAATTTTGACTTCCAGAGCATAAGATAGCCCAAAATTACCAAACTGAAGCAGTACATGGCCAGAGTACATGGCCAGAGTACATTGGGCTTGCCTATAAAATAGTTAACGGTGTGTACATTACTGTACACGGCGTGTACAATTCATAAAAAGCCACACCGTGTGCTTTTTCACTAAAACACATGCCCAAGTACCACTAAATGGCGTGTACTTTACTGTACACGGCATGTACTTCAAAAAAACCAATGTTCCATGTTATATTCCACACGGCCAGCCACACAGTCACCCACTACACGGTGTGTACTCAAAGTACATGGCATGTACTTAAGATAACTTCATCTTCCCTGAACGGGAAGAACACACGGTCTGTTCCCCTAGAACACACGCCGTGTATTCTAGGTTTTCTGATGGGAAATCCCTAAAAACGCCTGATTCACCCGTTTTCGCCCTCAAAACAACAGATAGATCCCCATGGGCATAAAAGCAAGAAATATAAGGCTTTAAAAACTTAAAAAAACTTTTTTAAAGGGGATCTATGTGGAAAACACAAAAACCCTTACCTTTGGGCGGAAACCTTCGAAGCCTCGGTTGATTTCACGGTCCACGGATGTCGCACGCCGGCTCAGCGCATCGAGGGCTTCAAATCGGTACCCCTATTGCCTCCCAACTCTCCATATTTCTCAATATCCGAATCCCCCCATGGGACACATCCGAGGAGGAGCACACATGGAGCGAGCGCAAGGAGGAGGAGGAAGGAAGAGAGAAATGAAAAGAAGAAAAGAAAAGCAAAGGAAGAAAAAGGGGTCCGGGCCGGCCCCAGCGCCCGACATGGGTTTGTGCCTTCTCTAGGATAAAATCTCCATTCCGAACATAATGTTGCATATGGAATATCAATCCGATGATCCATTTAGAAGTTATTGCCTAACGAACCTACATGAATAATTTTATATTTAATTTAATAATATTAAATATTAAATATTCCGCCAAAATTCAAACAGCTCAGAATTCCTCCAAACTGATGTCCAACGGTAAACTCCCTTTTCCGGGACCAACAGAGATGTCATTAAAATTATCCAAGATCAGAAGGTAGGGGAAATTGATCATTTTACCCCTCATGAGCATCCAATAGAAAAAATTCAAATTTCTGCTCAAAACTACAGTCCGAAAAAAAACAGGTTCTTACAGTTTTGGATTTATCAGATTCTATAACATGTTTTGAAAATGTTACATGGATAAAATTATTTTATCTGGGATAAAATTTTTATCCATTTTTTTGTTAAAATATGAGGTAAGAAGTTCCTACCACACATAAGTGGTATATTTTAAATAATAAAGACTTATTTTTAGAGAATATTACTCCAAACACAAATAAAATCATATTTGATGTGGAAACAATAGTTTATTTTTTTAATATATTTAATAAAATTAAGTAAGAGTTATTACCTAAATTCAAATTAGTTTGTGTATCTTAACATGATATTATAAAGATAATATAGTTTCTAAGAGTCAAGTTTGAGTATGTTTGAACATTGAAAAGATCAATGTTAACAAATAATTGATTATAATCATCTAAAATTAATTTGTTTCATCTTAATATCCTTAATATTTTGGGATATTTAATAATGAATAATAAATTTAAATAGGATAATTTATTTACTATGAGAAATTGAATATAATTATTTCATAAAGGGTTATTCTAGTAAAAATAAAAAAATGAATGTCACTTCATTCTAATAGAGTTAAAGATGTTCTGGTAAGTAATAATATAAATAGTTGCATTAATTTCCATAATATCTCAAGGAAAAGGTTTTATATAAAGGGTTCCAAGGATGGTGATGTTATGCTTAGAAATTTTTATAAATAGAAAATGTAATATTTTATGTTATATAGTTAAGGATTTTTAATATGTTTAAGGATTTGATCATTGGAAATATGATTCATTAATCTATTCATTATTCAAACTTCATTTCTTCATAGATGGTACTCGCTAAAGAGTTCAGTGTGATGGTTTTATTAGGTGGTCACATAAATATGTGGTAGGAATTTCATATTTATGTAATGAGTTAACTAAATCCTAGAAAGTGAAGTAAACATAAGTTTGATATAGCTATCTAGAATATATTATATGTTAGACAAGTAATTATATAATGTTTTATGAAGTGTTCCTTAATGTTTTTAATAATATAAAATGCATTATATGAATGAAATGCCAACTTTATCATTATAACACATTGGTTAAATATATGTATATATAGATATACATTTCATGATGTGAACCTATAATTGACCTCTTTATGGTTGACTTTGAGTAATCCCTAATCAATATTTGTAATGGACAATTACAATTTCTAATGAAATTTAATTTTAGAGAGAGTAGTATTCTTGTATATAGATACATAATATGCTCATGGGACACAAAAAAAAAGTGTTTTTGTGAATTAGATGTCCAATTATGTATACCAAATGGAGTATCTTACTTTATGTCTTTGGTAAACTAGGGGTATAAGGATCACATTTAGAGTCATCCTTTCCTGGGGTTAGAGGGATACTTATCATGGGAATCTTCATACTTTTATAATTTTCTTATGCAAGCCTTGAAGTTTAGATAATCATGGGTGGTTGGATATGTTTGTAATCATGTTTTTTATTTCAGTTCAATCAATATGGGGTTTATCCACTTGTATGATGAGTATTCCATCTAGTACCTCAATTGAGATAGACTTGGGAGTGTGATACCAGGCCTAAATGTTAATTTGGATATCTTTATCTATTTGTATAAGAGGCATGTGATTTTTTAATCCATAAAGTTTAATTTCATGTGATGTATTCAATGACTTATTCAATCTACACTTGGAGATTTTATAATATATGAGTTGTCTCTGTGGGATTGACATACTTAATGTCACATGGCCACTCGATGTCTTATACAAAGTGAATGTATAAGAATGAATGCTAGCATGTGATGCAATTAGTGTACATGGGTATAAATATACATGTTTCTAATGGATATCATATCAAATCCCTTTATAGCTTGAGAACTAATGATGACTTTATTGAGGCCAATGTTTTCTTACATTTTTGAATCTAAAGATTCATATTTGTTTTCCACTCTACCAAGAATGATGTGCTCAAATTTTGTGGTTTACTGAATGGTGATTGAGTTTGGATTAGTGAGATACTCTAAAGTGTTTTAGGGTTAATCCAAAAAAATAGGATGGTTATTCACATGGTATTGAATATGATGTAAAATACTATGAAGTTTATGATATCTCTCCAAAAGTGTTTTGGAAGATATACATAAGAAATTTTGGATATGGTTTCATAATCTATTATATATGATATAATATAAATTGAAATGGAGAAAAGTATATATCGATTTAGTGAAAGTGGTAAATTGAAATAGATATCCCCTAGAACCATTTACACATGTGATTCATATGGTTACATCATATTTAATGATATGGTATATCTCAAATCATGTAATGTAACGACCCAACGTTTTATCAATGGAAATTCCCTTCTTATAATAATGTCACACAAAATCACATTAGTAAACACAATACCACATCATGATTAAATTAACAAATAAATAAAATGTGACCATTATAGCCTAGCCATTAAATATAATTTTTCCACTTATGTGTTATGAATATCAAAAATCAGACATAAACAATTGTGATCTGTAAGATATTTGGAGTCTGATAAGACAAACTTATTTTTTTGGTGAATAGTAACTTACCCTTATAAATAGTAATATGATCCTTATGAATAGTACATCATCCATGTGAATAGTAATCATACCAATTATAGTATAAGTAAAATTTATCCATCTTATAAGTGACAATATGATATAATTATATCATAGTATAGGTAAAAAAAATATTTTAAAAATTATTAATTAAGTGTTGGTATTTCTATAAGTCATAAATATTTTATGATTAATTTAAAAGAAAATTTATTTTCCAAAAATGTATTCATATATTAATATTTTTATGTATTATGATTTTAAGGTAATTTTATTAGAGCATAAGTAATTCTTCAAAGTATTATAAAATCAGTTATAATTTTAAAATTTGTATTTTTCAAGTTAATAAAGAATTTAATAAAAAATTAAATTACTCATATTTAGAAAATTATTTTAATAAAATAGAGTTAATTTTTAAATTCTACACATTGAAAAATTGTTAAGGTTAATTTTTGTGATTTTTTTGAAATACTTGAATTTTGTGAATAGTAAAATATGATAATTTATGATAAATGCTAAAAACCTGAATTTTTTAGTCATGATTGAGTCATGGATGATGTAAGTGGACATTATTTAGAACTCACATGCACTATTTTGTGTATTTATTCACAATAATCCTCACTATTTCTTGTATTTAGAAAAATAATAAACTAATGGTTAAAATAATAAGAAATGACCCCTCTCCTCCACTATAAATACCACCCCTCACACCCTCTTCTCCTCACACCTATAAAGCTTTGATACATTCCAATATTCTTCCCAATATTCTTCCCTAGTAACTCCCCCATGACCAATATCTTATGGTCTCATCAAAATACCAATCCTAGGTTCCTTGAGGAGGATCTCAAGAGGAGAATTCATGAGGTAAATCCTGTCTCTTTTCTTATAATTTCCTTTCAATTTCAGTTTATTTTCTCATTATCTCCCCACTTCCCTTCATATAAATAGAATTATAACTCCATTAACTTGAATATACTTTAATTATATCATTTTAATTGAATATCAAACATTAAACTCCTCCATCTCTCTATTTCATCTTAAAAATGAAATTGTCGCCCATGATGTGTCAATTTACCGACACTGTGGGCGATGCACATTCATTTTACTTAAACATATTAAAGGATGGTAATAAGACCATTAAATGGTTAAAAATATATTTTAAATTTTATTTTATAACCATTTTTATGTTCTATATACAACTTATAATCATAATACTAAATGATAAAACAATACGAGATCATAGCGTTCGAAAAACCACCGAAATTAACCTAAAACAATCATCATTAAATTTTATCTAATAAATCATCCTCATGGTATATAAAAAATACTTTGTAAGATCATTTAAACTTATATAACATCATTAAAAAAATATAATAACAATTTTGTATGCTCAGTGTCATTATAAATGAACTTCCATTCATGAATACAAATTGTACTGATCAAGGAAATCATGAAAATAAATCCTCCCAAACAATGAAATCAAACTATATAACTCATCCAAATGCCCATAATAGAACATTAAAACCCCATAATGAATCATATAAATGTATAAAATGTTATTTTGTTGTTAATTAATGAATATAATGTGATTATACATGATATTAATCTGAACGAAGCCTTTAAAAAAAGGTAAGGGGAATTATTGAAACCAACTCTATTTCTTTGGTTTTTTCCCTCATTCACTCCATTTTCAGTAATTTTATTCCTTAAAAATCATTTATTAATCATTATATTAACTTTTATGGGGTATACATGTTTTATACATCAGTTTATTACAAACACATTATTTTCCAAAAGAACTCTTCTTTCAAAAAAAACAGACCTTTTACTTCTCAAGATTGTTTCCTTCACCCAAGGTTGGAAATTCATATATCAGGTATATTATTCCCTATTTCATTTG
Organism: Viscum album; assembly: GCA_963277665.1. Lineage (NCBI taxonomy): Eukaryota > Viridiplantae > Streptophyta > Magnoliopsida > Santalales > Viscaceae > Viscum > Viscum album. The sequence continues at coordinate 340,595,889 of OY728152.1, read as the reverse complement.
GGAACCCATAGTTTACAAATTTATTCTTATGAAATGAAACCCATTCCTTTAAATGGGTTATTATATGTTCAATATTGATATATGTTCTATGTGGAATTCATGATAATGTAAATTTTGTGATGTGATGGGTGTTCCCAGAATTATACATTGCTCTGATGCATTGGCTAATCTGAAGAACCTCATGAGTATAGTGAAATATTCAGGAACATGATGATATCTTTGTTCACAACTATGTGTGGTAGTTTACCACTAAGACATGATGTTTCATTTTTATGCATTGACACATTCTAAGTCTTTTCTTAATGCATCATCTCATGATTATGATCTTATGACTTTGTTTTGATGATAATGATTATGATCAACCCAAGTTATATTTTTTCATGTTCTTATCTATCCTCTTATTGGGATTTTAGGTCACCTATTGTTTATGTATAACCTCAGTTGAATACTTGTACTAAGGAGAATTCAAGGTCCATTAAGAAGATAGAGAAGAGGTAATTAAATAAATGTTTATGTTTATGTTATAAAAGTTATGTATGGTCCTATTTTTTCCAAGACACTGAACCTCTGGATCTTATTTGTGTAATGATTTTCTGTTTTGTATCTTTAAAATGATGTAATAGTAGGGTAATAAAAGTTAAGGTCACTATAGTTGCTATCAGAGGATGGTTTAGTTAATTTGGTAATTAGGATTAGAGAACCTTAATGAAAACCTTTAGTATGAGGCTAAGTATAAGTAAGCACCCAAGATGCATTTATAAACATAGGTATCCCACAAGATATGTCATTATACTTAATTTCACAAAAGTATAAATTATTTATTCATGACTTATTGACTCATGTTATGTTCTAGACTTTTATATTTTAGAAAATGGTGGGAACCATGAGAAACCAGGCCAACAACTCATGAGAGGGACAATGCAGTGATTTCCCAAACGACATCCCCAATACTTTGGGAGGTGGAGTTTCAAATTTCATGGCGATACTTACCCAGCTATCTCAGGTTATGAACAATATCCTATTAATGTGGAACTTCCTCCTTCACCAAATAGGGAGAAATTGTCTATCGAGTGTTTTATGCGGAAACGACCACCAATGTTTAGTGGATCTTCTGAACCACTAGTTGCAGAATAATGGGTTAACTTGATAGGGAAGATCTTTTATGTGCTTCACTTTTCTGATGTGGAGAAGTTTAATCTCAATGTTTATCATCTAGATGGATAGGTATATCAATGGTGGCATTTTATTAAGAACACCAAGTCAAGGGATGAAATTTAAGAGATGGAGTTGTAATACTTTAAGATAATTTTTTTAAATAAGTGTTTTTCTCAAAATATTCAAACTAATATAGAGAGAGAATTAATAGAGATAAAGAAAAAGGAAGGAGAATTTATCATATCCAATGAAGAAAATTTCACAAGGCTTGAAAGGTATGCTTTGGGTTTTGTTATCAATAATGATATAAAAATTGATAGATTATTTAGTGGTTTAGAACCACACCTTCAAAAGGTTCTTGTAATTATAGACTTTGGGAGTTATGGAGAAATTTTTCTATGTGATTTCAAAGTGAATATGGAGTTCATATAATGTTCCCATGGATATGGTGATATGAAAATAAATATGGAGTTTCAATCCGGAGGATCTAATAAGAAAGGTGGAAAGAAAAATCAACCTCCCACGTGTTAAAAATGTGGGAAGAAGCATCATGGGAACTGCCTCAATGGGATAGTGAAATGATTAATGTTTGGTAGATAAGGACACAAAGCTCATGAATGTGGAAAAGACATGAAAATGTAGGATAATGTAGGGGAGGAAAGGAGAGCACCACCCATGGTTCAATGCTACAACTATAGGGAGAAAGGGTACTATGCAAGATATTGCACTGAACCTTGAGTCCTTGAGGGAAATCAACATCATCAGCCTCCAAAGCCAAAAGAGATAGGGAAAGATTATTGCATAACTACTGCGGAAGTGAAACAAGAGAATGAATTCATACAAGGTACACTTATTTTTCACACAATAATAGAAAAAGTATTATTTGATTCTAGTTTTATGCATTCCTTTATATCTTTCAAATTTTCGAGAACTATTGAATTGAAGCCCCAAAACCTTGAAGTAGAGATATTTATAAAAATTCCTAGTGGTTAAATCATTGCAACCCAAGAGTTGGTAACTTCACCTATTGGTGAATGTGGGAAGATTCTTCCAGAAAATCTATTTATGCTTCCCTTAGTGTAATTTGATGCTATACTAGGGATGGATTGGTTCTCTTTATATAGAGAACATATAAACTATTGGGAAAAGGAAATTTATATTCATATTCTAAACCATCCCATGATCCTCTAAAAATTCCAGTAATATTATAAAAATCCTTTAAAAAATCCTTCAATGGTATGAAGAGGAATACCTCACTCAAATGGTTGACTCAAAGGATGTTATCCACCGTGGGGAAATTCCCATCATGGGGGAATACATTGATGTATTTCCTAAAGAGTTACCCAGACTACCCCTGGATCATGAGGAAAAGGTCCCAATAGAACACATACCTAAAGCTACACCTATCTAAAAGGTTCCCTATAGGATGGATCTTATCTAAATAGAGGAGCTAAAGAAGCAGCTACAAGAGAATTTGTAAAAAGGGTTCATACGCCATAGTGAATCACATTGGGGTGCACCAGTTCTCTTTTTCAAGAAGAATGATGGATCAATGTGGCTGTGTATCGATTATCGGGAACTCAAAAAGATTACCATAAATAGCAAGTATCCCATTCCAAGGATTTATTACATTTTTTATTAGTTGAGAGGATCTTGGTACTTCTCAAAGGTGGATCATCATTCTAAATATCATCAGCTAAAGGTGAAGAAGAATGATATTTATAAGACCACCTTCCATACAAGTTATGGGCCCTATGAGTTTTTGGTGATGCACTTAATACATAATAACGCCCCAAAAATATTCATGTATTTGATGAATAAATTCTTTATAAATTATCTTGAAAAATATTTGGTAGTTTTTATTGATGGCATTCTCATCAACTTCTTGATAAAGGAGGAATATGAAGAACATCTAATAATTGTGTTTGTGACATTGAGGAAGGATAATTTGTGTTCATGTTTTATAAAGCCTGACTTTTGGATGAATTAAGTCACATTCTTTGGATATGTGATCACAAGTGAGGAAATTTTTATGGACCCTTCAAAAATCAAGGTAATTGATGAATGACCCAAACCCTATAGTGTCAAATAAATATGTATTTTTCATGGATTAATAGGGTATTGTCGACATTTTACAAGAAATTTCTCACGAATGATAAGTTTTCTAAATAAGTCATAAAGGAAATGGGTAAAGTATATCTAGAATAAAGAATGTGAGGAAATATTTAAGGAGCTAAATAAAAGGCTTATCACTACACCTATACTCACATTACCAAAAAGTGGAGAATGTTTTTTGATATAAAGTGATGATTCCAAGAAAGGATTCGGATGTGTACTTATGGAAAATAATAATTTGATAGCCTATACCTCAAGAAAATTGAAGATCCATGAGTAAAACTACCCTATGCATGATCAATAGAAAGAAGTTGTGATTTTTGCCTTGAAAATATGGTGGCATTACCTCTATGGTGATAAATGTGATATATATACCAATCACAATTGCCAAAATTATATATTGACACAAAAATATCTCAAAATGTGTCAAAGGGGATGGTTAGAGCTAATCAAAGACTATGATTTCTCTATCCGCTGTCATCCTAACAACGCAAACAATGTAGCTGATTCTCTTAGTAGAAAAGAACCTACTGCTCTATTCGTGTTGTGGCTTGAGAAAGAATATATCTTCTTGGACATGTAATGGATGGATTTGGAAATCATAATAGTAGTGAATACATCATAACTTTCCCAAATAATTTCCCAAACATCTATCCAAGAGAAGATTAAAGAGGCAAAAAGGGATGATATGGAGTTAAAAAATAAGGTAAAGGAAGTAAAGGAAGGGAAGTTTTAAGAGTTCCATATCATTTATTATGGTTTAATTTGGATTGGAACAAGGCTATGTGTGCCTTCATCACCCAGGATAAAGAATGAGCTATTGGACAATGCACACTGCTCAACATTCTTTATCCATCCTTCTAGCACCGAGATGTACCGTTATTTCCAAGAACACTTCTGGTGGGATAAAATGAAGAAGGAGATTGAAAAATATATATCAAGGTTCTTGATATGTCATCAAGTTAAAACATGGAGGAAAGTACAAAGGGATGATGCAACCATTGCCTATACCCACATTGAAATGGGATAATGTCACCAGGGACTTTGTCACAAGTCTCACGAAGACATCTAAAGAAAATAATTCAATATGGGTTATGGTGGACCGACTCACCAAGACTGCTCAATTTATCGTTATTCAGGAAGATCTATCTCTTGAAAAACTTGAGAAGATATATGTGATGGAAGTGGTGAGACTTCATGGGGTTCCACTCTCAATTGTCTCTGTAATCCCATGTTCACATATAAATTTTAGAGGAGTGTTCAACATTCCTTGAGTAATGAATTGAATTTCAGCATGGGCTATCATCTCAAAACTGATGTCCAATCTGAAAGGACTATTCAGGAACTCAAAGATATGATATGATCCTGACAGTTAGAATTCAAAGGTGGATGGGATCAACATCTCTCATTGGTTGAGTTCTCATAAAACAATACCTTCCACTTGATTATTCATATGGATCCATATGAATCTTTGTATGGAAAGTGATGTATAACCTCAACCTGTTGGGATGAAGTTGGAGAAAAAAAGCTACTTGGACCTGATCTTGTACAAGAGATAATGGGAAAGGTTGAATCTATCTAGCAACATATCAAAGCTGATCAGAGTCAGAAAAAGTGCTATGTGAAAACCGTCGAAGGCGCTTGGAGTTCGACATTGGAGATAAAATCTTCCTTGGAATATCACCATGGAAGAGAGTTATGCAGTTTTTAAAGAAAGGGAAGTTAATCCCAAGATACATTTCCCCTTTGAGATCCTTGATCGCGTAGGATTCATGGCCTATCAGCTTGAACATCCAGCAAATATGGCTCAAGTTCATGATGTGTTCCATGTATCACTCATGAGGAAGTACATACCAGAACCATCACATGTACGGAAATTAGAGATGGTACAACTAGAATATGATCTCACCTATGAGGAATAGTCAATAAAGATTATATACTGGAGAGATAAGGTTCTACACAACAAGATAACACACCTTGTCAAAATGTTTTAGAGGAACCATAAGTATAAATAATCGACATAGGAACTAGAGGAGGTGATGAAGAAGAATAAGTGCCCTCGCCTTTTTTTAAATAAAATTTCAAGGGTGAAATTTCAAAATGGGGTAAGAATTTAATGACCCAATATTTTAACAAGGGAAATTCCCATCATATAATTATGTCACATAAAATCACATTAGGAATCACAATGCCACATCATTCTTAAATGATCTACTAAATACTATGTAACCTTTATAGCCTAGACATTAAACATAATTTTTTCACTTTTGTGTTTTGAATATTGAAAATCTGACATACATGGTTGCGATCATTAAGATATTTGGAGTATGATAGGACAAACTTATTTTTTGGTGAATAGTTACTTACCCTTATGAATAGTAATGTTAACATTATAAATAGTAATATGACCCTTATGAATAGTTAATCGGCCAACTGAACATTAATCATACCAATGATAGTGTAAATAAAATTTATTCATCTTATAAGTGATAATATGATATAATTATATCATAATATAATTAAATAAATATTTTAAAAATTATTAATTAAGTGTTGATATTTTTATGAGTCATAAATATTTTATAATTGATTTAAAAGGAAATTTATTTTAAAAAAAATTATTAATAAATTATTATTTTGATGTCTTGTGATTTTAAGATAATTTATGAGACATTAAGTAATTTTTCGAAGTATTATAAAATGAATTATAATTTTAAAATTTGTATATTCTAAGTAAATGATGATTTTAATTAAAAATTAAATTAACAATATTTAGAAAATAACTTTCATAAAGTGGAGTTCATTTTTCAATTCTACACATTGAAAAATGTTAAATTTTTGGGATTTTTCTGAAATACTTGAATTTTTGGTGAATAGTAAAATACGATAATTTTCTATAAATGCTAAAAACCAGAATTTTGGAGTCATACTGGAGTCATTGATGATGTAAGTGAACATTGTTTCAAACTCACAGGAACTAATTATGGTATTTAGTCACAATAATCCTCGCAATTTCTTGTCTTGAGCAAAATAATAAACTAATTATTAAAATAATAAGAAAACATGCCTCTCCTCCACTATAAATACCACCCCTCACAGCCACTTCTCCTCACAAATCTTGTAACAACCCAAGATTTTATGAGAATTATTCATTTTTATTTCATTGTTGTCTTGTGTTTTACGCTACACCAAGATTATCTTGTGCTATACACAACACTGTATTAGCTTGCAATATACACAACACTATTCTTGGATTGTGTTACACACAATTTCAAGTTCGTTTGATAGTAGTCATTCTACGCAAAATTGGGTGTATATATATATATTAAATGTATAAATGAAATACGGTTGGATTATTTTATACAAAACAATGGTGGAGTCTTGCACTACACGCCACCCTGACTTGGCTTGCATTACACGCAATCGTGACCTTCCTCGATAGCGTGTGTTGTACACAATACCATGTTTCACTAAACGATGATATATTGTTATAATATTATTATGAACTAGACATTATGCATATTAGTATCGAAATTTTGAATTTTATAACATTATTATTAATCTTACATATTTTCTAGAACATGGTATGAGGACAGAATAAATTTTTCGGGTAAAATAAGTATTTTTCAAAAAATGTAGTTTTGCCGCCTGTTGATGGAGCACCCAAATTAAATATAGTTTTTGACATGTTTATAAGTTCAATTTTACAAAATAAAATTCTTCTTTGGAATCAGGATATAAAAATTTACTTTGGATAAAATTTTCATATCATTCTGATAACTTTCATATTTTAATGAATAGTAAAAACACAGTATATTTTAATTAAAAAAAACTTTTTTTCATCGTAATAATTTATATGGTTAGATTATCTATTTAATTGGTTTTAAAGTGTAATTAGAATATATTTTTACCATTTAATCCAATTTTGTCCATTGGAATTAATTTCACATTGAAATTGCACATAAACAAGTATTGATCTTTTGATAGTTATTGTTTCTTAAAAACACGCTATTTGGTTTGATAACTGAATTAATTTTAGAATTAATTAATGCCAATTCTATGTTTTCAATTTGAAAAAATATACATCATTTTTAATTCATAATATCAAATATAGGTCTGGCTGAATTTTTGGTATTTTTCAGAAAAACTTCAATTTTTGATGAATAGTGAAACCACTTAGTGGTAGTTAAAAAACCGACTCTTTCATTTAAATGAGATTTTACCACTTATGTGAATTGAATTTCAAAAATCCGACATACATGGTTGTTATCAAGAAGTAAAATGTGGTACAATAAGATGAAAAAAAAATTTGGTGAATACTAACTTTTGACTTTTATTTACTGTGGTTAAAGGTAAATAGGGTAATTCATGGTAAAAAGAATATTATAATAATTCAAAATTATCTTAACAATTGTCCTAACCTTATTGGATGAGTATTGTCCGACCATGTGCATCCTTGGTTCGATTTTGGGACCCCATTGATCCACTTGGTAGTGATAATGACAATTTGGATTTATTAATTTAATGTAAAGACAAAATTGACATTAACAAAAATATTTAGTAATTAATTTTTATAAGGGGTTATATAAATTATCGTTTCGACTATAAATATTCATTGGAAGGATAAATAGATTTCCTACATGGTTGTTTTTTTTATAATTTTTATACATCAAAAAGTTAAATTATTTATGATAAAATAATGATGCAGTATTTACGTCATTAATAAATGATTTAAATAAATAATATTATAATGATTAAAATATTATCCAAAACAAGTCCAATTCTGATTGGATTATTTTATTTCCACCATGAGTCATCTTATCATCATCTTTAATAATTTTTGGACCTTTTGAAACCTAAGATAAGTTTTCAATAAAATAATATTTTCACACTTTCCAAAAGAGCCCCTCCTCCCCCTTATAAAAGGAGACCATTTCTATCCAATTCCTCACACCTCTCAGGCCATTTGGATCATCCAACCTCTTCCCAATTAATATCCCTACATCCCTTGCCTCCCCAAAGAAGCCTTACCTTAGGCAAAAGGCCCTTTTATATGTCCTTTTGGTTCAAACCAAAGGAAGTTACACAAATTAAAGGTAAGAGTTTCTCTTAAATTGTTTTCTTTTATTCTACTTCTCCAAACCCTAAAATCGTTTTAATCCTTTATTTTGTAACAAAAAAGTATCCTAAATATACTAGGATGTTGTTATGAGAAGGATTATTACTACACTTACACACACCTCCATCTAATGGATGAAGAACATAATGTTTCTGTGGATGGAAAACTAACGCCTCACAAAACGATGATTGTTCAATTTTCTCCTACCGCCTCTCATGGTGGCCATTGTGATGGAACTGTATTTATATATGAAATATATTATGTTTATTATTTCCTTATGATTCATTTCTTCCCAATTATTTCAATACTTTATGGTTTCCATAGTGGGTAAATACGATAATCTCATTTGAGGAAGTGTGGACTACCGCCCCCTCAAAGTGATGTGATTCGTTAATGCATTATGTGGGATGTATGAAATATGGAGTTAATGATATTATATATGATATTATACTGGAATTATAATATAACTATGTATCATTATGTTTTAATTCCATTAAAATAATAAATAGAAATGAAAGTAGCATTCATGTGTACGTACGACTTACCGTCTCCGTGAACATTGCATTACATTTCTTACCTCCATATGTTATATCCTATTATAAATACATGTTTATTCTGGATATATATGGTATATATGATATATAAATCATGAATATCATTCTGGATATAATGAACCCTTGACCAAATGAACAACATGTAATTATAAGAAGTCCATTTTTGACTCAAGTTCCAAATATCAACAAAACAAACGTTATTAACTTAAATGGTTACATAATGTTTATAACATGGTAATAAGTTAGATAAAAGGAATAATAAACTTGAAAAATTTTCTTATGCAAGTATAAATTAACATTGGTTTATTATTCAGTATATTAAAGAACGATCGAGTCAAGTCGAACACGAGGTAAGGGAACTTCTTAACCCAATTTTCGTTCTTTGGGTTGATCTTCTCTTTCTTGTTTATGCCGTTCTTTGATTATTTGAGAAATGAATTTTTGTATCATACCATGTACTTATACATTATTCCTTTGACCTTATAGTTAATACACCTAAGTGATCTATTTTATTTACAAAAAGATCTTTGCAAGGGATAATTATTCCAATCTCGTTCTTATCTGAGATTGATTATTCGTATGTATTTACTAGGGTTATTGTTATCATCCATGTCCCTGTTTTCTAAAAATGGTTTCATGTATTTTTAAATTACTTTTTACCAATTTTTGAATTTTACTACATGTTATTTAAGAATTTTTTTTTGTTTACCATATGAGGTACTTTTTGAATTTTTTGGAAAAAGTACGAGAAGAATGTTTTTTTAACTTATACGGCATGAACGGATTTTTACGGTTTCATAACACCTTATTTTCATGAAGATTACTATACAAGATTTAATGACTATTTTCAACAAAATCCTTTTCTTGAAAAATTTCATTTCATCTTGTGAAAAGAAAATGATTTTGAAGAAGAAAGGATATTTTCCTCAAGAATTATTTTCAAGTGTTTTATCAAATCCATTTCCCATATAAGATGAAATTATTTCATATGTGTATGTTCCAAGTATAATGTCTCTATCATTTACATGGTTTAATTTTTCTTATGATGAAATGATATCCATTTGTTTTATATGGATTATGTTATGATGGGATGATGGTTATGAAACCCATTTTATTCTTTGGGTTATGGTGAATGGTTTATGTTTATATTATGGCACACATAAGAATGATTTTTTTATGAGATGGGTGGGACCTATATCTCCCTCCAATGCATTGGGTAAAGATTTATATCTCATGAGATATACATGTCTATAATGGCAAGTTAATCCAGTTCAGCGATACTGTACTGGAACGGGGAGTGAACTCGGTTCAGTAAGGGACTTTGTCCACTATGATGGTCTTGAAAGCAATGCCTTGGATACTATGGAAATCATATCAAGTGCTTAATTGTTTTCCACAATTACATGTTTTCTTACCATGATATTTTATCATGATTGATGTTCCATTATGATATATGCCTTGGGTACTTCCAAGATTTATGTCTTTTCTCAATATTTTGGTTTTTAGATTTTATGTTCATGTTTTTGCATTCAAATGTTTATGGATTGTTTTATGTTCGCTATGTTTACCCTTACTGAGCATTTGAGCTCACCCTTTTATGTTTTATTTTCCCCAGGATATAAAGAAAGGTTTTAGGAAAGAAAACAAAAGGGGAAGATCTTGATGGGTGATGTTGAAGATCTTTCACAAAGATTAGAAGATTATGTTCCATGTTTCCAAAGACACTAAACTATTACGGTCCTTTGGTGTCTATGTTTGTTATGTATTAAGTATTTCGCAAAAGTAATGTAATTTCTATGTACTTAATGCTTTGGGTCTCTATAGTTGGTATTAGAGGAAAGGTTTAGTTAACCTTTGGAAACTAGGGTGAGAAAACATTAGTGAGATCCCTGAAGATATTTCTAAGGTATTTCAAGAAATGTCCCTAGGGTTTAGTATAACTATATGTTGCAGTCATAGAAATATGTTGATGATCTTGAATAACCTTGGGTGATCCTAAGATTTCATAGATTAAAGAAGGTTTCATAAGTTATACATCCTATAAGTGACTTTTTATGATTATGAAGTTCCTCATTATTTTACATGTTTCTTACACAATGGTTTCTGGTTTTAGTTCATGGAGGGAACCATAAGGATTTGGGTTGACATTGAATCTGATGGACAAATTGGTGACTATAAGCAGCGAAATTGTGTAATGCCTAGAGAAAAATATATTATGATTATGTCGAATCATACATCGCGATATATGATTAACAAGGTGAACTTTAGTGGTATTCCCAATTCATAAAATAAGAGTAAGATGGACTTTTATGCATGTTCTCATGTTGAGGAGCATAGAGAAAAGAAGATTGAGATTTTTAATTAAGGGAAAAAGAACCATGATGAATGCATCAAATGGAAGGGAAGTTGTTATCTGTGTGGAGAGAAGGGTCATAGAGTGACAGACTGTTATGGACTTCAATGTATTATCTGTGGAGAACATGGGAATTACCCAACTCGATGCCCTGACCTAAGAGGTTATTTCTATATTAATGAAGGACTTATTCCATGACAATAATTAAAGAGGATGGTTTGAAGTTTTTATGTATTGGTATTCAAGAATAATGTTGTTGAGGTACATTTATGGTATATCGGAATACCTATATATTGGTCCATTGTGGTTTTCCATAAGAATATGGCATTGGTAACCATGAAAAGTGATTGAAATATTTTTTGGAAAGTAGATGATATGTGCATAATGAAGGGATAAAGAGAAATTAATATGTTTGATAGTATTCATGAGCTCATGACTAATATAAGGACAAAGTGATATAATGGTTTGAGTATACAGAATTTTTGGTATTTTGGAATGTGGAAAGAGACATCTTTTGACAGCATTCATGTTTTCAACTAAGGTTCTATAGTAATTCATGTTGCAAGAGAATACATGATTAAGGTATTCACATGTTTGGAATGTGACCAACAAGATATATCGTAAGATGTATGGGGGAGAAATTATGGTATTCACATGCTCGGTAGATGACATTTCTAGTAATTTTTTTTTATACTATGAGCTTAGACAGAAGTATTTTAGATAAGCCTAAAGATTGTAATGGATTACTTTAGACATAAGTTAGTATTGTTTAAGGATAGAACTTTTTTCGATATTATTTATTGGATGTTATAATAAAGTATTTTTAGAAAAATGAAAACCTACAGGGCGGGCAAAAACCCATCGCGTCGGACAAGGCTGTGGGAATTGAACCCACAACCAAAGTGCGACCGGCCTTTATCACCTACCACCGGCCAACAGGATGTCCCTGGTGATTAGAAACAAGTTTTATTATATTAAGCGGTATGATATATGAAGTATATGTTCATTTTTGGAATCATATATGATTAACCTCACCATAGATGGAATTATGTATATTTGATAACTTTTAATAACCTTTTGTTTTAGATAGATGGAATGACCCGTCATTCTATCGCAGTATTTGCTAACACTTCACAGAAGACAAATTCAACTTCATTTCTTTTAGATATGATGTGGAAATTATTCAAGGCACAAACAATAGTGAGATTGTACCAAAATCAAGTAAGTAATTCTTTTAATTATAATTCAACTTTAGGGGAATGATCTTGAAAAACAAAAATGTTGTCCTAATCTCCTCATATCTGATGAATTAGATGGTACCTTAAATCATAAAAAATTTATGGCTTTGTGATTGATGGATTTTTCATAGCCAAGTTCTCTACCACTCTTCATCAGAACTTGACGGATAGATTTCTCTTCCATATCCATATTTTCACCTATGTTGTCCTATGTGGAAACCCAGAGCTGAGTAACTTTGGGTAACCGTTATGATTCTAACTTCCCTTTTTAAAATGAATTTTTAGTATTCCTTTTTATGATGTGGGTTTCTATGAAAGAAACTTTCACGTAGTAAAACATTTATAACCCCGACGAATTTCGATGGTGAAATTCATTTTAAGGGGGGTAGAATGTAACAACCCGATATTTTATGAGAATTATTATTTTTAATTTCATTGATATCTTGTGTTTTACGCTACACCAACATTATCTTTCACTATACGCAACACCGCATTAGCTTTCAGTATACGCAACACTATTCTTGGACTGTGTTACACAGAATTTTATGTTTGTTTAATAGTAGTCATTCTACGCAACATTGAGGGTATATATATATATATATATATATATATTCAATGTATAAATAAAATATGGTTGGATTCTGTTATACGAAACAATAAAGGAGTCTTTCACTACATGCCACCCTGACTTGGCTTGCATTACACGCAATCGTGACCTTCCTTGATAGCGTGTATTGTACACAGTACCGAGTTTCACTAAACGACGATATATTGTTATAATATAATTATGAACTAGCCATTATGAATATTGGTATCAACATTTTTAATTTTATAAAATTATTATCCATCTTACATATTTTCTAGAACATGGTATGAGAACAAAATAAATTTTTTCGGTAAAATAAGTATTTTTCAAAAAATGTAGTTTTTCCTCCTTTTGATGGCACTCCCACTTTAAATATAGTTTTTGACATGATTATAAATTCAATTTGAAAAAATAAAATTCTTCTTTGGAATCAAAATATAAATATTTACTTTGGATAAAAGTTTCATATTATTCTGATAACTTTCATATTTTAATGAATAGTAAAAACACGCTATATTTTAATTAAAAACAACTTTTTTAATCGCAATAGTTTATATGTTTAGATTATCTTTTTAATTGATTTTAAAGTTTAATTAGAATATATTTTTACCATTTAATCCAATTTAGGTCATTTGAATTAATTTCACTTTGAAATTGGACATAAACAAGTATCGATCTTTTAATAGTTATTGTTTCATAAAAACACGCTATTTGTTTTGATAACGGGAATTACATTTAAAATTAATTAATGCCACTTATATGTTTTCAATTTGAAAAAAATAGACATCATTTTTGAATTCAGAATATCAAATATAGCTTAGGCTGAATTTATAGTATTTTTCTGAAAAACTTCAATTTTTGATGAATAGTGAAACCACTTCGTGGTAGTTAAAAAACTCACTATTTCATTTAAATGAAATTTTACCACTTATGTGAATTGAATTTAAAAAATCTGACATACATGGTTGTTATCAAAAATTAAAATGTGGTTCAATAAAATGAAAATATTTTTTGGTGAATAGTAACTTTTGACTTTTATTTACTGCAGTTAAAGATAAATAGGGTAATTGAAGGTTAAAAGAATATTATAATAATTCAAAATTATTTTAACACTTGTCCTAACCTTATTGGATGATTAGTTTCCGACCATGGGCATCCTTGGGTCGATTTTGGGACCCCATTGAGCCACTTGGTAGTGATAATGACAATTTGGATTAATTAATTTAATGTAAAGACAAAATTGACATTAACAAAAATCTTTTAGTAATTAATTTTTATAAGAGGTTATATAAATTATCGTTTAGACTATAAATATTCATTGGAAAGATAAAACTATTTCCTACATGGTGGTTGTTTTTTTATAATTTTTAGATATCAAATAAATTAAATTATTTATGAGACAAAAATGATGCAGTATTTACCTCATTAAAAAATGATATAAATAAATAAGATTATAATGATGAAAATATCATCCAAAACAGATCTAATTTTGATTGGATGATTCTATTTCGACCATTATTCCTCTTATATTAATATTTAATGATTTTTTGACCTTTTGAAACCTAAGATATGTTTATAATAAAATAATATTTTCACACTTTCCAAAAGAGCCCCTCCTCCCCCTTATAAAAGGAGACCATTTCTATCCAATTACTCACACCTCTCAAGCCATTTGGATCGTCCAAACTCTACCCAATTAAGTTCCCTACATCCCTATCCTCCCCCTAGAAGCCTTACCTTAGGCAAAAGGCACTTCAAGAAGTCCTTTTGGTTTAAACCAAAGGAAGTTACCCAAATTAAAGGTAAGAGTTTCTCTTAAATTATTTTCTTTTATTCTACTTCTCCAACCCCAATACTATTTTTAGTCTTTTATTTTGTAACAAAACAAGTATCCTCAATATTCTAGGATGTTTTTATTGAAGTATTCGAACTACACTTACACACACCTCTATCTAATGGATGAAGAACATAATGATTCTGTGGATGGAAAACTAACGCCTCACGAAACGATGATTGTTCGATTTTCTCCTACCGCCTCTCATGGTGGCCATTATGATGGCACTATATTTATATATGATATATATTATGTTTATGATATCATTATTCTTCTTTACTTCCCAATTCTATCAAGCCTTTATGGTTTCCATAGTGGGTAAATACGATAATCTCATTTGAGGAAGTGTGGACTACCGCCCCCTCAAAGTGATGTGATTCGTTAATTCCTTATGTGGGATGTATAAAAGATGGAGTTAATAATATTATATATGATATTATACTGTAATTATAAGAAACCTATGTATCATTATGTTTTAATTCCATTAAAATACGAAATATAAGTGAAATTAGCGTTCATGCGTACGTACGGCTTACCGTCTCCATGAACGGTGCATTTCATTTCTTACCTCCATATGGTATGTACTATTATAAATACATGTATATGTTGGATATATATGATATATATGTTATATAAATCATTAATATCATTCTGGATATAATGAACCCTTGACCTCATGAACAACATGTAATTATAAGAATTCCATTTTTGACTGAAGTACCAAATATCGACAAAACGAACATTATTAACTTAAATGGTTACATAATGATAATAACATGGTAATAAGTGAGATAAAAGGAATAATAAACTTGAAAAAGTTTATTAGGAAAGTATAAATTAACTTTGGTTTATTATTCAGGAGATTAAATAATGATTGAGTAAAGTCGGACACGAGGTAAGAGAACTTCTTAACCCAATTTTCGTTATTTGCGTTGATCATCTCTTTCTTGTTTATGTCGTTCTTTGATTATGTGAGAAATGAAGTTTTATATATTATCATGTATTTATACTTTCTTCATGTGACATTATAGTGAATACACATAAGTGATCTATTTTATTTACAAAATGATCTTTGTAAGGGATAATTATTCCAATCCCGTTCTTATCCGAGATTGTTTATTCGTAAGTATTTGCTTGGGTTATTGGTATCATCTATGTCCCTATTTTCTAAAAATGGTTTCATGTATGTTTAAATTCCTTTTTACCCATTATTTAATTTTACTACATGGTATGTAAGAAATAATTTTATTTGTTTACCATATGATCTGCTTTTTGAATTTTCCGGCAAAAGTACGAGAAGAATGTTTTCTTAACTTATACGACATGAATGGATTTTTACGGTTTCATAACACCTTATTTTCATGAATATTACTCTAAAATATTTAATTACTATTTTCAAAAAAATCCTTTTCTTTAAAAATTTCATGGAATTTTTTGAGAAAAAATGAATTTGAAGAAGAAAGGATATTTTCCTCAAGAATTCATTGCAAGTGTTTTATCAAAACCATTTTCCATCTAAGATGAAATTATTTCATATGTGTATGTTTCAAGTATAATGTACCTATAATTTACATAGTTTCATTTTTCTTATGATGAAATGATATCAATTTGTTTTATATGGATTATGTTATGATGGGATGATGTTTATGAAACCCATTTTATTCTTTGGGCTATGATGAATGATTTGTGTTTATGTTGTGGCACACGTAAGAATGATTTCATTATGAGATGGGTGGGACCTATATCTCCCGTCAATGAATTGGGTAATGATTTATATCTCATGATATATACATGACTAGAATGAAAGGTTAATCTGGTTCAGTGATACAGGACTGGAACGAGGAGTTAACTCGGTTCAGTAAGGGACTTTGTCCACTATGATGGTCTTAGCAGCAATGCCTTGACTACTATGGAAATCATATCAAGTGCTTAATGGTTTTCCACAATTACATGTTTTATTCCCATGCTATTTTATCATGATTTATGTTCCATTATGATATATCCCTTACATACTTCCAAGATTTATGTCTTTTCTCAATATTTTAGTGTTTAGATTTTATGTTCATGTTTTTGCATTCAAATGTTTATGGATTGATTTATGTTCACTATATTTACCCTTACTGAGCATTTGAGAACACCCTATTTCTGTTTTCTTTTCCCCAGGATATAAAGAAAGGTTTTAGGAAAGAAAACAAAAGGGAATGATCTTTATGGGTGATGTTGAAGATCTTTCACCAATATTAGAAAATATTGTTCCATGTTTCCAAAGACACTAAACTATTACGGTCCTTTGGTGTCTGTTTTTGTTATGTATTATGTATTCCGCAAATGTAATGTAATGTCTATGTAAGTCATGCATTGGGTATCTACACCTCTCAAGCTTTGAGTTGTACCTATATTCTTCCAAATAATATTCCTTAGTCTTTCCCCCACATTCAGGATCTCTTCTTCTCATAAAAAAACCAATACTAGGTGCCTTGAGGATGATCTCAAGAGGATAATTCATGAGGTAAATCCTCTATCTTTTCTTTTAATTTCCTTTCAATTTCAAATACTTTTCTTATTCTATCCTCACCTCCCTTAATTAAAATGGCATGATGACTCAAGTAACATACATGTACTATAATTATATCATTTTAATGGAATATCCAATATTAAACTCCTCCCTCTCTGTCTTTCATCTTAAAAATGAAATCGCCACCCGTGATGTGGCAATTTACCGACATCGTGGGAAATGAACATTCATTTTCCTTAAACATATTCAAATATTCTAATAAGACTATTAAATGGATAAAAAAATATTTTAATGTTTATTTTACAACTCTTTTTATGTTCTATAAATAACATATATTCATAATACTAAATGATAAAACAAAATGAGTTCGTAGCGTTCGAAAAACCGCCAAAATTAACCTAAAACGATCATCATTAACTTTTATCTAATAAATAATTCTCATGGTATATAACCAAATAATTTGTAAGATAATTAAAAAAAATTTAATATAATTAATAACATATAATAACAATTTTGTATGCTCGTCCTCATTATTAATGAACTTCCATTCATGAATACAAAGTGAACCGATCATGGAAACCATGAAAATGAATGCTCCCAAATGATGAAATTAAACTCTATAACTCATCCAAAGGACCATAAAATAACAAAATAACGCTATAATTAATAATATTCATGTATAATGTTTTCTATAATTTTTTAATAATGAATCTAATGTAATTATATAGGATATTAATGTTAATGAATCTTTTAGACAAAAGGTAAGGGGAATTCTTGAACCTAACTCTGTATCTTTGGTTTTTCCCTTTTTCACTAAATTTTCAGTATAGTTATTCCTTAAAAATAATTTATTCATCATTATATTACCTTTATTGGGATATAAATGAATTATAATTTCTTTTTTTGATAAAAAAATTATTTTCTAAAATAACTCTTCCTTCAAAAAAACACACCTTTTACTTATCAATTTTTTTTCCTTCACTCAAGGTTGATGATTCTTATATCACGTATATTATTCCCTCTTTAATTTGGGAACCAAAAGTTTAATAATTTATGATTATGAAATGAAACCTAGTTTTTTTCGTGGGTTATTATATGTACAAGATTGATATATGTTCTATGTGTCATGCTTGATAATGTAAATGTTGTGATGTGACGGGTGCACCTAGAATTATTTAGCGCAATGTAAATGTTATGATGTGTTGGGTGTTCCCAGAATTATATAGTTTTTAAATTCATTGGGTAATGTGAATAACCTCCTGAGTAATGTGAAATATGCATGAACCGGATGTTATCTTTGTTCACAACTTTGTGTGGTAGTTGACCTCTAAGAGATGATGTTTCATTTTTATTTATTTCCACATTCCAAGACTTTTATTAATGCTTCCTATCATGATTATGATATTATTCCTATGTTATGATGATAATGACTATTCTCACCCCATGTTATATTGTTTCATGTTCTTATCTATCCTCGTAGTGGGCTTTTAGCTCACCCCTTTTTGATGTATATCCTCAGGTAACTACTGGTACTAAGGAAAATTAAAGGACCATTAAGAAGCTAGAGAAGAAGGAATTAAACAAATGTTGTTTTTTATGTTGTAAAAGTTATGTATGGTACTAGTTAGACCAAGAAACTAAACCTTTGGATCCTCTTTGTGTAATTATTTTTTGTTGATTATCTTTAAAATGATGTAATAGTAATATAATAAAAAGATAGATCACTATATGTAAAACATACCAATACCTAGGAAATCATAATATTTGAATTGGATATATAATATATCATAATAATTACACAATATATGATTGGTAAAAAATTAAATGTTAATTTATGATTAATTCTTCCACATTGGATATCATTGAATGAGTTATTTCATAAGAAGAAATACATAGAATAAACAATAATATGATGAATGCATTAACTCGTAGTGATATTTATTCATGTGTTATAATGCATCAGTAAATGTGATATTTATCCAGGAGAATACTCATGGGAGATAAAAAGGGTCATTTATCATGTGATGTTAAGTGTTTAACTTTTCCCAATCTTTATCTAAGTCTCCACAACTTGATTCACTCTTCCCATGCCTCCTTTACACCATAAGGTTCTAACACACTGCAAAGGGTATATATTCCTACCCAAGAGTCGAGAAATTCAGAATTATATGGATACATCATAGAGAGGGTATTTCATCTTGGTTCCCTTTGGTGATATTTTTCAAACCCATATGATGTTGGAAAAATATTGATGGTGTTGTGAATAATAATGAAAGGTGCACTGGTTTCTTCATTTCTCATTTATAGTAATCATGGTTTATATATTATAAAATTTATTAGGTTTCAATTTTTCTTAAACTAGTTTAATAAGTGTTTTATATCCATTTAAAATCCCATATAATTTGATTATATTTTTTCTTTTGATGTAGCTAAAGAAAAAACATGGATATGAAACTTCATCCTGGAGCTTGATGTTATAAAATGTAGTAATGATATTATCACTCTATATTGTGATAATATTGCATTAGTTTTTCTTTCTAAAGAACCTAAATAAAACCAATTAATGAATTATATACTTCATAAGTATCATCTCTTAGATTATTTTTCTAAAATGTATGAAGTTGTAGTAAGTAGAGTTGTAACGCCCTGAAAATCTGAAGTAAAAACATTGTAATCGATTGCTTGTATAACACGTAACACCAAGTGCGTAAGGGAAAATAATATCTTGAGAATTTATAATAAATTTAATATATTTTATAGATATATATTCACACAAAACTGAGTTAGCATACATCTAATGGAACAACGACTTTCTTTGATGTGTTTCATTACACGCAAGACTTAGTTTTAACGAACAACAATATATTATTAAAATATTATTATTTAATATAATAAGATATAAAATAGACTGTATTATCTGGTTATTAATAGATTTAATGAAATTATGAAAATATATGGTTTACATAAATAGGAAATTAACCCATTGGTTAATAATT
Organism: Viscum album; assembly: GCA_963277665.1. Lineage (NCBI taxonomy): Eukaryota > Viridiplantae > Streptophyta > Magnoliopsida > Santalales > Viscaceae > Viscum > Viscum album. The sequence continues at coordinate 340,575,424 of OY728152.1, read as the reverse complement.
AATTAGAAAGGAATATAGGAACCAATCGAATATAAAATGAATGATTTTATAGAAAACTATTTTCATGATCACCAAGATATTTTATCCTAGTAAATTAAATTAATTAAAAATAGTGAGTGATATTAAGGTAATATGTATATTTTATATTCAATAAAATATTTTCTAAATTTATAAAATAGATTTAAAAGGCATAAGATAAAAACAAACCCAATTTTATGCATAAAATACTATATTTTTATGAAGGAACTTTTTCCAACATTTAATGGAGAACTTATTTTAAATAAATTTTTTGACACTTTTATAAATCTTATATGTCAAAATAAACTTAATATTTGAAATAGAAACATAAAAATTAGGTTAGGAAAATTTTTTGGTATTATTCTGTGACGTTTCATTTTTTAATGAATAATGAAAATTTTAAAACATTTAATTCAAAACTTCTTTTTTATCTAATTTATTTATATAGTTAAATTATATTTTATTTTATTTTTAAGTTTATTTATATTTTCTTATAAATTAATCCAATTTATTTCATTGTAATCAATTTTATTTTTAAATTGAATATAAAAACTTAGCAAGCTTTTGAACGTTTTAACTTTAAAAACATGCATTGTTGTCTCGTCTGTGGGATTAAATTTAAATTAATTTGTGCCAATTATGTGATTTGAATTTAGAAAAATGGATTAATTAATTTTAACCATCATAATTGATTAAATATAATGAGTAAAACTTAGTTTTTTACACAAAATATTAGTGAAAGTGATTAAAATTAATTAGAATGATTAGGAGAAAAATAAGTTTAACAAAGGACTAAACCTAAATGTTAAGGGCCCAAATGACCTATAAAATAGTTAAAAATACATTTGATGACAATATATGTACCTTATACTACCTTTTATATAATTTTAACCATTATTGGATCCACATTTAATGGGAAAAATTTGGGTGCAATTCCCTTTTCTAAAATTTACAAAAGTGACACTCCTCCTCCACTATAAAAAGGCCCCCTCTCCTCTCACTTCATCGCACCTCTCAATACACTTTGGATCAACCAAGATCTTCCCAAATAGATATTCAAAATAACTATTCTCATACTAGAATACTCTCTTTGGGCATAAATCCATCCAATGAATCCCTTTGGTTCAATCCAAAAGGAGTTACCCAAAGAAGAGGTACATATTTCCTCAAGGTACTTAGTTTTATTACATTTATTCCCCATAAAATATTTTTATTCCATGATAATAAAAAAACACCAATATAATAAATATACTTGTATTTTTATGGTAATTTTTTTATTAACACACACACACAATTCCATATAATGGCTAAAGAACTTACTATTTATGTGCATGACAAACTACCCCCTCACAAAATGATGTTGTTCCTTTTTCCTTTATCTCCTCTCATGGTTGGGAATTATGATGGAAAATATATTTATATATCTAATATATGATATATATAATGTATTTATACCTATTTAATTACTTTATAACACATACCCGTATTCCTTCCATTTTGTGTGAATATGATTCGTGGAAGTGTGAACTATCACCTCCTAATAGCGATGTGATTCGATCACATGATACATGGAATGTATAAAGTATGGTCTTGATTAACAATATGTGTAATAAAAAAAATATATTAAATAAAAGACATGATTAACTTTCTAGAAATATAATATATATCATTTTCTTTATTACCCTTTCACTAAGATAAAAAGTTATAATGTTGTTCCTGGACGTATGGACTACCACCTCCTCAACAAGATGTAATTTATTTTACATCATAAGATTTATATATATTACTATATATCATTAAATAAAATGGAATATATAATATAATTATCATTATGTAAATATATATTGTTACTTACCTTCTCTCCATAACTATCATTCCAAAATGGGAACGTTACTCATGCGTACGTACGACCTACCATCTCCATGATTGTAACTTGGTTCATTTTTCATAAAAAAATATAATTATTGGTTTAAGAAGTATAATTCTTATTTAAATATAATAATATTTTCATTATTATTATTATTTAGATGTTATATAATGACCCCTTTGACCATAGTTGACCTACAAAAGTTTTTTTTGACACATAAACCAAATTTGGTCAAAACAACCGATGTAAACATATTTGATTAGGTATTTGTATTAAACATGGTAATAAGTGAAATAAAATTTATGATAAACATAAAAAATAAATAAAGTAAATAAGTAACATAATTTTTTTATTTAAGAATATGAATGCGCCTGATATAAATCAGATGCAATGTAAGGGATTTTTATCTCACTTTTTACATCTGTGAGATAAATGTCATGTTCACCACTTACTTCTTTTTTTTGTGGTGTATCTGTTAACCATTTTGAAATATTATATAATTAATAAGTGTATCATAATGGTATTTAAAAAATTACTTTAATTTTATTCCTTTATTAGTATTATGATTTAAAATGTTTCAAAGTGGTATGAGACACTTTGGAATGTTAAATATTATTTTCCTCAAGAATATTTTTTAATGATATTTCATTTAAATTCAAGGAAATTATATGAAAATTGTTCCATAATCTCTTTCAGTTTCCTCTCCTATATTTATTCATGACCTATTTCAGTTATTAGTACCATTTTTGCACTCTTTGGTACTCAAAGTGTTTTATAAAATGTTTTTAAGAAAACCTGAGTTCATTTCTATATTTAGTCATAAAACCACTTTTCTTATAAAAACCCTATTTTATAGAAAGGTTTTTAAAAAATTGTTTTTAACCTTTCCCAAAATGATTTATTAGAAGTTATTTTTACCCTTTTTGTCTTTTACCAGTGTTATCAAAGGAATCTCTTTGTCGCTTTTTGAAGAAGTCATTTTTCTAAACTTTTCAACATGAATAAGGAATGTTATTCTTAACTCATACAACATGTACAAATTTACCCATGATAATTTATTTGAAGCATCATTTTCATGTTTAGAAGGTTACTTTTTAAATAAATTTTTTTTCAAAATGGATTTTCAAAGAAAAGGATTTTCGAAATGTTTTTCAAAACAAAATGATATTTCACTCAAGAATTTTTTAAAAATAACTTTTAATGGTATTTCTATTCATCAACAACAACAACCCTTTATTTTTACCCCACATTAGATATGTTCTATTGATGTCATCCTTATTCTTCCTCTGGAAGGTTTATGATTGATTAGGCCAAGGATAGTATTCATATTCACTTCCTTGATACCTCAGTTAATACCTTTGAAATATTCAATTTCCAATTATCATTAGACATTTAATTTACCATAATTATCCATATTATTTATCATGGATATATTAATTTCCTAAACTATATATTATTTTTATATATGGTGATTTCTTTGATAGGTATTTGATTAACTGGGGAAATATTGATAAATACGTGATCTTTATTCAATATGGATATTTGATAAGGAAAATAATTTATCTTGACTATTTGATATGGGGAATGATTTGGACTATTAGTGACGTGTGGGGACCATACTTTATATAGCCCCTCGATGCACCGAAATTTTCTCATGGGGAAAATAAGTTGCACAAATTAAATGGTTTTCTATCTGTAGTATTAAATCATTTTGTGAAAGGTCTTGAAAATATAAGTTTTTTTTGTGCCTCAGACATTATGTTCAATAATTAAGAATTTCCTTCATTTTTATTTCAGTTATTATTCATCCATGAGATTTTGTGTGGACAAATCTATGGATACATTTCAATTTCATTTCACTATTTAAATGTCATGTGTTTCAATTTATTACCTTTCCATGTTTATTTTTTCTTATCTTTTCATTTGAATGAAATGTGTTTCCATTTATTTACATTATAAATTTATTATTCTAATTGATTCATTATTTATTTCTATATACCTTACCCTTACTGAGCATTTTAGCTCACCCTTATTATGTTTCCATTCCCCATGAATTCAAGAAGTATATTAATAATTTAATGCAAGGATATTCTTGAAGGAATAAAGTTACTATCCTCGAATAAAAGAATATGTTGTAATTAGTGAATTCTTTTCTCATGTATATATCTAGTTTACCAAGACTACTAAAATGTTCGGTCATTTGGGATATGATTAACTTATATCTTACATCTATGTAATGGTAGTAGAAACCGCCTCTGGGATTTATGGGGTCGGGTCAATATAGTTGGTATCAAATCATGTTTTGTAGCAACCTTGGGAATTAGATTTTGGATAACATCGATTAGAGAACATAACATTGAGTTTGAATTTGGGGATTTTTATAGAAGAAGATCCTAATGTTCTGGTACAGTAGAGATTATGTGGTTGTTCTACAAAATGAATCCCTATCTATATACTATAAGTGGACTTTGTTCTGGAATATATGTACCTAGGAGTAACAACATTGACAAGGTGTATCGATCCTAAATCAACATAACATGGTAAATAACAACGGGCCTTACTTCACACCTGGATTGACGGTCCTAATGGATATTATTAGGATAATTTTCATTCTCATTACAAACCATTATCATGGATTTTGACAATGAATAACCTAGTTTAAACCTGATTTGTTTTAGATTTAAGATAATATATTGTGATTTAGATAACCTATAAATGAGTATATGTTTTTCTATGACTATTGTTACTCACACTATGATTTTTTTAGTCAATTTCCTGTACCTGAACAAGTCAATATAACATTGAACATGAATGAAAATGTGGTGACAAAGAGAAACTAAATAAAGAGTGTATAGGAGTGAAATATATCATGTTTATTCCTAACCAGTTTTCCTGAAATATGATTAACAACATATACTTAAACCAACTCTTGAACTCACAAATGAAGAGAAGCATGGAGTTTCCTAAGAGCTCAAGTGGTGGATACCATAGAGAGAAGAAGGCTAGATTTCCCTCAATCAAGGAATGTGGAAGTAGAAACCTAGTATAGTGTTTTTTAGGACCAATAGGGGCCTATATACCCTGATAGGGGGGGTGAATCAGGGCATGGATATTATTTTCAAAAATTCTTCCTGCCCCACTGGATCTTGACCACTTTGTTACAAGGGTCACTTTGTTTGCACTTGTGTGTTTATTATGTTCACTTATTTTCTTCCTTATCTGATGATGATGCTTTGAATGCAATACATGGAAGCAACCAGGAAGACACATAGATTTTTACTTGGTTCTCCCTCACTGGGATACATCCAAGGAGCATACAACAGCGATGTCCCGCTGTACCAAATCCACTAAGGATCACTGCCAATAATGTTCGGGCTAGATCACTTCTATGACCATGCTCACTGCCTTTACAATGTTTAGGGTCAGCTCACTGCTTTCCCAAGGGTCACTCCCTATTTCTCTTTCACTGGCTCAATTCCGGTAGAAAGGATTAACTTATTCCTCTTCCTTTGCTCACGGCACTTGGAAGGATCCTGTCACAGTTTATAGACCTATAGGTCTCTTCATTTGCATGAATAAATGTATCCTCAACTATTGATAGATGCTCTATTAAAGTCTAACATTCATCCACTGATGATTACCCCTTTGCCTCTTAAACACTGAGCAATTCCTTTGGAGATTCCATCGCAAAGCACCCAACTTTGTGAGGCTCCCAATTTCACGAAGCTAAAACAAGCCATCGCGAGGCTCCTGCCTTTTCATGAAGCACTCTCGTGAAGCACTCTCATGAAGCTCAAGCCTTCTCAATGATTAGGTCTTCGTGGAGCTCCTTCCTCTTCACTAAGCACACTCCTTAGAGGACGCGGCCTTACGAAATGCACATCCTTTCACAGAGCTAGATTAGCTGCCATGAAGAACATCTCTTTTTATAAGAACACTAACTTCGCGAACCACCTTCACGAACCGAGAGAAAAATATTTTATTCAAAAACTCAATACTTCTCTCGAGGGGGTCGACCAATATTTATAGGAAATTCCACTGACCCTCGACCCTTCCGCCTGAAGTCAGTTCCATATCATCTCCAATCCTGAAGCTCTGAAATTTACATTGGAATTCTCTCAAAATCACGAACCACAATGGAAATTTTTCGATTGCGGAGCTTGACATAATCGCAGAGCATCATCGTCAATCCCTTCACACCTTCTCCGTGAAGCTCCCATGAAAATCCCTTCACCACACTGATGCACTTCGACCTCTATCATTCGCGAAGCTTGTCTTAATCGCGAAGAATCACCATCATCATTCTTCTGGTCTTCGTGAAATCCAAACCATGAAGCCTCTCTTGGCGAAATTCATGTTATTTCTATATTTAATTATGATATTCATGAAAATACTATTTTTGAGATGCTCACCAAACTCCAAATTTTGGACCACAAAAATTTGGCAAACACTGGAAAACAGCACCACCTTATATTGTTCTTTTGTACCGCCTCTAGATCATCAGTTCCTTTGTCATTGTTATTTGTCAACGTGGATTGTCAACAAATTCTCTAGAACTTGACAATTCTCCATGGAAACATGCTTTGTCAACAAACACAATCAGACTAAAAATGTTGCAATGTTACCTTGAGGGATTTTTTCCCAACAATCTCCCCCTTTGGGTTTGTTGAATACTTTTCACAATTCTTATCAGAATGATGTTCTGCACGTTGATACCTCACTAAGTCTTCTTACAGATTATACCATCATTCGCCTCTTGTGATTCTGATAGAGTTCAAGGATTCACTTAACACATACTCTAATCCCACATGAACAATTCTCGGCGTCAGAAACAAGAGTAGTATTAAAATTTCATCAATGAATAACTTCATATCACACACCAATTGTCGATTCCAAACTAATACCAATTGCTAAATTGATACCAATTTTTGAACCACACTGATACCAATTGGCGATAGCTAGAAACCTTCTCTCACCATTCCAACATCATTGTTCTGCTTTTATCATGATCCTTAGCTATCTTGATATCTATGCTTTGATCGATCACTTCTATCATCGTCATATTTAAAAATGCTCCCCTTATCTCAATGCTCTCCCCATATCTCGTTGCTCCACCTGTCAGCTTCTCCCCATATCACTCATGATTTCTCAAATAGCCACACTGTCTCCCCCATGGACAATTACTTTTTTCTCCCCCTTTGTCAATGAACCTAAAGGGCGCTCCTCTACGGTCCGTAACAGGGTAAAATAACATATTAGAACATTAGGGAAACACACATCATACCTCGGGGAGAGGGGGCTGTCCCACATCCAAACTTTTTCAAGTGCGGGGAGTCGACTGGACACCCAAAGCCAGTCAATGCCTCTCAAAATATTCCTTGGTTAAGGCCTTTGTCAGGATGTTTGCGACCTGTAGTTCTGTAGGCACATACTCCAACTTCATGATCCCCTGCTCAACTTTCTCCTTGATAAAATGATACTTTATCTCAATGTGATTTTTCCTTGAGTGATGTATGGTATTTTTTCTGAGATTTATATCACTTGAGTTATCACACTATATTCCGATCAGAGACTTCACTTCAATGCCCATATCATCAAGCTGCTACTTCATCCACAATAACTATGGGCATGATTGAGTGGCCGCAATATACTCAGCTTCTGTGGTGATTAATGAGATGTAATATTTCTTCTTTCTTAGCCAAGAAATACATTGTCAACAAAGACAGAATGCACCTCCTGACATGGATTTCCTATCATCTGCTAAACTAGCCTAATCTTCATCAGTATATCCCAATAAAATTGTCTGAGATTTTCCATTTTACGTCAAGACGAACTTCATTGTTCCCTTGATATATAGAAGTATTCTTTTCACTACAATCATGTGGAATTCCTTGGGATTACTCTGGTATCTCTCTGTTTGGTATGTGGCGAATAAAATGTCAAGCCTTATCGCAGTCAAGTACAACAGACTTTCAATGATTTGCCTTTATTCTGTGATATTAACTGCCTTTTCATCCTCATCTTTAGATAGTTTCATCTGGGTAGCAATCACAGTCTTCATCTCCTTGGAATTTTCCAGGCCAATACATCTCAGAACCTCCTTGGCATATTTTTATTGATAAATGAATGTTCCATTCCATCATTGTGTCACCTGTAGACCAAGGAAAAAGGTTATCTCTCTAATAATTGACATTTTGAACCCACTTTTCATGATTTTGGAAAGATGTTTGCACTGAGCATAATTTAATCTCCCAAATATTTTGTTGTCGACATAAACCAGGACAACTATCCTTTGATTACAGTTGTTTTTGAAATAGATATTGTAATCTACTCCCCCACACTGGAAACCAAGATTCTTCAAGTATTGATCAAGCCTTGAGTACAATGTTCTTGGTTCTTGTTTCAGCCCATACAACACCATATTTAGTCTGAAAACCTTTTTCTCATCCTCTTGAATGAGAAAACCATATAGCTTCTCAATATACACCTCTTCCTCCAGAACCTTGTTCAAAAATGCAGATTTGATATCCATCTGGAACACTTTGAACTTATGTTGCACTACAATGGCTAGGAATTGTTTGATTGTCTCCATCCTTGCTTACAGTGAAAATTTCACATAGGCATCAATTCCTCCTATCAAGGATTCTACATGTGAATTGTAATTTTCCACTTATAGTCCCCATGAGTCTCTTGAAACTTCCTTAATTTTAGAAGAAAACTTGTCACTGTGTCATTGTTCAATGACATAATTTCTTTGAACTACTTTTCTCATATTTCTTGTCGAAACACCTTTTATTTTCTCTCACAACTTCTTGGTATCCTGAAAGTAATCAGTCGATACCACATTGTTAGAAAAAAATAGATAATCATCAAAACCTGTGTGTTGTTGCTTGTCCCCAAATCATTCTTCCTGAACAAAAACATTACTCCTTCATATCCCATTGCAATATTGCATCTGATTAGGATATATAATGCTCTCCCTGTGATATACAACTCTTCCAATTGTTAGGCCTAACTGTTTAGACCCATAACCATTATTCTCCTCGTGCATCTTTTATTATAATCTGGAACTCGACATTGAGACATCTACAAAATCTCTAAGCCTTCTGAGTTGGAACTCGATGTAGGAAACAAGAGATAAATTTAATAACACAATCACTTCTCGTTGTGCTCTGTTTCACATTTCTTCTTCAACTCTGGTACCTGATTTGGTCAATTGAAACTCTGAAGCATAGCACTTCTCCACTTTTCAACTTTTGATTCCACTTCCCCATGGATCGTATCTCCCTAAAACCTAAAACACTTGAATCATTAGTTAATAGAATTTATATACATAGGGAGAGGGGTTTTCTTCTAGAATCCTCAAGACGAGTATAGTGGTTGATCCTAATGGGTCAACCCTTTTATTCTTTCTTGCAGAGAATCATACTATTTCTTGACTTCTTCTAGGTGCCTAGACAACTTCAACTGTTATGGCCATATTACTAAGCATTCATTACCCACATGATGATTCTTTCTTTGATATGTAGATTCTGCAGGCCTGGGATTTTTCATCATTTTGGGTTTAAACCCACTAGTACACATTTCATTCTTTGATGTTCCACCAAAATTCCATTTCACTTGATTCTTTCTCTGTGTCGGAATCTCTCTACTTTTCATCTTCCCTTTCTTCTTCCATAATTTCAGGGGTCTTTCTCTTTCCTCCACTTCTCTCTGAGGAACATGATATTCTGATTTTTCAATGCATTCTTTGTTCATCTTTATTTTATCCGATATCTAAGTCACCACACTCTTTTTCACTGGTGTTGAGTCCTCCACTGAATGTACATTCTTCTTACTCACAGATGTAGCGTTTCCTCCCTTTTTCTTATAGATTTGTTCATGATGTTTCTTAGCGGGTGGTTGTGAGTGTGACATAGGTGGTGACAGATACACATTTCATTCAGCTATATGTGATTCCCCTGAGGCTCTAAGCCTATTATTCAACTTACTACTTTCTCTCCCAGTGCATAATTTCTTATTGTGCACTATTTGAGTCGAGAATCTATTTTAGAGTTCCTTTTCCTTTCTTGATTTATTCTTGATGCAATATCTTGTCAAATGCCCATGATTAGAACCAATGAAACATCTTCCATTAAAGGCATACCTCATTTCGTCATCTCTCATCTGAGATGTTGATACAGCTTGAGTTCTTCTTCTGACATTGATCCCTAGAGCTTCCTAACACATATTCATGGTGTATCCTATTCTTCTATAGTAATAGAAACTAATGAATTCTTTCCTTTGAGAGACCTTCTCTCTGATTTCTCATGACGCTTCTTCTCATTCTCAGATTTATCAAAGTTTCTATTTTCACAGCTTGAAATGTATTCCATAGCCTCTGAATAGATCCTTGATGTGCAGCTATGAATCCAACATAAATAGAACATGTCATCACTACTTCTTGTAACTGTCCTCTTAGGTCTATCTCTAGCACCTACAAGATTTTCTCTATTTATAGGACTATTCACAGCTCTCATTCTGTCATGAACTATAGGGGATTCATCAAATCCAATACCAATTTTTGCCGAACTGTATAGTCTTTGAGCTGAGAAAATATGTCGTTGTTTCTCTTCAGAAATATCATATTTTTTCATTTTATCGTCACTTGTCTAAGGAAAATCAAATAGTAAGTGAAGTGCATCCTTAAACATAGGCTTTTATCTAGCATTGGATTTCTCTAAATCCATCTTAACTAATTCTAGATCTTCTTCCAACTTTTTAATCTTCATATCCCTTGATTCAGGTTGGGCATCAAGTTATTTTCTGAGAATATTTCCTCTACTCATCTCATATTCCAATTCACGTGTAAGATTATCCATAATCCTACTTTTCTCCTTTACTTTCAATTATTCCTGAGAAAAATAGTCAGAGACATATGCATTCTCTTGTTGTAGCCTTTGATTCTTCTAAACTTGTTCAGACAATTTTGTAGAAAGATCATCATTTCAGGCTTTCAGATTTCAAACAATATCTAACTTCTGATTCTCTTTATATTCATCATCCTTTTGTTTTCCTTTCATTCTCATCATCTTTTATATTTCTTCACCTTGAGAGTCAATATTCTCCTTTAGGTCAGTAGCCACATCAATAACCCTTTGATTTAATCCCCTTATCTTGTTGACTTCAATTTCCAGTACTTGGATCTAGATATCTTTATATTTAACATCATCAGTGAATTTCTGATCCAATTCCTTCTTTTTATGTACAACTTCCACTTTTCGAATTATGTGAGTTTCTTCATCATCATTAGTTCCAATATCACCTGGAATATTAGGTTATTTACTCATTACTTCAGCATCATGATTGAGTGAATCAATCCTTTCCCTATCAGATTCATGTAGACTTTCCTTCAGTAACCTACTTGATTCTTTTAGTTGAATCAAACTTTTTATATAAACACTTCCACACTGAGGGATATCGCCTAAAATATGAATCTTCATTGATGTTTTTACCTTTTCCATGGAACACCAAGGTATGAGTATACTGATTCTTTAAACACACAAATCAACTATACCATGATAGAGAAAACAAATCTAATAAATGAAACCTTCCTCTGATACCAATTTTTAGGACCAATATGGGTCTATATACCCTGATATGGGGGGGGTGAATCCGGGTATGGATATTCTTTTCAAAAATTATTCCTTCCCCACTGGATCTTGACCTCTTTTTTACAAGGGTCACTTTGTTTTCACTTGTGCAATTATTATGTTCACTTATTTTCTTCTTTATCTGATGATGATGCTTTGAATGCAATGCATGGAAGCAACCAGGCAGACACATAGATTTTCACTTGGGTCACCCTCACTAGGCTACATCCAAGGAGCGTACAATGACGATGTGCCACAGTACCAAATCCACTAAGGCTCACTGTCAATAATGTATGGGCTACATCACTTCTATGCTCAAGATCACTGCCTTTAAAAAGATTAGGGTTAGCTCAATGCTTTCACAAGGGTCACACCCTATTTCTATTTCACTAGCTCAATGCCGGTAGAAAGGATTATCTTCTTCCTCTTCCTTTCCTCACTACACTTGGAAGGATCCACTCACAGCTTATAGACCTGTAAGTCTCTTCATTTTCATGAATAAATGCATCCTCACCTGTTGATAGATGCTCTGTTAAAGTCCAACTTTTATCCACTGATGAACACTCGTTTTCCTCATTAACACTGAGCAATTCCTTTGGAGATACCTTTGCCAAGCACCCTATTTCGTGAGGCCCCCAATTTCTCAAAGCTAAAACAAGCATTCGCAATGCTCCTGCCTTTTCACGAAGAACTCTCACAGAGCACTCTCGCGAAACTCAAGACTTCACAATTCATAGGCCGTCACGGAGCTCCTGCCTCTTCATGAAGCACACTCCTTAGAGCACGCGGCCTCATGAAGTGTACTTCCTTTTGCGGAGCTAGATTAGCCATCGCGAAGAACCTCTCTTTTGGGAAGAACACTACCTTTTCAAAACACCTTCAAGAACTGTGAGAAAAATATTTTCTTCGAAAACTATATACTTCCCTCGAGGGGGTCAACCTGTATTTATAGGAAATTCCACCGACCCTCGACCCTTCCACACGAAGTCAGCGCCACGTCATCTCCAATCGTGAAGCTCCTAAATTTCCGCCAGAATTCTCTAAAAATTGCGAATAACCACGGAAATTTTCTAATCGCACAGCTTGATGTAATTGCGGAGCATCACCTTCAATCCCTTCACACCTTCTCCGCGAAGCTCCCTTTCAAAGCCCTTCACCGCCGCGATGCGCTTCAACCTCTTACAATCGCGAAGCTTGTCGTAATTGCAAAGAATCACCGCTATCATTCTTCTGGTCTTTACGAAATCCAAACCATGAAGCCTCTCTACGTAAAATTCATTCCATTTCTATATTTAATTATGATCTTCATGGAAATCATATTTTTGCGATGCTCACCAAACTCTAAATTTTGGACCCCAAAAATTTGTCAAATTCTGGAAATTGGCGCCACCTTGTACTGTTCTTTTGTACCACCTCCAAATCGTCATTTCCTTTTTCGTCGTTCATTGTCAATGTGGATTGTCAAAAACGTATCTGGAACTCGACAATTCTCCATGGAAACCTGCTTTGTCAACAAACACAATCAACCCAAAATGATGAAATGTTACCTTGAGGTATTTTTTTCCAATAGTGTCTCAATGGCATGCAGATATATTTTATGTGTGAAAAATAATAACATAATGAAAAGAATTACTTAGGAAAAATTAAGAGATCGATGTAAGGAAATGAAACTCATCATAAGGAATCCATTATAGTTCATTATCATAAATTTGGTGAACTTGGACATTACCTAAGTCAATGCACTCTTCTAGAGGATAAACTCTAGACCAAGTAAGGATCTATGTAGAAATAAGTGGATGAAGTATTTATGAATTGGGGTTGTATTGAAAAAATTAGTTAAAATAATATTTAGTGATTAACGTTATTTTAAGGATTTCCATCATATTTATTTTTGAAATAATATTAATATGGTTTTAGAAAATAAAAACGTGTATGTTGGGTGACAACCTATCAATTCTAACAAGGCCATGGGTATTTTTCCCATAACCGAAGGATGATAAGGGTTTCCCGCCAACCACTAACCTACACAATGTCCTAGTTAATATGTCATTAGTTGAAAAATTTGATGAATGAATAATAATAATGAACAAATTTTATATCTTTTAGGTTTTAGAGATTAATTTAATAACAATATTGATTTTAGATAATAGTTAGACACAAATAGTTAGACTTGTTACTCATTTATGGGCTTTACGATTCGTTAAATGTTTATTTTAGTGCTTCAGTAATCAAAGTAAATTTTTTTATATCCATTTTGTGAAGTGAGGGATAAATTTGAAATTGATCAAAGCACAAAAAAATCATGAAAAATTTGTTTATAGAAACTTGTTATGTAAGTGAATTTCCTTATATTCTTAGGTAGTAAACTTGTTATGTAAGTGAATTTCTTTATATTCATCACAGATTTATGGATTTTAGGCCCTCAACATTATATTTATAATTCACTTGTTTTTTATTGATTACCTTAATTACTCCCTATAAATATTTATTATTTTCCTCCAAGTACATATATCTACTTTCCACTAATGTTTTCCTACTTAGAGACCTAGTTATATGTTTTTCCAGGTGACCTTTTTACTTCATATTCTCCCTTTTGGAGAGGATTTCTAATGAACCCTTCTCATGATGTGGGATTTAAACATATGAAAAATCAAACAATATATTACTAGTGTAAATTTTAAATTGTGAGGATGCAGTTTAATTCAGGTGGGGAGAAAATAACGCCTTGAAAATCTAAAGTTGTAACAAATTATTCGATAGCATGTATGACACGCAACACCAAGAAATTAAGGGAATATAATATCCCAGGAATTCATGATATAATTAATATTTTAAATAAATTCAATACATTTTATATCTTGTAATGCACACGACACTGAGTAAGTGTACGTCACACACAATAATGATTTTCCTTTATGGCTTTCGTTACACACATGACTTAGTTTTACCGAACAACAATGTATTATTAAAATATTATTATTTAATATAATAAGATATAACATAGTGGTTAAATTAGTGGTTATGAAGAGGATTAACTAATTTATGAAAATATATAGTTTAAAAAAATATTAAATTAATTCATTGATTACTAATTAATTATAAATGAATATATGAACCAATCAAATATAAAGGGAATGTTTTTATAGGAAAAAATTTTTATTCTCACAAAGCGGTTTATCCTAATAAATTAAATTAATTGAAATTATTGAGTGATATTAATTTAATATATATATATATATATTATATATTAAATAAAATATTTTTTATATTAATCCAATAGATTGTATAGACATAATATAAGAACAAACCCAATTTTATACATAAACTACTATGTTTTTATTAAGTCACTTTTTCCACATTTTAATGGAGAACCTATTTTAAATAAAATATTTGAAATTTATATAAATATTATATGTCAAAATAAACTTAATATTTTAAAGTGAAACATAAAAATTTGGTTAGGATGAATTTTTGGTATTTTTCTATGAAGTTTCGTTTTTAATAAATAATGAAAAAAAAATAATTTTAATTCAAAAATGATTTTTCATCTAATTTATTTATAAGGATAAATTATATTTTAAAATTTTTAAAATTTTAATTTTATTATTTTTTTTATAAATTGGTCCAATTATGTTCATTGGAATCAATTTTTCATTGAAATTGAATGTAAAAACTTAGAAAACTTTTGAACATTTTTACTTTAAATCCCTACATTATCATCCCATCTGTGGGATTAAGATTAAATTAATTTATGCCAATTATGTGATTTCAATTTCTAAAAATGGGTTTAATATTTGGAATTAGAATAATTTATAATGTCTAATAAGTTCAACCTAGTTTTTGACCAAAAATATTAGTGAATGTTATTAAAATTAATTACAATGATTAATATAAAAAATAGCTTAAAAAAGTTCGTAACTTTAAACTTATGGGCCCAAATGACCTATACAATTGTCCAAAATTCTTTTTTTGTACATATTTATACCTTATACTCATTTTTATATATTCTGGACCACTATTAGAGCCACATTCAATGGAAAAAAAGTGGGTGGAATTCCTTTTTCCCAAATTTACTAGAGTGCCACTCCTACTCCACTTTAAAAAGACCTCCTCTCCTCCCACTTCCTCACACCTCTCAAGACACATTATATCAAACAATATATAACCAAATAGATCCTAAAAATAACTCCCCTCATCCTAGAATCCCCACCTTGGGAATAAATCCATCCAAAGAATCCATTTTGTGCAAATCAAAAGGAGTAACCCAAAGAAGAGGTAACATCTTTCCACAAGCTCTTTAGTTTTATTCCCTTTATTAACCCCTTAAAATATTCTTATTACATGATTATATAATAATACTGGTATACTAAATATACTATTATGTTTTTATGTTATGTTTTCAACCAAAAATTACACACACTTTCATCTAATGGGTCATAAACTTACCATTTATGTGTATGATGAACTACCCCCTCACGAAATGAAGTTATTCATTTTTCCTTTACCACATTTCATGGTTAGAAATTACTATGGAAACTATATTTAAATATTTTATATACAATATTAATAATTTCTTTATACCTATTTAATTCTTTCATAACACATACCTTTATGATTTCTATTTTGTGAATACGATAACATTATTGGTGGAAGTGTTGACTACTACCTCCTAAAAGTGATGTGATTAGATCACATGATACCTGGAATATATATAGAATGGTTTTAATTAAACATATGTGCCATAAAAAATATATATTATATTCGTGATATAATTACCATTATAGAAATATAGTATATATCATTTTGTTTATTACACATTCACACGCTTAGAAAGTGTTAAAGTCATTTGTGGACATATGGACTACCACCTCCTCGACATGATGTGATTCATTTTACATCACAATAATTATATATAAGTTTATATGATTAAATAACATTATATTTACGATATAATGAACATTATAGAAATATATATTCTTACTTACCTTGTTTCCATAATGATCATTGAAAAATGGAAATGTTACTCATGTGTATGTATGACCTACCGTCTCCATGATTGTAACGTTGGTTCATTTTTCGTAACCATATTTAATTATAGGTTTTAAATTTATATTTTATGTATGAATATAATAATTATTTCATTATTATTAATCATTATATGTTATATAATGACCCCTTTAACCATAGTTGATCTATAAAAGTTTCTTTTGACACATAAACCGAATTTGGTCAAAACACCTGATGTAAATTTAATTGATTAAATAGTTGTATATAACATGGTAATAATTTAAATAAAAGTTACGAAAAACATGAAAAAATATATCAATCAAGTAAATAATTAACATAATTTTGTTATTCAGGAATATAAAGACACACGATACAAATCAAACGGAAGGTAAGGGATTTTCACCTCGATTTTTACATCTATGGGATAAATGTCAAGTTCACCACTTTTTTATTTTGTATGGTGCATCGAATGACACTTTTAATATATTATATAATTAATTATTTTATCTTAATGGTATTTAAAACTTTCATTTAATGTTATTCCTTCACAAGTATTATGATTTAAAAAGTTTCAAAGTGGTATGGGACACTTTGGAATGTTTAAACATTATTTTCCTCATGAATAATTTAAATTATATTTCATCTTTATTCAAAGAATTTATGTAACCATTTTTATATAACACCATTCAATTTTATGTCATCTATTTATTTATAACCCTTTTCAAGTATTATTATCATTTTTCCACTCTTTGGTACTCAAATTGTTTTAGAAAATGTTTTTAAGAAAAGTCAACTCCATTTCTCTACTTAGTCATAAAACTTGTTTTCTTCTAAAAACCCTATTTTCTAGAAATTTTTTCAAAAAGATGTTCTTAACGATTAAAAAAATGATTTATTATAATAAATTTTTACCCTTTTTTATTTTACCAATGTTTTAAAACGAATATTATTATTGCTTTCCAAATAGGCATGTTTCTAACCTTTTCAGCGTGCAAAAGGAATATTATTTTCACCTCATATGACATGTATAGATTTACCGACCATAATTTATTTAAATCTTCCTTTTCATGTATAAAATATTACATTTTAATGAAAATGTTCTTAAAAGTTATTTTCAAAGAAATGGTTTTTCAAAATGTTTTTTCAAAACCAAAGGATATTTTTCTCGAGAATGTTTTTAAAAGACATTTTTATAGTATTTCTATTCATCAATGACAACAACACATCATTTTTACCCCACTTGGGATATGTTGTATTGATTCCATCCTTATTCTTCCTTTAGATGGTTTATGATTTATTTGGCCTAGGATAGTATTCACATTCACTTCCTTTATTCCTTTGTTAATCCCCTTGAAATATTCACTTTCCTATGATCATTAGACATTGAATTTCCCCTAATTATCCACATCATTTATCATGGAAATATTCATTGCCTAAACCATATATCATTTTTATATACGGTGTTCACTTTGATAGTTATTTGATTAACTGGGAAAATATTGATAAATCTGTAATCATTATTTAAAAAAGATATTTGAAAAGGCATATTATTTATCTCGACTATTATATATGTGTAATTAATTAGACTAGAAATGATGAGTGTGTCCCAGACTTTATATAGACACTTGATGCATAGAAAATTTATCATGATTTAAATAAGTTTCATAAATTAAAAGGGTTTCTATCTGTAGTTTTAAACCATCTTGTCAAAGGTATTGATGGTATAGGTTTTCATGTGCCTCATACTTGATGTCCAATAATTAAGCATTTCCTTTATTCTGATTTTAGTTATTATTTATCCATGATATTTTTTGTCGATATATCTATGGATACATTTCATTTTCAGTTCATTGTTTAAATGGAATGTATTTTATTTTCTTACCTTTCTATATTTATTTTTCATTATCTGATTATTTGAATGACATGTGTTTCCATTTATTTAACTTTCCATTTGATTATTCTAATTGATTTATTATTGCTTTCATTGTACTTTACCCATAAAAAGAATTTGAGATCATACTTATTATGTTTTTTTTCTCAATGAACTCAAGAAGAATACTGAGAAATTTATGGAAGGATATACTATATGGAATAAAGTTACTATCCTCAAAGACATAAAATATATAATTAATGTATTATTTCTCATGTATGCATCTGGTTTTCCAAGTCTAATAAATTGTTCGGTCCTTTGGGAAATGATTTACTTGTATCTTATGCCAATATAATGGTAGTAGACACTGGCTCTAGGATTTTTGGGGTTGTTTTTCTACAGTTGGTATCAAATAAAGTTTAGTAGCAACCTTGGGAACTAGATTTAGGAAAACATATATTAGTGAACATAACATTGAGTTATACTTTGGGGATAGGTATAGAATAAAATAATAATGTTTTTGTATAGTAGATATTATGTGGGTGTTCCTAGAAAAACATCCTAGTTAGGATACTATAAGTGGATTTGGTACTAGAGTAGATATACCTAGGAGTAACAACGCTGATAAAGTGAGTCGGGCCTGACTCGACGTAACCTAGTACATAACAACAGGCCTTACTATGCACCTAGTTTGACACTCATGTGGGGAACTCTTAGGATAATTCACATTTTCATTACAAACCATTATCAAGGATTTTTAAAATGAATAAACTAAGTTAAAACTAAGTTGTTCTAGATTTAAGATAATGTGTTGTGATTTAGATATCCTATAAATGTGTATACAATTTTCAATGGCTATTATTACTCCAACTATGATTGTTTTATTAAATTGATGGTGCCTGAATGAGTTAAGTTAATATTCAACATGAATGATAAGGTGTTGAAAATGAGTAACTAAATGAGGTGTTGATAGGAGTGAAAGATATCATGTTTATGCCTAATCAATTTTCTATAAATATGATTAACAACATATACCTGAACCAACTCTCGAACTCACCAAAGAATAGAATCATGGAGTTTTATAAAATATCCATTGGTAGATACCAAGGAATTAATAATGCCCAATTTCCGTCATTTAAGGAATGTGGAAGGATAAACCTAGTAAAGTGTCTCAATGGAATGGGGAAATGTTTTATGTGAGGGAAATAGGGACATAATGAAAATAATCGCAGAGGAAAATGAATACTACAATGGAAGGAAATGGAAGACATCCTAAGGAATCCTTTATTGTTTTTTTTCATAAATGTAGGGAACCTGTATATTACCCATGTCAATTACCTCTTCTAGAGGATAAAATCTAGACCAAGTAATGATCTATGTGGAAATAAGTTGATGAATTATTTATGTTTTTGGTTTGTATTGAAAACCTTTGTTAAAAGGGTATTTAGTGATTAAACTTATTTCAAGGATTTCAATCATATTTATTTAAAAAATTATATTAATATCTTTTTATAAAAGGAAAACATGTATGTCGTGTGACCACTAGTCAAGTCTGAAATGGTCGTGGGTCTTGAACAAATGACTGATGGATGATAATATTTTCATGCCAACCACTGATCTATACAATGTTATGGTGAATATAACATTAGTTATATAATTTTATGAATAAATATTAATGATTAACCAATAGTGTTATTTTTAGGGTTTAAAGATTAATGTATTAAACATAATTATTTTAGATAATAAATAAAGGAAAATAGTTAGACATGTCAATCTTTCAAGGGTTCTGTGATCCATTAAATGTTTATTTTATTGCTTCAGGAGTCAAAGATAATTTTTGGATATCCATTTCTTGAAGGGATGAATTATAAATTGATCAAAACACCCAAAAAAGGATGATATTTTTGTTTATAAAAAAAATTTAAGTGTATTTCTGTATATTCTCAGGAAGAAAAATAATTACTCAACACAAAGAAAATGATAAAAAATGTAGTCATAATACTCTTTTTTTAACCGACGGTCTTCTAAATCATCACATATTTATGGATTTGAGGCCATCAACTTTCTATTGATCATTCAATTGATTTTCACTTATGAAATCAATCACTCCCTATAAATATTTATTCTTTTTCTTTAAGAACGTATCTCTACTAGCCACGAATGTTATCCAACTTAGAGGCATAGTTATATGTTATTCCATGTGACCTTTTTACTTCACATTCTCTTTTTTCGAGAGGATTTATTACAAACCCTTCCCACAATGTGGGACTTCAACATAGGAAAAATAAAAAATATATATTCGAAAGATAATGTTTTAATTGTGAGGACACAATTTGATTAAGGTGGGGAGAATGTAACACCCTGAAAATCTAAATTAGGAATATTTTATTCCATATCATGTATGAAACGCAACACAAAGTGTGTTAGGGAATATAATATCCTAAGAATTTATATTATATATACTATTTTAAATAAATTCAATATATTTTATAACATTCCATGCATCCGACATTGAGTTAGTGTATGTCGCATGTAGGAACGGGTTACTTTTATGGATTACGTTACATGCAAGAGTGGGTTTTACCGAACAATAATATATTATAAAAATATTACTATTTAATATAATAATACATAACCAAGCTGTTAAATTAGTTGTTATAAATAGGATTAACTAACTTATGAAAAAATATTTTTTACACAAATATGAAATTAATCCATTTTTTACTAATTAATTAGAAATGAATATAATAACCAATCGAATATAAATGGAATGTTTTTATAGAAAACTATTTTTATGCTTACAAAGCTATTTTATCATAATATATTAAATAAATTAAAATTATTCAGTGATATTGATGTAATATATATATATTATATATTATATATTTTTTTTGATAATAATCTGATAGATTTTATAGACATAATATAAGAACAAACCCAATTTTACGCATACAATACTATATTTTTATTAAGACAATTTTCCGCCTTTTAATGGAGAACCTATTTTAAATCCAATTTTTGGAACTATAATATATTTTGAATGTAAAAAATAAACTTAATAATTGATATATAAACATAAAAATTTGGTTAGGGTGAATTTTTAATATTTTTCTATGAATTTTAATTTTTTAATGAATAACGAAAAATACAAAATTTTAATTCAAAACATCTTTCTCACCTAATTTATTTATAAATTTAAATTATATTTTACATTGTTTTTAAATTTTAATTAGAATATATTTTATTAAATAATTAAATTCAGGTCATTGGAATCAATTTCTCTTTGAAATTTAATATAAAAACGTAGCAAACTTTTGAATGTTTTTACTTTAAAACCCGTATTATCATCCCATCTATGGGATTAAATTTAAAATAATTTCTGCTGATTATGTGACTCGAATTTGGAAAAATGAATTACATATTTGGAATCAAAATGATTTATAATTTATAATAAGTTTAACTTATATTTTAAAAAAATATTAGTGAAAGTAATTAAAATTAATTACAATGATTAAAGGAAAAATTAGCTTAACAAAGGACTAAACCATAAACTTAGGGGGATAAATGACCTAGAAAATTATCCAAAAGCCATTTTATGGCCATATTTTGACCCTATACTCCATTTTATATAATAGTTTACATTATTGGACCATGTTTAATGTAAAAAACATGGGTGTAATCCCATTTTCCAAAATTTACAAGAGTTTCACTCCTCCTCCACTATAAAAAGGCATCCTCTCCTCCCAGTTTTTCACACCTCTCAAGACACTTTGGCTCGATGAAGATATGAAAAAATATCTCCTAAAAATTATTACAATAATTATATATTCATCCCCTTTGGAAGAAATCCATCCATCGAATCCCTTTTGTGCAAATGAAAATGAGTTACCTAAAGAAGAAGTAACATCTTTACTCATGATATTTAGTTTTATGTCCTTTATTAACCCCCTAAAATATTATTATTCCATGATTATATAAAAAAACCATTATCATAAATAAACTATTATGTTTTTATGTTAAGGTTTTCACCTACACATACACAGACTTCCATCTAATGGGTAACAAACTTATCGTTTATGTGTACAAAAAACTATAACCTCACGAAAAGAAGTTGCTCTTTTTCCTTTTCCACCTCTCATGGTTGGTAATTATGATGGAAACCCTATTTAAATATGTTTTATATGATATTTATAATATATTTATACGTATTTAATTATTTTATAACACATAACATTATGATTTTCATTTTCAGTGAATACGATAACATTGTTGGTGGAAGTGTGGACTACCGCCTCCTAAAAGCGATGTGATTCGATCCCATGATACATGGAATGTATAAAGGATGGTTTTAATTAAATATTTGTGTCATAAAAAATATATATAATATTAATTACATAATTACCTTTCTAAAAATATAATATATATCATTTTCTTTATTACCCTTGCACACACTTAAAAAATGATAATGTCGTTCATGGATGTATGGACTACCACCTCTTTAACACGATGTGATTCCTTTTACATCATAATATATATATATAAAAATATACGATTAAATAATATTATATTTATGATATAATTATCATTTTGTAAATATATAGTTTTACTTACCTTCTTTCCATAATGATCATTGAGAAATGGGAATGTTACTTATACGTAGGTACTTTCTACCGTCTCTATGATTGTAATGTTGGTTCATTTTTCATTAACATATTTAATTATTGGTTATAAAAGTGAAATTTATATATTAATTTATTAATTATTTTGTGATTATTATTATTTATATGTTATATAATGAATCATTTGGCCATAATTTACCTATAAATGTTTTTTTGACACATAACCCAAATTTGGCCAAAACGCCCAACGTAAATTTAATTGATTAAGTAGTTGTATAAAACATGGTATAAGTGAAATAAAATTTATTATAAACATGAAAATGGTTCTCAAGAAATTAAATAATTAACATAAGTTTATTATTCATGAATATAAATACACATGAGACAAATCAGACGCAAGGTAAGGGATTATTATCTCACTTTTTACATTTGTGAGATAAATGTCGTGTTAACCAATTACTTATTTTTTTTGATGTGTATACTGTCCCATTTGATATAATATATAATTAATACTTTTATCTCCTTTTTATTCAAAAATTTCATTTAATGTTATTCCTTCATTAGGCTTATGATTTAAAATGTTTTAAAGTGATATGGGACACTTTGGAATGTTTAAATATTATTTTCTTCAAGAATAATTTTAATGATCTTTAATTTACATTCTAGTAAATTATATAACCATTGTTCCATAATCCATTTCATATTCCTCTCATCTGGTTATTCATGAAATTTTTCAAGTATTGGTATCTTTTTTCCACTCTTTGGTACACAAATTATTTTACGAAATATTTTTAAGAAAAACTGACTGTATTTCTTTCTTTAGTAGGAGAACCTATTTTATTTTAAAAATACTATTTTATAGAATGGTTTTCAAAAAAAATTAACCTTTCCCAAAATAATTTATTAAAATACATTGTTTCCATTTTTTTCATTTACCAATCTTTTCAAATGAATCTTCTTATCACATTCAGAAGAAGGTATTTTCCTAACCTTATCACCATGCAAAAACAATGTTCTTTTTACCTCGTACAGCATGTAAAGATTTACCTACCATCATTTATTTGAAGCTTCATTTTCATGTTTAAAAGGTTAATTTTTTATTAAAATGTTTTCAAAGGTGATTTTTAGGAAAAAAAATTTCCTAAAGGTTTTTCAAAACTAAAGAATATTTTCCTCAAGAATGTTTTTAAAAGATATTTTTGTAGTATTTATATTCATCAATTATATAAACAATTTATTTTTACCTCACATATGATATGTTGTATTGATTACATCCTTATCATTTTTCTGGAAGTTTTATTATTTATTTTTCCAAGGATAGTATTCACATTCACTTCCATGAATCCTTTGTTAATCCCCTTGAAATATTAAATTTCCTATCATCATTAGACATCGAATTTTTCATAATTATCCATATCATTTCTAATGGAAATATTCATTTCATAAACCATATATAATATTTATATATAATGTTTACTTTGATAGTTATTTGATTAACTGGGTAAATATTGATAAATCTGTAATCTTTATTCAATACGGATATTTGATAAGACATATTATTTATCTTGACTATTCAATATGAAGAATGATTTAGACTAGTAATGATAGTTGGGGCCTAGACTTTATCTAACCCCTTGATGCATCGACAGGTTCTCATGAGACTAATAATTTGTGGATATTAAATGGGTTTCTATCCATAGTTTTAAACTGTATTATGAAAGTTATTGATGGTATAGGTTTTAATATACCTCAAGCATGATGTCCAGTAATTAATAATTGCCTTCATTTTGATTTCAGTTATTATTAATCCATGATATTTTTCATCGAAATATTTATAGATACATTTAATTTTCAATTCATTGTTTAAATGGCATGTGTTTTATTTTCTTACATTTCCATATATATTTTTCCTTATCTGGTTATGTGAATGACATGTTTTTACATTTATTTACCTTTCTATTTGATTATTTTAATTTATTTATTATTTCTTATTTTATACTTTACCCTTACCAAGAATTTAAACTCACCCTTCTAATGTTTTTTCCCCTAGGAACTGAAGATGTATACTGAGAAAGTAACGCAAGAATATTCTAGATGGAATAAAGTTACTATCCTTAATGAAAAAAATATTTTGTAACTAGTGTATTCTTTTCTAAGGTATTTCTCAGTTTTATCATGAAACCTAAACTATCCGGTCCATTTGGAGGTGACTTGTATGTTATGCTAATGAAATAGTAGTAGACACCAGCTTTAAGAATTATGGGGATGGTTCTCTACAGTTAGTATTAGAAAACTTTTAGTAGAAACCCTGGGAACTAGATTTAGGAAAACACATATTAGAGAACATAACATTGAGATAGACATTGGGTATAGGTATAGAAGAACATCCTAAAGTTCTGGTACAATAGATATTATTTTAGTGTTATTAGAAATACATCCATGTCTGGATACTATAAGTGGACTTGCTTCTAGTACAGATGTACCTAGGAGTAACAAATCTAAAAAGGTGAATCCATTTTGACTTGGAGTAACCTGATACACCGCAATAGGCCTTACTGCGCACCTAGTTTCACACTCTCAGGAATACATTTAGGAAAATTCACATTCTCCTTAAAAACCATTTAGAAGGATTTTGGAAATGAATAACCTAGGTTAAACTTATGGTTTTTTAGATTGAATATAATATGTCGTGATTTAGATATCCTATAAATTATTATACATTTTTCTATTACTATTATTACTTACAATATGTATTGTGGTTTTAGTCAATGGATGTTACCTGAAGGAATCAAGTTAACATTGAACATGAAAGAAAAGGTGGTGATAATGACAAACTAAATGAGTTGTTGATAGGAGTGAAATATATCATTTTTTTCCTAATTAGTATTCCAAAAAATTTATTAACAACATATACTTTAACTAACTCCCAAACTCACAAAACAAGAGAATCATAGAGTTTTCTAAGATCTCAAGTGGTGGAGACCATGGAGAGAAGAAGACATGATTTCCCTCACGTAAGGAATATGGATGGAGACACCTAGGAAAGTGTCTCAATGGGATGGGGAAATATTTATGTTTGGTAAAGGAGGACATAATACAAATAATTGATGATGAAAAATATAGTGTGTGATGGAAGGAAATGAAACTCATCCTAATTAATACTTTATAGTTAATTGTCATAAATGTGGGGAACTTAGATATTACCCAATTCAATGCCCTATTATATAGGATGCAGTCTATATCAAGGAAATATCTATGTGGAAATAAGTGGATGACATATTTATTTATTGGGGTTATATTTAAAACCTTAGTTAAAAGGATATTTAGTGACTAAACTTATTTCAACAATGTCCATAATATTTATTTTTGAAATTATATGAATATGGTTTTAAAAAATGACAACTTGTATGCCAGGTTACAACCAATCAAGTCTAGAAAGGTCGCAGTTCTTGAATCCATGACTAAAGGATGTTAAGGGTTTCATGACAACCACATACCTACACAATTTCCTAGTTAATATTTCTTTAGTTAAACAATTTGATGAACACATATTAATGATTAACCAGTGGTTTAACTTTTATAGTTCAGATATAAATTTATTAACCATATTTACTTTGGATAATAGTTAGAGAAAAATATTTAGACTAGTCACTCTTTTATAGGCATTATGATCTGTTAAATGTTTATATTAATGCTTCAGGCATCAATGTTAATTTTTGGATATCCATTTCTTAAAGTAAGGGATGGATTAGAAATTGGTCAATCACAACCAAAGGATGAAAATTGTTTTTAAAGAAACATGTTATGTAAGTGTATTTCCTTATATTCTTAGGCTGTGAAATTATTACTCAACACTAAGAAAATGATAAAAAAATATTTTCTAAATTCCTTAATTTTTGTGGAACTGATGATCTTATAAATCATACCATATTTATGTATTTGAGGCCCTAAACTTTCAATTTATCATCCACTTGTTTTTTATTGATAACCTCAATAAATCCCTATAAATATTTATTCTTTTCATCCAGGTAAGTGTCTTTACTTTCCACTAATTTTCTCCTACTTATAGTCCTAGTTATATGTTATTTCATGTGACCTTTGTACTTCTCATTATCTCCTTTATAGAGGATTTATTACAAACCATTCTCATGATGTGAGATTTAAACATTCGAAAAATAAAACAATCTATTACCAATATAAAGTTAAAATTGTGAGGATGCAATTTAATTAAGGTGGGGAGAATGTAACTCCCTGAAAATATAAAGTAAGAACATTGTGTTTGATAGCATGTGTGACACGCAACACCAAGCACGTAAGGGAATATAATATCATGAGAATTTTTAATATATTTACATTTTTAAATAAATTAAGTATATTTTATAGCTTTCAATGCATGAGACACTAATTTATCATACATTGCATAAAAATGAGTTTCATTTATGGATTTCACTACACATAAGATTGACTTTTACCAAACAACAATATATTATTAAAATATAATTATTTAATATAATAAGATATAATCTAGCCATTAAATTAGCGGTTATGAATTGGATTAACTAACATATTAAAATATATGGTTTATAAAAATATGAAATAAATTCATTGGTTAATAATTAATTAGAAATGAATATAAGAACCAATCGAATATAAAGGGATGGTTTTTATAGAAAACTATTTTTATGCTCAAAAAGATATTTTATCTGAATAAATTAAATTAATTACAATTAGTGAGGGATATTAATATAATATATATTATTTATTCAATAAAATATTTTTTATATTCATCTAATAGATTCTATATACATAAGATAATAACAAACCCAATTTTACTAATAAAAATCAATATTTTTATTAAGGCACTTTTTCCACTTTTTAATGGAGAACCTGTTTTAAATAAAATTTTTGGAAATTTTATAAATATTATATGTAAAAATAAAATTAATAGTGTAAATAGAAACTAAAAAATTAAGTTAGGGTGAATTTTTTGTATTTTTCTATGAAGTTTCATTTTTTAATGAATAATGAAAAATACTAAATTTTAATTCAAAACTGCTTTTTCATCAAATTTATTTATCAAGATAAATTATATTTTAATTTCTTTTTAATTTTAGTTAGAATATTTTTTTATCAATTAATACAATTTTGTTCATTTTAATCTATTTCACTTTGAAATTGAATATAAAAACTTTGTAAACTTTTGAATGTTTTTACTTTAAAAGCTCATATTGCAGTCTCGTCTTCCAGATTAAATTTAAATTAATTTCTACCACTTATGTAATTTTAATTTGGAATAATGGATTCCATTTTTTTAATAATAATAGTTTATAAATTCTAATATGTTCATCTTATTTTTTGACCAAAAATATTAGTGAAATTAATTATAACTAATTATAACGATTAATAGAAAAATTAGCTTAACAAAAGACTAAATCGTAATCTTAGGGGTCCAGATGACCTATTAACATGTAAAAAATATGTGTTATAGACATATTTCAACTTTATAATCCACATGATATAATTTTTATCATTATTGGAGCCGCTGTAAATGGGAAAAACATGGGTGGAATTCCCTTTTCCAAAATTTATAAGAGTGTCACTCCTCCTCCATTATAAAAATGTCTCCTCTCTTCACACTTCCTCACACCTCTCAAGAAAATTTGGCCCAACAAATATATGATAAAATAGATCCTCAGAATCCCTCCCCTCTTCATATAATCCTACCCTTGGTAATAAATCCATCCAAGGAATCCCTTTGGTGCAAACCTAAAGAAATTACCCAAAGAAAATGTAACATCTTTCCTCAAGCTATTTAGTTTTATTCCATTTATTCTCCACATAAAATATTATTATTACATGATTATAAAAAATATTATTATACTAAATATACTTGTATTTTATTTATGTTAAGCTTTCAACCTACAGATACACACACTTTCATCAAATGGGTAACGAACTTACCGTTTATGCGTACGATGAACTACCACCTCACGAAACGATGTTGTTTCTTCTTCCTCTACCACATATAATGGTTTGGAATTATGGTGAACAATATATTTATATATTTTATATAATTTATTTATAATTTTTTTATACCTATTTAAATATTTTCTAACATATACCATTTTTCTTTCTATTTTGTGTGAATACAATAACATCGTTGGTGGAAGTGTAGACTACCGCCTCTTAAAAGCGATGTGATTCAGTACCATGATACATGGAATGTATAAAGGATGGTTATAATTAAAAATATATTACATAAAAACATATATATGATATTAATTAAATAATTTAATTTATAAAAATATAATATATATCATTTTCTTTATTTCCCATTCACGCACTTAAAAAGTGATATCGTTGTTTGTGGACATATGGAGTACCATCCCCTCGGCACGATGTGATTCCATTTACATCACCAGAATTCTATATATAAGTATATATGATGAAATAAAATGGTATCTATGATATAATTATCATTCTATAAAGACATGGTATTATTTACATACTTTCCATAATGTTCATTTAAAAATGGGAATGTTACTCATGTGTACATACGGCCTATCATATTCATGATTGTAATATTGGTTCATTTTTCATAAAAATATTTAATGATTGGTTTTAAAAGTATAATTAAAGTATTAATATAATAATTATTTCATTATTATTATTCTATAAATTTTATATAATGACCCCTTTGACCATAGCTGATATACAAAAGTTGTTTTTGACACATAAACCGAACATGGTCAAAACATCATATGTATAATTAATTGATTAAGTATTTGTATACACCATGTTAATAAGTGAAATAAATGTTATGATAAACATGAAAAGGGTTCTCAAGTAAGTAAATAACTAATATAATTTTTTTATTCAGGAATATAAATACACACGAGACAAATCAGAAGCAAGGTAAGAGATTTTCATATATCTTTTTACATCCGTGAGATTAATTCCATGTTAACCACTTACTTATTTTGTGTGGTGTATCTGCTGCCCCTTTTGATATATTATAAAATTAATCATTTTATCTCCTTGGTATTTAGAACTTTTAATTAATGTTATTCCTTCATGATTCTTATGATTTAAAATGTTTCAAAGTGGTATGGGATTCTTTGGAATGTTTAAAGATTATTTTCCCCAAGAATAAATTTAATTATCTTTCATTTCAATGAGAGGAATTTATTTGAACATTGTTCCATAATCCCTTTAATTTTCCTCTCATCTAGTTATTCATGACCTTTTTCAATTATTAGTACCATTTTCCACTCTTTGGTACTCAATGTTTTTTAGAAAATTTTTTTCAAAAATCCCAACTTCATTTCTCTTTTTAGTCGGATAACCTGATTTCTTCGGAAAAAAATGTTTTCTAGAATGGTTTTAAAAAAATGTTTTTAATATTTCACAAAATTATTTATTAAAATCTACTTTTACCCTTTTTTATTTTACCAATTTTTCAATGGAATATTCATGTATCTTCCCAAACTAGTCTTTTTCTAACCATTTCACTATCAAAAGGAATATTATTTTTACCTCATATGACATGTATGTTTTTACCCATAATCAATTATTTGAATCTTAATTTTCATGTTTAAAAGGTTATTTTTTAATATATATTTTTCAAAAGTTATTTTCAAAGAAATGTTTTTTCAAAAGTTTTTTCAAAAACCAAAGTTATTTTCCTCAAGAATGTTTTTAAGCGATATTTATACAGTATTTATATTCATCAATGACAATAGCCATATATTTTTACCCCACTTGGTATATGTTGTATTGATTCAATTCTTATTATTCGTCTAGTTGGTTTATGATTTTTTGGTCCAAGGATAGTATTCACATTTACTTCCTTGATACCTTCGTTAATCCCCTTGAAATATTAAATTTCCTATGATCATTTGAAATTAAATTCCCTCTAATTATCCAAATCATTTATCATTTATATATTTTTTTCCTAAACAATATATCATTTTTACATATGGTGTTTACATTGATAGTTATTTTATTATCTAGGGAAATATTTATAAATATGTAATCTTTATTTCTTATGGATATTTAATAAGGTATATTATTTATCTTGACTATTCGATATGAGGAATGCTTTGGAATAGCAATGACGGGTAGGGCCCGAACTTTATATATCCCCTAGATTCATCGAAAGGTTCTCATGAGACTAATAATTTCCACAAATTAAATAGGTTTCTATCTGCGGTTTTAAACCGTCTTTTGAATGGTCTTGACAGTATAGGATTTCATGTGCCTCAGACTTGATGTCTAGTAATTAATCATTTCCTTATTTTTTATTTTAGTTATTATTCATACATAAGATTTTACATAGACATATATATGGATACATTTAAATTTTAGTTAATTTTTTAAATGGAATTTGTTTCAATTTCATACCTTTCCATATTTAATTTTCCTTTTCTGTTTATTTGAATGACATGTGTTACAATTTATTTAACTTTCCATTTAATCTTTCTAACTGATTCATTATTGCTTTCATTATACTTTATCCTTAATGATTATTTAATCACACAATTTTTATGTTTCCTTTCCCTAGGAACTAAATAAGTATACTGAGAATATTATATAAGGATATTCTACATGGAATGAAGTTATTATCCTCAAAGACAAAAAAATAGTTGTAACTAGTGTATTCTTTTCTCATGTATCTATCAGGTTTACCAAGAATAATAAATTGTTATATCCTTTGGGAAAATATTTAATTGTATCTTATTCAAATATAATTTTAATAGACACTTAATTTGAGCTTTTTCGGGTCAGGTCGCTATAAGAGTTTCCACAAAAGATAATTTAGCAGACCCATTCACTAAATCCTTATCTATATAGAATCCTGAAAATCATGTAAGAGGTAGAATACCAAAATTTGTTAGTGGTTGGGACTAGTGTAAGTGGGAGTATGTTGTAGTTGGTTCCATAGAACCATCTATATTTTAAATTTAGTTTACCATAATATTAATGAATATCTTATCACAGGATAATTAATATTTTTCATATAGTAATGTGATAATGTTCGTAGATTATTTCTTACATCAAAAGGTTATAATAGTTCCTAAATATAATTCGAACATAGAGGTTCCATTAAAATATTATTAAACACATTTCATATAGTCTAGATAACAATTTTATAAAGATATATAGACGATGTTTGACTATAAATTTTTGGAGGCTCATAATACATTGAGACTTATTCTCATAAAGTTTATACTTGGTAATCTTCAAGAAGAGAAGTTATGAGGACATACTCGCTCATAGGAATTCCACATGTTATATGTTTCTTTAGATATTTATATTTGTGAATTTTTTTTATTGGTCCTTATACTTTATATTATTATTAATATATATCATGAATCTTTTTCTTTGATGTATGGACTACAACCATAATGGCATATGCTCATGGATAAGTAAAAATGTTAGGTGTGTCACATGTGACATGAAATTAATTAAATAATTCAAGAAAGGTTTTAGCTCTTATATGTTAATGGAAGAGTATATATCTATCCATTTCATTGAAATGTAACTATCATATTGCATCAATGACCATGTTTTTCATCAACGAATTCATTTTAGAGATTCAAAGAAAGATAAATCAAGCATATTGGGTGATGAAACAAGTATGAAACCTACCTTAAGAGATATAATTACTATAAGATCCAAACCATTATAAAATGGATGTTTTTATTTCAATTTTTGTTAAAATCCTTTTAAATGGCTTGTGGAATGTTTCTTAGGAGTGGGAAGTCTTCAGAAGCATTCAATGGGGTTAGGGAATTAAAAAAAATATGAACAAAATGAACTTATAGTGTATAGAGCATGTTTATTACTAAACATTACCCATTACCATTCAGTATACATAAGGAAGCAACGTGGTTTATAAAACCATGAAAAGGTGGCCTAGAAACCATGTATTCCTAGACAAATCCATTCTAATGGCCTTCATATGGTTTTTCAAACCATATGGGTGGCCCAGGTGACATAGAAACTTGTGTTTCTTCTAGAAAAAGGGTGCCACATAGTTGGAACAAGGTTTTACAAACCATGTGGATCACTTAAAGTGTCCATTTACCATTTTTTCTTCCATGATTATATCAAATTCCCTTGATTTTCACCCTTATTTCTCTTTCAGTGGCCTAGGGTGAAAACGTCCTACCAACCCTTCAAAGGATTCTTGTCCTTAGATTATGTGGAATTTTAGGTGTTTTTTATTTCCATTAAATATAAGGACTCGGCCTTGAAACATTAAATAATATTGAACTAAATGAATAATTCACTTTGAGGATATTTTCATGTTTAGAGTTTTAGAGAATTAGGCCATTAATATTACATAACAACTTGAATATTACATGTAGACACTACTATTCAGTATCCATTTTTTCATAAAACAAAAACTCTTAAAAAGAAACATGTCGAGTTCCATGTTTTAGACAACATGACTTTTCCTTGATCACATCCTTGACCCTATTCATCTTTAATTATTGTGTAAAACATTTCAAAAACATGGTAAGAGCATAAAAATGCTCAGTAAGGGTTATAAAATAAGGAATGAAAACATCAACCCATTAATAAATACAAATCAATGAAACCATACTTTTCAATCATAACATAAATTACAAAATCCTAAGATTTATAAATAACACACACAAATCATAAATCATAATGGTTACTTATGGAATCCATATCAAATTTACATTGTAGCTATCACATCTACGTAGAGAGTTACACTTGGAATACCCATCACAGTATATTCCCTAAATCTATTAGGATAAACATCACGTTTACCTCCGTCACGTTACCCAATGCATTGGAGAGATATCTTGGGCTCACTCGCCCTAGGTTTATCACGGAACAACCCATATACGTAAACAATTCCCAATAACCATATAATAATCATAACTCATAACACAAGTATAATGGAAATATAACATTTCCACATTATAATATATCAAATTAAGATATTGAAATAAACAATGCTTTATCAAACCATTATAAAACCCATTAAGAACATTTAATAAAGAGATTTTTGAATCAAAGTGTCACATACAACTTTGAATCTTTTAAATAAATTATCATTTGAAAATTTTAATTTTCCTATAAACAAATCCAAAAAACCATTTTGAAATCATGGACATTAATGCGAAATATTTAGAAGAATAAATATTTAAAACATTTAAAATGATATTTTATTTAAAGAGTTTTTTTAACAAAAAGAGAGATGCTTGAATACAAATAATTGACAAATAACATTTAATCAGAACATTCTAATATCATGAAAATAAATGGATTCATTATATAATATGTCAAATTACATTATATACACCATATAAGAGTGAATTGGTGCATAACAAAAATGAATTCTTAGTGGAAATGTAAATTGAGATGAAATCCCTTATAAAGATAGTATCCTTAAATTAAGGATAAATCAATCACTTAATTATGTGTGACAAATATAAATACAACCAATATAAGTGGATATTATGTGTAAAACAATCAGAGGTCATTCACACATATTCATAGGATGACACATTCACGAAGTACAAGTTTAACCCAAAGAATTGAAATTGGGTGAAGAAGTTCCCTTACAGAATTTTGACAGCCTAATGGAGTCACTTTAAAATTCAGAAAATGAATTGATGAGAGATAAAATGGTATCTCATCACAAGGACATAAAATTTACATCAATAATGATATATAAGAACATATACCAACATAATAAGATGTAAATTAAAATACATAACAAAAATAAGTCTTTCAAAAAGAGGAGGGTGAAAGGTTCACTTACCGATTTGGTAACTTATGAAACATTCACCCAATGAAATACAGATCATACAATGAAGATGTAAATACCCATAAATGAAATTATATTACATAAATAATACAATCATTATCATCACATACACTGTACAAAAGGAAATATTGGAAAATAATGCATGAATCTCACGAGAATAAAAAGTGAGATGAAACCCTTTACCACGTTGTAATCAACTGAGTCATATGACCAAAAGTTAATAACCACCAAATGAATCACAAAAAACTATGAATATAATGAGAATAATGATAATATATATCAAATGTAAGTACACAATACACCACATGCAATTAATAAGTGGCGATCAATGGAAATCTCAAGAAATTAAAAGTGAGATAAGAAAATCCATTACCTCGTGTGCGACTTGACTTGTTCATTATTTAATCTATTGAATAATAAACTAAAGTTAATTTATACTTTCTTAAGAACATTTTTCAAGATTATTATCTCTTTTATATCACTTGTTATCATGTTATAATCATTATGCAATAATTTAAGTTAACAATGATCATTTGGTCGATATTTGGTACTTGAGTCCAAAATGAGCACCTTATAATTACAAGTTGTCCATGTGGTCAATAGTCTATTATCTCCAGAATGATATTCATGATTTAGATATCATATAAATCATATATATTCAGTATATATATATATATATGTATGTATTTATAACAGTACATAACATTTCAGAGATAAGAAATCAAATGCACCGTTCATGGAGACGGTAAGCCGTACGTACCCCTGAACGCTACTTTCATTTATATTTCCTATTTTAATGGAATTAAAACATAATGACACATAGGTATATTATAATTCCAGTATAATATCATATATAATATCATTAACTCTATCCTTTATATATCCCACATATGGCATTAATGAGTCAGATCACTTTGAGGGGGTGGTAGTCTGCACTTCCTCAAATGAAATTATCGCGTTTACCCATAATGGAAACCATAAAGGTATGTTATAAAATAAAAATATAAAAGAATAAAGAAAACATAAACATAATATATATCATATATAAATATATTTTCATCTTAATGGCCACCATGATAGGGAGTAGGAGATAATTGAACAATTATCGTTTCGTGAGGCATTAGTTTTTCATCCACAGAAAATGTATGTTCTTCCCCATTAGATGGGGGTGTGTGTAAGTGTAGTTATAATACTTCTCATAAAAACATACTATTATATTGTGGATACTTTTTTTGTTATAAAATAAAGGAATAAAATGATTTTAGGGGGTTGTAAAAGTAAAATAAAATTAATTAATTTAAGAGAAACTGTTACCTTTAATTTGGGTAACTCCCTTTGGTATGAACCAAAAGAGTTTCTTGAAGTGACTTATGCCTACGGTAGGGCTTCTAGGTGGAGGATAGGGATGTAGGTTGCTTAATTGGTCTGATTTTGGATGAGACCAAAGGCTTTAGAGGTGAGAGGAATTGGTTAGACGTGGTGTCCTTTTATAAGGGGGAGGAGGGGCTCCTTAGGAAAGTGTGAAAATATTATTTGATTATATAAAGATATTTAGTTTCTAAAGGTCCAAAACTAATTAAAGTAGAAGATTATATGACTCATGGTTTAAATAAAATCATCCAATAATAATTGGACAGGTTTTGGATGTTATTTTAATATTTATAATCTTATTTATTTAAATCATTTATTAATGAGGTATATACTGCATCATTATTGTGTCATAAATAATTTAATTTATTTTTTGTCTAAAAATTATAAAAAAAATACCATGATTTAGGAATAAGTTTTATATTTTCAATGAATATTTATATTAGAAAATATAACTTATATAACCCCATGTAAAAATTAATTTACCAAAAGATATTTTTTTGTGTAATTGTTTCCTTTACATTAACATAATTAATCTGAAGTGTCATTATCACTATTAAGTGGCTCCATGGGGTCCCAAAATCAAACCAAAGATGCCCATGGTTGTCCATGACTCATAAAATAATGTTAGTACAAGGTTTAAGGTAATTTGGTATTACTATGATATTATTTTTACCTTGAATTAACCTATTTGCCTTTAACAGTAGAAAATAAAAGTCAAACGTTACTCTTCACCAAAAATTATTTTCATCTTATTGAACCACATTTTACTTACTAATAACAAACTTGTATGTCAGATTTTCGAAATTCAATTCACATAACTAGTAAAATTTCTTTTAAATGAAAAAGTCAGTTTTTTTAACTACTACTAAGTGTTTTCACTATTCATCAAAAATTGACGATTTTCAGAAAAATACCAAAAATTCAGCCTAAGATATATTTGATATTCTGAATTCAAAAATGATATCTATTTTAAAAAATTCAAAAAATAGAAGTTGCATTAATTAATATAAAATTAATTCTCGTTGTCAAAACAAATAGCATATTTTTAAGAAATAATAAATATCGAAAGATTGACACTTGTTTATGTCCAATTTCAAAATGAAATTACTTCCAATGAACAAAATTAGATTAAATGGTAAAAATATATTCTAATTAAACTTTAAAACCAATTAAAAATATAATCTAACCATATAAATAAATTACATTAAAATTCAATTTTGAATTAAAATTCAGTATTTTTCACTATTCATTTAAAAATGAACTTTATCAGAAAAATACCAAAAATTTACCCAAAGTAAATTTTGGTGTCCCAATTCTAAAGAATAATTTTATTTTGTCAAATAGAACATATAAAAAAAGACCAAAACTAGATTTAAAGAGGGTTCTCTATCAAAAGGTGGTAAATCGGCCTTTTACTAAATATTAGAGTATTCACGCTTAAAATTAGATTCATTAATATTTTAAGCCGCTAACTTTTATTGGATAATTGTAAAAAAAATTAACAAACATATATAATCATATTTTAGTTAGTTCTATTAATTCCCTCCAATACAATGGCTAGGCATTAACTACTACTTAAAATAATATTATTATTTTATTAGTGTGCAATGTAAGATTTCAAAGAAACTCGTTGTTGCGTATCGGGTACACCATCAATCCTAGAATCACATTTAATGTAAAATTAATATTTAATTCACAAATATTAATATATATTAAATGTTTCTAATTCCTTATTTATCTGGGATGTTACATCTTTCCCCCCTTTTGGGAATTGCATCCTCACAATTTTAAAACTGGGCTTGGAAACTTCATTAAAAGTCCCACATCGAAAAAGAGTCTGTAAAACCGGTCACTTTAAAAGAAAGAAATAGAAGTAAAAAGGTCACCCAAGATAACCCATACTAGGATTCCATATAGGAATACATGGATATGGAATAGAAACTAAATCTCATAGATTAATAGAGAGTGATAGAGAACTTGATCATGAAAAGTTAACCACCACAATACCATAAATTTGTGGTTGGGTAAAAGTCTAATGATAAAATAGAGCTTACAACATTTTTTCTTCAAGATCCTTTGCATAGAGTTTAATAATTATATTAATCACTTAACCAATATCATAAGGAAATAAACTTACTTGTCATGTAGAGTGTCATCCTTTAATAAAATTTTACCACAAACTCATATTTTCTCCAATCTATGAGTATTCAAGATGACTTGTTCACATTAAAAGTGCTATAATAAACTTCTAGAGAATTACATAATCCAAAAAAGATGAAACATATATTTCCCATGTCATTAGAAATTAATCATAACCAAAATGGTTAGTACAAGATTAGATAATCCCCTAAAAGGATAATCCTTAAAAAAATAAAACTACTCTTAATCTTCAAAAAAAATTCGAACAATACAAAAAGTTCAACAAATACTATTCAATAAACAACTGTCTATAAAATTAGTCAAATGTAATCCAAACTGAGAATGTAACCCAAATCTCATAAGGATTTAATTACATAGACATCCAAGATACATCTTAACATTTATATCCAAATAACACCAGTTACTCATAAACTCTCATATTGAAAAGTAATTAACCTAATCACAAATTCTCCATGATAGGTTAATCATTTTCATAAATAAATCAAATCATCATATGTCCATAATAAAAACATAGATTCTTCAAAACTAAAATTTCAACCGTTATTCCACAAATTAGATCTCATAGTATTCTATTTCCCTTAAGCATATTATGTTTCCCAAAAGAGAGAATGTCTTCCAAAATATCATTTATCACATAATCACTAAATTATTTTCCTATGTTAAGGATATCCATTTGAAAAAAAACATTAGTTCCCAAAAATCAACTTATTCTTGTTTCATAAAATTATTTTCCTAAAATAATAAGTCATACTAACCAGGTAATTCAAGTTGGCTAGTGGTAGGTGATGCGCCCTTCTCTCCCTTCAGTTGTGGGTTTGATTACTATAGCCTTACTGGATGTGATGGGTTATCACCCATCCAACGGTTTGTCCTTTTTATAAAACTCAAAAATAACCCTAACATGTTTTAACCTCAATGGTTTCTTTATACCTCTCATTTTCATCCAAATTAATTATGATCTCAACATATTACTTCTTGAAGTCTTATTTCACCACCATATGATAAAATAAAATGATCCCCAAAATGAAGAACATCATACCTTGATTGTGGTGTCCATTTGGTTTCATCGTCATCTTATTCACGTAGGTAGATGGTCCATGCATTACAACAATGATTTAGAGATCCTTCAAAATCATTTTCTTCCTCCATCCAAATACAACTTGTACAACATGGGTTATATGGGTGTTCACTGAAAAACAAATTTGGAAAATAATCTTGTATGACATATAATTTCAAAACATCTGATAAAGCATGATTTCTATAAAACAGTTGGACCGAATTTTAGTTGAAACTTTCAATTAACGGTAATTTTAAAATATCATAAGTATGTGATGAGAGACTATATTGTAAAAGAAAATATAAATAGGTTGCGTAAGGGTATCTTTCTTTATCACCTTTTTCAAAATCCTAATATGCTTCAAAATATTGTGATAAGGTAAAATATTTGAAAATTCCTTGATAATATTTACCTTTCTTAAAAATATGAGAATATTGTGAAAATATGATTTGTTTAAATACAACCAATGACCCACAATGATAACAAGGTATAGTTGAGGTTCATGATATCTCAAACAACTGCTTCCAAATGAGATGTATTCTAGATAAAGTTTCACAATCATATGAACATTACTTTGCAATAATTATTGCAAGCATGTCATTAGGAAAAGATAGGAATGTCGTTTGATATCATCCTCCTTCCATTTATAACTTACTTTCCTTGATCTGAAAAAGTTATAAATTAATGATTTAATTGAAATAATATACCTAGGGACTAACTATGTGTTTAACGGAAACTCCTAATCCCTAATGTTGTCTAAACTAACCTCTGTTACCAACTATAAGGACTCGGCCTTAAAACATTACATGATATTGAATTAAATGAATAATTCACATTGAGGATCTTTTTAGGTTTATATTTTTAGATAATTAGGCCATAAATATTACATAAAAACTTGAATATTGCATGTAGACACTACTACTCAGTATCCATTTTTTCATAAAATAAAAACTCTTAAAAAGATACATGTTGAGTTCCATGTTTTAGATAGCATGAATTTTCCTTGATCCAATCCTTAACCCTATTCATCTTTAAGTCTTGTGGAAATCAGTTCAAAAACTTGGTTTGATCATAAAAAAATCAGTAAGGGTTATAAAATAAGGAAGTAAAACATTATCCCATCAATAAATACAAATCAGTGAAACCATACTTTTCAATCATAACATACCTTACAAAATCATAAGATTTATGAATAACACACAAAAATCATAAATCATAAAGGTTACTTATGGAATCCGTATCAAAATTACATTGTAAATATCATAGCTACGTAGGGAGTTACACTTGGAATACCCATCACAGTATATTCCCGAAATCACTTAGGAGAAACATCATGTTTACCTCTTTCACATTACCCAATGCATTGGAGAGCTATCTCAGGCTCACCCACCCTAGGTTTATCACAGAATCACCCATATACGTAAATAATGCCCAATAACCATAACATAATCATAACTCATAAAACAAGTATAAAATAATGATAACATTTCCACATTCCGATATATCAAATCTTGATATTGAAATAAACAATGCTTTATCAAACCATTTTCAAACTCATTTAAAACATTTAATAAAGATATTTTTTATTCAAAGTGTCCCATACCACCTTGAAACTTTTAAATAAATTATCATTTGAAAACATTATTTTTCATATAAAAAAATCCTAAACCCATTTCGGAAACATGGACATTAATGAGAAATATTTTGAAGAATAAATCTTTAAAACATTTAAAATGATATTTTAGTTAAATAGTTTTTTTAACAAAAATAGAGACGCTTGAATACAAATAATTGAGGAATAACATTGAATAAAAACATTATAATATCATGAGAATAAAGGTATTCATGATATAATATGTCAAAGGATAGTATATACACCATATAAGAGTGAATTTGTGCATTACAA
This sequence comes from Viscum album, assembly GCA_963277665.1. NCBI lineage: Eukaryota > Viridiplantae > Streptophyta > Magnoliopsida > Santalales > Viscaceae > Viscum > Viscum album. Next base: position 340,534,108 of record OY728152.1, on the reverse strand, counting down.
CAATGAAGTCTCAGGGGAAATGTAAATTGAGATGAAATCCATTATAAAGACGGTATCCTTAAATTAAAGATAAATAAAACACATAATTATGTGTGAAAAATACAAATAAACCCAATATAATTTGATATTAATTGTAAAAAAATCATAGGTCATTCACACATATTCATAGGATGACATATTCAAGAAGTGCAAGTTTAACCCAAAGAATTGAAATTGGGTAAAGAAGTTCCCGTATAGAAATTTGATAGCCTAATAGCATCACATTAAAATTTAGAAAATTAATTGATGAGATAGAAAGGGTATCCCATCACAAGGAAATAATATTTAAATCAATAAGTATATAGAAGAACATATCCCAATATAATAAGATGTAAATTAAAAGGCATAACAAAAAGAAGTCTTTCAAAAAAGGAGGTTGAAAGGTTCACTTAACGATTTGGTAACTTACAAAACATACACCCCATGAAAGACAGATCATACAATGAAGATTTAAATACCAATAAATTAAAGTATATTACAAAAATATTACAATCATTGGAAGTACATACATCGCACAAAAGGAAATAGTGGTAAATATAATATGAATCTCACGGGAATAAAAAGTGAGATGAAACCCTTTACCATGTTGTAATCAACTGAGTCATATGACCAAAAGTTAATACCCACCAAATTAATCACATAATGCAATGAATATAATTAGAATAATGATAATATATATCAAATTTCAGTACACAATACACCACATGCAATGAATAAGTGGCGATCAATGGAAATATCACGGAATTAAAATTGAGATAAGAAAATCCATTACCTTGTGTCTGAATTGACTCGTTCGTTCTTTAATATCCTGAATAATAAACTAATGTTAATTACTACATGATTCATAACCTTTTTAAAGTTCATTATTCCTTTTATATCACTTATTATCATGTTATAAACATTATGCAATCATTTAAGTTAATAATGGTCGTTTGGTCGATATTTGGTACTTGAGTAAAAAATGAACACCTTATAATTATAAGTTGTCCATGTGGTCAATAGTCCGCTATCTATAGAATTATATTCATGATCTATATATTATATAAATCATATATATCCAGAATATATATGTATTTATAACAATACATAACATTTTAGAGATAAGAAATGAAATGTACAGTTCATGGAGACGGTAAGTCGTACGTACGCATGAATGCTACTTTCATTTCTATTTCATATTTTAACGGAATTAAAACATAATGATACATAGTTATATTATTATTACAGTATAATATCATATATAATATCATTAACTCTATCCTTTATACATCCCACATATGTCATTAACGAGTCATATCACTTTGAGGGGGCGGTAGTCCACACTTCCTCAAATGAAATTATCGCGTTTACCCATAATTGAAACCAAAAAGGTATGATATAAAAGAAAAATATAGAAGCTTAAAGAATACATAAACATAATATATTTCATATATAAATATAGTTTCATCTTAATGGCCACCATGATAGGTGGTAGGAGATAATCGAAAAATCATCATTTCATGAGGCGTTAGTTTTCCATCCACAGAAACTGTATGTTCTTCACCCATTATATGAATGTGTGTGTAAGTGCAGTTAGAATACTTATCATAAAAACATTATATTATATTTAGGATACTGGTTTTGTAATAAAATAAATTAATAAAAAGAGTTTATGGGGTTTGATAAGTAAAATAATATAAATGAATTTAAGAGAAATTGTTGCCTTTAATTTGGGAAACTCTCTTTGGTATGAACCAAAAGGGTTCCTTGAAGTGCCTTCTGCCTAAGGTAACACTTCAAGGAGTAGGATAGGTATGTAGGGATATTAATTAGGTAGAGTTTGGATGAGCCAAAAGGCTTGATAGGTGTGATGAATTGGTTAGAAGTGGTGTCCTTTTATAAGGGGGAGAAGGTGCTCTTTAGGAAAGTGTGAAAATATTATTTTATTATATAAAGATATTAGGTTTATAAAGGTCCAAAACTAATTAATGTAAAAGATAAGATGACTCATGGTAGAAATAAAATCATCCAATAAAAATTGGACAGTTTTGGATGTTATTTAATATTTATAATCTTATTTATTTAAATCATTTATTAATGAGGTATATACTGCATCATTATTATGTCATAAATAATTTAATTTATTTTTGTCTAAAAATTATAAAAAAATACATTAATGGGTGAAATATTTTTATATTTCTAATTAATATTTATAGTCGAAAAGATTACTTATATAACCCCATGTAAAAATTAATTTACCAAAAGATATTTGTTTGTTTTATTTTTGCCTTTACATTGAAATAATTAATCTAAAGTGTCATTATCACTCTTAAGTGGCTCGATGGGGTCCTAAAATCGACCCAAGGATTCCCATGGTCTAGAATGACTAATCCAATAAGGTTAGGACAAGTGTTATGGTAATTTTGTAATATTATGATATTCTTTTTATCTTGAATTACCCTATTTACCTGTAACTGCGGTAAATAAAAGTCAAAGGTTATTATTCACCAAAAAAATATTTCATCTTATTAAACCAAATTTTACTTACTAATAACAACCATGTATGTCGGATTTTCGAAATTCAATTCACATAAGTGGTAAAATTTCATTTAAATGTAAAAGTCGGTTTTTTTAACAACTACTAAGTGGTTTCACCATTCATCAAAAATTAATGTTTTTCAGAAAAATACCAAAAACTCATCCTAATCTATATTTGATATTATGAATTCAAAAATTATTTCTATTTTACAAAATTAAAAAACATGGAATTTTCATTAATTAATTTAAAATTAATTCTCATTGTCAAAACAAATAGCGTGTTTTTAAGAAATAATAACTATCAAAAGATTGACACTTGTGTATGTCCAATTTCAAAATGAAATTATTTCAAATGACCAACATTAGATTAAATTGTTAAAATATATTCTAATTAAACTTTAAATCTAATTAAAAAGATAATCTAACCATATAAATAAATTATATTAAAAGGCACTTTTGAATTAAAATACAGTATTTTTCACTATTCATTAAAAAACGAACGTTATCAGAAAAAAACCAAAAATTTACCCAAAGTAAATTTCGGTGTCCCAATTCAAAATAAGAATTTTCTTTTGTCAAATAGAACATATAAAAAATGACCAAAACTATATTTAAAGAGGGTTTGCCATCAAAAGCTGGTAAATCAACATTTTAATGAATATTAGAGTAGTCATGCTTAAAATTATATTCATCCATATTTTAAGCCCGTAACATTTATTGGATAATTGTAAAATCATTTGAAAAACATATATAATCATATTTTAGTTAGTTCTATTCATTCCCACCAATAGATAAGCTAAGAATTTACTACCATTTAAAATAATATTATTATATTATTAGTGTGCAACATAAGATTTCAAAGAAACTCGTTGTTGTGTATCGGGTATTCCATCAAACATAGCATCCCCTTTAAAGTAAAATTATTATTTAATTCACAAAAATTAATAAATAGGAAAATTTTCTTATTCCTTATTTATCTAGGATGTTAAATTCAAAGCCCTAGGTAAGTCTATAAATTTATTTATTTTGAATTTCTAGAAGATCCATACCATGGTTGTTTATCTTCCTCTGAATCTCATGATCCCTAATTTCAGGGAGTTCTTCACCTTTTCATTTTCAATCATTTTAGTTCGAATCAAGGGTCAAGTTTAGATGATTGTTTGTATGCTAGCATATGGTATGTTTTCTAGAATATATTTCTCATATAATTGATGTTTTTCATGTGTATATGGGTTGTTTTATTGTGAAAATGTGTTGTGAGACTATTTACTTTTTTCAGAGTAATAGATTAGGCATTTAAATAATGTGTTAGAACCTTCACAGATCACATTCGGTCTGTTGATAATTATGAGAACGAGCATAAGGATAACCATGTGGTGTGTCAATCCCTTAAAAATTGTAAAATGGGTTTAAAATTATATAATAAAGGATTTAGGAGATTAAACACGTTTAATTTTCAATTATAAGGTTATCATTCCATAAGGGTTTAATTGAGTTAATTTTTAAATTAAAATTTTTATGAAATGGGTAAATGGTTAAAGGGGCTTAATTATGTTGTCAAATGGTTTAAAGGAATCTTTAATGGTTGTGTTATATGAAAAAAATGTTTCAATGGTTCATTATGGAATTGGTTTAATGATTTTGAGTGAAATAGACCATGTGAAAATGATAAATGAAAGAGGTACACCATTGATGTTTTGACATATTAAAAAGGTCATGTGTGTTGAAACTTTTAATGTGTGGATTGATGAAATAGTTGGATATGATTGAAATGAAACTTCCCAACCATGGGTAAATATGTTAGACATTTCACTCCTTATCCTTGATTTAGGATGTCTAGACATGATGTTCTACATCATTTACTTGAAATTATTGAAATGGTATTCCTTATTCTTGGCTAGGGTGATGGAATGACGTTCTTGCCACTAATGGCATTATAAATGGTATGGATAATTGGGCCAATGATTCTTGGTGTCTATAATTTAAATAATTAATAAATTTCCCTTTTTATTTAGAATGCTTAACCACTGAAATTGACAATTAGACTTCTGGTATAGTAAAAGAAGGTTTGGTGGGTTGGGTTCATGGTGAAACCCAAGGGGGAAAGTGGATAATTATTATGTGTTTATTGTGAAACATGGTTCATTATTGATCTTTTTATTTTTTTCCCTTTTCAATTCCATATACTATTATTGGACTAGATATTACTTTAGACACAATTGGTGGTCTACTACTGAGTTATACTCACACCCTACTCAGGTTTCCATTGGTACCTGATAATATTTCATGGTTATATGTCAATATAAGGGAAAATGACCTATGATATATGGTTGAGTTTGGATTTTGGGATTGAGAATCTATTAGGGTACTAGTCTTGAATTTATAGGCCCAATTTGGGGATTTTTAGTGTCTCTTTATTTTTTGTTCTGTTTTTACATATGAAACTACTACGACATGACATGTTTTTTGAAATAGTTTTTGGAAACTTATCTAGTTTTGAGATATTGTTATGAGATGCATGGTTATTGTAAGTTATTGATCATTATTACCTTGATTATTATTTATTTTTATTTTTTTATCTTACTTTAGTAAATAGTTTATCGTATCCCCACATTCCTTATTATACCCTCACTACTAGTCAAAGGTCTCTGATGTATGAGGGGTGCACCAAAGGTCATGTGGTGAACTAGCATAGGGAGCCGATTAAGTGTCACCCATGTTGAGAAATTACAATATTCTATCAAAGGCAGTTTATTATCTGTTTATTTATTATTTGGGAAAATTATATATGAGACTAGGATGTTTCATGCCTTGGTAATGGGATCATGTAAGGGGGTATCTAATCCTTGGGTAGGGGAAACCCAAATATCCTATGGTGGGAGTGTTATTCGTGATGTTAACCTATTATAGTAGTATGTTATTTCACCTTGGGTGGACCACTTATTGTCAGATGTTATTTTATTAGATTTGACTCATGGGTCATTCTAATATGATATTTGGGTATGCATTCATCATTTTAGTCACTCATGGATTTACATGACATGCATCATATTAGGCACACATAAGAAAATCATATTGAATTCTATTTCCTTGAAATGGGGAAATTGGTTATGGGAAATAAAATTATTTTCTATTTCTTGTGAAGTTTTAAAGAAATAGTGCCTAATAAGGATCACTACTGGAAAAACGGGATATACCCACGGTTCAAAACTGTGGGTATAGCCCCCAAAATCGTGTGTATAGGCTATACCCACAGTTTTGGGAACCGTGGGCTGGAAAGGCGTCGCAATAGAGGGGTTAATGTATACCCACGGTTTTATTAAACCGTGGGCACAGAACTGCATAGCGTGGCACACCGCATAGCACAACGTGGCACACCGCTGTATTGATGGATTTCAAACCGTAGGAAAGAATTTCAAAAATCGTGAATGGCTGGATTTGAACCCGCGCCTCATGACACAACGGCGGACCCTTCACCTGACCAACTCGGATGATCGTCGTACTGTTATATATATACACATTTATTGTAATATATTAATGTAAATTATGTTATATAAAAAAAGCGGTGACACGGTTTCTAACACGCGACCGGCTACAAAGTAGAACCACTGATAACCAACCACGCTACCCAAATTGTAGAGATATTTACATACAGTTATTTACTTATATTAATAATACTTGAATTTGTAAAAAACAAAATTACCGGGATTCGAACACCGGTCTCCCCTGTACGTGGCCAGTGGCTAAACCAAATACCCCACACAAATAGTTTGAATAAAATATTTTATCCATATAATTATAATAATTTCAAACCATGTTCCTGCCAAAATAATTTCTCTCGCACGGGATTTTTTTCCTCCCTCCATAACATGAAAAATCTATACCCACGGTTTTGGAAAACCGTGGGTATAGGTCTGGTATACAAAAAACTATATCCCCACGGTTTTTCAAAACCGTGGGGATAGGTCTCCGTAAGAATACCTATACCCACGGTTTTACCAAAATCATGGGTATAGGTCTTAAAAATTACCTATACCCATGGTTTTGCCGAGAACCGTGGGTATAGGTCACCTATACCCAAGGTTTTGGAAAACCGTGGGTATAGGTTCCTATACTAACCCTATACCCACGGTTTTGTGCAAAACCGTGGGTATAGACCCATTTTCCAGTAGTGGATGTTGCCATTGTTTGAGAATTGAACGATGATAAATAAAATGGTTAAAATGGATAAAATAGGAAGTTTGTAATTTGAAATTTTGGTTTACCCTGAGTTATCTATGGAATAAGATAGGGATGGTTGAGAGTAGTGATAGTATTGCAGTTATGACTGTAGGGATGGTGTATTCATATTATCATGTTATGACTAGTTATGACCCCTTTTTCATAATTTTGTAATTGTATGTTATGTGCCCTGAAACATGAATTTGGACTTATAGAGGATTCCAACAAGATTATTCTTAATATTAGAGTGATTGGATAGAATTTCTAAGAATTTTATTTTGATAGTGGGACCAGATCCCCCATTAGTTCATGGTGATTGGGAGGAAGAGAAATGCCACAAGAATTTTTCCTACTTTTTGAAGTTTGTGGAAAGAGGCCCAATATTGGATATGTTGGGTATATTTTACCTTACTATATATTTTAAACTATATAATCCTCTAAAATCTTCTAGAGAGGGTGGACTTAAGGTAGTTTAGTTCTAGATTGAGTATGTCCAGTTGATTCTGGATCCCTTAGAGACTCTTCTGGAGAAGAAGATTAAGTTAGCAGTTTATATGTTGTGTGTAAAAATAAACTTATTGATTTATATTTATATCCAAGATGAGAATTTATATGGTATGGATTATATGGAATTACAATAAAATTTATTTGAACATTTCTACCAAAATACTTTGAGGTGTGAGAGAGTTAAAGATTTTATGTTTTGGACCTAGGGAAATATGTTAGTGATGGATTATGTTTTCCACTTCATCAACTTGAAACATTTTATTCCATCATTTGTAGGGTTTGAGGAAACTATTTTGAAACGTTTTCAGTATGCTCTTATCTGTGAGATCAAGTCCTAGGTAAATATCTTACATTTAAAGATGTTTTCTGGGGTGGTGAATCAAGATCTCATTTCTATGGGGAACTTGAAGGAGGCTTCAAGTGGTGGAAAATTAGGGTCAAATAGAAGATATTTTGGTATATCATCTGATAGTAGGAAGTGATGTTGTGAGATCTTTTACCAATGTGGTGGTGGGAAGAATGGTTATGGGATAGGTTCAACCTCTCAAGGAGGTGTTCAGGTGATTTTCTATCAATTTTTAAATCTTGTTCACATTTGAGGATAGTGTCTTCAACCGCAATTGGAGTTCATAGTATATAGAAATATGGGACACATATAGAGGCTCTATAGAAACCCTTAATCAATAGATAGTGATGAAGGTTCTAGGCCAATGCAAAGCACCGTTAAGGGATCATCTACCCCATATCAGTCTGGTAGTTAGAGTTATACTAGTCATACCAATCAAGGTGGAGGATTTGGTGCTCCAAGATAAGAGTGTCTATATTAGTAAAGTAGAATATTAAATGGGACTCGGGCAGAAGCACATGGTAAAGGGGTAGGTCATCTGTATGTATTCTAACCTATACTCGATGGTAGAAAGGTTGGACCATCGACTGTAAGAGGTATGGTTATTATAGATTCTATGATTATTAGTGTATTATTTGATACCAAATCTTTATATTCTTTTATATTTACTCAGTTGATAAATATTTTCGGTATATTAGTGTAATTATCATGTGGATTTATGTTAATTAATATGTCTTTATGGGTGTGATCAGAGGGTATCCATCATTATAAGGAGTATTCCCTCAAGGTTGGTGGGTACCATCTCTTTTGGAACTTTTTTATGCTTGAGATTTTTGGTTTTGACTAGATACTATGAATGGACTGGTTATTTTCATATTAGGGTCACATTTACTATTAAAATAAAAGGGGGGTGTTCACATCTCTTGAGGGTGAAACTTATGTTTACCATTGTGAATGGGATATACCGGTAGGTCATGTAGGGATAATTCCTTATAAATTGGGTGATATTATAGCTCATTTTTTTGATTTTAATGCTTGATGAAGAGGTAGTAGAGAATCATGTCATCCCTACTACAGTGGATCAATTTCTGTATTTGTTTCCCAAAGGGTTCTCAAGGCCACCATCTGATAGAATGGTTTAGTTGATGATTGAAATGATGTCAGGAGCTATGAAAATTTCAATTTCACCTTATATAATGTCTTTATACATTGTGACCTCTCTTCTGTGATGGATCAAGAGGAGTTAATATGAGGATCATAATTGTTTTTTGATGAGGGATAACTTTGATGGTAGGGAGATACCACCAGACTGGACCATCAATCACTACTAAAAATTTGGGCTATATCCACAGACCTATAGCCACGGTTTTATAGGTCTATGGCTATAGTGTTTTTATTACCACGATTTAATTCAATCTTCCTGGCTAAATCAATATTACACTGTGGCTTCGTTTTTCTTTTCAATTTGTATCAGGCTCCTCCTCCTCCCTCGATCCGCAGCCCTCCTCCTCCTCCCCCGATTCACACCCCTATCTTCGCGCATCCCTCCTCCCTGATGACGTCTCCTCCTCCCCGGAGCCCTCCTATCCTCCCCCGACTCACAGCCCTATCACCATTCATCCCTCCTCCCTGATGGCATCTCCTCCTCCCCTCAGCCCTCCTCCTCCTATCCTGATTAGCATCCCTATCACCGCGCAGCCCTCCTCCCCGATGACGTCTCATCCTCCCAACAATCTCCCCGATGATCTCACCGTGAAGCCCTCTCTCACAGTGGCTCCCTCCTCCCTGAAGGAATCCCCCACAGTGGCACCCTCCTCCCTGATGACCTCTGCTCATCGGTCTCACCATTTGCAGGTAGAAGCATATCGCTCTTCATGAAATTGAGACTGATTCTCTAATGGTCTTCATTTCCCTTCTCAGATGCGGTCTCACACCATGGAATACTGAATACACCATATTTAGAAGCAAAATGTTTATGAAAAACAACTTGGAGGTTCTTAATGCTTGTCATGAATGGAACACAGTGGCAGACATTCTAGGTACAAAGGTGAATTATGAATAAGAGGTTACTCTGTTTGCATGTCTCAGATCACTTCCAGGGGAGGGGGAAAAGCTGGTCATCGTAGATGCTCCTGATCTTCACCATTACAGGCCGGCATAATTCCAGGTGAGATTTTTTTGTCTTCCCCTTTGTTTGATTCTTTTCTAAACTTGGTTTGTACCTTCTCAGAACACTTTCATTTATTTTAAAAAGAAGTTTTTGAATCATGATTTATTCATCATTGGAAAACAGAACCAATCCACCTTTACCATATTTAATATTTGTAATAAGATTTTTATTTCAGGTCTTGTGTGAGGTACATCTTCTATCCAAAAACCAAAAATTGGGAATGTATATATCATTCAAAGAAACATTAGATACATTTTCCTTCTAGTACCATTTCATCTTCTTCTATGACCATTGTGGAACTTCTTCTGATGTTTGATGCTTATGAGGATATTTTTGTTCAGAACACTCCCTTTCATCATGAAAAACTAAAATCTTTTTTTATGTGTTGGAAGATGTTTTAAGATACTGATATCCCCATTTATGGGTCTCAGGAGTCACCTTTCGTTGTACCCTAGTGGCATAGTAGGCATCTTTGTTTCTATATGAGTAGTAGATTATTATCCATGCACCTTTAAATTTTATCATGGTTTTATCTATTAAATTGGTATACACATAATACATCTAAAATTTTCATTCATTTCTAATATGATATAGGGGAGTGAGGGGTGATAAAGGAGTGATTAATAATTCTCAATTACCAAGGGTAGGTGAAATTAGTGTATCGAAAATCCTTTTTTCACAACCTAACCTAAATCACTAAAGAGAGAGTGAATGGATTGAGATCTCGGGTCATTCCAGGGAATTATTTAGGGGTTCAATTTATTTTATAAGAGATTATTCTATAATTGATGAGAGAATTATATAAGGGAATCCTTCATTATATTCATCAGTTTTCACATTAATTTTATTTCTTCCATGCACTTGTGGTTCCGCTCCTTTATTAATTCATTATTTTCAAATTAATAGTGTTATATTAGTGTAGGTACGAGGAGAATGAATGGTTATATCCTTCCACGAACTTGTGGCTCCCTATCTCTTTTCACCATAAAATGTAGTATTTTTAATTTTCTATTGTATTACATTTCCAGATTGGAGTTGCAAATTAGTGGAAATCATGTTTTGGTTCCCTATCTCTTTTCACTATAAAATGTAGTATTTTTAATTTTCTATTATATTAAATTTCCAGATAGGAGTTGAAAATTAGTGTCAATCAAGTTTTGAGTTCTTAATCAGATCTACCTATTGAATAATAAATCAATGGTGTTTTGCATGATGCACTTTGATCATCCTTTTAGAATCATGCTTTTGTTTAAGGATATTCTTGTTGAAGACTATCTGTTAATGCTTATCTGATAGAATGATTTAAATTTCTGTTTCATATAATCATGATTAGTTGAATCTGCATTTGATTAACTTGGATAGAGGGCCGGACAATGCTTATTTACTTGATTTTTAGGTTAGTCCGAGAGGAATATGAAGACATTTTGTTGATGAAGTGAAACACTTCTAATTATGGAAGAGCGGAAAAAGTGGATGTTGCAACATGATTTTCTATATGGAGTTTTGCTGCACTTTTTGGCTCATACAGTGAATCCTTTTCCTCATTATATGAAGTTTTATTATAAGTCTTATTTATATCCTCTTTCAATTACTTAATGGGGCATGCTCATTGCACCTCATGTTTTCATTGTATCTTGAGCCTTTAATTTTTTTTCGGGGTATGGGTTGGAAAACCAACTAATTTATTTTTTCATTGTTTTAGTTCTTTCATTTTTCATTGAATATTTTCCTATCATAAATAGTTATCTTAAAATGGGTGTTGTTCAGCCTATTGTCTACGGTTTTCATTGTTGGCTTTAAAAGGGGAATTTTGATTTCTAATTGTCTGCATGTACAAGTTCAAATTTTTAATTGATATTTTGTTAAACCTAAGCCAGGTTTGATGGAAAATGATGAGTTACCAATGATGAAAAAGTGGTTAATAGGGAGAACTACAACACCACTAAGGGCCCATGTGGTTAACATCTTTTATTCTACTGTGTTTGGAGAAACCTGGTTATCGTGATTCTTTCTTTTCAATTCTACAAAGCAAATAAAAATATCAGTGTCCTTTTTATGATTTATTTACTACTTTATATTTATTTTTGTAGTTGGTGATCACTTCTATTTGATCTTGTTTTCTCATACTAATCATGATTTTTGATTTGGTGTTAATCAAAATGGTTATTTTAGTTTCTGTTCAGCATGTTAAGCTGCTATAATTTTTACATGATTCTTTTCCATGTAATGTATTGTTCTTGTGAGTTTATATTTTTGAATCAATATGTATATATTTCATTTTATAGTAATACATTTCAGGATTGGTATTATTCAAGTACTCATGATTCTATCTTCTATTTACAGAATAATGCCTGTGTTGAACAGTTGTTTTGAATATTTTAGGGGTGTTGGTGTAGGCTAGGGGCTGGGGGTGGTGCAGGGGGGTAGGGGTGATTGTGGGGGAGGGGACTGGTTTGGGGGGGATGGTTTTGGGGGAAGGCCAGTACAAGGTATAGGGTGGGGGTGGTGAAGGGGGGTTGGTGCAGGCTAGGGGTTGGGGGGATGGTGCAGGCTAGGGGGCTCAGGGGTGGTGTGTGGGGGGACTGGTTTTGGAGGGAGGGGACCGGTTTTGGGGGGAGGATAGTACAGGGGAAGGGTGGGGGTGGTTCGGGGGGGGGGGGGGGGTTGGGGGGGCTGGTGCAGGGGTGGGGGTTGGGGTGCTGGTGCAGGCTGGGGGTGTGGGGATGGTTGTGGGGGAGGGGACTATTTTAGGGGGGAGTCTAGTACATGGGGAGGTGGGGGGATGGCTTGGATAGACATATATTTGAGGTAGCTTGTTCAGATCAAATTCTGAGGGATGATAGTAGATTCATTATGGAGCATGTGGATTTTTGATAGTGGTGGTCAATAATACAAATAAAGAGTGATCCAATAGTATGCTAAATGTGGAGGATCTTCTCAATAATTCATGTTTTGTATAATTTTCATATATATGTCTTTTTTCCCTTATATTTATCTCATGGGATATATATTTGTGTCTACTATCTCTTGCATATATTATATACAATTTAGTTGATTATATACATTCTACTGGTATTTTGGATTTATCTTTTGTTCAGTTGATTATATATATTCTATTATTATTTTGGATTTATCTTATGTCCGGGTGAGTTGTGAAAGGGGGTGGGGCAAGGGGGCAGTGGGGGGAGAGAAAACTAGCAGGGGGGAGTGCAGGAGGGGAGGGGGAAGGGGGCAGGGTGGAGGGGGATAGGGGGCAGGGGAGATGTATGCAGGTCATGGGGAGGGGGAGGGGGGAGGTCTGTAGGGCAGGGGGAGGGGGTGGGTGGAGGGGGTAGGGTGGAGTGCGGAGGTCTTCAGGGCAGGGGACAGGAGGGTGGTCTGCAGGGGGTCTGTAGGGCAGGGGGGAGGGGGTTGGGCAGTGGGGTAGTGGGGCAGGGGGTGTAGTTAGTCTCTATAGGTTTCTTTAATCTTAGATAAGGTTGAATAACTATTACATCCATCTCTAACTCCCCCATTTCTTCATGATTAGGTTCATCCATATATTCCCTCCTATTTACAACAGATTTCTTTCACTAAATCGTAGATTTATATTAGTTGCAACAAATCAGATTTTTTATGATAGAACTAGTTGTTAATGGTATGGCTTTAACACCTTTTCTTTTAAAAATCCAGGCCATTATATCAACTTTTCACTTCTTTCATATGTTTATTATTGTTCGAAAATTGAATATTCACTTGAGAAATTAGATAACTCTCAATGTTTTTCATTTTTTTGGTTTATCATTTTATAACTCATCAGAATATATGATCAAACATTATTTCATATCATTTTCAACCTTCTTCATAGGTGTGGATCCATTTTTTGTTATGATATATTCTATTTGATTAGAAATTGTGTCCTCTTGTAAACTTTTATTATCAGGTGGGATAAAAACTTGTATCGAACTAAACCAAATTAAGATGAAACTCAATCCAAACTAATTATATTCCATTAACAGGAAGAATAGTTTTTAATTAATAGGAATGTACTATTTGATGGTATCATTTTGAAACATGGATCTATTTCCCCCTTGCTTGAAGGAACATGATTTGAACCATGGGGCATTGTGGTTCTTATATGTTCGGCGGTGATGTGTATAGTCACAGGAGACAGGTATGTTTTAGTTATGTTCTATTTTATTTTCTTTATCGCATTAGCCACTAAGGACTTTTACTTCTTTCTGTGGACAAAGGGTAATTATATTCTGTGAAGGGGGAGAAAATGGGGATCAGATTGATTTTGTCCATCGACATTGATCTGAGGTAAGTTTATATGGTTACTACATGTCTCGAACCTCATGTATTTAGGGCTTTTAGTGTTTTTGACTCCATATTATGTTTTCAGTAGGGCGTTGGATCATTTCGTATTGGTTCTGGTGGATTTGGTTCTCCCAATCGAGGTAAGGTTTTAATGTTGTTGGTTGGTTTCTCACTGGTTATGTAGCATCCTTTTTGTGTTTTAATGTTCCTAATATCCTTTGTGTAGTGAATTGATCCCTACGTGTTGGTTTTGAGTAGCCATGTTAAGGGTGACTCACCTGCGTGTGCATAGTTATGAAAGCATATGTATGTGGGTTCCCCCGTTACATGTATAGTCAACCATGGCAGTGATTATGCACGTATGGGACTATGTGTGCCCATGTATATATTTAAATGCATACACAAGTGAGTGGAGACTGGTATATGCATATAATCATATGTGCAAGGATCCCCTTGCACATGCTCATATCCATGTGGGTGTGTGCACAGGGGCCAGGTGTACCTGCATGTGTGTGAAGATGCGTATACCCAGTGGGGGAGCAACAACTTTTAGTTAGAAAACTCCAAGAGCCGAAGTGGACAGTTTGGTTCCACCTTGAGGTAGGATCCCTCTTCTAGCCTCTTTAATTCAAGAATGTTTTAAATTGAATTTAGATTATTTCTTAATTCTGGTTAATTATATTCAATTGCATATCTTGAATGAGTTTTCTTTAATATAATTGTTTCATTTGATAAATAAAGTCATTTTTTTATAATAAAACCCCTCCAATGGAGGTGCGATGTCTGCGAAAACTCACAGTGACAGTTATGTTGACCTTGTTGCTTAAATTATCTCATTTGATTTGTGCTAAATGAGTTTTAGAATAAATTATAAATATAATTAAATGAATTTTGTGATAAATAAATTCCATGATTTTATAATAAAACCTCTCCAACAGAGGTGTGTTGTCTTCTAACCAAAGAGTACTGATAGTTATTTGTATCATGTTTAGATTTGGTTTGAGTCTTTCATATGCCTCTTGATGGTATTTGTTTTGTGGCTAGTTAGTTTTTTTTTCTTTGAATAATATAAATTATCTTATCATACTCGTTTAACTCAAATTACATTTCCTGAGTAGGCATATTCCTTGAACAAGACACTCCTTTTCACACTTTGAATATTATAAATAAAATTTCCATGCTTAGGAAAAGTGAATGAATTTGTAAATGGTTTTTGTAGGGTGTGTGATTATTTTCTGTTGTTTTTTTTTTCCTTTAAACGTTGTGTCATTGTGCTGCTCGCTACAAACTTCTCTGGAGATCCCTTGTTATAGCATATTAAATAGTTGATCTGTTCTATCATCTTTTGGTGGGGCGACGGTCGGAATGTTGACCCGCCTCCTCTTGCTCCCTTCGCTCCTTACTGGCAGATGTTGCCCCGCGGATGTCGCTAGACCGGGCCAACACGCGACGGACACGCCGCTTTCATGCCGCGATCATGCCGCAATCACGTCGTGATTTGGCCCCACTCCTGGACGACACCCCGCAGCGGTTCACAGTGATAGTATTCCATGAGTCTTGTGATCAATGTTGAGACTGACTAATCACAATTTCTGTCGGCGGGGCGATGACTAGAATGTTTCACCGCCTCCTCCCGCTCCCTTCACTTATGGCCGGATGATGCGGCCCTGCGGATGTCACTGGATCGGGCCAACATGCCGCGGTCAAGCCGTGATTTGGCCCTGCTCCAGGACGACACCCTTTGGCGGTTCATAGTGATATTATTCCATGAGTCTTGTGAACAATTTTGAGACTGACTAATCACAATTTCTGCTGGCGGGGCGACGACCAGAATGTTTCCCCGCCTCATCCCGCTCCCTTCGCTCATGGACGGAAGATGCTACCCTGCGGATGTCATTGGACTGGTCCAACATGCCGTAGTAACGACATGGTCATGTCGTGGTCATGCCACAGTCATGTCGAGGTCACACCGCGGTCACGCCACGAAAATGCCGTGATTTGGCCCTGCTCCAGGAGGACACCCCGTGGTGGTTTGTAGTGATAGTATTATATGAGTATTGTGATCAATGTTGAGACTAAATAATCACAATTTCTGTCGACGGCGCAATGACTGGAATTTTGTTCTGCCTCCTCCCGCTCCCTTCACTCCTGGCTAGAATATGCTGCACCTCAGATGTCGATGGATCAGGCCAACACGCCGCGGTCACGCCACGATCATGTCGTGGTCATGCCGCAGTCACACCACAGTCACATCGTGGTCATGCCGCGGTAATGCTGTGATTTGGACCTGCTCTAGGATGACACCCCACAGTAGTTCACAGTGATTGTATTCCATGAGTCTTGTGATCAATGTTGAGACTGACTAATCACAATTTCTGCCAGTGAGGTGATGACCGGAATGTTTCCCCGCCTCCTCCTTCTCCCTTCGCTCCTGGATGGAAGATGCTGCCCTGCGGATTTCGGTGGATCGGGCCAACACGTTGCGGCCACGCAGCGGTCACGTCGCATTCATGTCGCGGCCACGCCGTGGTCACACCGTGGTAATGTCGTGATTTGGCCCTGCTGCAGGAAAACTCCCCGCGGCGGTTTGTAGTGTTAGTATTCTATGAGTCTTGTGATCAATGTTGAAATTGACTAATCACAATTTCTATCGGCGGGGCGACGACTGGAATGTTTCCTTGCCTCCTCCCGCTCCCTTCGCTCATGGTCATAAGATGATGCCCTGGGGATGTTGCTGGATCGGGCCAACACACCGCGGTCACGCAATGGTCACGCCGCGGTCACGCCATGGTAATGCTGTGATTTGGCCCTGCTCCAAGAGGACACCCCGTGGCAGTTGGCAGTGATAGTATTCCATGAGTCTTGTGATCAATATTGAGACTGACTAATCACAATTTCAGCTGGCATGGTGATGCTCGGAATGTTTCCCCGCCTCCTCCTACCCCCTTCGCTCCTGACCAGAAGATGCTTCCCAGCGGATGTCGCTGGACTAGGCCAACACGCCATGGTCACACCGCGGTCACGCCGCAGTAATGTCGTAATTTGGCCCTGCTCCAGCCACATCCATCCCACACTAGCCCCCTTCCACATTCATTTCATCCCACTGCCACCAACATTCCATCCCGCAATAGCCCCCCTGCCACCTTCGAATCAGCCTGCACCATCCCCCCAGAACCTGCAACAATCCCCCTTCCACCAGTATTTCATCCCCCTCCCACCTACATTCGAGCCCGCACCAGCCCCCAGCCACCTGCAATCCAGCCCACACCAGCCACCACACTAGCCACCACCCCCCATCCTTCTACAAAACACTCATTCCATCCCTCTTCCACCTACAAAACAGCCCCAGCCTCTAGTTCCATCCCACACCAACCCTTGACCTCCAATGTCATGGTGTTAATCTCCAAAGTTTTTATGGTGATGTCAAAAAGTCTTCTCGGTGGATATATTTTCCCCTAAATCAATGGACATGTGTAAAGAAATTCAAAATCTTGGGTTAGGGTTTAGATTTTTTTTGGGCCAGGTATTTTGACATGTATCCCTCACATTTGGTTATAAATAAGCACCGCTTTGTATCCATTGAAGGTTAATTATGAATTTTGAGATTTTCTAAAATTATTATGTTTGTGTTTTTTGTGTTATAAGGTGAATTCATGTAAGGATTATCAAAGGAGTGATCAACCTTTTTGGTGCTTTATAATTAGGGTTTTAAGGAGAAAGTATCCTTGGGGTCCTAATTGATTATCCCCCTTCCCCTTTTATTTCCTTTTCACTTCTTTTAATTTCCATTTTTCCAACTTCCATCACTTGTGTTTCCAAATTTCATCTAATGAATAACCCATATATATATTTTAATATTTCAATAGCACACTAGAAATCCACCAAATAGCATAAGATCCCAGCACATGCACCACTTACAAACCAGCAGAAGGAATCACAGAAGCTCCCAGGGACAAAACCAACAAGCACTCCTAGGGGAAGTATAACCAAGGGAAAAAGGAAGCTAAAGGAGAAATATAAAAACCTAAAAAAAGTAGTCACAAATGATAGAAACCAAAAACAGACAAACATTCATGAAATCACTCACAACCACCCACCCACACACACCCACCCACCCACCCATACACAAGTTTCCAAAATCCATCACCCATCCAAAATTATAGCATTATACAAAGAAATAGAACCATGAAACCCCTATCCCCGCAGCCAATATCAACCAACCAGACAAGCACCCTATATAAACAAAGCCTAGAGTGATAGACCTCTAGATAACCATGCCAGCTAATGGCCACTACACCAACACCTACTTTCACAAGAACCCTAAACCACACAAGATCCAACCACAATAAGAACCTACAGTAGAAAAAACACCCAAAATATTAGCTAGAACCCAAATCATCCCCAGACCACCATCTGGACCCATCCATCACCATCTGAACACCTTGCATCAAAATGGACTACCCCACCATAAGAAAGTCTAAAACCCAGCAGTCAACTAGTACCATCCATCTGAAGTGCCCCGCATCACCCACGCCTAACCCATCATACAACCTAAAGAATCCCCAAGTAGTCTCTGATACAAATGTGCGCTAATACCCACCCTGAATCTAACACCTCAAGACCCACCAAGTATTCAACATGCATGCACCCTAGAAATATAACCACCCATCTACCAGAAACATTCCTCCCAACCTGAAGCATCCAGTATCTCAAGGGAATTTTAGAACATCCACCATAGAAATGCCTACACCATCAACAACCAAAATAAACAAGATGTGGAAACCGAGCACAATCCAATTGAAATTACTCCACTATGGATGGAAATCACATTACTCCTCCAACCAATTCCAAGTTTCTAAAATTGTAATTCACATAAGGAAACCATGTGTCCTAGTTGCATGATGTTAAACTTTATAATAACTTTATTCCTCACCAAATGATGCAAAACAACATATCTACATCCAAGTCACACGACGTTAAACTCTACACAAGGTTGAGATGCAATAAGAGTTTAGTATCGAGCTGTAAGGCCACCCCTTTATCCTATCAATGATTTCATTAATTTTATGGAATGGGATGGGCTTGGGTACGAGGGCCAAAGGTTCATACATCTATAATAAAGTCTTCATTTACAAGTATCATTTCTCACTATTTTGGAATCTAATCAACTATTCGATCGTATCAATTTCATAAATTGTATGGTTTTTTATAGCCGTTTTCATAAAAATCCACGCAATTGCGAGATATGGGTGTTTGGGAAGCATAACATTGAGGTGGAAAGGATTGGGGTCTCAACTCAACACATCAATGTGAATGTTAAAGTGGTAGTCACAATGTTATTTGTATAATTTGTATAATCTTACTATGATTTCATTAGCCAGAGGGAGTTATGGAAGTATTTAGAAATGTTCTGCACTGGGAATATGTCTTGGTTTGTGGCATGTGATTTTAACACTATTTATAAGGCTTGTCAGAACAAAGGTGGTGCAGATTATTCCAATGTTTCCATGTAGGACTTCAAATTATTGATGGATTAAAATTTATTATTGGATTTGTGGTATGAAGGTGGACATTTCATATGATTTAATAATAGAAGAGGCATTAGGCGTATATGGAGAAGAATTAATCGCTGCATAGGAATCATAAATTTCCTGGTTTCTTTCATGTATATGTCGATCAGGAACCTACCTAGAACCCTCTCTGATCATTATTTGGTAGTGATCAATATAAAAAGGGGGAATAGGGGTCTTGAACCCTTCATCTACTCCAGAATTTGGACAAATATGGAAGGCTTCACACAATTTTTCATTGACTCGTGGTCGAAGTAATCTAAAGAGAGTCCATAGGAATGCCTAATGAAATGGTTGAAACATCTATGAAATGGCCTTTTTTATTGGAGGAGTGGAAGAAGAAACAATGAGTATTCTCTGGAGTCAATTCAAAAAGATATTGAAAGGATTTAAGGCATTTTGGAATGGAGTTGGGATGCTGATGTGTTTTCAAATCTCAGTGACAAGCAAAGGTTGCGTAATGATAAACTGCTAGAGGTTGAGAGGACTTATAGGGATAAAGCTATATATCTCTTGTATAAGGAAGGGGATCAAAGATGTCCTATTTTCAAGAGTGTATTAAAGAAAAAAGGGTGTCATGTAAGGTTAATATCAAACAGCCAGATGGGTCCTTCACTAATGATGTGGTTATCGCTCGGAAATGGAACTTAATCATTTCAAGCCTCAACTAGATGAACCATCTTACAACCCAGAAAAGTGGTTGGATATGGATAAAGAGGAGACACGATTCTAGTAGGGCATCCATTGTTTGATTAATTATATTGACAATAATTCCTTTGAGGTATTTCCAACTAGGGAGGAGACAAGGGAATCTATTTTCATTAAGAAATCTGAGAGCACACCAGGGCCAAATGGATTCCCTGGATCATTATTTATGAATGTATGAGGGATCATGGGAGGTCAGGTGAATGAATCTGTTTGGTATTCCTTTAAATTGGGGGCTCTACCAAGAAAATCTTGTGCATCCAAGGTGGTCTTGATCCCTAAGGTGGAGCAGCCTGAAATATTTATTCAGTATCACCCCATTTTCTTATGAAACTTTTTGTATAAAATCTTATCAACCATCATGAATAATAAGATGTATACCTTTGTTATGATATTGGTTTCTGAGGAACAAAATTGGTTTATTCATGGGAGAGGCACCCAATGTGAGGTAGGAATTGTGCCAGAAATGGTGGAGAATATCAGTAAATAGACTCTAGGATCAAACATCATCATCAAAGTTTAAATGGACAAAGTGAATGATAGGCTTGAGTGGTTCTACCTCATTAGAGTTTTTAGGATTTTCGACTTTAGTACATGGGTTTTTGATTTGATGTTCAGTTGTTTCACTTCCCTATAACTATCCATTTCCTTCACGGAGAAGAAATTTGGATTCATCAAAATGGTTCAAGGTCTCTGGCAGGATGATCCCATATCTCCAACTTTATTTATCATGACTCATAATGAAATATCAAGGAATATAAAACACAACATGGACGAGGGGATCATTTTTACTTATAAAAATAGGGAAGGAGATAGTATGATATCGCATTTGATGTTCGTTGATGATATTATTTTCTTCCTTAATGGTAGGAAGCGCTGCTCCATAAAAGGATTGGAAAACTTAATAAAGATATATGGGGAAAAAATTGGGTAGAGGATGAACATAGAAAAGAGAAATGTTTATATATCTCGAAAATGTGGGGCATGTCAAGCCAGGGATATCAGTAATAATTTGGGTATTCTTAAGATATCTTCCTATGATTAATTTGGGTGTACCCATTTCGAACTGCAGAATCAATGAGTGTTTATTTGAAGAGATGATATATAAAATAACAGATCAAATATATAATTGTAAGAATGTCTTTCTATCCATTGGGGGTCTCAAAACATTGATAGATAGTGTGCTATCATCTAAGGAAATGAATGTGCTCTCCATTATTATAGTACCAAATCGAATGATCAATAGAATTGAAAAAAACATGAAAACATTTCTTTGGGATGCCAACGATATGTGTAGATGCCAATGGGTGAGCTACAAGTGGTTGGCACTACCAATTGATGAAGGGGGATTTAAATTACGGGATATTACAGAAACCATACATGCCATGAAAGTGAAGCTTTAATGGGAGATAATTTAATGAGATTCTAGTTGGGCGAGATTCCTGAAGCACTGATATAGAGAGATGTGGAATGACTGGACCTGTGGAGGGATTTTTGAGATCAGTTACTAGAGATACAACTTGAGTGGGGAACCCTTATTCATTCCAGGCTGCTTGGCACCAGATTTATCCTTCAAAGAAGTAGATGGGTATCCGAATCTCATCCAAGAAATGCTCAACAATAAAATTTTTGAGATTTTTGACAATATTGTATTGAACAAGGAACTGGATAAATGCATCCTTATAGCTTCAAAGTCATGGTGTTTCAATGGAAGTGTCCTTCGAGAATATTTCCATGTTAGGAACAGAAATGACAAATGGGAAACAACCCTCTGGTGAAAATGTATCACATCGAAGCTAAATTTCTTTGTTTCAAAATTGATGAATAGGTCTCTTCCGATAGATGGCTATATATAGAAAAATGTATATCTCTATCCTCTCATTGTTGGTGATGCGACAAACTAAATCGTACAATGTACAAAATTGTACACCACTGAGCAGGGCTCTTCAATCTGCTCCCAGAGAGATCCTAGGTCTATAATATGCACTAAATCACAAAGTGACTGACCCTTTGTTATCCCTTATCATCCCTCCACCTCTCATGAAGCCATAGACACATGATCCATCCACATTGTGTTTTAGCCTAAATGATTGTGGGTTCCAACATACCCAGGCTCCCCTATTGGAATTTTTATTTTCATCTTCTAACAGAACTACCCTTGGAATAAACTTCCTATGAGATGGGGAGGCATACCCACCAACATGGAGACTCCCTAGTTTAGCCACCCAGTTACGTATCCGCACCTGTATCCGAGATTGAGAGAAATATTTTACCACCCATTGTTCTAAGACACCCAAATAACCCATAACCCAATAGAGAATTACATGATGTGCGCTTTTTCCTCCTCACCACATGTATCCGTCCCATTAAACCAATTAAAAAATTATTAATCCATGGATTCACCACCTTCATTAACATCCACGAAGCATGCCATAAATCTCCATAATCCTGCTAAAACATCACTCTTAAAGAAAATATTTGAGAAAGACTCTTGAATTAGTGGAAAATGACTCAAAAAATCTAGTGGAAATGATGTAATGGAGGATTAAGGTACCATGGGAGATGACATATATTATCAAGAATGGGATGATCTTGTTGGATCCTGAACATAAGGTCGGGCATACACCACCTGAAGACCCACCCCAAACTATGTCCACCAAACTAGATAATCGAGAGATCCTGAGGCCTACAATAGTAGTCCAAAACAAAAGAAAACACCAGAAAGCCAACCCCTATGCACCCAAAACATGTTACCAACCATAGTAGAAATCAAAAACCTACCATCACCATGCACTATGTAAGTGTATCATGTACTACACAATATAGAAAAATACAAACAGCAACACCCCCAGCTGAAAACCATCTTCAAAGGTCTTATAATTCCAAACAGCAACACGAAACTCACAACCTCACCTCCTAAATCCTCCACAAGAAACCTATAACCCCACTATGAGAATATATGTAAGTCTATATTGGATAAACCCAATATCTCCCAGCCTCAACCTTAAGAAGAATCCAAAGTAAGTTGGGGCAGTTGTCCAGGGGGGTCCAGTAGGGTGGCAGTTGTTCAGGGGGAGTCCAGCAGGGGGGGGCAGCTGTTTAGGGGGGTCCAGCAGGAGGGGTTTCTGTCCAGGGGGGGCTGCTGTCCAGGGGGGTCCAGGGGGGCTGCTATCCAGGGGGCTGCTGTACATGGGGGTACAATAGGGGGGTTCTATCCGGGGGTGGGGGGCTGTTGTCCAGGGGGTCCAGGGGAGGCTGTTGTCCAGGGGGTCCAGCAGGGGGGGTCTGTTCAGGGGGTCTACTGTCCAGGGGGGTCCAGGGGGGATGTTGTCCAAGGGGTCCAGCAGGGGGGTGCTTTCCAGGGGGGTGCTTTCCAGGGGGGTCCAGTAGTGGGGGGGGGGGGGCTTCTGTCCAGGGGGTCCAATAGGGGGTTGCACTATTCTTTTTTATTGAATTATATTCTTTGTGAATATTCTAAGATGTTTTGTTTTACCATAATTTCAGGGGATGAGAACTACTATGATCTACCTTGTGTTGTAGGTAATTTTGAGCTGGTTCCAGACTTCTTCGATAGTTTATCTTATAGGGAGACTCATGTAAGTGCAGTATGTGTTTTTTTATATTTGGATTTGTTTAATTATTATTATTTAAGTAGCTTTTGTGTATAATTTAATTTTGAGGGGACTGGCAGGGGCAGGGGGGAAACTGGTAGGGGGGAGGGGACTGATAGGGGGTACAAGTGGGGGCTGGTAAGGGCAGGGGGAGGGGAAACGGGTGGGGTGGGGGCATGACTGGGGGGGTCTAGGGGGTGTCCAGGTTCGGGGGGGGGGGGGGGGTCCAGGGTCTGTCTAGGAGGGTGGGGGTGGCTGTCCAGGGGAGTGGAAGTCTGGGTTGTCCAAGGGGATCTGTCCAGGGTCTGGGGGGTGTCCAGGGTATGGGGGTATGGGGGTGTCAAGGTTCTAGGGAGGGGGGGTTCCAGGGTCTATCCAGGAGGGTGGGGGTGGCTGTCCAGGGGAGTGGAGGTCTGGGATGTCCAGGGGGATCTGTCCAGGGTCTGTTCGGGGGGGTGTCCAAGGTCTGTTCGGGGGGTGTCCAGGGTCTATCCGAGGGGTGTCCAGGGTTCGTCTGGGGGTGTGTCCATGGTCTTTCTGGGGGTGTCTAGGGTCTGTCTGGGGGGGTGTCCAGGGTCTGTCCAGGAGGGGGGCTTTCTAGGGGGGGTTGTCCAGGTGAGAGGGGGTTGTCCAGGGGAGGGGGTTTATGTAGGGTGGGGGTGTCCAGTGTCCAAGAGGGAGGGGTCTTTAGGGGGGGTATGTCCTGGGGGTTGTCCAGCAGAGGGTTCAAGGGGTGTCCACCAGGGGGGGCTGCTGTTCGGGTGGGGTTGTCCTAGGGGGTGTCTATGAGGGGGGGGTTGTCCAGGGGGTCTGTCCAGGGGGGTGAGTGGGGTATGTCCAGGGTGGGGGCTGTAGAGGGAGGGGTTCATGGGCTTTAAGGTGCAGGTGGGGTGCGAGGGGGAGAGTAGGGGGGATTTGCAGGGGTGATGGGGAGGACGCAAGGGGCCATCACCTGTTGAACGGTGCATGTTTTTTTAACGAAATGTGTAGGCCTATAGCCATAGTTTTAAACCGTAGCTATAGTTCTACATCCATGGTTCCTAACCATGGCTATATGTCTATATCCACGGTTGAAACTGTGGCTATAGGAGATGAGTTATTTTAGTCTATGCCACGGGTTGAAAATCGTGGCTTTAGGGTTGTTGCCATGGTTGGAACCGTGGATATAAGGATATAGCCACGGTTCAAACCGTGGCTAAAGGGCTATAGCCACGGTTAAGAACCCTGGCTATATTTTTACCCTATAGCCACACCAATACCATCCACGGTTGTGGGAACTATGGCTATAACCTATAGCCACGGTTTTTGGGCCTATAGCCACAGTTTAAAACCATGGATATAGCCTGATTTTTTATTAGTGTCTGTAGTAACAATTTTTTATACGTAAGATTATTTATTTAAAATGGATAGAAATTCTCTTGACGATCTATTTAATTCTCTTGCTAATGTCGGACTTTCCGATGATGAGCTTGATTCATCTGACCTGTTGGATACTTTTATAGAATCACTTATTAGGAGGGGGAATGACTTTACGAGATTGATGATTCCCGACCCTATTTTAGAAAGGCATCCTTCTCTTGATTTTTATCTCTTTTTACATAGGTAAGTTCAATTTTTTAGGTATTTATTTTATATTATGTTTTTTCATTAATTTTAGTAACAATATTATGATTATTTGTTTTTATTTTCTTTCATTTTTACACTTAGCTATTGGGAAGGCTGGTGATATTCTAAAAAAATATTTTTATGCACCATGGTTGTCATGGGATATGGTTCCCATTCTTGTTTGACATTATATGTTTGACCAATGGATTATACGTTAATAAATAATATATTTTATTTAAAATTTATTTAATTAGTAAAATATTGTTTTTTATTGTCTTATAGAATTTATGGTCTTAAATTTATGATAACATGAGAGATCCTATCTGATTGGAATGAGAGATTTGTATAAATGAATTTTTTCATCATTTTTTGCACTATATAGGAAAGAGGTTCTGTTACTTTTTTTACCAGTATTGATTCTCTCATCTACTGCACTATATCTTAGCTCAGGTATGAGATGGATTGTTCTCCTACTAGATAAGAGAGTCTTTATGAGGAGTTCATCATCTGGGTGTTAGAACTTGGGGAGGCAGGAGGTCAAAAATAGGGATAATAGTTATACCTTTGGTATACATAAATGATATATGGTAAGTAATTATTATTTATTAGTGTATATATAATTTAAATGTAAAATTTTTGTTATATTATACAAGACACTTCTTACCCATTTATTATGATGGTTTATGATTACTAGAATATATATACTTATCTCTATATAGGATATATTTTTGGTGATGTACAACACTAGATTGGGGTTAGTATTTCTTTTAATATTAATGATGTTAATTTTATTATTATTTTAATTTATAATTATATTTTAAGAAAAAATACAAGGCTTTAAATTTTCATTCATGAGAGTGTCATGCTTTGAGTGTATCATATTCCACTTGTGAGTCATGTTTTTATGAGTGGGATTAGATACAAGTGACTTTGCAAGGTGTCGATCAAAGTCGAGTGACTGATATTGGTTCACAATTGACACCTACTAGTTATTATTGTACTTATGTGATGTAATCGGTCAGCTTGAAGGGAGATTATAAAAAATCACCCTCATTGCCTACTACACAATATGAAAAGAGGTTGTGGGCTTAGGATGAGATGATAAATTTTATGTAATGGGAGCTAGAGGAGGATCATGAGCTACAATGTTAAAGAGATAATAAAATTTTGGAGTATATATGACATCTTGCACATGGTGTTGGTATGGAGTTCCCACTACCTAACCATTTGGGAGATCCTCCTCCCCCTGATACTAGAATATTTTTATTTTTAATGTTATGTATTTTGGATTGGTAAACATATTATGTATGAAATGGTGTAATAATGTTATGTATTTTATTATTATATTCATTTTTTTTATTTTTTTAAATATATAACTAAGTATGATGGATCACTAAACCCATCACAATAGGTTTAAAAAAAATTATATTGAATTATTTGTGATGGAATGATGTTTTCATTGAAAATATAAGTATTTGTGGGGGGCCATCATAAATAGTTTTTTATAATTTTTTTGAGATTATTTTTGATGGGAATGATTGTTCGCCACAATAAAAAAAATTATGATGGGCCATTGAAAATAACCATATTTGTGATTCAGTTTTTTAGTGTCATTTTGCGATGGATTCCAATCACAAATGACTTTGAGTGATAAGAATCCATCACAAAAATACCATAAAAAATTAAAATCTAGTTTTTAAGGTTTTAACACATCATTTAAATGTACAATTTATTATTCTCAAAAAAATAATTTCACAATACATCTTCACAATAGAATAACCCACATGCACTTGAACAACATCAATACTATGTGAAATATCTTGTAGAGAACCTACCATATACTCATAGACAATCACTACTCCAACCTTTTCCATTGATTCAAACTTAAATTATCACAAATGAACAGGAAAAGAACTCACTAGAATTAGGGATCAGGAGTTTTTGAAGAATACAAATAACCAAGGTGTGAATCTTATAGAAAATAGAATGAAATAGATTTGAATACGTACTTGGGGCTATGAATCACAATAAAAGGCACCTAAAAACCCTATAATCAAAGGATAAGTATCCTTAAAATTATTTGAATAAGGTGGTTTGAAACATACACTATTATAAGAGAAATTTGGGTGAAAATCATGGAAATTGGATACATAATTGTATGTGAAAAAATGGTAAAATTATCACTTTTAATGAGGTGCATTGTTTGGCCACATGATTTTCCAAATCATCCTCCAATCGCATGGAACCCTCTATCTAGAGGAAACCCAAGTTTCACAGTTACTAGGTCCACTTTCATAGTTTTAAAAACCATGATAAATCCATGTGAATGGATTTGTTTATCCTTACGTGGTTTTGAGGCCACCATTGCATGGTTTTATGAATAGTACGTATTCCATATACAAGATGCACAATCATGGTGCATGGTTGGTATAAAATGTTCTCCAACCATGAGCCATGCACCGTAAGTCCCTTTTTTCATATTTTAAAACTCCAACCCCTAGGAATATCCTAAGGCATTCCCACTCCCATAAAACATTCCACAATACATTAAAAAGTATTTAACCCAAACATAAATATAAACATACATTTTCAAAGGGTTAGGTTATTAAAATATCCACAATATATAATATATCATCCTTGAGTTGTACTCCCAAGCATCACTAAGGCTCCAAATTAAAAATGTTGGGCCATAGGGCAATCATATCATATTCCCTATCCCAATTTTCCTCCTAAACATGGATGATTCCACAAAACGTGGACTAAAGGCACAATCTTACCCAAAATAATTTTCTTCGTGTAATCTAGAATAAAAATCAGATTCTCCTAAAAGGATTAACTAGCCTTAAACTCAACATTATTAACATCAATCACATGAAGAGGGTTGAGGTGATACTGTCGAAGCTATGGAACATGAAAAATGTCATGCATAACACTATGTTACTATAGAATATATAATCTATATGCTACCAGACCAATCCTCTCCACAAACTTGAATGACCCAATATACCTAGGAACCAAATTTCCCTATTCCCAAATTTGACAGTGACCCAATCTTAGTGAAACCCAAAGGAACACACAATCACCCACTATAAACTCAAGAGGTCGCTAGTAGAAACTATATTATGTATTATGTTTACTCTAGGCTATATACATATGCTTTTAGATTATCCAAACCTGCTCTATTGTCTCTTACATAAGACTTTACCCCAAAAACTTTGATTCCCTTACATCCATCCAAAACAAAGGTGATCAACATGACCTACCATGTAGTACCTTATATAGTTTCATCTAAATTGTCTTATGATATATATTATTATAGGTGAACTCAATAATATGTAAGTGTTTTCCCATGTACCACCAAAATATAGGACACATTCTCTCAACATTTCCTCTAACACTTGGATAATATGTTCTGATTACTTATATATCTTCGAGTGAAAATTTGTACTCAAAAGAAAATAAGTGTCCAACAACTTCTGTAATTCTTTACAAAATTATGCGGTAAAATGTGGATCATGATCTAATACTATACTTTGAGGAGCCTCATAAAAATGTATTATCTATTGAACATACAAGTCACCCAACTGGTCGATGGTGAAAGTCTCCAAAATTGGAAATAAATGGGAAAATTTTGTCAAAAGATCCACAATCACCCATATCACATCACTCTCTCAAGGTGTCTATGACAAACCTAACACAAAGTATATGGTAACATCATCACACTTCCACCCTGGAATGAGAAAATGTTGTATGATATAGACATGCAACTGGTTCTTATCCTCCACCTACTGATAGGTGTAGTATCACACTATGATCTTCTTCTTTATCCCCAACCACTAATAATATCTACAAAGGTGACGGTACATTTTTTGTTAAACTAGGGTGGAAAAAACACATTAATTTATGAAACTCATGAATCATATCCTCTCACATACAAGTAATCACAATTTAATTACCATGAATGTGAATAATTTCATCATCATTCACTACTAAAAAATCAGGCTATATCCACAGTTTAAAACTGTGGCTATAGGCCCAAAAACTGTGGTTATAGGTTATAGCCACTGTTCCCACAACCGTGGCTGGTATTAGCATGGATATAGGGTAAAACCTATATCCATAGTTCCCAACCCTGGCTATATACCTTTAGCCACGGTTTGAACCATGGATATATCGTTATATCCATGGTTAAAATCGTGGCAACAACCCTAAAGCCACAGTTTTCAACCCGTGGAATAGGCTGAAATCACTCATCTCCTATAGCCACGGTTGCAGCCGTGGCTATAGACATATATCCATGGTTAGGAACCATGGTTTTAGACCTATATCTATGGTTTAAAACTGTGGCTATAGGCCAACACATTTTGTAAAAAAAACCAACATTGTTCAGCCAGTGCTGGCCCCTTGCATCCTCCCCACCACCCCCTGCAAATCCCCCCCCCCCCACTCCCCCCCTTTCACCCCACCTACACCTTAAATCCCCCCATGCATCCCTCCCACTGTATCCCCCCCCCCCCTCCACCCTGGACAGACCCCACTCACCCCCATAGACAGACCCCCCCCAGACACCCCCCCCCC
Source organism: Viscum album (assembly GCA_963277665.1). Taxonomy (NCBI): domain Eukaryota; kingdom Viridiplantae; phylum Streptophyta; class Magnoliopsida; order Santalales; family Viscaceae; genus Viscum; species Viscum album. The sequence continues at coordinate 340,503,940 of OY728152.1, read as the reverse complement.
CTCCTGGACACCCCCCAGGACAACCCCACCCGGACAGTAGCCCCCCTACTGGACAGACCTTGCACCCCCCCCCCCCCTGTTAGAGACCCCTTTCACCCCCCTGATGGAAACCCCCCAGGATAGAACCCCCCTGTAGATCCCTTTCTCTTGGACACTGGACATCCCCACCCTACATAAACCCCACCTCTCCTGGACAACCCCTCCCCCCTGGACAACCCCCTCTACGAATCCTTCCTCTTAGACAGACCCTGGACACCCCCCCACCCAGACAGACCCTAGACACCCCCCCCCCATGAAGAACCCGGACACCCCCCCCCCCCCGTACAAACCCTGGACACCTCCCCAGACCCTGGATAGATCCCCTCGGACAGCCTAGACCTCCACTCCCCTAGACAGAAACCCCCACCCTCCTTGACAGACCCTGAACCCCCCCCCCCCCCTTCCCCCAGAACCTGGGAACCCCCCACATACCCACCATACCCTGGAAACCCCCCCATACCCTGGACAGATCCCCCTGGACAGCCCAGACCTCCACTCCCCGGGACAGCCACCCCCCCCCCCCCACCCTCCTGGACAGACCCTGGAACACCCCCACCCCTAGAACCTGGACACACCCCCAGACCCCCCAGTCCTGCCCCCCCCCCTGTTTCCCCTCCCCTCTGCCCCTGCCAGACCCCACATTAACCCCCTACCAGCCCCCACTTTCACCCCATGCTAGTCCCCTCCCCCTACCAGTTTCCCCCTGCCATTCCCCTCTAAATTAAATTATACATAAAAGATACATAAAAAATAAGAATTAATCAAATCCAAATATAAAAAAACAAAAATACACTTACATGAGTCTCCCTATAAGGAAAACTATCAAAGAAGTCTAGAACCATCTCAAAAGTACCTACAACACAAGGTAGAACATAGTAGTGCTCGTCCACTAAATTTATGGTAAAACACAACATCATAGAATATTCACAAAGAATACAACACAATAAACAAGAATTATGCAGCCCCCTGGTGGACCCCCTTAGAAAGCAGCCCCCCCCCCCCCCACACTACTAAACCCCCTTCAGGACCCCCTGGACAGCAGCCCCCCCCCCCTAGACCCCCTGGATAGCATCCCCCACCCCCTAGACATAACCCCCCCCCCTCCACCCCTAATGGACCTGCTGGATAGCAGCCCCCCTGGACACCCCTCTACATCACCCTCCCCCCTACTGGACCCCCTGGAGAGAAGCCCCCCCCCCCCCTGGAAGAACCCCCACCCCTGCTGGACCCCGCTGAACAGCTGCCCCCCCTGCTGGACCCCGCTGGACAGCCCCCCCTACTTTGGATGCTTCTTAAGGTTGAGGTTGGCAGATGTTGCGTTTATCCAATAGAGACTTACAGAGATTCTCATAGTGGGGTTATAGGTTTCTTGTGGAAGATTTAGGAGGTGAGGTTGGGAGTTTCGTTTTGCTGTTTGGAATTATAGGACCTTTGAAGATGGGTTTCCGCTGGGGGTGTTGCTGTTTGGATTTATCTACATGGTGTACTACAGGATACACTTACATGGTGCATGGTTCTGGTTGGTTTGTGATTTCTATTATGGTTGGTAACATGTTTTGGATGCATAGGGGTTGGATTTTTGGTGTTTCTTCTTTGTTTTGGATTACTATTGTAGGCTTCTGGTTCTCTCGATTGTTTAGTGTGGTGTATATAGTTTGGGGTGGGTCTTCAGGTGTTGTATGCCTGACCTTATGTTCAGGATCCAACAAGATCCTCCCATTCTTGATAATATAAGTCATCTCCCATGGTACCTTCATCCTCCATTCCATCATTTCCACTAGAGTTTTTGAGTCATTTTCCACTAAGTCAAGAGTCGTTCTCAAATATTTCCTTTAAGAGTGAGGTTTTCGAAGGATTATGGGGATTTATGGCATGCTTCGTGGATGTGAATGAAGGTGGTGAATCCATGGATTAATTAATTTTTAATTGGTTTCAGGGGGCAGATACATGTGGTGAGGAGGCTAAAGCGCACATCATGTAATTCTCTATTGGGTTATGGGTTCTTTGGGAGTCTTAGAACAAAGGGTGGTAAAATAGTTCTCTCAATCTAGGATACAAGTGCAGATACGAAACCGGGTGGCTAAACTAGGGAGTCTCCGTGTTGGTGGGAATGCCTCCCTATCTCATAGGAAGTTTATTCCAAGGGTAGTTCTGTTAGAAGATGAAAACAAAAATTCCACTAGGGGAGCGTGGGTATGTTGGAACCCAAGGTTATTTAGGATAAAACTCAATGTGGATGGGTCATGTGTAGATGGCTTCATGAGAGGTGGAGGGATGATAAGGGATAACAAAGGTTCAGTCACTTTTGGATTTAGTGCATATTATGGACTTAGGAACTCTCTAGGAGTAGATTCAAGAGCGCTGCTCAGTGGTGAACAATTGTTTACTTTGTATAATTTAGTTTGTCATGGCACCAGCAATGAGAGGATAGAGATAGACATTTTTTTATATATATTCCTCTATCGGAAGAGACCTATTCATCAATTTACAAACCAGGAAACTTAGCTTCGATGTGATACATTTTCACCAGAGGGTTGTTTCCCATTCTTCATTTCCATTCCTAACATGAAAACATTCTCGAAGTCCAATTCCATTAAAACACAATGACTTTGGAGCTATAAGGATGCATTTATCCAGTTCCACGTTCAATACAATATTGTAAAAATTCTCACATTGTTTATTGATGAGCATTTCTTGGATGAGATTCGGATACCCAGCTACTTCTTTGATGAATAAATCTGGTGTCGAGCTGCCTGGAATGAATAAGGGTTCCCCACTCAAGTTGTATCTCCAGTAACTGATCTAAAAACTCCCACCACAGGTCCAGTCATTCCACATCTTTCTGTATAACTGCTTCATGAATCTCACCCAACTAGAATCCCTTTAAATTATCTCCCATTAAAGCTTTGTTTTCATGGCATGCAAGGTTTCTTTAATATCCTATAAGTTAACTCCCCCTTCATCAATTGGTAGTTCCAACCACCTGTAACTCACCCATTGTAATCTACACATATCTTTGGCATCCCAAAGAAACTTTTTCATGTTTTTTTCAATTCTATTGATCGTTCCGTTTTGTACCCTAATAATGGAGAGCACATGCATTTACATAGAATATAGCACACTGTCTATCAATGTTATGAGACCCCCAATGGATAGAAAGACATTATTACAATTATATATTTGCCTTTTATTTTATATATCAGCTCTTAAAACAAACACTAATTGATTCTACGGTTCGAAATGGGTACACCCAAATATATCATAGGAAGATCTCTTATGTGTACCCAAATTATTACAGATATCCCTGGCTCGACGTTCGTCACATTTTCAAGAGATGTAAACATTATTCTTTTCTAAGTTCATCCTCTACCCAATTTTTTCCCCATATATATTTATTAATTTTTTCCATCCTTTTATGGAGTTGTGCTTCCTACCATTAATGAAGAAAATAATATCATCAACGAACATCAAATGCGATATCATACTATCTCCTTCCTTATTTTTATAAGGAAAAATGATCCCCTCCTCCATGTTGTGTTTTATATTCCTTGATATTTCATTTTGATCCATGATAAATAAAGTAGGAGATATGGGGTCATCCTGTCAGAGACCTTGAACCATTTTGATGAATCCAAATTTCTTCCCCGTGAAGGAAATGGATAGTTGTAGGGAATCAAAACACATGAACATCAAATCAAAAACCCATGTACTAAAGTCAAAAATCTTAAAAATTCTAATGAGGTAGCACCACTCAAGCCTGTCATGCACTTTGTCCTTTTCAACTTTGAAGATGATGTTTGATCCCAAAGTCTTTTTACTGATATCCTCCACCATTTCTTGCGCAATTCCTACCTCACCTCGGATGCCTCTCCCATGAATAAACCAATTTTTTTCCTTAGAAACCAATCTCATAAAAAAGTTATACATCCTCTTATCTCTGATGGATGATAAGATTTTATACAAAAAGTTGAATAAGAAAATGGGGTGATACTGAATCAATGTTTCCGGATGCTCCACCTTAGGGATCAAGACCACCTTGGATGCACAAGATTTTCTCGACAGAGCCCCCACTTTGAAGGAATACCAAACAGATTCATTTACCTGACCTCCAATGATCCCTCATACATCCATAAAGAACGATCTAGGTAATCCATTTGGCCCTGGTGTGCTCTCATCTTTCATACTGAAAATAGTTTCCTTTGTCTCCTCCCTAGTTGGCAATGCCTCAAAGAAATTTTTGTCAATCTCCTTAATCAAACAATGGATTACCTTATATAATTGTGTCTCCTTGTCATCCCTATACAACCTCTTTTTCGGGTAGTAATATGGTTCTTTCAGTAGAGGCTGAAATGATTAAGGTCCAAGTTCTGAGCGATAACCACATCATTAGTGAAGGATCCATCTTGCAGTTTGATATTAACCTTACATGACAGCCTTTTCTCATTAATACACGCTTGAAAATAGGCCATATTTTGATCACCTTCCTTATACCGGAGAGCTATACCTTTCTCCCTACAAGTCCTCTCAACGTCCAGCAGTTTATCATTAAGTAACCTTTGCTTCTCACTGAGATCTGAAAACACATCAGCATCCCAACTCCATTCCAGACTGCCTTCAAGCCTTTCAATATCTTTTTGAATCGACTCCAGAGAATATTCATTGTTTCTTCTTCCACTCCTCTAATAAAAAAGGCCATCTCATAGATGGTTCAACCATTTCACTAGGCATTCTTATGGACTCTCTTCAGTTTTCTTCAACCACAAGTCAATGACAAATTGTGTGAAGCCTTCCATCTTTGACCAAATTATTGAGTATTTGAAGGGTTCAAGATGCCTATTCCCCCTTTTAATATTGATCACTACCAAATAATGATCATAGAGGGTTCTAGGTAGGTTCTTGATCAACATATAAGTGAAATAATCTAAGAAATTTATGCTTCTTATGCATCGATCGATTCTGCTCCATATACGCCTATTGCCTCTTTTATTATTACATCATATGAAATGTCCACCTTTATACCAAAAATCGTATAATAAATTTGAATCCATCAAGAATTTGAAGTCATACATGGTAACATTTGAATAATATGCACCCCCTTTGTTCTCACAAGCCTCATAAATAGTGTTAAAATCACATGCCACAAACCAAGACATATTCCCAGAGAAAAACATTTCTAAAGACTTCCATAACTCCCTCCTGCCAATAAAATCATAGTTAGAATATAAAAGTATACAAAAAACATTGTGACTCCCACTTTAACATTCATAGTGATGTGATAATTTGAGACATCAACCCTTTCCACCTCAATGTTACGCTTCCCAAACACCCATATCTCACAATTTCATGAATTTTCATGAAAACAGTTATAAAAACCCATACGATTTACAAAGTTGGTATGATCGACCGGTTGTTTAGATTCAAGAATAGTGATAAATGATACTTGTAAATGGATACCTTCATTATAGATGTAAGAATATTTGGACCTCGTACCCAAGCCCATCCCATTCCATAAAATTAATGAAATCATTGATAGGATAAAGGGGTTACCTTGTAGCTCGATACTGAACTCCTATTGCAGCTCGGCCCTGTGTAGAGTTTAACGTCGTGTGACTTGGATGTAGATATGTAGTTTAACATCATTGTGTGAGGAATATAGTTATTATAAAGTTTAACATCATGCAACTAGGACACATGGTTTCCTTATGTGAACTACTATTTTAGAAACTTGTAATTGGTTGGAAAAGTAATGTGATTTCCATCCATAGTGGAGTAAGTTCAGATGGATTGTTCTTAGTTTCCCCATCTTGTGTATTCTGGTTGTTTATGGTGTAGGTATTTCTATGGTGGTTGTTCTAAAATTCCCTTGAGATGCTGGATGTTGTGGGTTGGGAGGCATGTTTCTGGTAGATGGGTGGTTCTCTCTCTAGGGTGGGTGCATGTTGACTACTTGGTGGGTCTAGAGGTGTTAGATTCAGGGTGGGTATTTGCTCACATTTGTATCAGGGACTTCTTGGGGATTATTTAGGTTTTATGATGAGTTAGGTGTGGGTGATGCGGGGTACTTTGGATGGATGGTACTAGTTGACTGCTGGTTGTTTAGACTTTCTTATGGTGGGGTGGTATATTTTGGTGCAAGGTGTTCAGATGGTGATGGATGGGGCCAGATGGTGGTCTGGGGATGATTTGGTTTCTAGATAATATTTTGGGTGTTGTGTCTATTATAGGTGTTTATTGTGGTTGGATCTGGTGTGGTTTGGGGTTCTTGTGCAAGTATGTGTTGGTGTAGTGGCCATTAGCGGGCATGGTTGTCTAGAGGTCTTTCACTCTTGGATTTGTTTCGATAGGGATGTCGGTCTGGTTGGTAGATGTTGGCTGTGGGGATGGGGGTTCAATTGTTCTATTTCTTTGGATAAATCTAGACTATTGGATGGGTGATGGATTTTGGAAACTTGTGTGTGGGTGGGTGGGTTGGTGTGTCTGGGTGGGTGGTTGTGGGTGATTTCATGATTGTGTGTGTGTTGTTGGTTTCTATAAATTGTGACTACTTATTTTTGGGTTTTTATATTTCTCCTTTAGCTGCCTTGTTTCCTTGGTTATACTTCCCTTAGGAGTGCTTGTTGGTTTTGTGATTGGGAGCTTCTCCAATTCCTTCTGCTGGTTTGTAAGTGGTTAATATGCTGGGATCTTATGCTATTTGTTGGGTTCTAATGTTCTATTGATATGATACAGTATATATATGTGGTATTCATTAGATGAAATGTGGAAACACAAGTGATGGAAGTTGTAAAATTGGAAATGAAAAGAATTGAAAAGGAAATAAAAGGGGAAGGGGGATAATCAATTAGGACCCTAGGGAAACGTTCTCCTTAAAACCCTGATTATAAAGCACCAAAAAGGTTGATCACTCCTTGGATAATCCTTACATGAATTCACCTAAGAACATAAGAAATGCAAACAAAATAATTTTAGAAAATCTCAAAATTCTTAATTTACCTTCAATGGGTACAAATAGGTGGCTATTTATTACCAAATGTGAGGGATACATGTCAAAATACATGGCCCAAAAAACATCTAAACCCTAACCCATGATTTTTAATTTCTTTACACATGTCCATTGACTTAGGGGACAATATATCCACTGAGAATACTTTTTAACATAAACAAAAAACATTGGATATTTCTACCAAGACTTTGGAGATCAGGGGCTAGTGAGGGCTGGAACTAGTGGATGGGGCTGTTTTGCAGGTGGCATAGGGATGGCATGAGTGTTTTGTAGGAGGCAGGGGGTGGTGGCTGGTGTGGTGGCTGGTTCGGGCTGGATTGTAGGTGGTTGGGGGCTGGTGCGGGCTCGAATGTAGGTGGAAGGGGGCTGGAATGCTAGTGGAAGGGGGCTGGTTGCAGGTGTTGGGGGGATGGTGCTGGCTGAATTGAAGGTGGCAGGGGGGCTGTTGCGGGCTGGAATGCTGGTGGCAGTGGGCTGAAATGAAGGTGGAAGGGGCTGGTGTGGGCTGGATGTGGCTGGATCCGGGCTAAATCATGGCATTACGACGGAGTTACCGTGGCGTGTTGGCCCAGTCCAGGGATATCCGTGGGGCAACATCTTCCGGTCAGGAGCGAAGGGAGTAGGAGGAGGAGGGGAATAATTCTGTTCAACGACCCACTGGAAGAAATTGTGATTAGTCAGTCTCAACATTGATCACAAGACTAATGGAATACTATCTTTGACAACCGCCGCGGGGTGTTGTCCTAGAGTAGGGCCAAATCACGGCATTACTGCGGTGTGACCGCGGTGTGAATGCGGTGTGACCGCTGCGTGTTGGCCCGATCCAGCAACATCCACAGGGAAGCATCTTCTGGCTAGGAGTGAAGGGAGCGGGAGGAGGTGGGGAAACATTCCGGTCATCACCCTGCCGCTAGCAATTGTGATTAGTCAGTCTCAACATTGATCACAAGACTCATTGAATACTATCATTGTGAATCGCTGCGGGGTTTCGTCCTGGAGCAGGTCCAAATTATGGAATTACCGCGGCGTGACTATGGCATGACCCCGGCGTGTTGGCCTGGTCCAGCGACATCCATGGAGCAACATCTTCCATCTAGGAGCAAAGAGTGTAGGAGGAGGTGGGGAAATATTCTGGTCGTCGCCCCACCAGCAGAAATTGTGATTAGTCAGTCTCAACATTGATCACAATACTCATGGAATACTATCACTATGAACCGCGGCGGGGTGTCATCTTGGAGCAGGTCCAAATCACGGCATTACCGTGCCGTGACCACTATGTGACCACGTCGTGACCGCGGCATGTTGGCCTCGTCCAGTGATATCCATGGGGAAGCATCTTCCAGCCCGGAGGGAAGGGAGCGGGAGGAGGTGGGGAAACATTCCAGTCATCACCCTGTTGATAGAAATTGCGATTATTCAGTCTCAACATTGATCACAAGACTCATAGAATACTTTCACTGCAAACCGATGCGGGGTGTCATCCTGGAGCAGGGCCAAATCACGTCATTACCGCGACATGACCATGGCGTGACCGCGGTGTGACTGCAGCGTGAGGGATGCATGACGGCGGCGTGACCGCGGTGTGACCACGGCATGATCGCAGCGTGACCGCGGCATGTTGGCCCCGTCCAGCGACATCCGTGGGGTAGCATCTTCCGGCTAGGAGCAGAGGGAGCGGCAGGAGGCGGGGAAACATTCCGGTCATCGCCCTGTCAGAAGAAATTTTGATTAGTCAGTCTCAACATTGATCACAAGACTCATGAATTACTATCACTGCGAACCGTCGTGGGGTGTCATCCTAGAGCAGGGAAAAATCACGGTTTGACCGTGGCGTGACCACAACGTGACCGCTATGTGACCATGGCATGACCGCGGCGTGACCGCGGTGTGTTGGTCCGGTCCAGCGACATCCATTGGGCAGCATCTTCCGGCCAGGAGCGAATGGAGAGGGAGGAGGTGGGGCAACATTCTGGTCATCGCCCTGCCGGCAGAAATTGTGATTACTCAATCTCAACATTGATTAGAATACTCATGGAATATTATCACTACGAACCGTCGTGGGGTGTCATCCTGGAGCAGGGCCAAATCACAGCGTCACCGCGGCATGACCGCGGCATGACAGCGGAGTGACCACGGTGTGACCGTGGTGTGACCGCGGCGTGTTGGTCAGGTCCAGTGACATCCGTGGGGAATCATCTTCCGGCTAAAAGCAAAGGGAGCGGGAGGAGGCGGGTTAACATTCCGACCATTGCCCCGCCAGCAGATGATAGAACAGATCAACTAATTAATATGCTTTCACAAGGGATCGCCAGGGAAGGTTGTAGCGAGCAGCACAATGATGCAACGTATAAAGGGAAACAAAACGACAGAAAATAATCACATACCCTACACAAACCATTTAAAAATTCATTCACTTTTCCTAAACATGGAAATTTTATTTATAATATTCAATGCATGAAAAGGAGTGTCATGGTCAAGGAATATGCCTACTCTGGTAATGTCATTTGAGTTAAATGAGTATGATAAGCCAATTTATATTTTCAAAGAAAACAAAAACTAACTATCCACAAAACAAACAGCAACAAGAGGCATATGAAAGACTCAAACCAAATCTAAAGATGAAACAAATAACTATCAGTACTCTTTGGTTTAGAATACAGCACACCTACGTTGGAGGGGTTTTTTTATAAAATCATTGCATTGATTTATCACACAATTCATTCATTTATATTTTACATTTATTCTAAAACTCATTCAACACAAATCAAATGCAATAATTTAAGCAACTAGATCAGCATAACTATCACTGTGAGTTTTCACATATAGCGCACCTCCATTGGAGGGGTTTTATTATAAAAACATGACTTTATTTATCCAATGAAACAATTATATTAATGAACACTTATTCAAGATATGCAGTTCAATATAATTAATTAGAAATAAGAAGGTAGCTAAATTCAATTTAAAGCATTCTTGACATAAAGAGGCTAGAAGAGGTATCTTAACTCAAGGTGGAACCAAACCGTCCACTTCGGCTCTTGGAGCTTTCTAACTAAAAGTTATTGCTCCCCCACTAGATATACACACCTTCACACATATGAAAGGACACCTAGCCCCTATGTACACACCCACATAGCCATGAGAATGTGAAATGGGATCCTTGCACATATGCTTATAAGCATATACCAGTCTCCAATCACCTTCGTATGCATTTATATATATATATATACATGGGCACACATAGCCCCATACGTGCATAATCACTACCATGGTTGACTACACACGTAACAGGGGAACCCACATACATATAATTTCTTACCTATGCACATACAGGTGAGTTTCCCATAACTTGGCTACTTCAAACCAATGATAATAGATCAACACACTAAAAAGGATATTAGGAACATTAAAACACATAAATGATGCTACATAACCATTGAGAGACCAACCAACATCATTAAAGCCTTACCTCAATTGGGAGAACCAAATCCACCTGAACAAATACAAAATGATCCAAATCCCTATTGGAAACATAATATCGAGTCAAAAACACTGAAATCCACAAATAAATGAGGTGTGAGACAGGTAGTAACCATATAATCTTACCTCGGATCAAAGCCGACAAACTGAATCAATCTGAACGCCATTTACCCCCCTTCATACAATATAATTACCTTTTTTCCACAGAAAGAAGTAGAAGACCTAAGTGGCCAATGCGATAATGAAAATAAAATAAAAACTTAACTAAAACATACCTGTCTCTTGTGACTATACACGTCACCGCCCAACATATAGGAACCACAATGCCCCGTGGGTCAAATCAGGTTCCTGTAAGCAAGGTGGAAATAGATCCATGTTTCAAAATGATACTATCAAATAGTAAATTCCTATTAATTAGCAATTATTCTTAATGATAATGGTATATAATTAGTTTGGCTCGAGTTTCATCTTAATTTGGTTTTGTTCGATACATGTTTTTATCCTACCTGATAATAAAAGTTACTAGGGGACACAATTTCTAATCAAATAAAATATATCGTAACAAAAAATGGATCCAAACCTATGAAGAAGGTTGAACATGGTAAGAAATAATGTTTGATCATATAGTCTGATGAGTTATAAAAGGATAAACCAAAAAAAACTAAAAACATTGAGAGTTCTCTAATTGCTAAAGTGAATATGCAATTTTCAAACAATAATAAACATGTGAAAGAAGAGAAAAGTGGACATAATGGCCTGGATTTTTAAAAGGAAAGGAGTTAAATCAATACCAATAATAACTAGTGGTATCATAAAAAATCTGATTTGTTGAAACTAATATCATTCCAGGATTTAGTGAAGGCAATATGTTGTAAATAGGAGGTAATATTTGGAGAAACCTACTCATGAAGAAATGGGGGAGTTAAAGATGGATTATAAAGGTTATTCAACCTTATCTAAGATTAAAGAAACCTATAGAGACTATCTACATCCCCTACCCCACCCCCCATGCCCCACTGCCCCACTGCCCAACCCCCCTCCCCCCTGCCCTGTAGACCCCCCTACAGACCACCCTCCTGTCCCATGCCCTGTAGACCTCCCCACTCCATCCTGCCCCCTCCACCCACACCGTCCCTCCTCCACCCCGCCCTGTAGACCTCCCCCCTGCCCTGCAGACCTCCCCCTACCCTCCCCCCTACACTGCAGACATCCCCTCTGCCCCCCTCCACTCTACCCCCTGCCCCCCACCCCCTGCCCCCTGCCCTCCTCCACTCTCCCCTGCCCTCCTCCACTCTCCCCTGCCATTTTTCCCTCCCCCCCACTACGCCCCGTTCCCCACCCCCCTTTCATACCCCACCCGGACAGAAGATAAATCCAAAATACCAGTAGAATATATATAATCAACTGAAAAAAAAAAGATAAATCCAAAATACTTGTAGAATATATATAATCATCTGATCTGTATATAATATATGAAAGAGAAAGTAGACACAAATATATATATATACCATTAGATAAATACAAGGAAAACAATACATATATATGAAAATTATACATAACATGATGTACATAAAAGATCCTCCACATTTCACATACTATTGGATCACTCATTATCTGTATTTTTGACCACTGCTATCACAAATCCCCATGCTCTATAATGAATCTCCTAGAATCCCCGAGCATTTTCTCTGAACAAGCCACCTCAAATCTATGTCTATCCAAGCCATCTCCCCCCACCTCCCCATGTACTAGCCTCCCCCCTAAACCAGTCCCCTCCCCAACAACCATCCCCACACCCCCCACACCCCCAGCCTGCACCAGCCCCCAACCTCCCCCCCCCACCCCACCCCTGCACCATCCCCCATAACCCCCCCCCCCCCCCATGCACCACCCCCACCCTTCCCATGTTCTATCCTCCCCCCAAAACTGGTCCCCTCCCCCCAAAACCAGTCCCCCCCCCACACACCACCCCCCATCCCCCTAGCCTGCACCAGCCCCCCTGAACACCCCCACCCCATCCCCTGTACTACCCCCGCCCCCCCAAACCAGTCCCCTCCCCCACAACCACCCCTACCCCCCTGCACCACCCCCAACCCCCTAGCCTACACCAGCACCCCTAAATTTTTCAAAACAATAGTTCAAAACCGGTATTATTCTGTAAATAGAAGATAGAATTGTGAATACTTGAATAATATCAATCCTGAAATGTATTACAGTAAAATTAAATCTATACATATTGATTCAAACATATAAACTCACAAGAACAAGACATTACATGGAAAATATTCATATAAAAATTATAGCATCTTAACAAGCTGAACAGAAACAAAAATAACCATTTTGATTAACAGCAAATCAAAAATCATGAATAGTATGAGAAAACAAGATCAAATAGAATTGATCACCAACAACCCCAATCAATATAAAGTATTAAAGAAATCATAAAAAGGACACTGATATTTTTATGTGCTTCGTAGAATTTAAAAGAAATAATCACCATAATCAGGTTTCTCCAAACACAGTAGAATAAAAGATGTTAACCTCATGGGCCCTTAGTGGTGTAACAGTTCCCACTCTTCACCTATTTTTCATCATCAGTATCTCATCATTTTCCATCAAACCGGGTTTAGGTTTGACAACATATCAATTAAAAAGTTGAACTTTTACAGGCAGATAATTAGAAATCAAAATTCCCCTTTAGAAGCCAGCAATGAAAACCGTAGACCACAGGCTGCACAACACCCATTTTAAGATCACTATTTCTGATAGGTAAATATTCAATGCAAAATGAATGAACTACATTAGTGAAAAAATAAATGAGTTGGTTTTCTAACCCATACCCAGGAAAAAAATTGAAGGTTCAAGATACAGTGAAAGCATGAGGTGCAATGAGCAAGCACTATCAAGTAATTGAAAAAGGATATGAACATGAATTATAATAAAAATTCATATAATGAGGAAAAGGAGTCACCATATGAGCCAGAAAGCAAAGAAAAACTCCATATAGAAAATCCTGTTGCAACATCCACTTTTTCTGCTCTTCCATAATTATAAGTTTTTCACTTAATCAACAAAAAGTCTTCATATTCCTCTCAGACCAACCTGACAATCAAGTAAATAAGCATTTTCTAGCCCTCTGTACAAGTTAATCAAATTCAGATTAAACTAAGCATGATTATATGAAATAGAAATTTAAATCATTCTATTAGATAGGAATTAACTGATAGTCTACAATAAGAATGTCCTTAAATAAAATCATGATTCCTAAAGGATGATCAAAGTGAAGCATGTAAAACACCAGTGATTTTTAATTCAATAGGTAGATCTGATTAAGAACTCAAAACATGATTGCCACTAATTTTCAACTCCAATATGGAAATATAATACAATAGAAAATTAAAAATACTACGTTTTATGGTGAAAAGAGATAGGGAACCAAAACATGATCGCCACTAATTAGAAACTCCAATCTGGAAATGTAATACAATGGAAAATTAAAAATACTAAATTTTATGGTGAAAAGAGATAGGGAACCACAAGTCCATGGAAGGATGTAATCATTAATTCTCATCGAACCTACACTAATATAACACTCTTAATTTGAAAATAATGAAATAATGAAGGAGCGGAACCACTAGTGCATGGAAGAAATAAAATAAAAGTGAAAAATGATGAATATAATGATGGGTGCCATTATATAATTCTCTCATTAATTATATAATAATATCTTCTAAAATAAATTAACCCCCCCTAAATAATACCCTAGAATGAACCAAGATCTCAATCCATTCACTCTCTCTTTAGTGTGTTAGGTTAGGTAGTGAAAAAAATGATTTTCGATACACTACATTCACCTACCCATGGTAATTGAGAATGCTTAATCACTCCTTTATCACCCCTCACTGCCCTACATCATATTAGAAATGAAAGAAAACTGTGGTAGTATTATGTGTAAACCAAATTAATAGATAAAAACATGATTAAATTTAATGGCGCATGGATAATAATCTACTACTCATATGGAAACAAGGATGCCTACTATGCCACTAGGGTAAAACTAAATGTGACTCTTGAGACCCATAAACGGGGATATCAGTAGCTTAAAACATCTTCCAACACATAAAAAAAAGTTTTTTAGTTTTTCATGATGAAAGGGAGTATTCTGAACAAAAATATCCTCATAAGTATCAAACATTATAAGAAGTTCCTCAATCGTCATAGAAGAATATGTAATTGCACCAGAAGGAAAATGTATCTAATGTTTTTTTGAATGATATATACATTCCCAATTTTTGGTTTATGGATAGAATATGTACCTCACACAAGTCCTGAAATAAGAATCTTATTACAGATATCAAATATGATAAAGGTGGATTGGTTTTTTTTCCAATGATGAGTAAATCATGATTCAAAAACTACTTTTTAAAATAAATGAAAGAGTTCTGAGATTGTACAAACCAAGTTCAGAAAAGAATCAAAGGGAAAGACAAAAAAAATCTCACCTGGAATTATGTCTTCCTATAATGGTGAAGATCAGGAGCATCTGTGATGACCAGCTTTTCCCCCTCCCCTGGAAGTGATCTGAGACCTGCAAATAGAGTAACCTCTTATTCATAATTCACCTTTAAAACTAGAAAGTCTTCCACTATGTTCCTTTCATTCCAAGCATGAATAACCTCCAGGTTGTTTTTCATAAACATTTTTCTTCTGCATGTGGTGTATTGAGTAGTCCATGGTGTGAGACCGCATCCAAGAAGAAAATTGAATACCATTAGAGAATCAGTCTCAATTGCATGAAGAGTGATATTCTTCTACCTGGAAATGGTGAGACCACTGAGCATAGGTCATCAGAGAGGAGGGAGCCGTTGTGGGAGTGTTCATCATGGAGGAGGGCGTTGTTGTGAGAAAGGGTTGCGCAGTGAGATCATCGAGAAGATCTTCGGGAGGAGGAGATGTCATCAGAGAGGAGGGTTGGGCTATGATAGGGCTGCGAATCGGGGGAGGAGGAGGGCTACGGGGAGGAGGAGACACCGTCGGGGAGGAGGGATGTGCGGTGATAGGTCTGTGAATTGGGGGAGGAGAGGAGGGTTGCGGGGAGGAGGATACGTCGTCGAGTAGGAGGGATGCACGGTGATAGGGGTGTGAATCAGGGGGGGAGGGAGGAGGGATGTGGATCGTGGGAGGTGGAGGAGCCCGATACAGATTGGGAAAAAATGACGTCACAGTGTAATATTTATTTAGCCATGGAGATTGAATTAAACTGTGGGAATAAAAAATCTATATCCACGGACCTATAAAGTCGTGGCTATAGGTCCATGGCTATAGCCCAAATTTTTAGATGTGAGATATCAGTTATAAAAAACAAATAAATAATATGATATAATAGTCTTACCTATAAATAATTATAAATATTGATATAAAAAATAAAATAGTAAAAAATACCAAAATATAATAATTATCTAAAAATAAATACAAGAATATAATAATCGTACCTATAAATAATTGTTAATATATATATCAAATATAAAAAACTAATAAATACCATACACAATATAATATTATTACCTATAAATAATTTTTAATATAGATATCAAATATAAAAAAACTTAAAAATACTATAATTAGTGAGGGAATGGAATAGATCATCAGGAATATCTCCATTCATATGAAACAAACAATCATACCTATAAATAATTTTTAATACATATATAAAATATAAAAAAACTAATAAATACCTAAATATAATACATAATTATTCATATTTATCCTCGTATTCCTTAATGACATGTCTTGATATTCATCTTCAGTATTTCCAAATTCCATATGAATTTCATTTTCATAATCCCTTATTACTTCATTGGTATTATCTATGTCATCCCACCTTTTTACTACATAACTTTTCATTACATTTTACAAACATAAGATCATTGAAGTCTAGTTTCTTGGAAAGCAGGAACATAAAACATGAAAACAACATAAAACATTCTTCTAAACCACTCGTAAGGCTTCATCATAGGTTCATTCTTTGTACAATTACTGCATCTCATTTCTTGGAGACATACATCAAAGGAAAGGGTGAGCAGAAGGCTCAGTAAGGAAAACAAGTTAAACAGTTAACATGTGATCTTGAGCAATATTAATAAGAACATGATAAAAGTCATAAATGCATGAGCAATTGAAGAATAGTAATATCATAAAAAAGAACATGAATAATAACTTGAATATGTGGGTAAAATATTTCATTTAGTCATTCATGAACATATCACCAAGTGTTATCCCTGAGGTGTCATAAAAATTACCAGGTTTATTCACCAAGGTATCGTGAAACTTGTCATCTCTAGAGATTAATTTCTTTACCCAATGCATTGGAGTTCTATCAGGGCGCACCCTAGATATCTCTTTATTTACATGTTATCCACATAGATCATAACAAAATATTTCATAAATAACCCATAGAGAACAAACGAAATGGGTTTCATTTCAAAATTGTGACGTTTTAAAAGTTAAAAAAAGATCATTATGTCATTTATAACCCATGGAAAGGGAGTGAGGTTTATATGTATTTCAATTCAAGAATAAAATATATCTTTTTTGGTATATTTATGAATATCCATAGAAACAAAATAGGTCTGGGTATTCACATCAATAAAACAATATCATTTCTTGAGAGAAAGAGATAGATATTTTTGGGACGAAATTTCTATAGCATAACGCCTATATAACATGATTTTAGAAAAAAATGGAAAGAGGGGAGAAAAGGGTCACAAACTCATAAATAATTCATAATAAAGTATGGGTAAATAATAATATCATGGTATGTATATTTTATTGATATACCACATGAAAAGGAAACATGAAAGAAAAGAGAAGATGCGATTTGTTTTACGAGAAATTCGGCAGCCTAGCAGCATCACATAAAAATTCAGAAAACAAATTGATGAGAGCAGAAAGGGTATCTCAAAAATTAGACATGAGATGTACAGTAATTAGAACATATAAGAACATACCCTCAACAGAAATAGACGAAAACATGAATACACAACATAAAGGAAGTCCTGACTTAAAAGAGGAGGGTGAAAGGATCCCTTACCTCGAAGAGTAACTTCGAAATCTTGAAGGTCGAGAACTTGGGAGGCTTGAGAGAAACTTGGGAGGACTCCATGGGAGGTAAGGAGACCAGAACATAGTTGAGGAGGATTTTGTAATGAAATGAATGAGATAAATGGGTTGGATTTTATAGAAAAAGTGAGGGAATAAATTATTAATTTCCAAGGGACACCTCATCGGTGGTATTCGCAAAAGTATGGGCTTGACCATGGTATTTTCCCATGGTATTGGTCACTTGGGACACCTCATAGCATATATCACTATTCATAAGTCGACAAGAAATATTACATGATTATTACATCATTAATTATGTCATTAACCACTTGAAACTCAAAACTCTATTTTTACTATTCACCGAAAATTCAACTGTTTCGGATAAATCCCATAAAATTAACTCTAACCTAATATCGATGATATGAATTCAAAAATTAAATCCATTTTATGAAAATAATTTTATAAATTTTTTAATTTTTAATTTTTAAATAAAATCATTATTTATTCCAAAAATACAACTTTAAAACTATAACTCATCTTGTAACACCTTAAGAAAGTAATAAAGGTCCCATAAAATTATCGTATAATCATAATAAAATAAAGTAACAATTTATGATTAAATTTTATGAAAATAAATTTCCATTTAAAATTATTAAATTAATTATAAAATTGTAAATAATATATTTTTTACATACAAAAATACCAAAACTTAAACAATGTTCATTTTATTCACTTTTAAAATGTCTAAAATGTATTTATACATTCATTGGTGAAGTTTCTATTTGGTTGGTTGATTTACTATTCATTACTATTCATTACTATTCATACGGGTATGTTACCATTCATACTTTACTATTCAGTAAAAATAATTTGATCTTATTAGACTCTAAATTTTTTACTGAAAGCAACTGTAGAAGACTATTTTTTGAAAATCAATTCAAATTATTAATTATTTAAAGAATACAAAAATATTTAAAATACCCCTTTTTTCAAAATTCATCCATAAAAAGGAGCTTCTATAAATTCATTCTATATTTATCCAGACATTTTAAATTCACAAGTCTTACCATAATAATAAATAAATTTTTTATTTATATAAAAGGGTTACACAAAGTAGCTAAGTTCTCATTATATATCTTCTTATAACACCAGCATAGGACTTAAGTGTAAGGTGTGATATGGTGATAGAATCTTGGGGTGGCTCGGACAACATTTCCCATGTGGTGATTTCTATCAACTTGAACTTCTCCCTTAGGTGATTCTGTTCAAGCTTAATATGTTGAAGTTTAGCTTGGGCTTGGTCCTGAGCAAAACCCAGTGATGCTACCTCCTTCCCAAGCTCCGAAAGATGGGATTCATATGGTCCGAGTCTACTGGATAAGGCCATTCAATCTTCTTTATGAAATATTTAACCAAGATAATTGTATTTATAAAAACACAACGTTAAGATTATAGTTTCCAACAATCATATTGACCAACGGTCATTTAAAAGTCGAAACCCAGCGGTCTCATTTTAATAATACCCACTTAATTAATTAAAGGATATAGTTTTGTTCAGTATAAAATAAAATAACACATAAATTTAGGAAAAAAATATTATTAAAAAGTTCGGGTCGTTATATTCTTCCTCCCTTAATAAATTTCATCCCCAAAATTTTAAATCGTACCCTAAGAAGAGAAAAGGTGTGGGTACTTCGGCCTCATAGACTCCTCTGGTTCCCACGTGGCTTCCTCAAATTTGTGGTTCCTCCACAACGACTTAATAAGGTGAGTAATCTTATTACGCAGAAACTTGTCTCTATAATCCAATATCTCCACTGACATCTCCTAATAAGAGAGGTCTTGTTTCAGTTGTACCACCTTTGGATTTTGTACATGTGAAGGTTCAGGTATGTACTTCCTCAAGAGGGATACGTGGAAGACATCATGAACTTATACTAGATTTGGAGGGAGTGCAAGTCGATAGGCCACTGATCCCACGTGATCAATGATTTCATAGGGGCCAATGTACCTAGGGATGAGCTTCCCTTTTTCCCAAACCTCGTGACTCTCTTCCAAGGTGAAATTCGAAGAAATACTTTGTCAGAAACATCAAACTCCAAGTCCCTTCTACGGTTGTCGGAATATCTCTTTTTCCGACTCTAAGAAACCTTAATGTGTTGCTGGATGGCATGGACCGTTTCTATTATATCTTGCACTAGATCAGGCCCAAGAATATTTCTCTCACCAGATTCATCCCAACAAGTAGGAGTTCTACATCGCTTCCCATATAGAGCTTTATAGGGTGCCATTTGAATGCTCGAGTGCAAGCTGTTGTTGTAAGAGAACTCAACTAAAAGGATGTGTTGATACCATACACCTTTAAATTCCATTGGGCATGTTCTTAGCATGTCCTTGAGTGTTTGAATAGTCCTTTCAGATTTTCTATCAGTTTGGGGGTGATAGGCCTTACTGAAATTCAATTCAGTGCTTAGAGCTTGTAGAAGACTTCTCCAGAATTTTGATCTGAACCTTCGATCAGAATCAGATACGATAGAATGTGGAACTCCATGCAGCCTTACCCATTCCTTCATGTAAATCCTGGCAAGATTATCAAGAGATAAATCTTCCCAAATGGATATAAAATGGGCAGTCTTGGTGAGACGGTCCATAATAACCCATATCACATTGTTTCATTTGGAAGTTCTTTAGAGACCAGTGACAAAGTCTATAGTGATATTGTCCAACTTCCATGCCGGTATGGGTAGTGGTTGAAATACCCCTTTAGGAAGTTGTCGCTCCGCCTTCACTTACTGAAATACTAGGCACCTTGACATGTAGTTAGAAATATCCCTTTTCATATTATCCCACCAATAATGATCATGAAGGTCCTTATAAATTTTCCTGCACCTAGGATATATAGATAAAGTAGAGCTAAGAGATTCATCCATCAAGTCCTTTTTTATTTCCAGAATAGATGTAACACATAGTCTTGTACAAAATTTTAGTACACCTTCTTGATCAATATTGAACTCAGGAAACTTCTCATCCTTGATAGCCTCAAACTTCTTCTGTAACAAAGGAAATTCTTTTTTATCTTTCTTGATCTTATATAATAATGAATGTTGAGAAATCATTTAGGTTAGGGTTGATGATGTCCCTTCCTTTATAATTCCCATGTCTAATTTTACTAGTTCGTTGATCATGGATCTCTTTGAATCCTCATAATGGACAGAACAACTGGGTCTTTCCTGCTTAATGAATCAGTGAATTTGTTTTCTCTTTTGGGGTGATAATGAATTGAACAATCATAGTATATAAGAAGTTCCAACCATCTCCTTTGTCTCATGTTCAATTCCTTTTGTGTGAAAATATACTTCAAACTTTTTTGGTCTTTGTATATATCACATTTCTCCCAATAAAGATAGTGTCTCCATATCTTCAAAGAAAAAACGACCACAGTCAGCTCCAAATCATACGTAGGATAGTTCTGCTCATGAGTCTTCAACTGTCGAGATGCATAAGCAATGGCCATTTCATTTTTCATGAGGACGAACCCAAGCCCTTTCAGAGACGCATCGCTTAAAATAACGAATCCTTCTCCACTTGAGGGCAGAGTTAACATGGGTACAATAACCAATCTCTTCTTCGGCTCTTGAAAACATTCCTCACACTCCTTTTTCCAGATGAACTTGACCCCTTTTCAAGTTAAATTGGTTAATGGTTTAGAAATTCGTGAAATTTTTTTCACAAACCTCCTATAATATCTCTCTAATCCATGAAAACTACAAATCTTAGTTATTGTTGTAGGTTGAGGCCACTCCTCTACAACTTTTGTCATTGCAGGGTCAACTGTGATTCCTTCATTGGAAACAATGTTCCTCAAGAAAGAAACTTGTTTTAACCATAATTCACATTTAATGAACATTCCAAAAAGCCTCTCCTTCCATAGAGTTTGCAAAATAACCCTTAGATGATCCTCATGCTCCTCGTGACATTTGGAATATATCAGAATATCATCAATAAAAACTACCCCAAAGTTATCAAGTTAGTCCTTGAATACTTTATTCGTCAAATCTATAAAAATAATAGGTTAATTAGTCAGTCCAAAAGGCATAATAACAAACTCAAAATTTCCATATCATGAGCAGAAGGAATTTTTTGGAATATCTTCTTTCTTTACCCTCAATTGATGATAACCAAATCAAATATCAATCTTAGGGAAGAATTGAGACCCAAAAAGTTCGTCAAATAAGTCATCAATTCGTGGAAGCAGTTATTTTTTTTTACGGTGATATCGTTTCATTATCTATAATAAATGCATAGCTTCATCAATCCATCCTTATTCTTCATAAAGAGAATAGGTGCTCCCCAAGGAAACACACTCGGTCAGATATACCCCTTATCCAAAAGATCTTGGAGTGGTTTATTTAATTCCTCCTGCTCCACATTTTCCATCCTCTATGGGGTCCTTGATATTGGATAAGATCCAGGTATGAGTTCAATAGAGAACTCTACCTCTCTTTCTGGGGGAGGTCCAGGCAACTCCTCGGGAAATAAGTCAATGTATTATTGGATAATGGGGACATTTTCTATCCTCACTCTCTTATTTACTTCTTCTTATGCACTGATCAATTCCATAAAGAAGGATATAGGGGGTTCTTCTAGACAAAGATCAGGTTGATATATCTATCCTTGGAAGATAATTGTAGGTTTTCCATTCAAGACTACTGATATTTCCTTACTTCTGCATTTGATCTTAGAGTTATACAATGAGATCGAGTCTATACCTATTTTAATGTCGAATTATAGCATGGGAATGACTACTAGATTTGTGATTATATTGTGCTCACACAAGTAACTGCTAGAGTTTCTATTGATGATGCTTGGATAATACCACCAGACGTCTTGACTGAAAACTCTACTTTTAGAAAGTCCGGGGTTGATTCCAAATTCTTGGAAAACATGGACGAAATAAAGGAATGAATAGAACTAGAATCAAACAAATTAATTTCTAGCATTGAGAAAACAACAAGAGTAACTGCTACCACATAATTTGGAGCTTCAACATCAGCTGTCATGATAGAATAAGCATAACCTTGCACCCTTGTCCTTTTCTGAGGATGGTGGTGGATCCCCTCCACTAACCTCATATTTGGAAAGTGATTGGAAAAGTTCCCAAGTTGTCCCCACTTAAAGCACTGGACATCAGGTAGGGCCTGCAACATATTCCCATTGTCGTTAGTGTTTGGAAGTTGAGGTTTTACCTCACTATGAAAATCCCATGAAATATGGCCATCCCTTCCACACTTTTAGCATTTCCCTCTCCCGAGAAGGTAGTTCCCCGAATGCTTCTTCCCACATTTATTACACGTGGGACATTGCACTTCCTTTCCTCATCTTCCCTAATCAAAGGTCCTCTATAATCTGGGCACCATTGATCCCTTTTTGACATTTGATTTATGATACCACTACGTCTCACCGAACTCCAGTTCAACTTTCATTGCACTCTGTATGATCTCTTCATATCTTTCA
This sequence comes from Viscum album, assembly GCA_963277665.1. Taxonomy (NCBI): domain Eukaryota; kingdom Viridiplantae; phylum Streptophyta; class Magnoliopsida; order Santalales; family Viscaceae; genus Viscum; species Viscum album. The sequence continues at coordinate 340,480,803 of OY728152.1, read as the reverse complement.
TTTTCTCGATTGGATAGATTCTTCCACAGATGAGGTATCAGTCCACTGAAGAATCTATTGACCTTACCATTAGGATCCATGAAAAATCTTGAGGTATAACTGGAATGTCTTGTAAAGTTCATCTCGTAGCTTCCCATAGATTCATTCTCCTTCTGCTTCAGCTTGTGAAACTTCTTCTCTGTTCTTGTTCCCAAGGAAGGAGGGAAATACTTATTGAAGAAGATCCCTCCAAACTCTTCCCACTCCATAGCTACAACCTCAACTCTTTTCCTCGTGTTTTTAATCAGTTCCCACTACTAATCAGCTTCTCCCTCTATGTGATAGATAGCCAGGGTGACCTTCTCTTGCTCTGAATAGCGGAGCACAGAAAAGTTATTCTCTATAGAGCTGATCCATTGTTCAGAAATCAATGGTTCGGTCGATCAACTGAAGGTTGGTGGTCATTGATGCATAAAAAACTTAATAGAATGTTATTCCCTTCACGGTGTGATCGGTATATCAGATTGATTCATGTTATTTCCCATAACTTGAGTCATTTGGTTTATCATTTGCATGAATGATTCCATTCCGGCTTCCATCGGAGTGTTGTCAATGCATGATCCATTTTGGTCAACATTTGCACAGTTCCTCATATTGCGTGCCATTTATAAAATAATAAAACCTTAGTGAGAAACTTATTTCATTTACAAATCTTTTAACAATAAAAGATTTTATGTCCTAAAACATCTTTAAACAATTACATTTCTCTATAAATCCATCATAATGATTCATAAAAAGCATATGATTAACCAAACATATCCCTCAGAAGTGTCATAACCAAGACTACAGAAAGGCCCATTGTCATGTACTAGGATACCCCGGGTCAAGCCTGAAACTCCTTGTCAGATTCTTCACTCCTCGGTACCTCTGTGCTAGAGCCGCCTCTACCTGCTCGTATCTAGACAGGGATGTATTTTCTTGGTAAACCGCTTACTCAATACTCACCAAAATACCAGGAAGTTTTCCTATATTTCAACTTTTCTATAGGATTCTTCCTAAATATTTCATATCCTAATTTCCATAAATAACTAAAATATTATTTAATACCCCAACTATGGAATCCTGCCTTTTTACTACATAACTTTTCATTACATTTTACAAATAGAGGATCTTTAAAGTCTAGTCTCTTGGAAATCAGGAACATAAAACATGAAAACAACATAAAAAATTCTTCTAAACCACTCGTAAGGCTTAATGATAGGTTTATCCTATGTACAATTACTGCATCTCATGTCCTGGAGACATACATCATTGGAAAGGGTGAGCAGAATGCTTAGTAAGGAATACAAGTTAAACATTTGACATGTGATCTTGAGAAATGTTAATAAGAACATGATAAAATTCATAAAGGAATGAGCAATATAAGAATATGAATATGAAAAAAAGAACTTGAATAATAACTTGAATATGTTTCTACAACATTTAATTTATACATTCATGAACATATCACCAATGGTTATCCCCGAGGTGACATAAAATTTACCAGGTTTATTCACCAAGGTATCGTGAAACTTGTCATCTCTAGAGATTAATTTCTTCACCCAATGCATTGGAGTGATATCAGGGCGTACCCTTAATATCTCATTATTTACATGTGAGACACATATATCATAATAAAACATTTCATTAATAACCCATAGAGAATAAAGGAAATAGGTTTCATTTCAAAATTGTGATGTTTTAAAAGTTAATAAAAGTTCATTATGTCATTTATAACCCTTGGAAAGAGAGGGAGGGTTATATGTATGTCAATTTTAGAATCAAATATATCTTTTTTGGTATATTTATGATCACCAATAGAAACAAAATAGGTCTGGGTATTCACATTAATAAAACAAGAGAATTTCTTGAGAGAAAGAGATAAAAAACATTTGAGACGAAATTTCTGCAGCATAACAGCTATATAACATGGATTTAGAAAACATTGAAAAGAGAGGGGACAAGGGTCACCCACTCATAAATATTTCCTAATATAGTATGGGTACATAATAATATCATGGTATGGATATTTTAATGAAATACCACACGAAAAGGAAACATGAAAGAAACGAGAAGATGTGAATTCTTTTACGAGAAATTCGGCAGCCCAGTAGCGTCACTTAAAAATTCAAAAAACAAATTGATGAGAGCGTAAAGTATCTATCAACAATTAGACATGAAATGGAAAGTAATGATAACATATAAGAACATACCTTCTACATAAAGAGATGAAAACTATAAGACACAACATAAAGGAAGTCATGACTTAAAAGAGGAGGGTGATAGGATCCCTTACCTTGAAGAGTAACTTTGAAAGCATGAAGGCTGGGACCTTGGGAGGCTTGAGGGAACCTTGGGAGGAATAAATTGGAGGTCAAGAAAGCAGAACTTCGTTGAGTAGGATTTTGGAATGAAATGAATGCGGTAAATGGCTTGGTATTTAAAGAAAACGTGAAGGAATAAATTATTAATTTCCACGGACACCTCATTGGTGGTATTTGAAAAACCATGGGCTTTAGCATGGTATTTTCCCATGTTATTGGTCACTTGGGATGCATCATATCATATATTAATGTTCATAAGTCGACCAGAAATCTTACATCATTTTTACATCATTAATGATGTCATTAAACACCCGAAACTCAAAATTGTATTTTTACTACTCACCAAAAATTCAACTATTTCAAAAAAATCCCAAAAATTCACTCTAAACTAATATAAATGATATGAATTAAAAAATGAACTCAATTTTATGAAAATAATTTTCTAAATATTGTATATTTAATTTTTAAATAAAATCATTATTTATTCCAAAAATAGAACTTTAAAACTATAACTCATTTTGTAACACCTTAAGAAAGTAATCAATGCCCCATAAAATTATCGTATAACCATAATATAATAAATTAACAGTTTATGATTAAATTTTATGAAAATTCATTTCCATTTTAAATTATTAAATTAATTATAAAATTGTAAATAAAATATTTTTGAAATAAAAAAATACCAAAACTAAAACTATGATCGTTTTTTTTTTCACATTTATGATGTCTAAAATGTATTTATACATTCATGGTTGAAGTTTCTATTTTTTTGGTCGATTTACTATTCATTACTATTAATTACTATTAATTACAATTAATACAGGTATGCTACTATTCATACTTTACTATTCACTAAAAATTAACTTGATCATATTAGGCTCTAAATTTCTTACTGAACACAACTATAGAAGATCATTTTTTGAAAATAAATTCACATTATTAATTATTTAACGAATAAAAAAATATTAAAAATACCCCTTTTTTCCAAAATTCATCAATAAAAAGGAACTTCTATAAATTCATCCTATATTTATCCGGAGATTTGAAATTCCCAAATTTTACCATAATAAGAAATATCAATTTTTATTTATATAAAAGGATTACACAAAGAATTTATGGTCACATTACACATCCCCTTATAACACCAGCATAGGACCTAAGTGTAAGGTGTGCTATGGTGATAGAATCTTGGGGTGGCTCGGACAACATTGCCCGAGTGGTGATTTCTATCAGCTTGAACTTCTCCCTTAGGCGATTCCATTCAAGATTAATATGTTGAAGTTCGGATTTGGCTTAGTCCAAAGCAAAGCCCAATGATGCTACCTCCTTCGGAAGCTCCTACAGATGGGCTTCATATGGCCTGAGACTACTTGATGAGGCCATTCAATCTTTTTTTGGTATTAATTAACCAAGATAACTGTATTTATAAAAACACAATGTTAAGATTATAATTTCCAACAGTCATATTGACCAATGGTTATATAACAGTATAAACCCAACAGTCTCATTTTAATTATAACCACTTCATTAATTAAAGGATATAATTTTGTTGAGTATAAAATAAAAAAACACACAAATTTAGGAAACAAATATTATTAAAAAGTTCGGGTCGTTACATTCTTCCCCCCTTAAAAAATTCCGTCCATGAAATTTTAACTCATACCATAATAAGAGAAAAGGTGTGAGTACTTCTACCTCATGGACTCCTCTGGTTCCCACATGGCTTCCTCACATTTTTGGTTCCTCCACAACACCTTAACAAGGTGAGTAATCTTTTTGCGGAGAAACTTGTCTCTACGATCCAAGATCTCCACATGCTGCTCCTCATAAGAGATGTCATGTTCCAGTTGTACCACCTCTGGATTTAGTACATGTGAATGGTCAAGAATGTACTTCCTCAAGAGGGACACATGGAAGACAACATGAACTTGTGCTAGATTTGGAGGAAGTGCAAGCTAATAGGCCACTTCTCCCACACGATCAATGATCTAATAGGGGCCAATGTACCTAGGGCTGAGCTTCCCTTTTTCCCAAACCTCATGACTCTCTTCCAATGTGAAATATTAAGGAAGTCTTGTCACCAACATCAAACACCAAGTCCCTTCTACGGTTGTCGACATATCTCTTTTTGCGATTCTGAGAAGCCTTAATGTGTTGTTGGATGGCAGGGACCTTTTCTGTCATCTCTTGCATAAGATCAGGCCCAAGAATCTTTATCTCACCAACTTCATCCCAACAAGTAGTAGTTCTACATCGCTTCCAATATAGAGCTTAACAGGGTGCCATTTGAATGATCGAGTGGAAGTTATTGTTGTAAGAGAACTCAACTAAATGAAGATGTTGATCCCATCCACCTTTAAATTTAATTGTGCCTGTTCTCAACATATTTTTGAGTGTTTGAATCATCCTTTCAAATTGGCCATCAGTTTGGGGGTGATAGGCCATACTGAAATTCAATTCAGTTCTCAGATCATGTTGAAGACTTCTCCATAATTTTGATGTGATCCTTGGATTATGATTAGATATGATAGAAAGTGGAACTCCATACATCCTTACCACATCCTTCATGTAAATCCTGGAAAGTTGATCAAGAGAGAAATATTCTCAAATGGAGATGATGTGAAGAGCTGTAAATTTCAAGGAAATTTTTTTGCTTAATTTCTTTGGGATTTTATGAGTACGCAGTTTCTGATGGCTCCTGATTCCGAGGCCCGGTGTGCCCTTAATCAATTTCAGAAGATTAGCTCGGGTATGTTTAGTGAAAGAATGAGCGGGTTTTTCTAACTTTTGAACCGGTGCTCAGAATCAAAATCTAAGGGCACCGATGAAATCGCAACGCCGGTAATTTCTTAAGAAGACCCTTACTGGAGTTGCGTTTTCTCAGGAAGAGTTCTTAAAAATTGTGGATTATGTATAAGGATAAATAAAATTGTGTTACAAATTTTATTTCACTTATAAGTGGTTAAACCCCATGTGTGGTAGTTGGGGTGGGACCCGCTAAAATTCTAACTCTGCTTGATAAGATTTTAGTGAGGTGGGGCCCACACGAGCCCGACCCCTTCGAATTCCCCTAACTCCTCTTTCACATTTATGATGCCAACATAACACTCCATTTAATTTTGACAACTCTAGATTTAATTAATGAAATGTATTCAACTTTTGAATTTTGAAAGGTTTGGCAAAGTAAAAAATAAAATAAGGGGTGGCTTATTTTATTTTGAGGGGTTGTTGTGTTGTGTAGAGAATTGAGAGAGGGAGAATTATACCCTTTAAAGAACTTCATCTTCCTCCTTGAAGAACGTGAAGAACACCGACACGCCGTTCCATATTCTTTCCACGTCAACAAAAGGGAGATTCCACTTCCTCCTCGGACAATCTCTGTCAACGTATACGGAGCCTCACCCCGCGACGCCGTTTTCCGCGGACTTCTTCGAGGTAGGGGTTAAGTTCAAATTTAATCAATTAAATTTTTGCTTGTTCGTCATTGTGTATAATCGTTCTTTGGATGCCTAGTATCATCACAATGGGACGAGGTCGGACCGTAAAAACACGGCCAAACCTCCTCCCCTTATTGTTTACCTTTGTTGTTCATGGTGGCGAAGACGGTGCGGTGTCGTTGCACCGCGCGGGAATGAGAGAACCGCGGCCGGAGCGGGTCGCGGTGAAGGAGCGTGGCGTCGTTGCGCCACACCAATGAAACTGAAAGAGTCTATGGCCAAGAGCGGGCCACGGCAGATGGGCGCGATGTCATCACACCGCATCAGAGCATCAAGGGGCAGCGGTCGGGGTAGGCCGCGACGGAGGGGCGCGGTGCCGTCGTGCCGCGCCGGTCGGACGGGGGCCACGTCCTTCGGCCGCGGCGGAGTAGCAGGAGGCGGCCAGTGTTAAAGGAGGCAGGACCCCCCACAGGTCCCATGTGGCACAAATGGTTGGCCGTAATGGCCGTCCATTTCCATGATAGCCAGGGGTTTGAAACCTCTAGCAGCCACCTAGGGCAGACCCCACAGGGGTCCACCGTTTGGGGAAAACAGGGGGGCACCCCCCCCCCCCTCCGTGTCCAGCTTGGCCTCAAGTCGACCCGAAGCCCACGTCGGGCCAGACCTCCCGCACCGGGCCGGACCGCCCATGCCAGGCCGGGTCGCGCCTTAACGGGCCGACCCAGGGGTATCGGGTTGGGTCGGACAGGGCCCGAACCCCCAGATTTCCGGACAGATCCGTTCAAATGCCCATAACATGGGCTACAGACCTCCGATCGACGCACCGTCAGTTGCGTAGCGATCCTTGGATAAAGATGGAAGTTTTGGTATATTATACTCAAGGTTTCTGAGAACTTTGGGTATATCTAGGTCGGTTCGAACATGAAACCAACCGGGCCCTCGGAGCGTAAACGCTTATAACTTGAGCTCCGGACATCTGATTGACGTGCCATCGACTTTGTTGGATTGTTCATAGTGAGAAGGTTCGATTGGCTTACTCTGCTTGAGATTTGGATGTATCTAGAGTATATTCAGGTTGGTTTTATCTTAAAAACCAACCGGGCCCCTGGGACGAAAAAGACAATAACTCTTAGACCGTGCGTTCGATTGACGCGCCATCTGTCACGTTGAGTTCCTTTTGACGAGACGGAACTTTTCGATAAATCAACTCTAGACTTATTGATAGTTGATGTGTCGACCCCTTGGATCCTGGATCAGACCATCCCTGAAATGAGCGTACTGTGTGCGGGAACCCTAGAGTTGGCTGCGATTACGAAGACGATGACGACTGTACTGGGATCCTCTGTGGGTTCGGTTGCGACGACGACCATACTAGAATCCTCCGTGGGTTCGACGACGATGACTACTATTATTGTATCCTATGTGGGTCCGGCAGTAATTGACTACTGTTCTTGTATCCTATGTGGGTCCGGTAGTATTTGACTCTGTACTTGTATCCTATGTGGGTCCGGAAGAGTAGCTGGTCGTGTATCCGTTGTGGGTCTGACAGCTTAGCTGGTCTTGTATCCTATGTGGGTCCGACAGCTTAGATGAATCAGTGGCTACATATGATCATCTCTATCACCTTACGAATAAGTATACCTGTGTGAGCTGAGTCTTAACTTACAATCATTATCATCGATATGATTGTTGTGATTTCCTGTGTGGATTGGGTTGTGCTTTCCAGTGTGGTTTGGGTTGTGAATTACTATGTGGAATGGGTTATGTTTTCCTGTGTGTACTGGGTTGTACTTTGGCTTGTGTGCTGGAGCCGAGATGGAATTATAGACTTTGGTATATGTATGTTCATACACCTAACAAGAGTTGGTTGTTACTTCGTGATTGTATCTTTCCTTTGTGGTTTATCCTTCGTGGATTCTAGGAGACCTTAGGGGGTCTCAGGGTCCCTACTGAGTAGCGTATACTCACCCCTTCACGGGCTATGCCCGCACTACGTTATGTTGGATGCAGACGACGGAGATCATTGAACGAGGTAGGAGCTCGTGGAGTTGGACGGTACCTGGAGGTGGATCACCAGAAGGGACGTACACAGAGTGGACGGCTGGAGCCGAGGAGCGAGGGAGACTATTTGTACCCACCCTTTAGGTTGGATTTCCAGAGGACGGCTTGGTGTTGCTGCTTTACTTTTCTATTTCTATACTCTCTTTTCAGTTGTACTTTACTTTCAGTTAGGTTTGTATTCTGGCCCATTTACTTTCCAACACTTACTTTTGTACTCAGTTCACTTAGTGTTTACTTCAGCTTTCATACTCGGTGGTGTTTGTTTTCTTACATAAAGTCAATGCCTTCAATTATATTGGTATTTATGCCTTTAGTGCTAGTCTCCAGCCCCTGGCCTATGGATGGCGGGCTTGGGGTAGTCACGGTATGGGTCCCGAGGACGGGTTGTGAAAAATTGGTATCAGAGGAGTTCGGTTCTATCGCAGAACTCAGGACTCTGATCTTTCTTCTATGTGAAGCAATAGTGTTAAGGGTATTGTGGGTGGTTATCAGTCCAAGGAGTCCAGTGTTGGTGCGGTGGCCGATGTATCCATACACCAGGACCCTGACTTCTGATTTCCAACTCAGTGCACAAAAACATAGATTGCATGTGTGTTTCAAAAGTTTTCTTTGTGATTACTTTGTGTCAGCTCACTAGGTATACTGTATTGACTGTGGTGCACCTGTCTCGTCTCAGGATGGCCCCATGATGCAACCATCTAGGGTTCCGAGCTTTGTGCGAGATGGAATCCCACCGAGTGACGAGGCCTCGGTGTAGGGCCCCATTACAGCGGAGGCACCGACGGTACCTCTACCCACCGAGCCACCGAAGCCACCAGCCCCAGCTGCTGAGAGTGCACATCGCCTTAGTTCACTGCATGAGTTTCAGCATTAGAGACCACCCAAGTTCCGTGGGGAGACGGACCCTCAGGTAGCCGAGGATTGGATGGAAGATGTTTTTCGAGTTTTCAAGTTAGTAGGGACACTAGCAGACCTCATGGTAATCCTTGAAGCGAGTCTCCTACACGCGGTAGTAGGTAGATGGTGGAGCCTGATGATCCAGGTGCATGACGAGACATCTCTTCTTTGGTCGGACTTCGAGAGCCTCTTCCTCTAGGAGTTCATACCAGCCACCCTCTATGCGGTGCGCATTCAGGAGCAACTACAGCTGCGGCAGGGAAGTATGACGGTAGCCCAGTACTCAGCGAGATTTACCGATCTCTCACGCTACTCCACGGACATAGTAGGGGACCCATTCCTCCGAGCCCGGACCTTTGAGCAGGAACTGAGCCATGAGATCAGGGCATCGATGATCTCCCTCAACATTCTGACATAGGCAGGATTACTGAAGCGAGCCCTTCTTGTGGAGAGCTTTCTTGCTAAGCCTACACCAGCAGCGAGACCTACCGCAGGGTGGCATGTAGCGGAGACTTCTGCATCTGGCATTCGACGAATGTCATAGGGGTCCAAGCGGACCAGACCATCAGGAGGACGACCTCTTCGATCAGCTCAAGGGAGCATGGTGGTTCTCGAAGATAGACCTCAGGTTAGGCTATCATCAGCTCAGAGTTCGAGATGAGGATGTGCATAAGATGGATTTCAGATGTTGGTATGGGAACTATGAGTTCTTGGTTTTGCCTTTCGGCGTAACCAATGCTCCAGCAGTGTTCATGAGGCTCATGAACAGGATCTTCCAGCCTTATCTCGATCGATTTATCGTAGTCTTCATCGAGGACATATTGATATACTCGACCACTGATTAGTCACTAAAAGTGGCTAATATTCATTGTTAATATCTTTATAGTCATTGTTCCAAAGTACATAAACATTTTTTTAGTGCATTACAAAAATAGAACTACATTTCTCATCTTAAATGCAATTAATGTTTAAAATGAAAATTTGGGCACAATCATTTATCTGTTTGTGGATTGCTTTATATTTGTTTTATGAATTTGAAATTTTTGGTATATTATTAATCACTTTATTTGGAACATTTTATCTTGTAGGTCCGACAGATGAATCTCAAGGGAAGATGGAGATTTTTTGGGATGAATACAGAGCTTTTCTGGAGAAAGCATACTGGGCCCAAGGCCCATCAAACAAATGCGGGGCCCACAAACCAATCCCAATGAAGCTCAAATTTTTACAGTAGAAAGAGAAAAATATGAGGATCATTTTATTCAACTGTGTACAGAGCTTATTCTGAATTTTTGATGATGATAACGAGATCTGAAATTGAGATTTAAATGGTGGGCCCGACATTAATGCACATAAAGTCATCTCTCTATTCCGACCATAACGTCTAAACGGATGCTCCAAATGTCCTGAAATTTTTACGGATCATAGAGGACGGAATTAAGAGCATATTTCTCTTCTACGAGCCCTCAGTATTCGGCTTCCTTCAATTCAAAATTTACACGTCATAATGGTGGACGAATCTGGACGAAATTTCCGGGTCAACTTTGAAACTTCCCAATCCCTTGATTTTCTCACCCTCCCTTTTGACTCTCTAAATTAATGGGGATGGAATTTATTATGGTGGGGTGTCTCTAAGGATCATAATATTCTTATATAAGGTGATGGTAGTGAATGGAATTATCATCTAAATTTTTTTCATTGAATCCATGTTTTTCTTTCATCCGTTGTATTTCTTTCAATTGTAATTTCCTGCTTTCAATTTGTAATCGCATCATCAAGTCTTCCCATGTAAGTTTTTCTTTCAAATTTATTATATTAATAAAATTTATTCTTCTTCTTCACTTATTCTTTTCCTTTTCTTCACACATTGATACCGTTGAATCACGGTGTGAATTTATTCACACCATCACTTGTGATTTCAATCACACAACGGTGGAGTGTTCGTTCTTTTGATAATTTTATTCTTCTTCAATTCCGCCCCAATAAGTCTACATCCCGCTTTCATTGGTAGAATAGCATCAATGGAGGGATAAACACTTAAGGGTTGATCCAAGGGAGTAGCAAGGTCAGGGATTGGATGTTATTTCATGTACTTTAATTTTAAAATTTGTTTGTTATTTTAAGATTTTCATTCGATGAGTTAAGTTCTTCTTCATCTTTTCCAAGATTAACAACGACACATTTTGAGTGATAGTATGATCTATTTACTTTGAGTGCTTAGTAAAGTGATCCTAAAAGTGAATTTTTTATTGGACTTGGAATTTTGTAGGGATTAAATTGGTGAATGATTTTAGAGAATTATCTTGTTGTTTGGATACATCTTCAATTAATGACATAAAATTTTTAAGAAAATAAATTTATCCAATCCACCCCAAGTGAAACCCTAAGATAAACCCATCATCAATAATTGTTTTGTTCACATCATTTTTATAGTCTGTTATTTAAATTATATCATTATTTCTCCAATTAAAATCTACTTAAATGTTGGCCACTTCATAGCCAATCCTTCAAAAAATTTGATTATCTCAATTTTTCTTCTTCTGTCCCTGTGGATTCAATCCCTACTTGTACTTCAATGACCGATTTTACCATTAGGGTAAATTTGGGTGCAATCAAATTTTGGCACCACTACCTGGGACCAAGTAATTCACCTTAGAAAATCTTTCCATTCTCTCTCATTTCTCTTTTCTCATCCCCATTTCTCTTCTCTTTTCCCCTTTCAATTTTTTTGGACTCCAAAAAATCACGATTCCAAATTTCCAAATGAATCCAATTGATTATAATCAATAATATCCCTTCACAAAATCGGGATGGAATCAGTTATAAAATCCACATTGGGAATCACCAGCCTTTTTAAATTACTTTGATCAACCTCTGAATGAATACCCCACACCCAATAACATGAATGATATTTGTAATGATGAATGTTTTAAAGATCAATTTCCATACATATCAAGAATGATTGAAAAGATGAATAATTAGGAAGTACATGATGTAAAAACATCTATCAACCCTAATCATTAAAAAACTATTGAACAATTGTGTGAAAAAATGGTTAAAATGAATTCAGAAGTTTCGTCACTGAGATTAGAAATACAAAGCATTAAGACTTCTGAGGAAACTATTCCCACGTAGGATGTCTCTTCCTTATCACTAATACAAGAATCTTGTCTCCCACAAACCTCAGATGAATTTATTGAAGAACAAACCATTGGATTTAAGATAGTTGAAGATAATCAAGGAATTGTTGATGGGTGCTTAAATCAAGAGGAAACTGATTTTTTCATTCACAAGAGGGAAACGTGACATTGTGGATGGAATGTCCTGAATATTTCACCATTGATGATTTTTCAAAAACACAAATCACTGATCAATTGGGAGAAATACCAAACATTGAGCCCATTCCCACACCTGAAATTCAACTAGACACTTTTTGGGATGAATCATATTTTAAAATGGAACCAATTCTTTCTATTTTTTTGTAGAAGAAACTGACTTTCATTCAAATTTCCAATCATTATTAAGAAATTGCAATTGACTAGAACTCAAAATCGTTATCCTTCCTTACCCAGACATGAATTCCATCATAGGTTATAAAAAAGACCTTGCAGTTTTAATTCATTCATCTAAAAACGCCAATAATTTTGGAATGGTCATTGATGTCTTAGGAAAGAATATAAGTTCAACTAAATCAATCATTTCTAATATTACATGGATTTTCACACTCATTGTTGAACAAGGTATTTCACAAGGCACAGATTCTAAAAAAACAATCAATCTCAATCAAGTTTATGTGGATAAATATGGGTTTATTTAAATTTCTAAAGTTGGAATTGGAAAAGTTGGGGGGTTCAAGTTGAGCTAACGACGTTAAACAAAAGCACTACATGGGAGACAACCCATGGTTTTCATGTTTCTGATAATTTTGGATCATTTTCATATAATAAATTACCATATATTGTTGACATGTTCCTCCTTTATGAGTAAGGATAGGTATGAAAGGGGATCACTATATTCATCCATGTCACGCGGTGTGATCCTTGAGTAATACCTTACCCAAAAATTTAAAAGAAGACAATGTATCATCAGTTTATTTTATTTTATTTTATGTTTTTGTAGGTATTTAAAAAAATATATTGTTGATCTGTTCATATTTTATGAGTAATTATGGGTATGAAAGGGGAGCACCGTATTCATCCGTGTCACGTGGTGTGATCCCTGAGTAATACCTTACCCAGAAAACATAAATAAGACAATGTATCATCAGTTTTATTTTTAAAATTGAAAAAAAATAAAAAACCAGGAAACCCATAAAAATGTTGATACATGGTTTTAAATAAATTGTTGTGTTGTTTGTTTTGTCCACTTTGTTCTTATTTTTATGGTTCAGGAACTATTTTGGGTGATACATGTTCAATAAAGGAGTTGTATACATCCCCCAAGAGATCAAAGGAGTAATCTGGAGCATCATGAACTTCAACTTCAAAAACCAAGTGAATTTGTTCCATGTTTATCATTTTCAATTTCATCTTAGAAATTCCTCTCCTACCCCCTTCTAAATTCTCTTTTCTTTAAACACTAGGGAGTGTGTTATTCTAATTTGGGGGGATATGAAATAAAAAAATGATTTCTTTTATAAGAACATGCATGGAAAGAAAAATTCCATTAACCTTGAACACGATAACACACATTTCAAACTATGAAATTGGATATCGAAAATTTTGGATGCCTTGATTTTGATTTTAATGCAAGTTTAAGTTCATGAGCATATTTTTTGGAAAGTGCGGTTGTCCGATGTGATTTTTCAAAGTTTACATTTTTCATCCTCTTAATAAAAATGTCACAATGCGCGTCTACTAGATCATGGGTGTCAATTTGAATTATTGGGTCCCTTTCATTATATTATAGGGTTCTGGGGTCACTTTTTGTTTAATTTGATTATCATAAAAAACAAAACAAAACAAAAAAAATTATGAACACATAGAGAAATGTTTTGTCCAAATGCGTGGCATCCGTCACTTCAGGATTGTGACTCCACAGTTGTCTTGCCCATAGTTAGGTTTTATATCTCTATTTTAGAGCATAAAATTGACAATATGGGTGGCGTTTGGCACTTGGGGATCGTGACTCCATAGTTTTCTTACCCAGAGTTAGTCTTTTCATATCTATTGTGGTTAAAAAAATTTAAAAAAAATTGGATACTCATCTTAAGGTTTAATGTGATTCCCACCTAGCGCTTCCATTTTTTCCCCTTGAACAATAAAACTCGCCCCATATCTATTATGAGCACAACACTTTATCATGCTAAATTGGAATTGGATGAAATGTGGTGATGAATTTGAACAAAGGAATGGGCATGGGCTTGGGATATTCTTATGGAAATAGCTTGTTTTAAATGATTTGTATGGGTTTCATAATTTTTTTGGTATGAGCTATTTGAGTGAGCAATGTGTATTAAAGTTATTTTAGAAAAGGGGATTCGAATTTCATATTTGTAATATATTTTTCTCAGGACTAGAAAAAATCAAGTTGGGGGTTGTGATTAGTCACTAAAAGTAAATAATATTCATTGTTAATATCTTTATATTCATTGTTCCAAATTCTATAAAAAAAATTTTGGTGCATTACCTAAATAGAACTTTATTTCTCATCTTAAATGCAATTTATGTTTAAAATGAAAATTTGTTCCCAATCATTTTTCTTTTTGTGGATTTCATTATATTAATTTTATGAATTTGATATTTTGTTATATTATTCATCACATTATTTGGAACATTTTATCTTTTAGGTTTGATGGATGAATCTCAAAGGAAGATGGAGATTTTTGGGGATGAATGCAGAGATTTTCTGGAGAAAGCATAACGGGCTCGAGGCCCATCAAACAAATGTGGGGCCCAAAAACCAAGCCCAATGAAGCTAAAATTTTTATAGTAGAAAGAGAAACATATGAGGATCATTTTAATAAACTGTGGCCGGAGCTGATTCTGAAGTTTTGATGATGATTAAGGGATCTGAAGTCGAGATTTAAATGGTGGGTCTGACATTAATGCACATAAAGTCGTCTCACCATTTCGACCATAACATATAAAAGGCTGCTCCAACTGTCCTGGATTTTTTACAGATCATAGAGGACAGAAGGACGACCATATATAGATACTATGACCCCTTAGGATTCGGCTTCCATAAATTCCAAATTCACACGTCAAAATGGTGGAAGAATCTGGACGAAATTTATGGGTCATCTTTGAAACGTCCAAATCCCTTGATTTTCTCACCCTCCTTTTTGACTCTCTAAATTAATGGGGATGAAATTTATTGTGGTGGGGTGACTCTAAGGCTCATAAGATTCCTATATTAGGAGATGGTGGTGAATGGAATTATCATCTAACATTTTTTCTTTGAATCCATGTTTTTCTTTCATCCATTGTATTTCTTTGAGTTGTAATTTACTGCTTTCAATTTGTAATCGCGTCGTCATGTTTTCCCGTGTAAGTTTTTCTTTCACGTTTAGTATTTTTATAAAATTTATTCTTCTTCTTCACTTATGCTTTTTCTTTTCTTTACACATTGATACCATTGAATCAAGGTTTGAATTTATTCACACTGTCACTTGTGAATTCAATCACACAATGGTGGAGTGTTCAATCTTTTGATAATTTTATTTTTCTTCAATTCTGCCCCCATAAGTATACATCCCAATTTCATTAGTAGAATAGCATCAATGGAGGGATAACCACTTAAGGGTTGATCCAATGGAGTATCAAGGTCAGGGATTGGATGTTATTTCATGTAATTTAATTATTAAATTTGTATGTTATTTTAAGATTTTTATTCGATGAGTTATGTTCATATTCGTCTTTTCTAAGTTTGAAAATGACACATTTTGAGTGCTAGTATGATCTATTTACTTTGAGTTCTCAGTAAAGTGATCCTCAAAGTGAATTAGTGATTGACCTTGGAATTTTTTAGGGATAAAATTGCTGAATGATATGGGAAAATTATCTTGTTCTTTGGATACGTCTTCAATTAATGACATGAAATTTTTAAGAAAAAGAAATTTATCCAATACACCCCAAGAGAAACCCTAAGATCAACCCATCTTCAATAATTGTTTTCTTCACATAATTTTTCTTGTCTGTTATTTAAATTATATCATTAGTTCTCCAATTAAAATCTACCTCAATGTTGGACACTTCATAGCCAATCCTTCATCAAATTTGATTGTCTCAAGGATTCTTCTTCGGTCCCTGTGGATTCGATCCATACTTGTACTTCAACGACCGCTTTTACCAGTAGGGAAAATTCGGGCGCAATCAACCACTGAGGAGGAGCACGCCTACCATTTGTGGGTTGTACTAGACACACTGCAAGAGCACCGGCTTTATGGTAAGCTCTATAAGTGTCAGTTCTTGATACATGAGGTCCACTTCTTGTGGCACGTCATCTCTGAGGTGGGAGTTGTAGTGGATCCTGCGAAGATCGAGGCAGTGCTATCTTGGAAGCCACCCAGGAGCATGACGGAGGTGCGTAGTTTCCTAGGTCTGGCTGGGTACTATCGGAGATTTGTGCTAGACTTCTCCAGAGTTGCAGCACTACTTTCAGCTTTGACGAAGAAGGAGAAACCCTTCATGTGGCCAGATAGATGTCAGTAGAGCTTCCAAGAGCTGAGACATAGATTGACCAGTGCACCCATCTCGAGGCTACCGGAGGAGGGAGTAGGGTACGTAGTCTACTGCGATGCATCAGGGACCGGACTCGGGTGTGTCCTGATGTAGGAGCGGGTAGTGATCGCCTATGGATCACGATAGTTGAGGCAGCATGAGAATAACTACACTACCCAGGACTTGGAGTTAGCTGTAGTGGTCTTCACATTGAAGATGTGGCGGCACTATCTGATGGGAAAGCGCTTTATAGTCTACTATGACCACTAGAGTCTCAGGTACATCTTCTCGCAGAAGGACCTGATCCTGAGATAGCGTCGATGGCTCGAGTTCCTCCAGGACTATTACTTTGAGATAATCTATACTCCTGGGAAAGGAAATATAGTAGCTGATTCTATCAGCAGGAGGACAGGCATTCAGCTGCTTAGAGAGGAGACATAGCAGTTAGCTGCTTTGCAGATATCCTTCGTGGATAGAGACGGGGAAGCCTTACTTCAGTCACTCACAGTTACACCTCCACTTATTCAGCAGGTCAGAGAGGCACAGCGTGGGGACATTAACTGTGAGGCGCGGCGTGCACATATTTCCATAGGAGAGGTACCTGATTGTTTTTCTATAGGAGGAGAGAACATCACCCTTTTCATAGGAAGTACCATGGTACCAACTTCATTACATGAGGAGGTGTTGAGAGAGTTTCACACTACCCCTTTGGTGGTACATCCAGGGGTAGCAAAGATGTACCAGGATCTCAGACGATAGCACTAGTGGCTGGGTATAAAGAAGGTTGTGGTAGAGTTCATTTCTCGATGCCTCACCTGCCAGCAGGTGAATGTGGAGCACCAAGTACCAGCAAGCTTGGTACAGCCCTTGGAGGTCCCAGAGTGGAAGTGGGATGGGATATCTATAGATTTCATAACTGGACTTCAACGTACTTCGAGAGGACATGACTCCATTTAGGTGATCATCGACCGACACACCAAGTCGGCCCACTTCCTACCCATCAGAGAGTAGGTCTCAGTGGAGAGATTGAGACACCTTTATGTTCAAGAGATCGTACGACATCATGGTGTGCCATCATCTATCGTCTCTGATCGAGATGCCGGCTTTACTTCCCGGCATTGGAAGGGGTTGCAAGAGACTCTTGGGATGTAGCTACACCTGAGCACCGCTTTTCACCCTCAGACGGATGGTCAGACGGAGAGGACCATTCAGACTCTCGAGGACATGCTCCGTGCATGTGTCCTCGACTTTGGTCATAGCTGGGAGAATCACCTACCTTTGGTGGATTTTGCGTACAACAACAGCTACCACTCCACCATCAGGATGGCACCGTACGAGGCATTGTACGACCGACCTTGCAGATCACCTCTGTGCTGGACAGACCCTGGGGAGTCAGAACATGTGGGACCAGAGATGGTCCAGGCCACGACGGAGAAGGTCCAGATCATCTAGGAGCGGATGAGTACAGCTCAGAGCCGACAGAAGTCTTATGCTGACAGGAGGCAGAGACCACTAGAGTTTGAGGATGGCGACCACGTTTTCATATGAGTCTCACCTTGACGTGGAATACGGATATTTGGCCGGGGCGGCAAGTTATCTTCGCACTTCATCATACCATTCCAGGTTCTCAGCAAGATAGGCGAGGCGGCTTATCGTCTGGATCTACCACCTCAGTTGCACCAGGTGCACGAAGTCTTCCATGTATCTCAGCTAAGGAGATACGTTCAAGACCCGACGCATATCATCAACCATGGGGAGTTGGACATTGATGACGGGGTGACTTTTGCAGAAGTCTAGGTGGAGATCGAGGATTGACATGAGCGGGTCCTATGTGGACGATCGATACCTCTAGTGCGAATCAGGTGGCAGCACGAGAACCTCCAGGAGAGCACATGGGAGTGGAAGGCTCAGATGCATGCTCAGTACCCTAATTTGTTTCTCTAGTTTGTGTTTTATCTTTACGGGGAGGTAAAACCCTGAGGTGGGAGTAATGTAAATACCCATAAATTTCAAGGAAATTTTTTTCTTAATTTCTTTGGGATTTTACGAGTACACATTTTCTGACGGCGCCTGATTCCGAGGCCCGGTGTGCCTGGAATAAATTTCCAAAGTTTATCTCGGGTATGTTTAGTGAAAGAACGAGCAAGTTTTTCTAACTTTTGAACCGGTGCTCAGAATCGAAATCTGAGGGCACCGATTAAACTGTAGTGTCGGTAATTGCTTAAGAAGACCCTTACTAGAGATGTGTTTGCTCAGGAAGAGTTGTTAATAATTGTGGATTAAGTATAAGGAGAAATAAAATTGTGTTACAATTTTATTTCACTTATAAGTGGTTAAACCCCATGTGTGGGAGTTGGGGTGGGACCCACTAAAATTCTGACTCCTCTTCATTGGATTTTAGTGAGGTGGGGCCCGCACGATCCCCACCCCTTAGAATTCCCCTAACTCCTCTTCCACACTAATGATACCAACTTGACACTCCATTTAATTTTGAAAACTCTAGATTTAATTAATGAAATGAATTCAACTTTTGAATTTTGAAAGGTTTGGAAAAGTAAAAATAAAATAAGGGGTAGCTTATTTTATTTTGAGGGGTTTTTGTGTTGTGTGGATAATTGAGAGAGCAAGAGTTCTACACTTTGAAGAACTTCATATTCCTCCTTGAAGAATGCGAAGAACACCGACACGTTGTTCCATCTTCTCTCCACGTTAAAGAAAGGGAGACGTTGCTTCCTCCTCGGACGATCTCCATCAATGTATAAGGAGCCTCACCCTACGACACTATTTTCCATGAACTTCTTTGAGGTAGGGGTTAAGTTCAAATTTAATCAATTAAATTTTCACTTGTTCTTCTTTGTGTATACTCATTCTTTGGACACCTGCTATCATCATAACGGGAGGAGGTCGGACCGCACAAACACGGCCGAACCTCCTCCCCTTATTGTTTACCTTTGTTGTTCATGGTGGCAAAGACGAAGGGGTGTCGTTGCACCGCACGGGAATGAGAGAACCACGGCTGGAGCAGGCTGCGACGAAGGAGCGCGGTGTCGTCGTGTCGTGCTGGTGAAGCCGAAGGAGTCCGCGGCCAAGTGCGGGCCGCGGTGGAGGGGCGCGGTGCCATCGTGCCGCGCCGGTTGGACAGCGGTTGCAGCGGAGTAGCAGGAGGCGGCCGGCCAAGCCGGCCGCCAGTATTCAAGGAGGCGGAACCCCCTGTGGGTCCCACGTGGCACAACTGGCGGGCCATTTCCATGAAATATGGGGGTTTGATACCCCCGACAGCCACCTAGGGCGGACCCCACAGGGGTCCGTCGTTTTGGGAAAACAAAGGGGAGCCCCCCCTGCATCCAGCTCAGTCTCGAGCCGAGCCGCGGCCTGCGCTGGGTCGGACCGCCCGCACCGGGCTGGGTCGGGCTGCCCGCTCTGGGCCGGGCCGCGCCTACCGTGCCGGACCTGGACTCGGGTCGGATCAGGCTCGAACCCCCTGATTTCCGAACAAATCCGTTCAAATGCCCATAACATGGGCTATAGACCTACGATCGATGAACCATCAGTTGTGTAGAGATCCTTGGATCGAGATGGTCGTTTCGGTATATTATACTCAAGGTTTCAGAGAACTTTGGGTATAGTCGGGTTGGTTCGAGCATGAAACAAACCGGGTCCTCGGAGCGTAAACACTTATAACATGAGCTCTAGACGTCCGATTGACATACCGTAGACTTTTTTGGATTCCTCTTAGTGAGACGGTTCCTTTGGTTTACTCCACTCGAGGTTTTAATGTAGCTGTAGTATGGCCGGGTTGGTTTTAGCTTAAAAATCAACAGGGTCCCTAGGACGAAAAAGCCAATAACACTCAGACCGGGAGTCCGATTGACGCGCCGTCTATCGCGTTGACTTCATTTTGATGAGACAGAACATTGTGATACATCAACTCTGGACTTTTTGATAGTTGATGTATCAACCCCTTGGATCATGGAGCGGACCCTCCTAGAAACGAGTGTGATGTGTGCAGGAACCCTAGAGCTGGTTGCGATTGCGAGGACGATGATGATTGTACTGGGATCCTCCATGGGTTCGGCAGCGATGACGACTGTACTGGAATCCTCTGTGGGTTCCACGATGATGACTACTATTCTTTTATCCTATGTGGGTCCGGTAGTAATTGACGATTGTTCTTGTATCCTATGTGGGTTCGGCATTATTTGACTCTGTACTTGTATCCTATGTGGGTCTGGCAGAGTAGATGGTCTTGTATCTTTTGTGGGTCCGACAGCTTATTCGGTCTTGTATCCTATGTGGGTCTGACAGCTTAGATGAATCAGTGGCTACATCTGATCATCTCTATCACCTTACGAAGAAGTATACCTATGTGAGCTGAGTCTTAACATACAATCATTATCATCAATATGATTGTTGTGCATTCCTATGTGGATTGGGTTGTGCTTTCCTGTGTGGTTTGGGTTATGAATTCCTATGTGGAATGGGTTAGGCTTTCCTGTGTGGACTGGGTTTTACTTGGGCTCGTGTGCTGGAGCCGAGCTGGAATTGAGGACTTAGGTATATGTATGGGAATATACCTAAGAAGAGTTGGTTGTTACTTCTTGATTCTATCTTTCCTTTGTGGTTTATCTTTTGTGGATTCTAGGAGACCTTTGGGGGTCTCGGGGTCCCTACTGAGTAGCGTATACTCACCCCTGCATGTGTTATGCCTGCACTACATTGTGTTGGATCCAGATGAAAGACAGTGCTGAATGAGGTAGGAGCTCGTGGAGCTAGACGGTACCTGGAGGTGGATCACCGGACGGGATGATACGCGGAGCGGACGGCTGGAGCCAAGGAGCGGAGGAGACTATCTGTACCCACCCTTCAGGTGGGATTTCTAGAGGACAGCTCGGTGTTGCTGCTTTACTTTTCTGCTGATGTACTCTCTTTTCAGTTGTACTTTACTTTCAGTTGGGTTTGTATTCTGGCCCATTTACTTTCCAGCACTTACTTTTGTACTCAGTTCACTTAGTGTTTACTTCAGCTTGCATACACTGTGATGTTTGTTTTCTTACATAAAGGCAATGCCTTCCCTTATATCGGGATTTACACCTTTGGTGCTAGTCGCCAGCCCCTGGCCTATGGAAGGCAGGCTTGGGGTAGTCACAACACGGGTCCCGAGGACGGGTCATGACAGATAAAATGGGCAGTCATGGTGAGACTGTTCACAATAACCCATATCGCCTTGTTTCCTTTGGAATTTCTCAGGAGACCAGTGACAAAGTCCATAGTTATATTGTCCCACTTCCATGCTGTTATGGGTAGTGGTTGCAATACCCCTTTAAGAAGTTGTCTCTCCCCATTCACTTGACGACATACCAGACACCTTGACATGTATTCAACAATCTCTCTTTTAATATTATCCCACCAATAATGATCACGAAGGTCCGTATACCATTTCGTGCTACAAGGATGTATAGAGAAAGTAGAGCTATGAGCTTCATCCATCTGCTCCTTCTTTATTTCCGGAATAGATAGAACACATAGTCTTGTACTAAATTTCATTACACCATCTTGATCAATATTGAACTCTGGAAACTTCCCATCCTTCACAACCTCAAGCTTCTTCTGTAACAAAGGATCTTCTTTCTGAGCTTTCTTGATCTTCTCTAGTAATGACGGTTGAGAAATCATTTGGGTTATATTTGATGATGTCCCTTCCTTTATAATTCCCAAGTCCAGTTTTACTAGGTTTTTGATCAAAGGATCTCTTTGAATCCTCATAATGGATAGAAAAACTGGGTATTTCCTGCTTATTGCATCTGCAACTTTGTTTGCTCTTCTAGGCTGATAATGAATTGAACATTCATAGTATTTAAGAAGTTCCAACCACCTCCTTTGTCTCAGGTTCAATTCCTTTTGTGTGAAAATATACTTCAAACTTTGATGGTCTGTGTGTATATCACATTTCTCCCCCTAAAGATATCGCATCCATATATTCAGATCAAAAATGACCATAGCCATATCCATATCATGTTTAGGATAGTTCTGCTCATGAGTCATCAACTGTTGAGATGCATAAGCAATGACCTTTTCATTTTTCATGAGGATACACCCAAGCACTTTCAGAGATAAATCGCTAAAAATAATGAATCCTTCTCTACTTAAGGGCAGAGTTAACACGGGTGCAGTAACCAATCACTTCTTCAGATCTTGGAAACTTTCCTCACACTCCTTTTTACAGATGAACTTGACCCCTTTTCGAGTTAACTTGGTGAATTTCATGAAAAGTTTTTCACAAACCTCCTATAATATCCCACTAATCTAAGGAAACTAAGAATCACTACTGGAAAATATACCTATCCCCACGGTTTTCACCAAAACCGTGGGGATAGACCCCCCCTATACCCACGGTTTTCCAAAACCGTGGGTATAGGTGAATTTTCATGACCTATACCCACGGTTTGCCAATACCGTGGGTATAGGGGGCTCTATACCCACGGTTTTGGCAAACCGTGGGTATAGGTCATGAAAATTCACCTATACCCACGGTTTTCCAAAACCGTTGGTATAGGGGGGGTCTATCCTTACGGTTTTGGTGAAAACCGTGGGGATAGGTCTGGGATAAAATACCTATACCCACGGTTTTGAAAAACCGTGGGTATAGGTCAATTTTGTGTGCGCGGGAAATTTTTTTTCCGCGGGAAGGAATTTTTTTTTGGCGGGAACCCTATACCCACGGTTCTTCCCTCTATACCCACGGTTTTTATAACTATATTTAACTAAATATATATATATATACATATATGTGAAGTTAGGGTAGTGGTTAGACGCGGTGTTTGCAGCGAAGAGGTTGCGGGATCGAAACTCGGCACCTGCATTATTTTAGGACCTATACCCACGGTTTTGAAACCGTGGGTAAAAGCCGTTGACACCGTGGAAATTCTCTATGTTTCGGTGACACGGTGGCAGGACACCTATACCCACGGTTTTCCAAAACCGTGGGTATAGGCTGGGGACCTATACCGACGGCGTTCCAGCCCACGGTTCCCAAAACCGTGGGTATAGGCCGTTTTTCCAGTAGTGAATCTTGGTTATTTTTGTAGGCTGAGGCCACTCCTCTACAACTTTTGTCTTTGCAGGGTCAACTGTGATTCTTTCATTGGTAACAATGTAACCTAAGAAAGAAATTGTTGTAACCAGAATTCACATTTACTGAACTTTCCAAAAAGCCTCTCCTTCCATAGAGTTTTCAGAATAACCCTTAAATGATCCTCATGCTCCTCATGACTTTTGTAATATATCATAATATCATCAATAAAAACTACCACAAAGTTTTCAAGGTATTCATTAAAGACTCTATTCATCAAATCTATAAAAATAGAAGGTGCATTAGTCAGTCCAAAAGTCATAACAAAAAACTCGTAATGCCTATATCTTGATCGGAAGTTAGCTTTTGTAATATCTTCTTTCTTCACCCTCAATTGATAATAACCATATCGACAATCAATCTTATAGAAGAATTGATCCCCACAAAGTTGGTAAATTAATTCATCAATTCATAGAAGAGGTTATTGGTTATTTACTATGATCCCGTTAAATTATATATAATCAATCCATAGCCACATCGATCCATCCTTATTCTTCACAAAATGAATAGGTGCTCCCCAAGGAAACACACTCTGTCAGATAAACCCCTACTCTAAAAGATCTTGGACTTGTTTCTTTAATTCCTCCAGCTCCACATTTGACATCCTATACAGGGGCTTTGATATTGGATGAGATCCACGTACGAGTTCAATAGAGAATTCTACCTCTCTTTCTCGGGGAGGTCTATGAAACTCCTCTAGAAATACATCAATGTATTCCTAGATGATGGGGACATTTTCTTTCCTCAAACTCTCATTTCTTTATTTTTCTTCAATGATCAATTCCATAAATAAGTATATAGGAGTTTCTTCTAGAAAAATATCCGGTTGAGATATCTCTCCTTGGAAGATAACTGTAGGTTTTCCTTTCAATACTACTAATATTTTCTTACTTCTGCATGTGATCTTAGCATTATACTTTGAGAGCCGGTCCATCCCTAGTATAATGTCAAATTCTAGCATGGGAATGACTACTAGATTTGTGATAATATTGTGCTCCCCAAAGTAAATACTAGAGTTTCTAAACACTGATGATTCTTGGGTAATCCCACTAGGAGTCTTGACTGATAACTCTACTTTTAGTAAGTCAAGGATTGATTCCAAATTCTTTGCAAACTTGGAGAAACTAAAGGAATGTGTAAAACAGAATAAAAAAAAGTACTTGTTATCATTGAGAGAACAACAATATAACCTACTACCACATAATTTGGAGCTTAAACTTCAACTATCATAATAGAAAAAGCACGACCTTACTCCCTTGGCCTTTTTTTAGGCTGATGGTGGTTCCCCTCCACTGCCCTCAGATTTGGACAGTGATTGGAAAAGTGCCCAAGTTGTCCACACATAAAGCACTGGATATCAGGTAGGGCCTGCACCATATTCCCCTTATCGTTAGTGTTTGGAATTTGAGGTTTCACCTCACTATGATAATTCCTTGCAATATGGACATCTCTTCCACACTTGTAGCATTTCCTGCTCCCGATCAGGCAGTTCCCTGAATGCTTCTACTCACATTTATTACACATGGGACGTTGCACTTGCTTGCCTCCTCTTCCCTGATCAATGGTCATCCCTATGTTGGGATCCATCAATCTCTTTTTGTCATTTTATTTATGAGACCACTGCGTCTCACCAAACTCCAATTCGACTTTTTTTTCACTCTGTACGGTCTCCTCATAGCTGTCATAGTCTCGATTGGATAGATTCTTCCACAGATGAGGTCTCAGTCCACCAAAGAATCTATCAACATTGCCATTAGGATCCATGAAAAAGATTAAGGTATACCATGAAAGTCTTTTAAAGTTCATCTCATAGATTCCCATAGATTCATTCTCCTGCTGCTTCAGATCGAGAAAATCCTTCTCCATTCTTGTTCTCATGGAATGAGTGAAATACTTACTGAAGAAGATACCTATGAACTCTTCCCACTCCATAGCTTCAACATACACTCTTTGCCTCAGGTTTTTAATTAGTTTCCACCACTGATCAGATTCTCTCTCTAGGAAATAGAGAGCCAGGGTGACCTTCTCTTGCTCTGAATAGTGGATCACAGAAAATATATTCTCTACAGAGTTGATCCAATCTTCAGCAATCAATGGGTCGGTCGATCCACTGATGGTTGGTGGTCGTTTACTCATAAAGTACTCAATAAAATTTTGTTCCCTTTGTGGTGAGATTAGTCTCCCAGCTTGATTCAAGTTATTTCCCATAACTTGAGTCAGTTGGTTCATCATTTGCATGAATGTTTCATTTTGGCTTCCATCGGAGGGTTGTCAGTGGATGGTCCATTGTGATCACCATTTGCAAGGTTCCTCCTATTTCCCACCATTTATAAAAGAATAAAACCTTAGTGAGAAACTTATTTCATTTACGAATATTTTAACAATAAAGGATTTTATTTCCTAAACTTCTTTAAACAATTACATTTCTCTCTAAATCCTTCATAATGTTTCATAAAAAGATTCTGATTAACCAAACATATCCCTCGAAAGTGTCATAACCAAGAGTGTAGCAAGGCCCATTGTCGTGTACTAGGATACCCTAGGCCAAGACCAAAACTCCTTGTCGGAGTTTTCACTCCTAGTTACCTATGTGCCAGAGCTGCCTCAACCTACTCATATCCAGACAGGGATATATTTTCTTGATAAACCACTTACCCAATACTCACCAAAATACCAGGAATTTTTCCTATATTTAAAATTTTCTATAGAATTATTCCTAAATTTTTCATAGACTAAATTATATAAATAACTATACTATCATTTGATACTAACTATGGCATCCCACCTTTTTACTAGATAACTTTTCATTACATTTTACATACAGAGGTTCTTTAAAGTCTGGTGTCTTGGAAATCCGGAACATAAAACATGAAAACAACATAAACCATTCTTATAAACCACTCGTAAGGCTTCATAATAGGTTCATCCTATGTAAAATTACTACATATCATATCCTGGAGACATACATCAAAAGAAAGGTTGAGCAGAAGCCTCATTAAGGAAAACAAGTTAAAAAGTTGACATGTGGTCTTGAGCAATATTAATATGAACATGATAAAAGTCATAAAGGCATGAGAAATAGAAGAATAGGAATATCATAAAAAAATAACTTTAATCATAACATGAATATGTTTCTACAACATTTCATTTAGACATTCATGAATATATCACCAAGTGTTATCCCCGAGGTGTCATAAAAATTACCAAGATTATTCACCAAGGTATCGTGAAACTTGTCATCTCTAGAGATTAAATTATTTACCCAATTCATTAGATCCATATCAGGGCACACCATTAATATCTCTTTATTTACATGTGATCCAAATAGATCATAATAAAACATTTCATAAATAACCCATAGAGAATAAAATAAATGGGTTTCATTTCACAATTGCGACGGTTTAAAAGTTAAAAAATGTCATTATGTCATTTATAACCCATGGAAAGGGAGTGAGGGTTATATTTATGTCAATTAAAGAATAAAATATATCTTTTTTGTTATATTTATTAACACCCAAAGATAAAAATATTTCTGGGTATTCATATAAATAAAACAGGAGATTTTCTTGAGAAAAAGAGGTAGAAATGTTTTAGACAAAATTTCCACAGCATAACGGCTATATAACATGGTTTTAGTAAAGATTGAAAAGAAAGAGGAAAGGGTTCACCCATTCAAAAATAATTCATAATAAATTATGGGTACCTAATAATATCATGGTATAGATATTTGAATGACATGCCACATGAAAAAGGAAACATGAAAGAAAAGAGAAGATGCGATTTCTTTTACGAGAAATTCGGCAGCACAACGATGTCACTTAAAAATTTAGAAAAATAATTGATGAGAGCGGGAAGGGTCTCTCAACAATTAGACATGAAATGGACAGTAATGAAAACATATATGAACATACCCTCAACATAAATATATGAAAACTAGAAGATACAACATAAAGGAAGTCTTGACTTAAAAGAGGAGGGTGAAAGGATCTATTACCTTGAAGAGTAACTTCAAAATATTAAAGGTTGGGACCTTGGGAGGCTTGAGGGAACCTTGGGAGGTAAAGAGACCATAAATTCATTGAGGAGGATTTTGTAATGAAATGAATGAGGTAAATTTATTGGTTTTTATAGAAAAAGTGAGGGATTAAATTATTAATTTCAAAGGACACCTCATCGGCGGTATTTGCAAAACAATGGGCTTGCTCATCGTATTTTCCCCTGGTATTGGTCACTTAGGACACCTCATAGCATATCTCACTATTCATAAGTTGACCATAAATATTAAATCATTATTACATCATTAATGATGTCATTAAACACCCGAAACTCAAAACTGTATTTTTACTATTCACCAGAAAATCAATTATTTCAGAAAAATCCCAAAAATTCACTCTAACCTAATATCGATGCTATGAATTCAAAAATGAACACCATTTTATAAAAATTGTTTTCTATATATTATTAATTTAATTTTTAAATAAAATCATCATTTGTTCCAAAAATACAACTTTAAAACTATAACTCATTTTGTAACACCATAAGAAAGTAATCAAGGTCCCATAAAATTATCGTATAACCATAATAAAATAAAGTAACAATTTCTGATTAAATTTTATGAAAATTAATTTCCATTTTAAATTATTAAATTAATTATAAAATTCTAAATAAAATATTTTTGACATACAAATATACCAACACATAAACTATGGTGGTTTTTTCACTTTTCATATGTCTAAAATGTATTTATACATTCATGGACGAAGTTACTATTTTTTTGTCAATTTACTATTTGTTACTATTCATATAGGTATGTTACTATTCATACATTACTATTCACTAAAAATTAAGTTGATCTTATTACACTCTAAATTTCATACTGAACACAACTGTAGAAGACCATTTTTTGAAAATAAATTCACATTATTAATTATTTAAAGAATACAAAGATATTTAAAATACCCCTTTTTTCCAAAATTCAGCAATAAAAACGAAATTCTATAAATTCATCCTATATTTATCCAGACATTTGAAATTCAAAAAAAAATCCATAATAATAAATAACAATTTTTATTTATGTAAAAGGATTACACAAAGAATCTAAGTTATTGTTACATAGCCCCTTATAACACCATCATAGGACCTATGTGTAAGGTGTGATATGGTGATATAATATTGGGGTGGCTCGGACAACATTGCTCGAGTGGTGATTTCTATCAGCTTGAACTTCTCCCTTAGGAGATTCTGTTCAAGCTTCATATGTTGAAGTTCGGTGTGGGCTTAGTCCAGAGCAAAGCCCAGTGATGCTACCTCGTTCCCAAGCTCCGACAAATGGGCATCATATGTCTCGCGTCTACTGGATGAGGCCATTCGATCTTCTTTCTGTATTAATTAACCAAGATAACTGTATTTAAAAAAACAAGACGTTAAGATTATAGTTTCCAACTATCATATTGACCAACGGTCATATTGACCAGTGGTCATATAACAGTTGAAACCCAATGGTATAATTTTAATTATACCCACTTCATTAATTAAAGGATATAGTTTTGTTGAGTATAAAATAAAATAATAAATAAATTTAGGAAACAAATATTATTAAAAAGTTCAGGTCGTTACATTCTTCCCCCCTTAAGAAAATTTCTTCCCTGAAATTTTAACTCATACCCTAAGAAGAGAAAAGGTGTGGATACTTCTTCCTCGTACACTCCTCTGGTTCCCATGTGGATTCCTCACATTTTTGGTTCCTCCACAACACCTTAACAAGGTGAGTAGTCTTGTTGCGTAGAAACTTGTCTCTATGATCCATGATCTCTATCGGTTGTTCCTCATAAGAGAGGTCATGTTCCAATTGTACCACCTCTAGATTTAGTACATGTGAGGGGTTAGGTATGTACTTCTTCAAGAGGGATACGTGGAAGACATCATGAACTTGTCCTATATTTGTAGGAAGTGAAAGCCGAGAGGCTACTACTCCCACATGATCAATGATTTCATAGGGGCCAATGTACCTAGGGCTGAGCTTCCCTTTTTTCCCAAACCTCAGGACTCTCTTACAAGGTGAAATCCAAAGAAAGAATTTGTCACCAACATCAAACTCCAAGCCCCTTCTACAGTTTTCGTCATAGCTCTTTTTCCGACTCTGAGCAGCCTTAATGTGTTACTGGATGGCACTGACCTTTTCTGTCATCTATTGCACAAGATCATACCCAAGAAGCTTTCTCTCAACAACTTCATCCCAACAAGTAGGAGTTCTACATCGCTTCCCATATAGATCTTCATAGGGCATCATTTGAATGCTCGAGTGGAATTTGTTGATGTAAGAGAACTCAAATAAAAGGAGATGTTGATCCCATCCACCTTTAAATTACATTGAGCATATTCTCATCATGTCCTCGAGTGTTTGAATAGTCTCTTCAGATTTTCCATTAGTTTGGGCGTTATAGTCCATACTGAAATTCAATTCAGTTCTTAGATACTGTTGAAGACTTCTCTATAATTTTGATGTGAACATTGGATCTTGATCAGATACGATAGAAAGTGGAACTCCATGTAGCCTTACCACTTCCTTCATGTAAATCCTGGCAATTTGATCAAGAGAGAAATCATCCCGAATGGAGATAAAATGGTCAGTCTAGGTGAGACGGTCCACAATAACCCATATCATATCATTTCCTTTGAAATTTCTTGGGAGACCAGTGACAAAGTCCATAGTGATATTGTCCCACTTCCATGTTGGTATGCGTAGTGGTTGCAATACCCCTTTAAGAAGTTGTCGCTCCACCTTCACTTGCTGACATACTAGGCACCTTGGCATGTAGTCAGAAATCTCCCTTTTCATATTATCCCTCCAATAATGATCATGAAGGTCCCTATACATTTTTGTGCTACCAGGATATATAGATAAATTAGATCTATGAGCTTCATGCATCAGCTCCTTCTTTATTTCTAGTATAGATGGAACACATTGTCTAGTATGAAATTTCAGTACACCTTCTTGATCAATATTGAACATAGGAAACTTTCCATCCTTCATAACCTCAAACTTCTTCTTTAATAAAGGATTTTCTTTCTGAGCTTTCTTGATCTTCTATAGTAATGAAGGTTGAGAAATCATTTGTGTTAGGGTTGACGGTGCCCCTTCCTTTATAATTCCCATGTCTAGTTTTACTAGGTCAGTGATCAAAGGATCTCTTTGAATCCTCATAATGGGCAGAATAACTGGGTCTTTCCTACTTAATGCATAAGTGAATTTGTTTTCTATTCCAGGATGATAATTAATTGAACAATCATAGTCTTTAAGAAGTTCCAACCATCTCCTTTGTCTCATGTTCAATTACCTTTTTGTGAAAATAAACTTCAAACATTGATGGTATGTGTATATATCACATTTCTCCCCATAAAGACAGTGTCTCCATATATTCAGAGAAACAATGACCGCAGCCAGCTCCAGATCATGCGTAGGATAGTTCTGCTCATGATTCTTCAACTGTTGGGATGCATAAGAAATGGCATTTTCATTTTTCTTGAGGAAGAACCCAATCCCTTTCAGAGATGCATCACTAAAAGTATCGAATCCTTCTCCGCTTGAGGGCAGAGATAACACGGTTTCAGTAACTAATCTATTCTTAACCTCTTGGAAACATTCTGCACACTCCTTTGTCCAGATAAACTTGACCCCTTTTCAAGTTAACTTGGTTAATGGATTATAAATTCATGAATTTTTTTCACAAACCTCCTATAATATCCCGGTAATCCAAGGAAACTATGAATCTCCATTATTGTTGTAGGCTGAGGCCACTCCTCTACAACTTTTGTCTTTGTAGGGTCAACTGTGATTCCTTCATTGGTAACACAATGTGCCCCAAGAAAGCAACTTATTGTAACCAGAATTAATATTTAATTAACTTTCCAAAAAGCCACTCCTTATATAGAGTTTGCAAAATAACCCTTATTTGATACTTATGCTCCTCACAACTTTTGGAATATATCATAATATCATAAATAAAAACTTCCACAAAGTTATCAAGGTAGTCCTTAAAGTCTCTATTCATCAAATCTATAAAAATAGTAGGTGTATTAGTCAGTCCAAAAGGCTTAACAACAAACTCATAATGCCCATATCTTAATCGGAAGGCAGTTTTAGGAATATCTTATTTCTTCACTGTCAATTGATGATAACCAGATCGAAGATCAATCTTAGAGAATAATTGTGCCCCATGAAGTTGGTCAAATAAGTCATCAATTCTTGGAAGAAGGTATTTTATTTTTACTATGATCCCGTTCAGTTCTCTATAATCAATGCATAGCCGCATAAATCCATCATTCTTCTTCAAAAAGAGAACAGGTGTTCCCCAAGGAGACACACTCGGTCAGATAAACCCCTTCTCCAAAAGATATTGGAGTGGTTTCTTTAATTCCACCAACTCCACATTTTCCATCCTTTACAGGGTCATTGATATTGGATGAGATCCAGGTATGATTTCAATAGAGAACTCTACCTCTCTTTCTGGGGGAGGTCCCGACAACTCCTCAAGAAATACATCAACGTATTCCTAGATGATGGAGACATTTTCCATCCTCAAACTCTCATTTCCTTCTTCTACTTCACTAATCAATTCCATAAAGAAGGATATAGTGGGTTCTTCTAGGCAAAGATCAGGTTGAGATATCTCTCCTTTGAAGATAATTTTCGGTTTTCCATTGTAGACTACTAAGATTTCCTTACTTCTGCATTTGATCGTAGCATTATACTTTGAGAGCCAGTCCATCCTTAGTATAATGATGAATTCCAACATGGGAATTACTAATATATTTGTGATAAGATTGTTCTCATACAAGTAAATAATAGAGTTTCCAAACACTGATGATGCTTGGATAATCCCACCAGGAGTCTTTACTGATAACTCTACTTTTATCAAGTCAGGGGTTGATTCCAAATTCTTTGCAAACTTAAAGGAAATAAAGGAATGCGTAGAACCATAATCAAACAAAGTACTTCCTGTATTTGAGAGAAAAACAAGAGTACCTTCTAGCATATCATTTAGACCTTCAACTATAGATATCATGATATCAAAAGCACAAACTTACTCCCTTGTCCTTTTCTGAGGCTGATGGTGGTTCCCCTCCATTTCCCTCGGATTTAGACAGTGATTGGAAAAGTTCTCAAGTTGTCCAAACTTAAATCACTGGACACCACGTAGGGCCTGCACCATCTTCCCCTTGTCGTTAGTGTTTGAAGGTTTTATGTTTCACCTCACTATGAGAATTCCTCACAATATGGCCATCTCTTCCACAATTGTATCATTTCCCGCTCCCAAGCAGGCAGTTCCCCAAATGCTTCTTCCCGCATTTATTACACGTGGGATGTTGCACTTGCATGCATCCTCTTTCCGGATCAAAGTTCCTCCCTATGATGGGATCCATCGATCTATTTTTTTCATTTGATTTATGAGACCACTTCACCTCACCAAACTCTATTTTGACTTTAATTGCACTCCGTACGATATTCTCATAGCTTTCATAGTCTCGGTTGGATAGATTCTTCCGCATATGAGGTCTCAGTCCACTGAAGAATCTATCAACCTTACCATTAGGATCCATGAAAAAGGTTGAGGTATAACGGGAAAGTATTGAAAATTTCATCTCATAGCTTCCCACAAATTCATTCTCCTTTTGCTTCATCTCGAGAAACTTCTTCTCTATACTTGTTCTCATGGAACGAGGGAAATACTTACGGAAGAATATTCCTCTGAACTCTTCCCACTCCATAGCTTCAACCTCAACTCTTTGACTCGTGTTTTTAATCAGTTCCCACCATTGATCAGCTTCTCCCTCTAAGCGATAGATAGTGACGGTGACCTTCTCTTCCTCTGAATAGCGGAGCACAGAAACGATCTTCTCTATAGAGTAGATCCACTGTTCAAAAATAAATGGGTTGGTCTATCCACTGAAAGTTGGTGGTCGTTGATGCATAAAGGACTCAACAGAATGTTATTCCCTTCAAGGTGAGATCGGTCTCTCATCTTGATTCAAGTTATTTCCCATAACATGAGTTATTTGGTTCATCATTCGCATGAATGTTTCCATTTCGGCTTCCATCGGAGGGTCGTTAGTGCATGGTCCATTGCAGTCACCACTTGCACGGTTCCTCCTATTTCCAACCATTTCTAAAAGAATTAAACCTTAGTGAGAAACTTATTTCATTTATGAATCTTTTAACAATAAAGTATTTTATGTCCTAAAACCT
Source organism: Viscum album (assembly GCA_963277665.1). NCBI lineage: Eukaryota > Viridiplantae > Streptophyta > Magnoliopsida > Santalales > Viscaceae > Viscum > Viscum album. The sequence continues at coordinate 340,447,030 of OY728152.1, read as the reverse complement.
CTTTAAATAATTACATTTCTCTATAAATCCTTCATAATGATTCATAAAAAGCTTATAATTAACCAAACATGTTCCCTGAAAGTGTTGTAACCAAGAGTTCAACAAGGCTCGTTGTCATGTACCAGGATACCCTGGGTCATGCCTGAAACTCCTTGTTAGATTTTTCACTCCTAATTACCTCTGTTTCAGAGCCGCCTCTACCTGCTCGTATCCAGACCGGGATGTATTTTCTTGATAAACCACTTACTCAATACTCACCAAAATACCAGGAAGTTTTCCTATATTTAAACTTTTCTATAGGATTATTCCTAAATTTTTTGTAGACTAATTTCCATAAATAACTAAACTATCATTTGATACTAACTATGGCATCCCACCTTTTTACTAGATAATTTTTCATTACATTTTACAAACATAGGATCTTTAAAGTTTGGTGTCTTTGAAATCAGGAGCATAAAACATGAAAACAAAATAAAAAATTATTCTAAACCACTCTTAATGCTTCATAATAGGTTCATACTATGTACAATTACTGAATCTCATATCCTGGATACATACATCAAAGGAAAGGTTGAGAAGAAGTCTCAGTAAGGAAAACAAGTTAAACAGTTGACATGTAATATTGAGCAATATTAATAAGAACATGATAAAAGTCATAAAGGAAAGAGCAATGGAATAATAGGAATATCATAGTAAAAAGAACTTGAAACGTAACATGAATATTTGGCTACAAAATTTTATTTATACATTCATGAACATATCACCAAGTGTTATCCCCGAGGTGTCATAAAAATTACCAAGGTTCTTCACCAATGTATCATGAAACTTGTCATCTCTAGAGATTAATTTCTATACTCAATGCATTAGAGACCTATTAGGGATCACCCTTAATATCACTTTATTTACATGTGATCCACATAGATCATAATAAAACATTTCGTAAATAACCCATATAGAACAAAATAAATGGGTTTCATTTCAAAATTGTGACGTTTTAAAAGTTAAAAAAGTTCATTATGTCATTTATAACCCATGGAAAGGGAGTAAGGGTTATATGTATGTCAATTACAGAATAAATTATATCTTTTTTGGTATATTTATGAGCATACATAAAACAAAATAGGTCTGGTTATTCACATAAATAAAACAAGATAATTTCTTGAGAGAAAGAGATAAAAAAATTTGAGATGAAATTTCTACAGCATAACGACTATATAGAATGGTTTTAGAAAACATTGAAAAGATAGGGGAAAAGGGTCACCAACTCATAAATAATTCATAATATAGTATGGGTATATAATAAGATCATGGTATGGATATTTGAATGACATATCACATGAAAAGGAAATGTGAAAGTAAAGAGAAGATGTTATTTCTTTTATGAGAAATTTGACAACCTATTATCGTCACATAAAAATTCAGAAAAAAAATTGATGAAAGTATAAAGGGTATATCAGTAATTAGACATGAAATGGAAAGTAATCAGAACATATAAGAACATACCCCTAATATAAAGAGATGAAAACTAGAATACACAACATAAAAGAAGCTATGACTTAAAAGAGGAGGGTGAAAGGATCCCTTAACTTGAAGAATCACTTCGAAAGCTTGAAGTTCGGGACCTTGGGAGGCTTGAGGGCACCTTGGGAGGACTCCTTTGATGGTATGAAGACCATAAATTCGTTGAGGAGGATTTTTGAATGAAATGAATGAGGTAAATGTCTTGGTTTTTATAGAAAAAGTGAGGGAATAAATTATTAATTTCCAAGGGACACCTCATCGGTGGTATTTGCAAAACTATGGGATTTCCCCTGGTATTTTACCATGGTATTGGTCACTTGGGACACCTCATAGAATATATCACTATTAATAAGTCTAACAGAAAGATTACATCATTATTACATCATTAATGATGTCATTAAACACCTGAAACTCAAAACTGTATTTTTATTATTCACTGAAAATTCAGTTATTTCAAAAAAATCTCAAAAATGAACTCTAACCTAATATCGATGATCTGAATTCAAAAATAAACTCCATTTTATGAAAATAATTTTCTAGATATTTTTAATTTAATTTTTAAATAAAATCATTATTTATTCGAAAAATACAACTTTGAAACTATAACTCATATTGTAACACCTTAAGAAAGTAATCAAGGTCCCATAAAATTATCTAATAATATAATACAATAAAGTAACAATTTATGATTAAATTTTATGAAAATAAATTCCCATTTTAAATTATTAAATTAATTATAAAATTGTAAATAATATATTTTTGACATACAAAAATACCAAAACATAAACCATGATTGTTTTTTTCACTTTTAAGATGTCTAAAAATTATTTATACATTCATGGGTGAAGTTTCTATTTTTTGGTTGATTTACTATTCATTACTATTCATTACTATTCATATGGGTATGTTACTATTCATACTTTACTATTCAATAAAAATAAAGTTGATCTTATTAGACTCAAAATTTCTTATTGACCACAACTTTAGAAGACCATTTTTGACAAATCAATTCACATTATTAATTATCTAAAGAATACAAAAATATTTAAAATACCCCTTTTTTCTAAAATTCATCAATAAAAAGGAACTTCTATAAATTCATCCTATATTTATCCAGACATTTGAAATTCACAAATTTTACCATAATAAGAAATAAAAATTTTTATTTATATAAAAGGATTACACAAAGAAGCTGAGGTCTCGTTACATAGACCCTTATAACACCAACATAGGACCTAAGTATATGGTGTGCGATGGTGATAGAATCTTGGGGTGGCTCGGACAACATTGCCTGAGTGGTGATTTATATCAGCTTGAGCTTCTCCCTTAGGCGATTCCGTTCAAGCTTCATATGTTGAAGTTTGGCTTGGGCTTGGTCCAGAGCAAAGCCCAGTGATGATACCTCCTTCCCAAGCTCCAACAGATGGGCTTCATATGGCCCGAGTCTACTGGATGAGGCCATTAAAAATTCTTTTGGTATTAATTAACCATAATAACTGTATTTATAAAAACACAATGTTAAGATTATAGTTTCCAATAGTCATATTGACCAGCACTCAAATAACTTTCTAAAACCAACAATCTCATTTTAATTATACCCACTTCATTAATTAAAGGATATAATTTTTTTGAGTATAAAATACAAAAACACACCAATTTAGGAAGCAAATATTATTAAAAAAATTTAGGTCGTTACATTATCAACATCATCAGTGCTTAATTTGGGGGTTTCGCCATTGATATTTATATATCGTCAAGTAAGAGATATATTTAGGGATGTTTATTGAGAAATTTTGATATGATTCACTTCCAAAGAACCTTTTTACTTTTCAAGAAACTCATTCTCATGAGATTTCATGTTTATTGAACTCCACTAGTCATTTAAATGTATTGAAATAGGGTAGTAATTTTCATAATAAACTTGATTTTCTTGATGTGGTAACATAAATGGTTAATTTGATGTAGAAAGACTGTTATATTTAATTTCAAAGACTCCATGACATGGATAAACTCGTAACACTTGATCAGTATCAAACCAATAAAATTTAAACATTGTTACATAATTTGGTCCTAGATAAAATAACTCAATTATTTCATCTAATGTACCATAAAAGTCAACTTCGCATTCTTTATGATGATATCATTTCAAAAAAATATTGTAATTCATTTATTTCTTTAATTCTACATATATGTGTGTATGAAATCAAAATCCTTTAACCACATACCCATTATAAGATTTTACCAATTTTGATGGAGGATTTTTTTAGCACACATGATCGACTATCAATTATACTTCCATGTTGTGTTGCATGAAAAAAAAACAAAAAATATTAACAATGGATATCATTACAAAATTTATTTAATATTCCATCATATACAACATAACTTACCAATATTTGAAACCAATATAAGAAATTCTATTGGTGATGTTCTTCAAGAGAAGCAGGGGTAATTTTTATAAAAAAATTTGATATGGTCCTCATATTGTCTACAAAAAAATAATGTAATAATTTTATTTATTATAAAATTTTTAAAAATTAATAAAAATTATAACTTACTACAAAAATCATGTCATTTAATCAAAAATAATAAGAAAATATATATAATCTTTGTGCAGTTCTTCATCTAAAATTCATCATTCTCGATAACCACCAAAGCCAAGCTCAAGATGATTAAAAACTGACAATTGATTTTCCATAAAATCACTATCATTTTTCTGATTGTGACTATGTGAATAGGTTTAATATTCTGATTGAATATAATAAGATCACAAATTTTAAATTTATTCCAGCAAGTACACTACTATAATTGACACTTCAACTAATGATTTTTTACATAATTTATTCTTTAATTTTGGCATGCATATCTCAAAAGGCTACATACAAAGGAATTTTACAAGTCTTCCAAATTTATCTTCATATGTAAAATTAAATATTAAATGTTTCATTATGTCAAAAAAGATTAGTGGGGATACTTTAGCTAGTTTACATAAAACTAAAACAACATGCTTTTGCATCATACCTAATGCATCATAATCTGATGTTTTAACACAAATATCTTGGAATAAATATGATATTTTGGTCAAAAATCCCATGTTGAAGAATTTAATAGCCATATAAGAGCTGTATGAAGTAGTCTTTCCATTATGACATGGTAGTCGTGAATTTTTATCCTAATAATAGGACTTTCTATGCAATGAGATGAATTAGAAGCATAAACATATGGTAACCTAAAATATCTAATCCATTGATAAAATAATAAATTAATTTCTTTATAAAGTGTGTAAGCTTCTTTTGGATTCATTAAATTATGGGATATTTCATCTTAAAATAATTAAAGTTCAAAACACCTGAAAATTTGGAAAATATCTAACTTTGAATTTAAATTATCTTGGTTCTTTCTAGGTGTATCCAAAATGGTATAAAATATTTCATCAAAAAATTTATTCTCAGTATAAATTAAATCTAGCATGTGGTGAACCAAAAAATCATACCAATATGGGAGGTCTCTAAAAATACTCTCCTTTATCTAATTATCATTTCTCCAAAAACCATATAGTTTTTGTCATTTATAGTTGGTCTAAAAGTGACATGTGGTAATGAAGCGATGATATATTTTACTTGAATACCTGAGAGTACTATTGGAGATTTTTCCCTTTTAATTCTACCTTTTGTAAAATTGTGTCTATTTCTTTAAAAATGTTGATCCATAGAAATAAATCTCTGATGACAGTAAAAATAACTTTCTATTGAAAAGAATAAATGTATTGTTATCATCTATTTGGTACAGACATGATTTTAAACCATGTGTACTCTATTCAGATAACATACCATATGTTAGAAAGTCACTAATTTTCCACATTAATGTAACCTTTAGTGTAAAATTCTGATCTTCAACTATATCATATGTAGTTACACCATCATTCCATAATGAAATTAACTCATAAATTAGTGGCGTCAAATAAACCTTGATATTATTCATCAGATGTCTTAGAATTAATAGTGCTAAATATATATATGGTTCATTTATCATCATCCAACATGGTAAGTTTTATAGAGTTAGGAAAACAGGTCAATAAGAATATTGACTATCGTAAGCACCAAATGGAAAAAAACTATAACTATAAAGAATCCACTGTATGTTATGAGGTTCAAAATCAAAATATGAATGTGTCTGTTCAAATTGTTTCCATGAATCACCATAACATTGATGATTTAATATTTTATTAATGGAAATTTTTTCTTTATTTCATGTCATCAATGCAACTGTGTTGCAAGACATAAATATATGTAGTAAACAATGTGTAATTGGAAAATACCTCAACTATTTCATAGAAAATATGAACTTTTTTTATTATGCCTCTTTATACCTCTATTATCCACATGTTGTAAAATTAACTAATGGTTCATAATCCACATAATATAAAATTCTATCATTTAAACATACATGGATCTTATGATAACTGATTCCTAAATTATGGACCAACCTCTTACTTTCATTGAAAGTTGTAGGTAATGTATTTTAATTAGGCAAAAATGATTTAACCAAAGGAAATATTTGATCAAAATAACAATATAACATTCCAAAATATGATTTAACATCCATAAATTTTGTAATAGCTTCAAGTTTTCTTATCTGTAATCTGAGATATAAGGCCTCCTCTGTAGATTTCAAAAAATTAAAAAATTGATATGGTTCAGATATGGGATTTGGAATATCATTCTACATTTTTGTTCTATAAAAAGATGGGTCATTAGACTCATGCACCGAATTATAAAATGATGGATCCATAATTGATACTTTTTTATTTTCAACGGAATTTTATTCACCATGTTGATACAAACAAATTCAATCATTCCAAAAACCAAAACACAGAAGATGAAGTCTAACATTTTCAAACATTTCAAATATCCTAAGATCACATTTCTTACATGGACATTTAACTATTCCTTCATAGTCAAATTTTGAATTTGATGACGCAAATGATATAAATGATTCAACACCCTCAATGTAGATAGGATTCATACCAGATACTTTGAGATTTTTTTATGATTTATTCAATCATGATCATGTAACAAAAACTTTTTTCTACTTCTTGAGTCCATAGTTATCAAAAAACTAATAGAAATAAGAATAAATATTACTCATTATGACTAATTAATTATTATTATTTTATTTTAATTAGGCCTAATTATGACTATATACCATGAATTCTTTCTAATTTTTACTATTTATTACATATATTTTTTAATTTTTATTAATTTATGCAATTATTTATTAAGTAATATTAATAATTTGTTAATTATAAATGAATTTTTAATAAATATTACTAGTTCTTAATAATTATTAGTATTTCATATATTTTTATATAATTTATTAAAAATTATCAAAATTTACTAATATTTACATATTATTATTAATATTTATTAATTAATACTAGAATTTACTAATTACTACTAATATTGACTATTTATTTATTTATTATTATAAATTATTTAATGATTATTAATAATTATTTTAATTCATAATACATTTTTACAAATTATTGCGAATTTTTAATATTTTTTTATTATTTTTTATATTTTTTTACAGGGTATTACTAAAAATTACTAATTATTACAAATATTTTTCGATTTTTACTAATTAATATAATTTTTTATTATGTAATAAAAATTATTTATTAATTATAACTTAATTCTCAATAAATACTACTAATTTTTAATAATAATTATTGGTTCATATATTTTCTTTTACACTTTATTATAAATTATATTAATTTCCAAAAATTTAATAATTATTCATAATATTTCATAATTAACACTAAAATTTAATAATTATTAAAAATATTGACTAATAATTTATTAATTATTACATATTATTTCATGATTATTACTAATTATTTAATGAGTATTATTAATTATTTAAATTATTGCTACATTTTTACTAATTATTGTGAATTTTTAATAATTGTTAGTATTTTTTATATTCTTTTACAAGGTATTAATAAAATTATTAATTATTAATAACTATGTTTTTAATAAATATTACATATTTTTAATACTTACAATTTTTTCATTAATACAATTTTTGTAATGTTTTTTATAAAAAAATGTTTTTCTTTTAAAAAATGATTTGTTAAAACATTTTCATTAAATTAATTTTCTCATGATTTTTATAAAACACTCATTTCATGATTATTTCATAATATATATATATACACACACATATATTACACAATTTCATAATCAAATATATATACATCAAATATATTTTTACGCATTTTTTTAAAAAATATAAAAAGAAAAACTATTTATACATACATACATATATGTATGTATATATATCAAAAACCATACACATTTTCTAAAAAATGTTTATATATTTATATTCACATGTTAATATGTGTGTGTGTGTGTGTGTCCAAGCATTTAAAAAACCATATTCACGTGTTTTAAATAAATGAAAACCAATCATAATATAAAAATCAAACATGGTTTAACATTACGGCCACAATCCAAGAATTATCATAATTCATTAAAAATTATATCACCAAAAGAATGCTTTTAAAATAATCTTAATAAGGAATATCATTGGACAATCTATTTAAAAAAAATTAACAACATGAACTTTGTTTGAATTAAATGCTTCATTTTAACATGATTTTTACTACAATTATTATTTCTTTTATATTTATTTTTATAAGGATGCAATCTTCTTTTTTTCATTCATGGAATATTATATTAAATTCCTTTATGTATTATTTTTATTTTATTAAATACTCTTCTATTATTACTCATACTTTAAGATTATATGGTATCATCATTCCATGAATTAAATGTCATAATTTATATTTAATGAAATATAAATAAGTGTCCAATTAAATAAATTTATATAAACTTATTCAACATTTATATAAATATTAGATTCCCCTATAAATAATTTCCACAATAATCATATTTCCAACAATAGCATAAAATAATAAAATCCAATTTATTTTCATGCAATTAAAACTACACATGTTATACAAAATTATATATATATATATATAGGTGTAACAATCATTCAACATATATATATATGTGTGTGTGTGTGTGTGTGTGTTTAAATGGTTTCCTTATATATATTATTAGATATAAATGTGTGTGATTATATATATATGCACACACATGAAGTGTTTGAGATGTTAGCAGGCATATGCGTGTCGGGAGTCAGCCGGGTAGCCAGATACCTCAAAATAAACAAATATGAACACATGAATAGAAAAATATGTCCAATATAAAGGTTAAAAATTTGGGAAAATACCTTAAATAAATTGGAATCAAATCATGTGGAGCAGAAACACATTATATTTCATGGTGGACACCCAAATAGGGAAGAATAAATTTGTATTAACCCTAAATACCAAATAAACCATAAAAATAGGTTAAAATTTTTGAGCAGGTGTTTGACTAAACCAATTTATGTAATATGGAATGGTAAATCCCAAAAATAATGAATTATGAGAGAATATGGATCTATACATGGGGGATTCGAACCTAAATATGCAATAAATAAAGTGCGATAGATGATTCTGGGGGTGGGTTGTTCGAGGGATGCATGATGGGAACCACTGTGAAAATGCGAATTAAATAGGGGGGATGGGAGAAGAAAGGGTTTGTGTGATTTTAATTAATTTTTATTTACAACAGGTTAATAGGGATGGAAAATATGTCACTAAAAATAATTGTTGAATTTTTTTTCGATAGATAATGATATTTGTTGTCATTAATCTTTCTGCGATGACTAATAGTGACAGACTATATAATTTATCACTATTAGTAATATCAAATAAATATTTTCTCAATGGATTATTATCCATTGCAAATAACCCATCACAAATATACACATTTCTTGTAGTTCTTCACAAATCTCATTGGGTCCGTTGATGACTATGATACGAAGCTTATGGATACCCATAGGTTGTTTCAATCCCTTGAAATGATAAAATGGGTTATAAATTATGAAATAAAGGATTTTATTAATTAAACTATTTTTAATTGTCATCTGGAAAGTTAGCATGCCCTAAGGGGTTGTTTGGATTAATACAAAAATTAAAAGTGTTATGACATTAGAAAAGGAATAAAGGGTAAATGGTTAAAGGGGGTTGATTTTGTTTTCAAAGGGTTTTAAAGAACATTTATTATTTTTTTATATGGATAAATTATTAAATGGTTTAATATGGAATTGGGTTAAAGATCTTGAGTAAAATAAATGATGTGAATAGTGATAAATGAAATAGGTTCACCCTTGATGTTTTTAAATGTTAAAAGGTTCAAGTGTGTTGGACCTTGAAAAGTGTGGATTGATGAAATGGCTAGAGATAATGGATATGACACTTACCTTCCATTGTTAAGGATTTAAGCCATTTTGCTCCTTATCCTTGATTTAGGATGGCTAGATATGATGTTCGACATCCTTGACTTAAAATGATGGACATGGAATTTCTTATTCTTGGTTAGGGAGTCAGTATGAAGTTCCAGTAATTAATAGAATTTGACATGGTATGGGTAATTGGACCAACTCTCCTTAATAAAAATATTTGAAATTATTCAAAAATTTCCCTTTTATTTAGAATGTTTTACCTCCAAAATTAACAGTTCAGACTTACGACATGTCCAAAGAAGGTTTGGTGGGTTGGTGGTCACGGTGAAACCCAAGGGTCCAAGTGGATAATTGATAAAAGTTTATTATAAAACATGTTTCATTATTGATTTGTTTATGTATTCCATTTTTCTTTTTCATACACTGTTATTAGACTAGATATTTCTTTAGACACCATTGGTGGTGGCCTACTGAGTTGTATTCACACCCTGCTGAGACCGCCATTGGTTCCCGAGCTGATTCATGGTTATATGATAGGTTAAGGGAAAAGGCCCTATTATAGATGGTTGAGTCGGGATTTTGGAATGAATCATGGATTAGGGGACCATACTTGAATTTTGGAACCTGGTTTGGGAATTTCTAGTGTGTCTTTATTTTGGGTTCTACTTTCACATATGACACTACTATGACATGACATGTTTTATGTATTGGTTTGTGGCCACTTATCTGGTTTTGGGATTTTATTATGAGATGCATGGTTATTATTGGTTATTGAACATTATTACATTATTTATTATTTATTTTTATTTCCACTATTATACTCTGGTAAAGAGGGTATAGTCTCCTGACATACCTTATTATACCCACACCCCTAGTCGGCATCCTCTATCATATGGGGAGGCATGACTGAGTTCATGTGGTGATGTGATATGCGGAACTGGTTCAGTGGCACCCAGTCCAAGAAATTATATTGACAAGAAGATTATAATACACAGTATCATTCATATGTAGTTTATTGTCATTACTACATTAATTTATTTATCTATGGGTGACTTGATGTGTTTTTAGAAAATGATCTTGGACTTTGTGTAAGTTCACCTAATTCCATTGAGAAAGAGGCTTTGAGGATCACAAACTATGTGTATCTAGAATCTCATTAAATTCCATTATATTTAATATTAATAATATATATTATTCTTATTTTTTGGAATAATAATTATTCAAAAAAATATTACATAAATTCAATCACTAGATACTTGAGTTTAGAATATGTGAGTTGAATTTTAACTCCTATTTACTATTAATAGTATATTCAATATATATTTATTTATTCACCATTTTAGTGTATAGATTAATATAAAAATATTTAATTAATTGGGTGAATTTTAAAATAAGTATTTATTCATGATTTTAGAAAATATTGTTTTTATTTATTTATTAAACAAATATTATTTATTATAATAAATATTTTATTATTAAAGGTTCAATAATTAATGAGAATTGTTATCAGGTTGGGTTAAGGTTTCAACATAAATGAAATATTTTATTTAATATTATTTAAATAAATAAATATTTATTTATTTAAGAAATTATTTTTAAATATGCATATGTTGAGTGATATAATAATATTATTATTAAACATTGGGAATAACTTAGAGAGAATATTTGATACAATACCATAGAGTAATTATTAAATAATTAACCCTATGTATATATTCAACTTTATATCATTGTAGACAGTTATAGTTGTTGTACACAATGGTAGGACTCTAAAAATTCTCTCAATCCTTAGAGATAATGTCCTCCTCCCTCCCTATCAAAAACAATATATAATAAGAGAAACCTCTCATTGTGATCAATGTCGAATAACGTGAAGCACTAGGTTCCTTCTCACAAGTACCTAGAATTCCAAGAGCATTATTCAAAGATTCATGGAGCATGTGTAGATGCAAATAAAGGAATACTTACATGGATTTTCAACCTCAACAACACCATGATAAGAGAGATATTATAATTGGTCAATAAAGAATTATCATGTGTGAGGTAATTCGAATTTAAAATTAATTATAAATTAAATGTGAAAGATTAACTCTATGATATTTTTAGGTTTCCATTTTCATGTTCATTAGATATTATCCATTGAAACTAATAAAAAACCATTGTTTTCTATTGGTCCCCAACTTTCACTGAGCCTTGAAACCTACACCCATATCATAATATGATCATATTCTATGATAGGGGAGATTCATTCCAATTATGACATAACCAAATCATATCCTACAGTGTGCACTATATAAATGTCTTGGTCTATGATATAGACTAATCATAATATATGATTGGTATAATTTTTATGCATACTCAACAGGGTGATCATAAGAAATTGAGACTTCTCATGAAGTTCACACTTGGTGATCTCCAAGGAGGAAGGTCATGAGTATTGACCCACCAATTAGAATTTCACATGTTAATGTGCCATTGGATATTCCAACTTGTGAACATGTGTATTGGTCCATAGACTTGAGATTATTATTTAGGCATATCATGAATCGCGTACTTTATGTATGGATGAATAAGATGACTACATATATTCTTGGTGAGGTAGCATATGTTTGGTGTATCCTAAGTGATATGAAATTATTTTAATAAGTCTAGAAAGGATTTTTCCCTTCCATAATGATGGAAGAAGATATATCTGGCCCATTTATTGAAATGTAACTACATTATTAAATCCATGGTCATTGTAGTTTATTGAAAATTTTATTTTGGAAAGTAAAATAAAGATAAATAAAGTTTATAGGGTGATGAAATAAGTATGCATCCTATTTTATGATATATTAGTAGATAAAGGAAATATATTACGTAGTAGATTTTTAGGAAGGTTTTTGTCATTGCGACATTAACCTCTTTCTATTTTGTTGTTTGTATGTGTTGTTGGATGATAATCTTGGACTTTAAATAAGTTCACCTAATTTCATTTAGAAAGTGTTCTAGAGGATTGCACACTAAGTGTATTCAAAATATAATTAAATTGTATTGAATTTGATATTAAAAATAATTATTATTCTTATATTATAGAATAATTATTATTCAAGTAAATTTGATTGCATGAATTCAATTACAAGATATTTGAGTTTATGATATCTGTGTTTAATTTTATCTCTAGTTTTTATTCACAAAGGTAATAAATACATATTTATTTATTCAACAATTTAGTGAATAGATTAATATAAATATTTATTTTGTTATGTGAATATTAAAATAAATATTTATTCATGAGTTTAGTTAATATGATATTTATTTATTTATTTATTGAATAATATTTATTTTAATAAATATTTTAATAATCAAGGTTCTATAAATTCTACAGGGGTATCAATAGGTCAAGTTAATGTCCTGATGGAAATTATATATTTTATTTAATTCCATTTAAATAAATATGTATTTATTTATTTAATAGATTATTTTTAAATAAGAATGTGTCATGAGATATAATAATACTATTATTATTATTTGATATGGGTATATCTTAGAATAAACAAATTGATAAAGGGTTTTTATTTAATTATAAACTATTCATCCCTAATTATAAAATATCAGTTATATTATTTTTAGGAGGAGAATTTTTGTGCACAACAAAACCCTCTCTATAATTAACTCAAGCCCTGGTGGGATTATTCATCTACCCCCCATCTCAACAACATATAAGGAACAAGAGAATACCTTGTTGCAATCAACAAAAAATTATATAACGCACTTACCTCTACCGCACTAGCACCTAGAGATTCAAGGTTTTCATCCATTGATTCATGGATAAAGTGTGGATACACTTTGAGGAATCCTCTCTTAAGTTCTCTACCATAAAGATAATATGATGAGAGTGGTAATATAAATTGAGCAATAGAATTATTAAGATTGAGGTAATTTTTGTTTTAAATTAATTATAAACCAAATTTCAAAGATCCTATCTAGGATATATTAGGGTTTCATTAATCATGTTTTTTATATTCATCGATTAAAAAAAATAAAAAAAAATAAAAAAGGCACTCACTCATTGCTTGCACTTTTTCCTAGAACCTTCAGTTATAAATTTTATTGAAAAAGAGTTTAGAAAAAACCATCATTAAATATGATCTTAGATAAATATAATTTCACAAAAAACCTATTGTAATCTAATAAAAACAATGAATATTTAATGAATGGTGGAAGATTAGGACTAGAGAATGGTTTTACACCACCTAAACAAAAAAAAGATCCATGGTTTAGACAGCACTTAAGAATGGTTTCAACCACCATGGTTGTTTGGAGATAATATAAAGGATTATAAGTATAGAAGAAGAAAAAAATAAGAGAAAAAGTTACTTAAAAACCATGAGAAGGTCACCATGGAATCAAGGAGCATGATAAGGGGGTTATTCGAGAAGCTACTAGACATAACTCAAAATAATGGAGAAATAAACTGAAGAGGTTTCTATTCAAAAGGATTTAAAAATACCAAAATATTCATTTTGTGGTAAAATACATGGTTATGCTACAATTTTATCAAACCATGCACAAAATATGAAATTTACACTAGAATCTAACACCCCACACTAACATGGCTTATATAATCATACAAACAGAATGTAGCCTAGAAAATTTTCTAAACATTCAAAATTTCAAACCACAAATGCATAAAACTTAAGGGAATAAGTGATTGAATAAATAAATACACATAAGTGATATAATTGGTGACCCACAAGGAGAAACATACATTGTGTCTTTAATATATTAAGGGTGCATTTTTCATATTTAATCCTCATTACCAAGGGTTAAAAATATATCTTGCATGAGAAATTTCAGACATTGATACCTTTCTTATATCATCCTTAAGGTTTTTCTAATCAAGGGATGGTTGAGTATGATATTTATCATGTCATTAGTTGAGGTTTAATCATTATAGGTATTATCCTCTCATGTCATGAGCATGACATTTGGGTCCTTGATTGAGATTGATCGAGAAAATGTATGGTTATACCTATATAAGATAAATGTGATGTGATAATCAATTTTGGTGTGGGGAATGTGATATACTCATCAATCGGGATGAATTAAATATGATGTGGTCATCCATTTGGTTATTCGATACTTAAATAATTGAGAACATATGAGGAGGTTATATGATGTTGTTATATTATTTGTCTTGCGGTCACTAAGTTTCTTGGAAAAATGGATTATATGATTATATACATTATATATGACACATCTGGTGGACATGGGTATATATATATATATATATATACATGCGTTTAATAGATATTATGTCAAATCCCCTTGTAGCATGAGTAGCAATGATTTTTTTAGAGACTAATATTTGGTTACAATTATGGATTAGATTATTCATATTTTTTTCAATTCGACAAAGACACATGGAGACATAGATTGTGATTATGTGAATGAGGATTATGTTTTGTTAAAAATTATTTGTTAAAATCATTAAAAGATACTCTATATGTGCTTTCAAAGTCATCTAAAAGTATTTTTTATGGATTTTAACATGTTTTACATATGATGTAAAATGTGGTGAAACTTTTTGGACATAATAATGTTGTTCTAACATATATAATTATAACATATTTTTTATGCTCAAAAAAGCCCTTGTTTTCTTTATTAATTAGTTTTATTGATGTGTTTTCAGGATATTTATTAATATTTTATCTATGTGTTTTTCTATATTTAATTTTTTATTTAGTGTTCAGTTTTTTTTGGTTTTTAAGTTTTATAAAAAGTGTTGAACTCTATGCAGTTATAGAAGTGTGCACTAAAAATGTCTATCTTTTTTACTTTTTTATAAGGCATGAACCCTATGAAGATTATGTTTTACTTTTTGAAGTCACTGGAACACTACTAAGTTGTACTATATTAAGTGTTCCTTATGATGTCTATTAAAGTATTTTAAATGAGTCCTAAACTCTATGTTGATAGATAAACCATAAATAGACACAATATGTACCTTATAAAGTTGAAATTTTAGTAAATTATTCAACTCAAAGAATAAAAAACAAGTATATGAATACATATCAACCCTATGAATAAATTAAACTCTATGAAGAAAAATTAACCCAAAAAATATAGATTAATCCTATGAATACATATCAACCCTATGTAGTTTGATGAATTCTAAAAAGATGGATGAACCTTGTGAAAATGATAAACTATAAGGGATCAAACCATAGTGGATATTCCCTTTTCTTTTTTGGGTGTTGGAGGAACCTAGATAAGGTTCTAAGGAGTTTTGAAGTGTTTAGAATGAGGCATATGAGTTATAGGTAAAATGGGATAGACTACAACATGGATCCTTAAGTTGCACCACAGTGTAGAACTTTGTAGCATAGAGTAGTCATTGTGGTGTAGGGGAGCATGAGAGTATAAAATGGGGTTATTGACTTTTCATTAAAGTATTTGGTGCAGTGATGAGGTTGAATCATAGGTTGGGTGGTCACTTTAGTGTGGAACGGTTGGCTACAACATAGGTGAATGGGTGTGTGTGGTGTAGAGAAGAAGTGGAGTTTTAGGGGATTAATGCACTTTTTTATTTTAAGTTGTATCTATGGCATGTTTCTTCAGTTTAGGTTTTATCCCTAGATCTTATTTTACAGGATGTTCCCATGGATCTTAGAAACATGCTTTGACTAAGGGTTTGTGGTGTGGTCCCTCATGTTGTGTTGTAAATTCCCCTATGTCAGGTAATTATAAAGTGTGGTCCAAAGTTCTATTCCATGGTCATCAGTTTTCCCATTTTCCTATAAATACTAGAACCCCCATTCAAACACCACTTTCTCCCACCTATTACACTCGAACCCTAGGTACCCCAAAGTTGTTTTGAAGGCTTTGAATCCCCCTTAAAATAGGGATCAATCCCCAAATTCTATAGATTGATATCTGGTGATACAAGGTAGTTTCTTCCTCTTTTTTATGATTTATCATTCATTTGATCTTGTTTTCCTCTTATTCTTACTTATATGTTGTGGTATTTTATCTTTATTGTTCTAATGGATATTTCTTGATTTTTTTTAATGGTTGTGTCATGGAATCCTTGTAGGGATTTAGTTTGTTTCGGTATAGGTGATCATAGAACTAAATTGGTGTTCCCTTTACATTTCAATAACATTATATGTTTGAGGTAGGGGATTCATTGCTTCTCTTATTTATTTATGTGAAATTGTAAACTGACCACATTTTATCCCTTTGGATAATGGTGGAATTAACCTAATGAATATTAAATTTTTTTAAATAATTTAATCAACTTATGGTTGTAGATATCACATGTTGTTTCTTTTCACTATGATTACAGTTTGCCTCTTGATTTTCAAGATAGTGTGTTATCTATCATATTCTGGTTATCATATTTGTTTATTCATGGTTTGGAATATTAATTTCAATTGAAAATTTTAAAGAATGTAAATATGGAATTAGTGTGGTTGTATAAATATCTTAAAGGGCCGGTTTTATAAGGCCCTGACCTTAAACATTACTTAATCTTCAGATAATCAAGTAATTTGACATTAATTCACATCAAGGATCTTTTTAAGTTTAGAGATTTATATAATTAGTCCATAGCTCATACATATCAACTTGTTTATTAAAAGTAGAAAATTATACTCACTATCTAATTTTTTTATAAAAAAATACTTAAAAAGAACCATGGTGTCATTTCATGTTTTAACAGTATAACTTTTCCTTGATCCCATCCTTCACTCTATTCTTCTTTAAGTCCTGTAAATAACATTTCAAAACTTGGGATGAGCATAAAAAGATCCGTAATAGATATACAAATAAGGAAAACTATTAGTCTTGGGAAAACATGAAAACCATGAATACTTTATCATAAATTAATACTTTTCACCTTTAATAAGTAGTAAATATACTTCACTGAATATAAGCTCATTGCTTACCCTTTTTGTAACCAAAATATTATCATAAATCCCATAGAAAGAAACATATAACATATATGGTAACTTGGTACATAAACATATTTAAATGTAATAACCATAAAGTCAACTTCCACACATATCACTAAATTGAATATCCATATGACCGACTAACATACCCAATACATTGGAGGTTATAATGTAACCACCCATCCTTGGTTTACCATGGAACCACCCATCTTTGGTTTATCACGTAACCACTCGTCTTTAGTTTATCACGTAACCACCCGTCCAATGACCAAGTATTATTATATAATCATAACACATAAAATATTTCAATTATCATTATTTCAGTCATAAAATTTTATTTTCAATCACAAGGCATCATATAAAGATATTTAAATATTAAACCCATTTCCAAAACCATTTAAAACATTTCATTAAGATAATTTTGAATCAAACTATCCCATACCAATTTGAAGCTTTTGAAATAAATTATCATTTTAAATCATTCATGTCCATATAAATAAATTCTTAAAAACCATTTCTAAAACATGGACTTGAAATATAAGCTTATAAATGAATAAATCTTTAAAACATTTAAAATGATGTTTTAGTTAAAGAGTCCCTTACCACTTGATAAACACATGAATAAAAATCATTAAGGAATAAAAATAAAAAATACTTTGAAAATCATGAGAATATACCAATTCATGATATAAAGAGTAAAAAGGTTTGTATATACACATTATAGGATAATAAATTTTCATGACAACAAGATATTCATCAATTAAAGAAGATTGAGATGAAATCCTTTATAAAGATTGTATTCTTAGATTAAGGATAAATCAATGACATAATTATGTGTGACAAATATAAAAATACCAAATAAAATTGGATATTCAGTGTAAAACAATCATAGGTCATTCACACATATTCTTAGAAAAACAAAACCAATGATATGGATATTTAACTCAATGAAATGATATCGAGTTAAGATTTCCCTTACGAAGTTAGTATAAATGATGTAAGAATATATCAATTGGGTGATTATGTATAGAAAGAGTATATCCACACAAAGGGAAACGGAAATTAAAACATAAATAAATAGGCATTTATTCTACACATAATTTTGGCATAATATAATCAACAAAGTATGCGTAAACCCCAGTGAGTGGAAATTGAGTTTAGAAGTTCCCTTAGAAAGATCATTTTGGTAATAAAATAGATCGATTGTGTGTATTAACTATAAATACACATAAAGGAAGTATAAAAACAAGAGCTTCTATCAGAAGTTATTTCTCACATAATCGTAGCATGACTTAATAAATAAGTAGAAGATTAACCCAAAGAATGGAAAGTGGGTTAAGAAGTTCCCTTACCTCGAGTCCAACTTGTCTCGTTTGTTATTTAATTTTCTAAAAAATAAACATAGTTTAATTGATACTTTCTTTAGAACCGTCTTCAAATTTATTATTTCTTTTATATCAATTATTACCATATTATAAAAATTACATAATTATTTAAGTTCGTATCATTCATTTGGTTGATATTTGGTACTTGAGTCGAAAATGAACTTGTTTTTATGTAACTTTTCCATGTAGTCAAAAGTCCATAATCTCCATAATATTATTATTCATGATTTAAATATCATATATATATCCAGTATATATGTATTTATTATTTCCATAATATTTGGAGATAATAATTGAAATTCATCGTTCATGGTTATGGTAGGTTGTACGTACAAATGAACGCTACTTTCATTTCTTTGTCAAATTAAATGAATTAAAACTAAATGATACATAGGTATATTATAATTACAGTATAATATATATGTTATATTTGTTAAATAAGTTCATTAACTTCATCCTTTATACATTCCATGTATTTCATGAACGATTCATGACACTTTGAGGGGGGAGGTAGTCCACGCTTCCTCAAATGAAATTATCTTATTTACACATTATGGAAATCATAAAGGTATGTTGTAAAAAAAATTACAGATTCATAGGGAAAATATAAATATAATATATATCATATATAAAAATATTTCCATCATAATGGCCACTATGAGAGGTGGTAGGAAAAAATTGAACAATCTTCATTTCATGAGGCAGTAGTTCGCCGTACACAGAAACAATGTGTTCATATCCATTAAGTGGAGGTGTGTGTATGTGTAGTTTGAATACTTATAAAAAATATCATAGTATATTGAGGGTACTAGTGTTTTAATGTAATCATATAATAGGAAGATCTTAGAGAGTGGAGATGGAAAATAAACGAAAGGAACTTGAGACAAGACGTTACCTCTAAATCGGGTAACTTCTTTTGATTTGAGTCAAAAGGATTTATTTAATTGCCTTTTTTCCAAGGAAAGGCTTTTAGCAGGAAGTGATGTATGTTCGGAGATTATTTGAGTAGAATATTTATGATCCAAGGGGATTTATAGGTGTTAGTATGTTAGTAGAGGTGGTGGCCTTTTATAAGAGGGAGGAGGGGCACTTTATGAAAGTCTTGAAGTATTATTTTATTAAAAATGATTTTATAATTATAATAGTTTCAAAGTGATATAATTCGGGGATAAAATAATTATGGGTAGAAATAATCTCAACTGATAGGTTTTAGAAAATTTTAGGTCACAAAATAAACCTTATCTTTTAGCTTTAATCTCTTAGTTAAAATCATTAACTCTTACCATGTCTTCTTGTATTTTCTTAATATATAGTTATTATAAATACTATAAAATTAAAAGAGAATAAAAAGTGGATAATTAATGAAATTTTTAACATCATATAAATAATTTGTCCTAAAATTATATTTTTTGGACTATTATATCATTTAATAAAATATTATTTGTTTAAAAAACTCATTTATGTCAATTTTGACAGTATTTAGTAATTGATTTTTGTTAAATTCATAACATCATGATTCCTTAAAAACAAAGGCATTAAATCTTCCCTCACAAGTAAATTTCATCCAAAAAATCTGGTATGGCATCAAAATGGTTAAATTGTATTTATTTTAGTATTTATAATATCATTTATTTGAATATTTCATTAATAAAGTAAACACTACATCATCATTGTGTCACAAATAAATTTATTTATTTAATGTATAAAGATTATAAATAAAATACCATGATTTGGGAAATATTTTTAGATTTTTAATTACTATTTGTAGTCCAATATATCAATTATATAACCCCACCTTAATATTTTTTTTGTAAAAAGATACATGTTTGTGTTATATTTCTCTTTACTTTAAATTAATTCTTATAACATGTCATTTTCACACTCATGTGGCTCCATGGGGTCCTAAATTCAACCCAAGGATGATAATGGTCAGAATTATCTCATCTAATAGTATTAGGACACGTGTTAGGGTCGTTTTATATTATTATAATATTATTTTTTACCCTTATTTACCTGATTTACCCTTTAATCAAGGTAAATATAAATAATTACTGAAGTTACAATTCGTAATATCCAAAAATAAAAGGTACCTATTTACACAATTTGTACCTTATGATTAAAAATATAGAATCCATTTTTTCAAATTGAAAACACATACTTTGCAAAAATTAATTTAAAATTAATTCCCATTGTCAAAACCAAAAAGCAGGTTTTTAAGAAGTAAAAACTGTCAAATGATTGACATGAGTTTATGACCAATTTCAATGTGAAATTACCAAAAATGACCATAATTTTATTAAATGATAAAAAAATAATCCAATTACACTTCAAAACCAATTATAATTAAAATATAACTATATAAATAAATTATATGGAAAGGAAGCTTTGAATTAAAATGCAATATTTTCACTATTCATTAAAAATGAACTTTAACGGAAAATTAACAAAATTTTTACCAAAGTAAATTTTGATTTCCCACTTCTGTATAATATATTTATTGTATCAAATAAAACTTATTAAATTTACAAAAACTATATTTAAAAAGGTTTCTCCAACAAAAGGTAGTAAAACGACCTTTTAAAAATGTTAGAGTATTTTATACTTAAAATTAGATTCATTCTCATTTTAATCCTCTAAAATTAATTATATAAATGTATAATTCATTTAATTTCCTCCAATACAATGTATATTTGTTAACTAACATTTAAAATAAAAATATTATTGATATATTATTTTTTGGTATAACTCAGTGTTGTGTGCAATGTAAGATTTTAGAGAAACCCATTGTTGCATGTCGATTAAGCTATCAGAAAAAGCATCCCATTTAATGTAAAATTAATATTAAATTAAAAAATATTAATAGATATGAAAATTTATTATTCTATAAATAACTAGGATGTTACATGTTTAATTAATCCTTAGATTCTTATAATTTGATAGTAATCAAACTGATGCTAAAAGAATGTTTGTTTAAATTTTTTATTACCTGTGTTAATGGAATTGATAAATAAATTGATTCTATAATTATTTTAAAGGATTAAAATAATAAAATTCATGTTAATTGGGGGTTATTATTCTAAATGTTTGACAAGACTATTTTTATGCTAGATAGCATGTTTAAACAATTTGATAGATTTTTATAGCTGATTCCTTAGGTTTCCCATAGTTGGAATCTTTGAATAATGAATTTCTTAATTTAATATATAATAAAAACTAATTATTTTGATAAAGATAATTCTTTGGGTCTAAGAGTTCTTGTTTGTTTATAAAGTCATGATGCCTTATGTTGGGAGTAGTGAGAGCCTGTCTTCTTATGAAGGATGAATGGCTTGTTTTTAGGGCCTAGATTTCCTTATTTTCTATGATTGTTTTTTATACCATCTGTGTGATCTGAATTTTATCTTTATAATATGATATGATCCTAGGATGGCTGATGAGATATGGGCAAGGAGTCCTGAGGTTATCGCAGCATTTGATGCCTATGATGGAGAGATACATGGTGATATGCATGTTGGTGTCAGGAATGGAACTGTAGATGATAGAATCTGTTTAATTCAAGATTATCCATTATTTTGTAAAGGTTTGGATGCTTTATTTTTTAATATGTTTAAATTATGTATGGATAGGTTTCTTGTTTTATATATATTCCTTTCTCCACTACTTAATTCGGTTGAATGTTCTTGGTTGCATCTATCTTTTTTGGTTGCTTAGTATGTATCCTAGAGTACCTGGAATTATGGAATGGTAATAATGCATAATAAATATTTAACTAATGGGGTTGGTGTTATTGGAATTAAAATGATATGTTACTCTTGAGAAACCATGGAATCCATTCGGATGATTCTTGTAGGGAATGGACTTCACTCTAATGGTTAATAAAATGTGTAATTTGGAACATTGTTGTTAATTAATGGAAAATAAATTAATTAAAGAAAGGGTAACTATTAAAATAAAATAATTAACTTAATATATCTCCTTAAATTATTGTGTTCTTATAGGATATCTAGTACCTAGTTATGGCAGTCGGGTTCCCGAGTGAAAATGGTTGTAGTTGAGATTGGGACTAGGTTATTGACCATAGTGTGGTTGTAATCTATTTTGTATTCTATATGTTTTTTTATATCATATGATACCCGACCTATGTTGATAGGGAAACTAACACCCAATGGACTCTAGTTGGGTGGTTTCCCTAACACCCTGGTAATGAGGATGGATGGATGACTACCCCCTCTAGCCCAGGTCTCTTCTCTCAATAGTATTATGTCATGATATACACAGTGGTTAGTTTCCCATATATGTATACAGAGGGCTATAATGGCATGTTATTTTTTCACACACATGTATTTATCTATATAGTACCTAGACTATTTTTATAGGTATGATTTGTATAGGCAATGATGGCTTAAGGTACCTTACTCAGTGTATAGATTGTGATAGATTGATTTATAATACCCAGTGTATGGTAAACATCATATGGGTTATGGTGGATCTTGGAAAATACTTGGTTACTATGGTGATGTTATATGGGATAATGAGATGATGTGATGCACAAGATTCATGTTGTCATGTTAGCTCAGGTGTCTTCAATCTGACTTACTTTTGGAGAGATATGGATCAGGATGTGCGGCGTAGGGATAGAGCTGCCAACCAATGGGTAAGAAGTAGAGATATAACCTTGCACTAATAAAAAATGGTCCTTTGGCAACACTAGAAATGACCTTTATCATATCTATAAAAGTGTTGACTACCTGAGCGAGATTAGAAGGCTTAGTCTTTTATCAACACTTATAAACTCACTGATAATGTGTACCCTTATAATCTATTTTAAAAGTACTGAAAAGTTTTCCTTTATCAGCACCTTTAAAAGAACTAATAAATGTGTCCTTCATCAGCAATGATAAAGGGCCATACTACAGTGTGTTTCAATAGCACATTGAAGCACCAGTGCAGTGTTCTGTAACAGCACACCGCAGAACCAAAAACACACCCAATATCAACAAAAATAGTCCCAATACGAAATATAAATGAAATGAAATTTACAACACAAATACAAGAAAAAACACTATATTATAGACATTTCAAACATTGGTTTATAAAATTACATAAATACAAATTAATACATGAATTCAAAAACATAAATGTTTCTTTTCCTTTTAATCTAAACCCCGACTCATGTTATTTCTGAACAAACCACCCCTGCTCGAAAAAAAGAATGCACCTATATAAGAAACTAATTCTTATGTTGGTAATAATATAAATAAATAAATTAACATAAAGTTTAAATTTTACTAAAATTGATGTCAATTTTAAATAAAAATGTGCACTTAGACTCACACTAGTCACATAATGCAGCAGATTGAGATGAGGATAATTCCAAAACATCTAAAATGACTTTTGGCTCATTTTCCTGATGTATCAAAACAATCTGAATTTTTTTTCTTGGTTTTGAGCATTCTAGTTGTCTTTTTTACTAAAATGTCATTTTAAACAGGAAACACACACTTTTGACTCATTTAGATCACATCGTGTATTGGTTTTATGTGAAACCAATTCATACATGTCAAAAATTAATTATAAATCATTTTTATAAATTATCAATAAAATCTTATTGCATTTGATCAGTTTTTAATGAGTGACACTTTCTGATATAAAATGTCAATATTAAATTGATAACGGACACTTTAAGTCATATCGGGTACATCATGTATCAGATTGATGTAAGGGTAATTCCTACAAATCAAAAATTACTTATTTATAGTTTTCATAAATTATCAAAACAATCGTAATGCATTTTATTGGTTTTGAGTAGGTCAATTGTCCATTTTACTAAAATTGATTTCAATTTTAAATAAAAATACGCACTTTGAGTCATACTGATAACACCATGAGTCAGATTTATGTGTGGATGATTCATACACATCTCAAATGACTTATGGATCATTTTTCTAAATTATCAAAACAATCTGAATTTGTTTTCTCAGTTTTGAGTATGTCAGTTGTATTTTTTACTAAAATGTAATTTTAAATAGGAAATGCGCACTTTTGAATCATTAGGATCACAAATTGTATCAGTTTTTTTAAAAGGTTGGGGCCAAAGCCTCATTTTTATTAATAAAGCAAATAAAATACCTCTTTTAACTGGGTAGAGGGAGACCCAGTACATAGCCCGAAGGCCCAGTGGGCATGTATCCCATTACAAAGCCCGTAGGCCCAAATTTGTGGCCCAATTCCCATTATGTGAATAGTAACCCAGCTACTACAGTACCAGCATAGTACCACCGCCGCTACAGTGCACTGCTGCCACTACAGTACCTTCTGATCAATAGTACCACCACTGCTACAGTACAACTATAGTACTGCTACAGTACCTGCACCCAATGGGTTTTGAACCCCCATTTTTCATGTAGTATTACGGGGTGCTTACCACTAATCCAAACCCCAACTACACATATTGTATCAGTTTTATGTGAAAAAAATTCATAAACATCAAAAATTACTTATGAACCATTTTCTTAAATTATCAAGAAAATATAATCATGTTTGATCAGTTTTTAGTGAGTGATACTTTTTGAACTAAAATGTTGATTTTAAACTGATAATGAACACTTTTAGTCATATCGGGAACATAATGTGTTTTATTGAAGTGTGTCTGATCCCTAAACATAAAAAATGACTTATGTATCATTTTTTAAAAGTATCAAAATAATCCTAATATGTTTTCTTGGTTTTGAGTAGGTCAGTTGTCAATTTTACTAAAATTGATGTCGATTTTAAATAAAAACACACACTTTGAATCATATCGGCACACCATGGGTTATATTGAGGTGAAGTTTATTCATACACATCTAAAATTACTTATGAATCGTTTTTATAAAGTATCAAAACAATCCGAATTCGTTTTCTTAGTTTTGAGTATGTCGGTTGTCTTTTTTACTAAAATGTCATTTTAAACAAAAAACACATAATTTTGAATCATTTTGATCACAATATGTATTTTTTTGATGTGAAACAGATTCCTACATATCAAAAAATACATATAAATATTTTTTCAAAATTATTAATAAAATCCATTCATTTTTTATTGGTTTTCAGTGAGTGGCACTTTTTGAACTAAAATGATGATTTTACCTGAATGTCCCGAATGACTTCATTTTTATTGATTTTTTGATATCCCCCCTTTCAAGGGATGAGGGGTAACCCTTACAAGGCCTGTAGGCTCAGAGATTACATGGACTATAGTCATTAGGAGATTATATGACCCAATGTTCTTAGGTAATTCAACCGGACTATCTACAAGGAACTGCCCCTCCCCAGCATCTGCATCATGATAGTTGCTCTCCACCTTTGCATTGCCATCTGGATAGGATTCCCATGAAAGAACAGGCTGGTCCCTATGGCATAGCCATACCCTCTCATTCTGAAAAATCCATTTGGCTCTACTCTAGTGTGTACACCTGCTCTGAATCCTCTTTTGGGGCTGCTCCTTTTCTGTAGCATCTATCTGGGGAAACTACGTGTGGCCCGAAGGCCATGAGGTGGACCGAAGCCCTTAAAGGTGGCCCTAAATCCCTACTGACCCGAAGGCCTGGGTGGCCCAAAATCCTTAAGGACTCCGAGCCCAAACCTGTGGCCCAAGGTGAATAGTTCCATCTACTACAGTACCGAATAGTCCCTGCTACAGTAACTGCTACAATGCCTGCTACAATACCCAAATAGTGTACAGTTCTGCTACAATACTTGCACAGTGTACAGTTGTGCTATAGTACCCACACAGTGTATAATTCGAATGAATTTTCTCAGTTTTGTGTAGGTTAGTTTTCCATTTTACTAAAATTAATGAGAATTTTAAATAAAAGTACACACTTTGAGTAATTTTGGTTACACTAGAGGTTGGATTAAGGTGAGGTTGATTCCTACACATCTCAAATAACTTATGAATAATTTTCCTAAATTATCAAAAAAATATGAATGTTTTTTCTCAGTTTTGAGTACATCTGTTGTCTTTTTTACTAAAATGTCATTTTAAACTATAAACATTCATATTGAATTATTCTGATCACATCGTGTATCATGTTGATATGAAACAAATTCCTACTCATCATAATTGAATTATGAATTTTTCCCAAAATTATCAAGAAAATATGAGTGTGTTTGATCAATATTTAGTGAGGGACCCTTTTTGAACTAAAATATCGATTATAAACTGATAATGGGAACATTGATCCATACTGGGCACATCATATATCAGATTAAGGTGAGGATGATTCATATACATCACAAATGACTTATGTACGATTTTCTTAATGTATCAAAAAAATATGAATATGTTTTCTTAGTTTTGAGTATGTCAGTTTTCTATTTTACTAAAATTTATGTCAATTTTAAATAGAAAGAGTACTTTGTGTCATACTGGTCACATCGTGTGTTGGATAGAGGTGTGATTGATTCTTAAACATCCAAAAGTCTCAAAAAAATACTAACTATCAATTTTACCATGATATACATTGACTTTATTTGTTGAAATATCAACACTACATGATCATCTTCAACATACCACACATTCTCGAAAAAAAATTATTCACTTGTATAAGAAAATAATTATTATATGAGAAATACTTAAAAGAAATAAATTAAATATAAATATAAAATAATACATTTATTATATAGAAAATTATTTTACTGTGGAAATATCAATATTAACTATTTGATTGAGAAATGGAGAGAACTTGAAGGAAAGTGATAAATGTCAACATTGTAGGGGTGAAAAGTTTTGAGGGATAAAAAGACTGTAAAAGGTTTGGTGAAAAAAAGAATGAAAGAGGGATAGATCACCCCAACTCAAATAAAAGAATCCACTTATATAAGAAAATAATTATTATGTGACTAATACTAAAAATTAATAAATTAAACATAAATATGAAACAATACATTAATTCTATGGATAATGATATTACAATACAAACATCAATATTACCACTGTGATTGATCGAGGCAATGTCGGTTCTCTTCTTGCAAAGGCAGTAGGGGGAACGTGAAGGAAATTGATAAATACAACACTGTAGGGGTGAAAATATTTTGAGGGAGAATAATTTTATAGAAGTTTTGGTACAGAAAAGTGTGAAATATGGACAGACCACCCCAACTCGAACAAAATAATACCCCTATAAAAGAAAACAATTATTATGTGATTAATAATAAAAATAAATAAATTAAACATAAATATGAAACTATACATTAATTCAATGGTTGGTGATTTTACTTTGAAAATATCAATATTACCTCTGTGATTGAGTAGAGGAAATTTTGTTTCTCTTCCTACAAAGGAATTGGAGGGAACTTTAAGGAAAGTGATAAATGTAACACTATAAGGGTGAAAATGTTTTAAGGGAGAAGAAGTTTGTGGAAGTTTTGGTTTAGAAATTAATGAAATATAGACATACCACTCCAACTCAAACAAAATAATCCACATGTATAAGAAAAAAATTATTATGTGATTAATAATAAATATAAATAAATTAAACATAAGTATGAAACAATACATTAAATTTATATACAATGATTTTACTATGAAAACATCAAGATTACCTCTGTGATTGATCATAGATAGCATCATTTCTCTTCCTACAAAGCCATGATATATGGATAGAAATCTTCTAAAATAAAATAAATATGCAAGGAATAATGAAAATTAAATCAACATTCCATTATATAATTTTTCGGTAAAATAGAGAAAGTATATCATAACATTACCTTTACATCTTTCCAAATGGTTTCCTTCATTATAGTTTTTTCTTCTGAGGTATTGGTATCATCATCATGTGTAGAAGACATTGTCTGTAAGAGTATTCAAACATTTAAATTAGATTATGTTAATGTAGTAGAAAACATATAATATTATGAGGAAAGACAAAGTATATTAAAAAAATGTTTACCTTCTCATTGAACTCTCTTTATTTTTAAAGGATTGCGGGATTTGGTTCCTCTGTCAAGAATCCAAATCTCCTCCTTGTGGTCCCCTCTAATAACAAGACATTATCTACATTAGGACCGGCATGAAGTGATTGTGATATCGCAATAAAAGGGTCGCCCTTGATTGAATTTTCATCAGACTCAACAATTGTTTTAGTCATCTATGGGAAAGTCAACCAATTCTTATTTGTTGGATCATAGACATAAAATACTTTCATTTCTTGTGATACCTTTATGAATGGCTCATCTTTTTCCCCTTCCATGCCAAAATTCACCTTCAAAATCCCATTTCATTAAATTTCACTACATTGATATTGTCAACCCATTTAAAATAGAAAATCATCACTTGAAATTTTGTATAATCCAACTCATATATCTATTCGATAATTCCAAAATATGACATATTTTCATAAATTTTATTTCTATCCTTGGAACAAGATATCTGAATCACTTTATCCACAAGCATGAAACCACTATTTTTCATCGTACTAAAGTCATTGTGTTCTTTTGAATAGAATGTATAACCATTTATTACAAAGTCGGGGTAAGATATAACATTTTCATTCGGTCCTCTAGCTATCCATTGAAGTCATTCAGAAATTAAATTTAGATTTTCATATAACTCCTTATAAATTTGATCTTGAAAGGATCCTATAAACTACTTATTATTCATATTTGATATCCATCCTTTAACCCTTGATGGATTCAAATATCTAAGAATTTCTTTATGGGATTCAATTTATGGATCAACATCTTCACTATTATGTAAAATATAAACGTGTTCTTTATCTCACTCTATTAAGGTAATTGTAACAACATCTATTTTGGAAATCCCTTTGCCCATAAAGTGTTCATTGTGATTAGGCTTTGGGAGACTAATGATGTCAAAATCTAATAGGTAAACGGTATATAATTTAATATCTTATTCAATAATATATTTCTCTGCAATACAACCTTCTAGACAACTTTTATTCTTAAAATACCCTTTCAAAATATTCATACACTATTCAATAGGGTACATCCATCTGTAATGGATAGGACCACATAGTTGAACCTATCTAACTAATTGAACCATCAGGTGGACCATTATATCAAATAATGATGGTGGGAAGAACATATCTAATTCACATAATATGATTGCAACCTCCTTATTCATGATGGGAAAGTTCATTTGGTCTATAACATTTCTGCATATGGATTTGAAAATGAAGCTGAGTCAGGTTAATATATGTCATACATTTTGATGCAGAATGCAATGTAAAGTAACATACATTAAATATTTCATTAAAACAATTAAATAATGTGATTTTAGTCCTTGTAACTTTAAATTATTCACTGACATGACATTATTGATATTTTATGAATACCCCTATGGAAATTTTACACTATTAAGGAAAAGGAAAAAATTGTAATTTTTCTTTTCTGGATAGAGTATAATCTACTTGAGGAATAAAATTCTGCCTTTTACCCTTCACAAGTGCCAACTCTTCCCTTATCCCCATTTCAATCAAGTCCAACCTAGCCTTGATTCCATATTTCATTTTTTTCAGAAACATTTAGTAATGTGCCAAAACACTATCAAATACATGTTTTTATACAAACATGAAATTAAGAAATGTATGACATACAAATAATTCCAATACAGTAATTAAAAAAAATTGATCTCTTCCTCCAACCTGATTTTGTAAGGTTTTTCGAAAATGGTTTATTGAAAATAATGTCAATATATTTTACATTATTATACAGTTGATCGCCCATTATTGAAGATGGTGTTGTACCTTGTTTGATATTCCCATTGAATTTTATCATCCAGGATCAGTATTTCGGTCATCGAGGTAAAAATTTATGATGTTCTAAAAACACAGTCTTCAAGGAAAGTTTCAACTAAACTAAGTATGTGCATTTTCACAAATGGGACACCCCAACATTCCTTTAATTCTATAGCCTGATAAATTTCCATCAGTGGGGAAGTTATTTATCATTCCATACAACATGGACCTCAATTTGAATTTTTCACTTCTATGAGCATCATACATTGTAATACTTGTATCCCACATCAATTTATGATCTTCGGTCAATGAAGTCAAATAGACGTCAATATCATTACTAGGTTTCTTTGGTCTAGATATAAGCAGTGAAAACTTAATGTATTTTCACTTCATGTATAACCATGGTGGTAAGTTATAATTTACCAACATGATAGGTCATGTATTATGAGTACTAATCTATGCATCAAAAGGATTTATTCCATATATAGATAATGAAAGATGAAAGTTTCTCGGCTTATTTCCAAATTCATGATACTTGTAATCAATTTTATTCCACTGAGGAGAATCTATTGGATGACATAGGTTCGCATCTTAAATTATTATATATGCATGCCTGGCCAATTGTCTTGTAGTTTCTTGATATCCATATAGTATTATAAAACATTTAATGATAGGAAAAACCATATATATTTTGAAAGACTTTATTCATTTTTCTTTTATTGAACTATTCCACACTTAGGGAATTTTATGAGTGATATGTGGTCCTTTCGAAAAAATATATAATCATATGGACAAGTATAATTTTTTTAGAGATTATTCCCATTGAATGTAACATTTGTTTAGCGTCATATGTTCATCATGGTACTTCATTTTCTTCTGGTAGAATATCTTTCAGGAGACTAATTAGTTCTGTAAATATGGTGTCACTCCATCTACTACCAGATTTCAAATTGTATAAATTCAATACAACTGAAAATGTTGTGTATTTAGTACAACTAGTATACAATGTTTTCTTGGAAAATCATGAATTCCATCTTCAATTTTCATTGTCATTTATTTCATGCGATCTCCATCATCCTTTACACTATTATTCATATCAAATGATCTATAAACCACAATATCATCCCAAACGGTGTCCACATTCAATATTTTCCCATGTTTAGTCCATCATTTATAGCTCTAATCTATTCCATGACATATAAAATGTTCTTCCAAATCTTATGGACTAATTTTTCATGAATAATAATAATATAAATAAGGACAGAGGATTTGAGAAGGGTCGTATGCATGATCTCTTCCAAACTTGATGAACTCTTTAACTCCATATTCATACTCTTTTGTAAAATGATTTGAATGCATCCATTTTTGATTCATATCCATAATATTGGGTTTATAAAAGATTATTTTTTTTACAATATGTATATTAATACACATAAGATATTCATTATTAAAGGTGAATGTTATATATAGTTCTAATAAGAGAAACTCAACATTTGAATATTTCAAAGAATTTCATTATGTGGTAGAAAATGGGTAATTGAATTTAAGAAAAGAATTACTCCACTTTGGAAGGTGTTATCCTATAAAATAATTCAAAGGTGAAAGTTATTGACAACTCATCCTCATCAACTCATCTCCCAGACATTTATCATTGCATTTTGTTGTTTGAGACATCCTTCATCTCTTGTGGATATGCACCTATGTTCTTGAAATACTCTATGTTGTAGTCATCCATGGTGTGGATAATTCTCAGAGTAGTACAAGAAATATAAAAGAGATGGGGGATGAGTTCCATGAAACGAATTTTAATAATTGATATTCATGGATGAAGTCAATGAGAATAAAAATTGTCTATAAAATAGATGGGGGTGAGTCTCAAGTAACAAATTGAAATAATAACTGTTCTTTGACACGCATCTAAGTCTTTCTTTAATCCCCTAAATAAATGAAAATATAATATAAGAAATTAAGGGATAATAAAAAACCCAAATATTATAAAAAAAGAATAATAAACTCTCATTCAATCAACTAGAAGATATAAAAATGTACTGATAAAATATTTTAATAAATAAAGTGTTATTTTATATACATGGATAGTAATCTGAGATTTCTAGGTGTGGAACCAATAAATGTAGACCTAAAATGATGAATACATAAAAATAAGTTCTAATATATATAATTTGATAGCTTTAATTCTATTTTTTGGAACAAGTGATGTAGTAACCTAAGGAATTATTACATTTAAAATTAATGGTATATCAAATATTTTAAAACATCACAAGACTTTGGAGATGTCATATCACCACACCGACCCATCCCAATGATTCTAGGGAGGTGGTCACATCAGATAAACCCATCTAAAGGATTCTAGGTAGGCCATATAATACAGATTGACCCATCCTTGAGATTCTAGGGAGGTCCATAAAAAAGTTAGCATAAAGCAATAATACACATAAACAAGATATATCACAAATAAGGGATAAAAACACACCAACCCTTGAAACGTCTATTCCATACACATTTAAACATATATATATATATAACATGGAGTTTATAATACACATAATTGCAAAAAAATACACATTTAAACATAATTTTTAATGAAAATAAATATAATACCTTGTTGATTTTGAAATCCAAAACCACAATTTTTGAAATAATAATTATAAAATTACCCTTGTATTATATGTTATGAAAATGCATATATATAGATAGAAATATTTATATATTTACATATATATATATATATATGTGTGTGTGTATATATATTTATAAAATAAACTTAAATTGATATAAATATATGTAACTCTTACAGTAAAGTATCACAACATAGTAAAATAAATACAACCCCATACTAATTTTGAAAATAGAGAACCATTGAAAATAAATGAATCTGGTATCCGCCTTACTAAGATTTATCTTAAAATAAAACAACACAATTTTGAGAAAATAATTTTTTAAGGAAAAACCCTCACACCAGAATATTAAAATAGAATTTAAATATATAAATTCCCTTATATGAATTTCATAAAATCAGCTTCTATTGCTGCTCCGCACCATCACCAGACTGAGAACTGGATTGCTAAACCAATTTTCTCATTTTTTTTATATCCAAAACCTACACTATTTATATAGAAGCATAAATATTTATTTAATTGGTTTATCTGTGGACCGGAGGTGATTCCCTAAGATTTCAAAACAGTGACAAAATTAATATTACGGAGAAAGATGGGGTATAGATGTTGACAAAAAATCAAATTGATTCAAATCAATAATTTAAATGGACTAAAAGAGGATATCAAAATCAGTAGTTAAGTAAAAAATAGATCATAAAAAAAATAAAAATAGTGTTTAATGACCGGAGCACAGATAACTAATTACATCATTAAAGAAGAAATCAAATATGAAATGACAAATACAGAAAGAAAATCGGAAGCTAAAAAATAAAATACAGGCCAACCTCACTAGGTTGAAGAATATATGAGACCCTCATATCCAAATATTGATGTTTTATTCAGAAACCCTAACTGTATGTGAACACCATATGGAAAATTATGTCTGACCAACTGGAGGTAGTGGGTTTTTGTGATTCGAGTGGGTTTGTGTGATTTGAGATTTGATTCACCAAGGATGAACACCAGTAGTGGGTGGCTTCTGTGGAAAGCCTCTAATATCACGATGGGTTCACAACTAGTTAGGTTTTCTTAAATAGACCTGGACACTTTTATCAGCTCTTTAAAAAATGTGTTGATTAATGATTTATTATTATCATTATAAATAAAAAACTGTATATATATAGATATATATAATAAATATATATAAATATAAATATAGTAAATATATTCATTATTTAAATATATTTATTATAATTTTATAATTATTTAAATATATATTCATTTAGAAGTTGGGGCTTATCCAAGTGGTAATGGTTCCCCGTAATTCTGCATCAGACCCAGGAGAAAATCAAGGTAGGCGCAGGTACTATTACAGTACTATGCAGGCAGTGATGATGATGATGACACATACAGGCGGTGATGCAGGCATAATGCAGGCTTGATGATGCAAGAAGGATGATATAGGCATGATGTTGCACAGGACTTTCAGGCCAGGTTGTGGGCTTCATTCCCACAAGTCCTACGGGTCATGTATTAATTAAAAAAAGACTTAATGGATAGGATATCTCTTGAGGGGCAATGGTCTTCCTTTCTAGTCCGTGTGTGTGGTGTGTGTGTTTGAATATAATTTAATCTCCAATCACCTAATATATATATGTATATATAATTATTTATTTATAATTATATCGTTATTCTTTAAAAATAATATTTATATCATTATATATATTTGTATAATTATATATATATATATTTAATAAATATATATAAATATAAATATAGTAAATATATTCATTATTTAAGTAAATTTATTATAAATTTAATAATTATTTAAATATTTATAATTATTTATTTATAATTAAATAAGTACTTTTAAAAAATATTTATTTATTTATAATTATAAATATATAATTTTATAAATATAGTATGTACATTTATAATTTTATTTATTTATAAATTTTTTTATTTATAAATTTTTTTATTTATAAATAATTTTTTACAAATATATTTTTTAACTTTATTAATGAATATCTAATTTTAAGTGCATGCATGTTAAAAATGTGTGAAATTGAATAAATTAATAATAAGTACACTTTAAAAATATTGAAAAAATGGATAAGTTTTATGTGTGTGCATTGTATATAAAAATTCATTAATTACATGTATGTGAAATCAATATAACACACATTTGATCTATGTTAAATTGAAAAATCAAATTATATTCAATTATATGTCCTTACATTATGCTATTAGTCAGTATTTTTAAATCATGCTAATTTTTAATTATAAACCATTATTCACTAAATATTTGACTATTTAATGTAATGCAAATAAATATTTTGTAATATATAAATCATATTTATATGCATTAATATATATCTATATAGTTAATATATACTATTTATTAACTTTATCAATAATCATCTAATTAATAAAATGCTTAATATTTTTCTCAATTTTCTTATTTTTAATTTTAATTTGTTTATTTTTCATTTTTAATTTTTCATATATAAACATATTTAATACATACTATTTATTAGGACGATCATCATTGTTAAAAAAAGCATTGATAAAGGACTCCTTTATGAGCGCTAAAAACATAGTGCTGATAAATGGTATCTTTTATCAGTGATAAAAATAAAGTGTTGAAAAAGGGTATCATTTATCAGTACTAAAAATAAAGCATTGATAAAGGGTAGCCTTTATTAGCGCTAAAAAAAATACCGATAAAGGTACCATTTATCAATGATAAAAATAAATCACTGATAAATGGTTAAATATATCAGTTCTTTCTTTAGTGTTGATAAATATGCCATTTAGCTACAAGTTACTTTTTTTATTATTCTTGGAAGGATAGAAACGACACAAGGAACCTCCCTTCAAGGAGGCCGAAAATAGTGAAGTCCAAGAGAATCCCCTTGCACCACAGTGAAGCACTCAAGGGGGAGGGAGTTCAAACTATCAAAGATCATAAGTGGCTCCTCTTGTCTGCCCAATCGAGTGAGAGTATCTGCCGCAAAATTAGACTCCCTCCAACTGTGATGAATAAACCTTCCATAGTTAGTCTCTTCCCTGCACCTTCGAATGAGGTAAATCAACTCCCACGGAGTGCCATGGCCTCCCTGTAACATCTTCACTAGAGTCCCAGAATCTGACTCCACCTTTTTCACCTGCATCCCTCTCCGCCTACACACCATCTATCCAGAAAGGGGAGCCCAGACCTCTGCAACCAAAGAATTCCCTTAGCCATAAAAGGCACGAAATGCCAGTAGAACAGAACCCCAACAGTTCCTAAGCAGACCACCTCCCCTCCTGACCCCCCCCCCATAATGGATCCATCAATGTTCAGCTTCAGACCATGGTTCAGAGGGAGCCACCTCACTCATCTCCCTCTGCCTCTAGGCTGAATGTAGGGGCGACTGAGCAGATTGCCACTACCACTGATGAGATCCCTCCTTTGACAAGAGAAGCCAGCTCGACAATGAGCGATTTAAGCTAGATGATGTTAAAAATCTATTGTGTAGTAGTGTTGGTGTTTAGTTATTATAATATATGATCTCTTGTATGTGATACTTGGTGACAGATAACCATAGTTATTCTGGGAACATATTATACATGTTTCGGTGATGAATTAGTTTCACTATTGTTTATTGGGCATTAGCATGCTTTATTTATCTTTTGCACAAGAGGCTTTAGGGAAGATCTTTTTTAGTATAGTGTTATTCTCACCCCACATATATAAAAAGTTTTTTTCAGGTTTTTGGTAGAAAATTAGAGATAATTCTATATTTTACTAGCTCATGGTTTTTCAAGAGTTTTTTTGGGATTCGTAGTCATTATTGTATTTACATTTTGGTACTTGTTGTTTCCTTTCCATTTTCTTTAGTCTTGTATGTAATTACATGTATGTTCTTGGGTTTTCATTTATCTATATGAGAAAGAGTTTATTGGTGATTCTATCTTATTTCTCTCTTTTATATGTTCTCTTAGAGGTTAATTCCTCTCATTTGAAAGTTCATTATACCCTCAGTGATAGTCACCAACCCAGGGTCTACTAAAGGTGGGACTTGGGGTTCATTATCAATCTACCTTCATTTACAATCCAATATGTGTATCATAGAGTGGTGGGGTCATGAAAGAGTGGTATAAAATGCTCAGGTTGAGATATGGTATGGAGTTTGGAGTTAGGAATGGGTGAGATTACTTGGTTTGGTAGTTCAATGGTGTTGGATAAGTTTAATAGGTGATGTAAACATGTGAAACTAACTTTGAAACAATTATTTAGGGCCCATGTGATCTATTGTACAAACCCTTATGTTTATCATGCCTGTTAAATGACGATATGCTTGTAGCTGGATAGAGACCTAGGAAAAGATCATGCATCATTCTTCTTTTTACTTGTGTTTGAAATGGGTACACCTTGGGATTAGGTTAACCTTAAATAAATAAAATAATTAATTAATTGATTAATGTTAAATATTATATATTTGAGTTTTAGGAGTCTAATAATTTTTTATTTTTAAGATATGTCCCCAAGAAGACGTCCTCTTCAAGTGTGTGTAGAAGATGTTTAGTGGTATGTGCTAGTAGATTGTGGTAGAGTAGAGGTCGATGAAGATGATACTTGGTGTAGAACACTTAAAGAGTTATAGTTCTAGAGTTTTTAGAAGTGTGAGAGATCCATTTTAGACACATTCATAGAATACTATTTAGATGAGTTTGATATATCTTTCATCTTGATTTGTGCTTTAAAGGAGAACTGGGTTTCATTAGTTGTGATGATATTGCATGGATCTGCTAAACGGCAGTGGGTCTTGTTCCTCAAGGATCGTGAGGAGTCGAAGGTATCATGGGAGAAGTTTGGAGGCATGTTATGACATAATTTTATTTTGTAAACCATGAATGTGGCCAGTCTTTAGGATCTTCTTACCCTTTGATAGGGGATTTCCAGCATGTGGGAGTTTAAGATACATTTTAGGAACCTTCTAGAATATGCTTCAAACCTGTTTCTAGATGAGGAGTCCAGGATGAGTCATTTCAAGGAATCATTCATTCTGAGATCCAACACAAAGTCACCCTATTTTTATTTTCATCATATCTCAAGGTGCTATCAAGAGATTATTTTGTTGAGAGTACACTATCTAGAACCATATCACTATGAGAGGGGATTCATTATAATTCCTCATGAATCATATTTGTGGTCCAGGGTTCCCAATCACAGAGACATAAGAGTTTTTAGTCTACTGAGGGTAGGTCCAATCCATCATCATATCATTTATATGGGGGTGGAGAACCACAAACATTTTATAAAGGATTATATGTATATTTTTCTTATGAATGATGAGGTATTTAGTGTTGAGAGTAGCTAATATTTCTGAGCGGTCAATACGCATTATTTGTTTCACTTCAGGTTCCTCTGTTGATACAGTTTCAATCGAGGAAGCAATAGCATGATGCTCCACCTTAAGATAAACATAGAGGATACGGGGAAGGTAGAGGATAGCCTATAGATACTCCTCATACTCAAAGATCATATCATGTCCATGTAGGTGGTCTTCATCAGGGTTGGAGAAGTCGTGGAGTATTTTGTGGCTAGATTCATGCTTTTGTGTTTCTAGTGTCATGTGATCCTAACGTTGTACTACGTATCCTTTATTTTATACTTGGGTGCATGATTTGTTTGATTCATGAACTACACACTACTTCATATCACCTTCTCTCATCTATTATTTGGGAATTTAGGTGGATAGGATTCTAGTTCCCTTATCATTGACTACGGTAGTTGGAGTTCAAGATGACTTTTATGAAGTGTGTAGAGATTGTGAGCAAGTACTGGGGTAGCACTGCTCATGGGGAGACTTTTTATGTTTACTAATACATCCATAATACATCATCCTCAACATATATTATCTATATTTGGTGTAGTTATTTTTGGATTTATTTAGTAGATTGGTTGAGTTCTATGATGGTGATGGAGAACCTGCAGTGTCGGTTGGTGAGTGAGAGCCTCGAATGGGTATGAGGTGTGTTCCATCCTTGTCAAATTTGATGGATGAGATGATACTGAGTTCATCATTGGTTAATCTTATGGTGTTTCCTAGGGTTTTGAAAGAGTGCCCTGTTGTATTTCTAGAGGAGGTTCTATCATTTCACCCTCAATGGGAGATCAAGTTTAGGATCTCCCCAAAATTGGGAATTTCTCTAATATTAATGTCTCCATATAGGATGGAGCCTTTTAATTTTGTGAGAGATACAAGTATAGCTCGATGATCTGTTGTGGTGAGGGTTTTTTTGACCGAGTGTGTCACATTGGGGTGCACCGATATTGTACATGAAGAAGTCTGATGGTATTTTTTATCTTTGTATCGATTATCATCACTTGAACTAGGTGATGGTGAATAACCACTACCCTATCTCAAAATTTATGATTTATTTGATAATATAAAAGGATATTGTTGGTTATCAAATATTTATCTATGGTTAATATGTCATCAAATGTTGGTGAAGGATGAGGATATTTTGAATAGGGGTGTCCAGACCCAACCCGACCCGACGGGTTCGACCCGAACTGACTGGGTTGGGTCGGGTTGGGTCGGGTTACAAAAAAAGCCCCGGTTCGGGTTCACATTGGGTTGATTTTACATGGGTTGGGTCGAGTCTCGGGTTGGGGTCATTTAGACCCAACCCGACCTGTGACCCAATGGGTGCCCAACCAAAAAAATAAATTCCCCAACATTTTGTCTCGGCCGCGGGATGGCCGGCCTCGCTCGCCCCCAACATTTCTCTCCTCTCCTCTCCCTCGCTTGCGCTCTCTCCCTCCTCCTCTCCCCCTTAAGAAACCCTACCCCATACCCCCTTCTTCCTCTTCCCTCGTAATCGACGACGACTTTCCTCCATCCCTCCCTCACACGAGTCGCACTCTCGCCTCGCCTCAACCAGCCTGCTCTTCCTCTCTCTCCCACCAACCTACCCCGACCTTCCCTCATGGCGAAGAAAGAAACCCTACTCTCCCCTCCTTCACTCATGAGTTTCGGTCGGACGATACCCTATCCTCCTTCTCCCCCTTCCTCCTCCTTCCCTGAGGTTCCCCAACCCTTGTCTTGCAGCGCCTCTTCCTCCTATATAATAGTAATAAATTTTTACTCTATCCTCTTATTAGTGGTAGGGATTGGAATTTAATTTGGTTTTTCATTTTTTAGTATTTATATTTCTTTTAAATACTCCATTAGCCATTCAAAATTGGGGTGTTCTTGTTCCCACTGAATTCTCTGGAGTATTAAAATGCATTTTTTGTTAGTCCAGTAAGTGCTAACTTTGATCTGTTGTATGTAGAAAAAAAGAAAATTACTTATAAAGAAACTGGCATGTCTCAAGTGGATAGTATTTAATAATTATAACATAAATTAAAAATCTAAATCATGTCATTTATTTTAATATCTGGTGTTTCCCATGTAGTGAGAATCTAATCTTATTCCAAGGCAGTTGAATTTCGGGTAATTTAAGTGGACCAAGCTAATTAGTGGAATTTGTCTTCATCAACTCCACTTCTAAAAATGGATAACCCTAGAGTCCTTGATCTCTATCATTTATTTTGGAAACAAGTGATAATTGGTGGAATTCTCATGTGATGAATGGTACTTTTGATCTCATAATAGAGTAACAATGTTATTCACAACTTCAAAATGGTGATATTCTAAAGTGCATTTCCGTATTTGGTTCTATGCTATCTTGGGTTTTTTTAATTTCTAATCATTTTATTTTTATAATAAGGATATACTCTCTAAAAAAATTGTAAGTGGAGTAAGGGGAAACAAGCTTAAAAGTTTAACGTGTGTTGCTTGATTAAAATACCAAAACATCAAAATTACATAGAGGTTGTTTGGTTTCTTGACCATGTATTTCTTTCTTAAAAGTTTTTTTCCATCCTCATGATTAAATAGGATATACAAGGTTCATTGGTTGCTTGTTTGCATTTGTTTTCTTGCTTGCATTTTCTTGATTGAATTTGTTTTCTTTCATTTTTTTCTTGCTTACTTTCTTTTCTTTCTTTCATTTGTGCCCAATAATTGTTATATATATTTTATAAATAATGATTTCAATGGTTTATGGGCAGGCAGTGTGGAGGAATTGTTATTAGTCATATATTTATATTTACCATTTCTTCCACTATTATTGGATGTATCTATCAATTCATTCATATGGAAGGTGGTGGTACAACAACAAGTGGTTCTAATCCCCCAGTTGTCCCAACAGGAACTCAGAGTCAGATGGTTCTGCACCAACTTCACATTCAGTTACAGAAATGGGAGGGGGGAGTTGTAGCAAACCAGTTGATGAAACTGAGGGTATGCAGTCTCCTAAAAAGGTATCAATTTCTAACGTTGTTGTTGGTTTTAGAGTCTCACAAGCTGGGGAGAATTTTCATAAGAAAAATGGAAGGGTTGTTTGTAATTAT
The DNA here is from genome assembly GCA_963277665.1 of Viscum album. Classification (NCBI taxonomy): domain Eukaryota; kingdom Viridiplantae; phylum Streptophyta; class Magnoliopsida; order Santalales; family Viscaceae; genus Viscum; species Viscum album. The sequence goes on along the minus strand of OY728152.1, from coordinate 340,405,021 downwards.
TATGGTAAATATTATGGTTGCATGTCTGGTCAACATGGAACTAGTAATTTGAGTAGGGATTTGACAAGGTGCAACAAAAAACCTCACAAAAATCTCTATAAAATCCAAACCACTCTTGGTCTTAGAAGGAAGTGTGAAGATGATGATGATAGAACGATTAAAATTTCAGTAGCACATTTTAATCAAGAAGAGTGTAGAATTTCCCTTGCTAAAATGATAATCATTGATGAGTTATCATTTAAATTTGTTGAGAATCAAGACTTTAGAGAATTTATTGAAGTTTTTCAACCTCAGTTTCAAGTTTCGTCCAGACCAAAAGTTTCTAGATATTTCTTGCAGTAATATTTGAATGAGAAAGATAAATTGAAGTCCATGTTTGATATATTCTCTCATATGGTATGTCTTACCACCGACACATGGACTCCAATTCAGAATCTGAATTATATGTGTGTGACTGCACATTTTATTGATGATAATTGGATCATGAATAAAAAATAATCAGGTTTTTTCTTGTTGTGGATCACAAAGGGGAAACAATTGGTCGGGTATTAGAACAAACATTGAAACAATGGGGGATTGAGAGGATTAACACTATTACTATGGATAATTCTAGTTCTAATAATATAGTGATCAGTTTTTTGGTGAGGATAGTTAATGATTGGAACAGGTCTATTATTAAAGGAGAGTATATGAATATGAGATGTTGTGCACATATTTTAAACCTTTTTGTTAGTGATGGGATGAAGGAAATATCAACATCAATTTCTAGAATAAGAGTTTCTTGTAAATTTTTGAGAATTTCACCTTTGATATTGGCTCTTTTCAAGATCATTACTGAGGAGTTAAAATTACTAGTAAACCGGATATAATTCTTGATGTGACTACTAGGTGGAATTCTTGTTATTTTATGTTGGATGTTGCAGAAAATTATGAGAATGTATTTATCTGTCTTGAGGAGGATTCATGTTTTAGGAGTTCTCTTTTCTGCGAAGGTGGGGCTCCAAAAACATATGATTGGGAGTGTGCTCATGTATTTGTCAAGTTTTTAAGGATATTTTATGTGTAACGACCCGAATCTTTGGAAAAGGTACAGATCATTAGTTTTACTTTCAAATCTTTCCATTAATCTAGATTAATGTGGGTAACATTCTAAGGAAGGTTCAGGGAGTGTCTGGGGCTTGTTCGGAGCCCAGGAGTTTGAGATTTGGAGTTGCAGACTGAGGTGCACGGTTTGCGCACGACATGAATAGTAAAGTCACACAGTTTGGATAAACCATGAAACTATGCATTCTGGAGGAAGTGATATGTGCATGGTTTGTGCACGGTTTGGTAAACCGTGCGCCTAAACCGTGCGACCCTAATCTGGGTAAAAAATTTACAATTTTTCCCTTAATTCTATTTAAGCCTGAAACCCATTCTTTCTCCTACCCACGGACAGAACCAGAGGTGAGCCTCCTTTGAGCTCCAAAACCCATCTCCCACTCTTTATCTTGTCATTTCTTCCCCCAGTGTCCGTTCTTCGATCTGTTGAAGTCTTTGGATCATCCTTGGTAAGGCTAACCTCACGCACCCCTTTCTCCTCGGCAAATCTTTCCTACCGTTGTATTATTTTGATGCAATCTCATATGCCCTTTTTTTAGGGATTTGGACTAAAACATAGATATCTTCTGACCTATTGAAAATTTGAGGTCGATATCGGGAGAGCCTACATCTATAGCCCTATGGTAGGTGGTCATGTGTTCTTCTTTTGGGTTTTCGTAATTCTTGAGTTTATATTGTCATGTCGTGGTTTTCCATTTTTCAAACCCCTTATTTCTATTGACTTCTTACTATCTAAATGATCATTGTGATAGGAGGTTATGGGAACTACCTTCTTTTGGGTGTTTGGGTACCACATGACCCTGGTATGAACACGCATAGGTGTTATACCTTGAGTTTTAGCCCTTTTCACCTTAGGAACTTATGGATATATCTTGAAAGACATTTTCCATGTGAGGAAAATGGGATGGTTTGGTTAGGGTTTGTCTAGGATGAGTTAACCTAAACCCCTTTTATTATTTTAAATGCATGTTTTCTTGAAATGTGATTATGTGATATTTTGAGATGGAAATGCCATGTTTTATTGATATGAATTTTATAATAAGTGTATTCCTTATAACATATACTATTAAATGATAAAGCTTTGGGCCAGGGGTAGACTGTGAGATCTCCCCTATGACACAGCTTCGGGCTAGGGGCAGACCGTGAAATCTCCCCTAATTGAATGATAAAGCTTCAGGCTAGGGGTAGACCGTGAGAGCTCCCCTATGTTACGGCTTCATGCTAAGGGTAGACTATGAGAGCTCCCTTGAATCATTCTTAAGCCTTCGGGTCGGGGATAGACCGTGAGAGCTTCCCCAAGGTTGGGCCAGGGGTAGGATCGAGAGCGCTGCCCCTGGGTTAAGGACATCTGTGAGTTCCATCCGGGTACTACCCAACGTATTATATATATATGTATATATATATATATATCTAAATAAGCAAGTGACTTGTTCAGATTACAAGCCATAAGCTGAAGCAGGTAGACCCGCCAGGTGTCCTTCCAGAACCTGAGTGGGAGAGTTTCTTATTGCTTTAATTTACTTACTTGCACTCTATTGCTCACTATTACTGCGAACTCCTATTTGGATTACACGTAGACCCCATTTGTGGTGTCCTACTGAGACTTCCCTCACACCCTACCTGGTGGCCTCCTGGGCCCCCATGTAGACTTTACTGTTGTAGGCACTAGTAGGGGCAAAGGCCCAGCGTCAGGTTGTTGATACATGTATGATCTAGCTAGAGTTCCAGAGAAGAGGATCGAGCTTGGATAGAGATGCTCGTGGACTGATTTTGTTCAATTTTTGTATTACTTCATAGAATTCTTGTCTTCTATTTCTATTTTATCATCATGACATGCATCCATTTTGTATCAGACACTACCTATGAGGCTTTTGTATATTTATCAGGTTTTCCTTACTTCTGTTGTTTGGTTTGTATGTTTCCCCTTTTCTCTTGTTTATCCATTGGTTGTGCTTCTGCTATCTATTACCTTGCTGATATTCTGCTGTGTACTCTGACATGGGGGTACAGTATCCCCACTGACTTACCATTACACCCCCACTGCTAGTCGGCAGCCCCTGGCCTATGGGGAGATGTGCCAGGGTTCATGTGGCCAACCGGCTTCGGGGCTTGGGTTGAGGGGCAGCCAGGTCCGGGACGTCACAAATTGGTATCAGATGTTTTCTTTCTTTATTGCTTTACTATTTGGAAATGATGGACTTGGAGTCCGGGAACGCTTAGGGACTTAGTTATAAGTCATGATTGGGTGTCGTGAACCCATGTATGGGGAAAAGACCAAGTTTCCTAAATTATGTTGTTATTGATTCTGCTATTTACTATTGATACCATTTCAACGTTGGGTGATTCACATTATTTCTGATGTTAATGAATTTTGTGAGGTCAAAATTTTTATATCATGGTTCGACCCGATGAAATGAGGGTTATGCATTAGAAAATGCATCAAGATAGGCACAATATGATTAGTCCATGCATCTTTCCATGTCACGTCTAAATTCTCAGCGAGCATTCCTTGTTGGGTATGTCCATGCCTTGCCAATTTGTGTGAAACTTTGCTAAACCTCCTTGCAGGTTGTGAATTGAGGAATGAGGTGGTTTTAGTGGGTGTCACTCTTTGGTTCATAAGGTGTATGGGCCCTTATGGATCGGAAAATGACATTCCAACTAAACCAATCATTTTCTTTAAAGGAAATTCAAATTCTTGTTTAGTAGTAGTAAATGATAAATAACATCCAAGTGTGTGTCATCTTTCAGTTCATGAGGAGTATGGTCCCTTATGGGCTAGGAAATGCCATATCACTGGATTTGAAAATTTTGAATGTCTTCTTGTTTTGCTAAGAACACTTGTAGGTGTGGATATGTGATCTTAGGGGTATGAAGGATTAGAAGCTCTCCTAGATTCTATAGTTCAACCTTTAACTTGTTGGTTTCTTCTTTTGAGACGTTTTTTTGGCATTGTAGCTCTATGCCTCTGAGACATCCTCGAGTTGCACGTGCTGAAGGCGGCGACGATCACGTTCCTGAGGTGGCGGGCCCTGAGCCACCGGTTGATCTTCCTATCAAGCCACCAGTGTATCCTCTTTCTATTATTGAGATGGGAACCGATGCCTAGTTCTGTGAGATCTTTTTGCGTTTGATGCAGAGTGTGAAAGGTGGAGTGTGACCTGCCCCAAGTATGGCATAGTTGACCCTTGAGTTTTAGTTGCAACATCCTCCTACTTTTACAGGAGATGGCAGACCACTTGCTGCGAAGTCCTAGTTGGAGGTGATTATTGGAAGTTTGGGCCTCGACGATGAGTCATATCATGGTGAGATCACATTAGATACCCCATTAGGTATCCGTTCAGGGGGCGTTCTTCGTTGCCATAATTGTCCCCTCGAGGTGGGTGGTTACCTTTTTGTGTGGAACCTATATGTTTTGGATATGAAAAGTTTTGATGTAATAGTTGAAATGGACTGGTCAGTTCCCTATAGAGCATGCATTGACTGATATTGTCGGAGGGTGACGTTTACATCACTAGATGGCGACAAACATGTGCATAAGGGAGAATGAGATATTAGTGCGACACGAGTAGGACCCGAATATCAGAAGTTGGGTGGTGTCACGACACAGGTTTCCAATCTTTATCTCGATGACCAAGGGTTAAAATCCACTGTTTATCCTCCTATAGTGGAGCGCTTTAGAAATGTGTTTCCTGATGACTTCTCTGGTCTACCTCCAGTGCGAGAGGTGGAGTTTACCATTGATCTTGTACCAAGAGCAGCACCAATGACCATTCTTCCTTATAGGATGGCACCTAAGGAGCTGCTGGAGCTCAAGAGTCAGCTGGAGGACCTGGAGGAAAAAGGCTTTATACGTCTCAGTACTTCTCCTTGGGGATCACCGGTTCTCTTTTCTAAGATGGAAGTTAGTACCCTTCGTCTTTGCATGGATTACCGTAAGTTAAATCAGCTGACTATCAAAAATCAGCATCCTTTACCTTGAATAGATGACCTATTTGATCAGCTCCGAGGAGAGAAGGTGTTTTCCAAGAAAGATTTGAGGTCGGGCTATCACCAGGTGCATGTTAGGACTTCAGACATACATCGCATGACATTCAGGAGCAGGTATGATCTCTATGAGTACCTCGTCATGCCGTTTGGGCTTACGAATGCACCTACAGTGTTTATGTCTCTTATGAATCGGATTTTTCACCCTTACCTTAATTATTTTGTGGTTGTATTTTTGGATGATATCTTAGTCTATTCACGCTCGAGACACAACCATGAAACCCATCTTCAGATCATGCTGAATATACTAAGAGAGCATCAGCTTTATGCTAAGCTCATTAAATCCCACTTTTGGATAAATAAATTTCACTTCCTAGGTCACATTATTTCTCAGCTTGGAGTTTCAGTTGAACCTGAGAAGGTGAGTGATGTGATCTTTTGGGAGAAGCCCAATAACTTCTTTGACATCAGAAGTTTCTTGGGGCTTGTCGGATATTATTGGTGTTTTATTATGGACTTTTCACACCTAGTAGCACCTCTTACAGCTTTGACCAAAAGGGGGGGTGAGATTCGAGTGGTTGGAACCTTGTGAAACAGCTTTTCAGGAACTGAAGGGTAGAATGAATTCAGTACCGATACTGATCTTTCCGGAGCTGGGCAGGGCTTATACGGTCTATTGTGACCCATCAGGTATCGGGCTCAGAGCTGTCTTGACGCAGGACGAGTGAGTCGTTGCGTATGGTTCTTTTCAATTAAAGTCTCATGAACGGAATTATCCGATGCACGACCTCGAGCTCGCAGCGGTTGTTCATGCATTACACTGTTGGAGACACTATTTTTTGGGAGATCATTTTGTGGTATTCACTGATCACAAAAGCCTCAAGTATATCTACACTCAGCGGGATCTGAATCTTAGGCAGCGCAGGTGGGTCGAATACCTGCAATCTTTTGATTTTGAATTGGACTACACTCCTAGGAAAGGAAATTCAGTAGCCAGTGCACTGAGTCAGAAAACCCGGTCACAGGTAGTTTGGGAATCTGATGATGAATGGAAACCGATGGCCCTATTTTCGGAGATTCACATTGAGGTTCAGGAGGGTTAGGGTCAGACTATTCTCTCAGCCTTAGCGGTGACATCTACTCTTTTGGAATGGGTCAGGGCTATACAGTTATCAGATCCAGAAGGCCTTGTTTTACAAGAAAGTGTCGCTGACGATTCATCTATAGATTAGACCGTGGATGAGGGTGATACACTATTGTTCTGTGGACGAGTATGGGTCCTAGAAGACATCAGAGAGGAGCTAATGAGGGATTTCCATGCCTCAGCATGGGCAGTTCACCCAGGAATCACCAAAATGTATCGTGATTTGCGACAACAGTACAGGCGGCCTATCATGAAGTGGGAGATAGACGTTTTCATAACCCGTTGTTCCACCTGTCAGCAGGTGAAGGCGGAACATCAGTGTCCGGATGGGATTTTGCAGTCGTTGTCCATTCCTGAGTGAAAATGGGATGATGTTTCTATGGACTTTGTAATCGGTTTACCCAGGTCACCTCGTGGGAGTGATGCAGTGTGGGTTATCGTCGACCATCGGACGAAGGTCGCGCATTTCTTACCAGTGCGGGAGACCTTCAAGGTTGATGACTTGGAAAGGTTGTATGTTAAGGAAATAGTGAACCTTCATGTTTCACCTTGATCTATTGTCTCAGACATAGATCCTCATTTTACATCTTGGTTCTGGTAGGGTTTACAGAAGGCCATGGGTACGTAGGTACTTTTGAGCACAGCCTATCACCCGCAGACTGACGGACAGACCGAGTAGACTATACAGGTACTAGAGGATATGTTACGTGCCTGTGTTCTCGATTTTGGAGGTTCATGGGATAAACACATCCCTTTTTTCGAGTTCAGTTATAACAATAGATTCCAGGCTACCATTGATATTGCCCCCTATGAAGCCATATATGGCAGGCCTAGTCGCTCACCCTTGTGTTGGCTTGAAGCAGGGGAGGTAGCTGTTCTAGGACCACGTCTTGTGCAGGAGACTACTGAGCAGATACAATGCATCAGGAAGTGTATGTAGACAGCTCAGTCTTGATAGCAATCTTATGCTAACAAGCACCGACGACCTCTTGAGTTTGAGGTCGGGAACTGGGTTTCCTTGAATGTCTCTCCCAGGTTAGGGCAGAGACGTATTCAGAAGAAGGGTAAGCTTTCACCGAGGTTCGTAGGACCCTTTGAGGTGGTGAAGCAGATCAGACCAGTAGCTTACCAGCTTTCACTTCCGCAGAGATATCGGGCCATACACAATTTTTTTCATGTATCTCAGCTTTGCTGGTACTTTTCAGATCTTACTCATGTGTTTCAGTCTGATGAGGTTGAACTGGATATGAATGCTTCCTTCGAGGAGTATCTGATTCTAATTCTCAACCAGAGCATGAAGACACTCTGAGGAAGGTTTGTTCTTCTTGTACGGGTGCTATGGCAGCACGGACGGGTACAAGACGAGACCTGGGAGAGGGAGGCGGATATAAGATCTCGATGGCCAGAGCTTTTCACTGGTGACACCTCTTTACCATCGTAAGGCCAACTCTGGGACGAGTTGCTTTATGGAGGGGAGGTTGTAACGACTTGAATCTTTTCCAAAGGTACGAATCATTAGTTATGCTTTCAAATCATTCCATTAAGCTTTCTTAATGTGTGTAACATTCTAAGGATGGTTTGGGGAGTGTTTGGGGCTTGTTCAGAGCCTGGGAGTTTGATATTTGGAGTTGCAGACTGAGGCGCATGGTTTGCGCATGACATGAATAGTAAAGTCGCATGGTTTGGATAAACCATTCAGCTCTGCATTTCGGAGGCAGTGGGATGCGCACGGTTTGGGCATGGTTTGGTAAACTGTCCGCATAAACCGTGAAACCCTGATCTGGGTAAAAAAAATTAAAATTTTTCCCTTAATTCTATTTAAGCCTAAAACCCATTCTTTCTCCTACCCGCGGACAGAACCAGAGGGGAGCCTCCTTTGATCTCCAAAACCCCTCTACCACTCTTTCTCTTGCCATTTCTTCCCCCGGTGTCCGTTATTCGATTCATTGAAGGCATTGGATCACCCTTGGTAAGGATAAACTCACGCACCCCTTTCTCCTTGGAAAATCGTTCCTACCATTGTGTTATTTTGATGCAAGCTCATATGCCCTATTTTCAAGGCTTTTGATTAAAACTTAGATCTCTTCCAACCTGTTGCAAATCTGAGGTCGATATTAAGCGAGCCTACGTCTATAGCCCTAAGGTAGGTGGTCATGTGTTATTATTTTGGGTTTTCGTCGTTCTTAAGTTTATATTTTCATGTTGTGGTTTGACTTTTTTTCAATCCCCTTATTTATATTGACTGCTTACTGTCTAAATGACCCTTGTGATAGGAGGTTATCGGAACTACCCGATTTTGGGTGTTTGGGTACCATATGACCCCAGTATGAACACCAATAGGTTTTATACCTTGAGTTTTATTCCTTTTACCCTTTGGACCATATGGATATATCTTGAAATACATTTTCCATGTGAGGAAAATGGGATGGTTTGGTTAGGGTTTGGCTATGATGAGTTAGCCTAAACCCCTTTTATTATTTTAAATGCATGTTTTCTTGAAATATGATTATGTGATATTGTGAGATGGAAATGCCATGTTTTATTGATATGAATTTTATAAGAAGTGTATGCCTTTTAACCTATACTATTAAATGATAAAGCTTCGGGTCAGGGTTAGATTGTGAGAGCTCCCCTATGATACGGCTTCGGGCTAGGGGAAAACCGTGTGAGCTCCCCTAATTGAATGATAAGGCTTTGGGATAGGGGTAGACCATGATATCTCCCCTATGTTACAGCTTTGTGATAAGGGTAGACTATGAGAGCTCCCTTGTATCATTCTTAAGCCTTCGGGCCGAGGATAGACCCTGAGAGCTTCCCCAAGGTTGGGCGAGGGGTAGGATCGAGAGCGCGACCCCTAGGTTAAGGACGTCTGTGAGTTCCGTCCTGGTCCTACCCAACGTATTATATATATATATATATATATATATATATATATATATATATATATATATATATCTCTAAATAAGCAAGTGACTTGTTCAGATTACCAGCCATGAGCTGAAGCAGGTAGACCCACCAGGTGTCCTTCCAGAACCTGAGCGGGAGAGTTGCATATTGCTTTACTTTACTTACTTTCAATCTATTGCTCACTATTACTAAGAACACCTATTTGGATTGCACGTAGACCCCGTTGGGGGTGGCCTACTGAGACTTGTCTCACACCCTACCCGGTGGCCTCCTGGGCCCCCGTGTAGACTTTACTACTGCAGGTACTAGTAGGGGAAAAGTCCCGGTGTCAAGTTGTTGATACATGTATGATCTTTCTAGAGTTCCAGAGTAGAGGATCGATCTTGGAAAGAGATGCGCGTGGACTGATTTTGTTCTCTTTTTGTATTACTGCATATCATTCTTGTCTTCTATTTCCATTGTATCAGCATGCCATGCATCCATTTTGTATCAGACACTGCCTATGAGGCTTTTGTATATTTATCAGGTTTTCCTTACATCTGTTGTTTGGTTTGTATGTTTCCCCTTTTCTACTATTTATCCATTGGCTGTGCTTCCTCTATCTATTACCTTACTGCTATTCCGTTGTGTACTCTGACATGGGGGTACAGTCTCCCCACTGACTTACCATTACACCCCCACTACTAGTCGGTAGCCCCTGGTCTATGGGGAGACGAGCCAGGGGTCATGTGGCCAACCAGGCTCGGGGCTCGGGTTGAGAGGCAACCGGGTCCAGGACGTCACATTATGATAACACTATTGAATTTTCTGGTTCTATGCATGTGACATGCCATAATTTCTTTCACACTCTTTGTGACATATATATAAAAATCAAGAAATGGATGAAGAGTAATGATATGACTGTGAGTGCAATGGATATTGCAATGAAGGTGAAGTCAGACAAATAGTGGGGTATTGGTTCAAATTTTAATTTTCTTTTACTTTTGGAAGTTGTTCTTGATCCCTAATATAAATTAGAATATGTTCGAGATAGTTTTGAAATGATATTTGGTGATGGAGACCAGAATGATTTGATCAGTAAATTAATAGAGTTTATGAATAATCTCTTTGACGTTTACAAATGCTAATATCCCATCCCTGTTGATCAATGTGAGTCAAGTTCTCATCAAGATTCACATATTCATGATGCCACTAGCGGTAGTGAGGATGATGAAAAATGGAATGATTCGTATAGATCAAAGAAACGAAAAAGACAATTGACACAATAGAGAAATCAATTAGAAAGATATTTAGATATTGATGATTGTGACGATGATTTCAATGGATTTGATATTTTAAGATGGTGTAAAGGAAAGTCATGTAAGTATCATGTTCTATCATTCATTTCTAGATACATTCTAGCAATTCCTTTGACTACAGTACCTTCAGAGTCTGCATTTATTATAGGAGGATGAGTCCTTGATCCTTTTGAGAGTTGTTTGAATCCCAATATTGTTGATGCATTAATTTTCTCCCAAAATTTGTTTTAGGAAGTCTAAACCAATTAACATTCGAAAGAAACTCAAAGAAGTTTAATTGATTGAATCAGGTATCATTAAAAATATTATGTTTTTTATCAGTTCACATTTATCAATTATAAATCTTTGTTTGAAAAATAAAAATATTGACTTGTTATTTCTTTTGTTGTTCTTCTCAGATATTCCACCATCATCATCCACAAATCATGATCAAATTTTCACTATTTAAAATTATGGCATGTTATTTCTCCTCTCTCCACTCGGTGGGACTCCATTTATACAAGTATGTATTATTCTAATTATTTTTATTGTTTTACTGAATAAAAATAAATGGGTGGTGGATATATCATCTATTCTACTATAGTTAGGGAAAACAAATTTAAGGGATTAACTATAGGTGATTTAATTTAGAAACATGAGTAGTTAAAGGTCCTTGCTTTAAATTTATTAGTTCTTTAAATGATTTTCATTTATATAAATACATGATTTATAACCTTTCTATACCGTGAATGTAAATGATAGAAATCTTATATGAAAGATTGAAACCAAGATTGATATATGAGGTTCTGTTTCCAATCATATTTTTTTCATTAAAATGAAAATATCTTTAATGTTCTATACTTTATAGTAGCCAATGATAAATGTGTAAGTTCATGTACTTGATTATTCAATTGAAAGATGGTTCTCTTGATTTGCAGTAAATAAAGTGTATCTTTTTTTATATATGACAATGACAATGTATCTCTGAAAAATTGGACTCATGCATGTTTTCTGAAGTGGTACTTCAATTGTAATTTCATTGTGGGTAAATCTTTTTATAGTTACTACTTAAATTAATATATATGTTGGTATATCAACTGTGATTTTTTTTCATGCATTTCAAATTGCATTTGGAACCTCCTGAATTTTGGAATTGCATACCCTTTCTGAAATTTTGGATGCTACTTTCCTGCATTTTTTTTGAACCAATCTGTTGCATTTATTTGGAACCAACCTACTGCATTTATTTGGAACCAATCTGCATTTTTTTGAACCAATTATCTTCATTTTTTGGTTTCGTGGAATACTGATGGTTGGATACAAAATAAATCACATCCAACCATGTGGTATGGAAACATAAACATGAAGAAGAAGTTACTGCTTAAACTACTTTGACTCACTTGAATTTTTCTTTATGATATAGCTTGACATATGAACGAATATTGCACTGATAAAATCTGACTTTGGTAGGATCCTGGGTGGGTGATTTACTTCATACATAGACCACACTTTTTTTCAAAATTCAAGAAATAATATTGACTCAAAGTTACTGTACATTTTCAACTAAAGAGACACTCACCCTGTGATCGAATCTATTTTTTATAAAGATTGAGAAACTATACATTTTTGGAATTTAATAATGAACTAGTGGCTTCCCAAGTGCAAAACCACCTCAATGGGTATTCCTCAATCTTCTGCTATTGTTTTTTATTTAAATTCATACGGTTCAGTTGTTTATTTGAAATTCAATTCTTTGAGCTCTAACCCTATCCATATTGATTAGTCCCTTATATAATTTTATGCTCAATACATATAGGTATTCATTTAATTTTTCTACTTCTTTAATATGATAAATTATTGTTACTGATTTGATGTTAACTCTTTATCATGGATGGTTAGGATGAAAAAATATGTTCTGCCTAAAACTTTAGCAAGGGATGTTTGTAAAAATCTTAATAAAGGGTCTGCAGACAATGCTTGCTCAGGAACCAGTTGCTGAAAGACTTGGAATTGATTATGATTTTCCTCCTCACCTTGAGTATGTTTTTTATTTTTGGTTTTTTGTTTAACCTTATGCTATATATTGTGTAAATTATCATGTGGCCTCATTCACTTGCTTCTTTTGGTTTTTCTATGTTTTAGGTTGGACTATTACTCATGTAAAATCTATGATCCAAATTCTTTTCATTTTTTAGTTTCTTGTATTCTTTTAGTTGGGCATTAGTAGCATCTAGATGCAGGTCAGGTTCTGTGAAAATGATGCAGGTTTTGGGAGGTCCGGTTCTGTGAAAATGATGCAGGTTCTGGGTGGTTCTGGGTGGTTCTAGGTGGTTCGGGGCGGTTCTGGGCGGTTCTGGGCGGGTCTGGGTGGGTCTGGGTGGGTCTGGGTGGGTGTGGGCGGGTATGGGCGGGTCTGGGCGGGTCTGGGCGGGTCTGGGCGGGTCTGGGTTGGGTCTGGGTCGGGGTCGGGTTGGATTATATCCCTCAGGTTGGGTCAAGTTGGGATTTGTATCCCTCGGGTTGGGTCGGTTCTGCCCACTTAACCCAAGCTGATTTGACCCAACCCACAAATTGTTGGGTTGGGTCAGGTCCTTTTTTCCTTACATAATCTGACCCAACCCCTACGAGTCTGGTTGGGTCAGGTCATCTGACCATGTAGGGTGTGACCCAACCCGACACGACCCAAACTTTTTCGTCCGGGTCGGGCCCAGAAACACCTTCAACTCGTCCCGACCCGACCCATGGACACCCCTAATTTTGAAAACCACTTACTGGTGTCATTATGGTCATTATGAGTTTTTTTATGTCGTTCAGTGTGATAAATTCTCCAACCGTGTTCATGGGTCTGATGGATTCAATGTTTAGGGAGTTTCTAGATAATTTCATGGTGGTTTTCATTGATAAAATTATTATGTTCTACATGTTTGAGGAGGATCATGTAGATTATTTTTATGCTATTTTTGGATTTCTTCATTATCAGTTACTCTTTAGGAAGTTTCCGATGTGTGATTTTGGGGCTTGTGAAGTTTGTTTCTTGGGGAATATCATGTTCCAACAAATATAATCTATATATACTTCGAAGATTGATAAATTAATTTATTAGGTAGCCCTCAAGATAGTAGTGTAGGTGCAAATATCCTTAGTCTTTTAGGATATTATTAGAGGTTAATAGACAACTTATCACGGTTTTTGAATCCTCTAATATCCTTGAATAAGAAAGATCAGGCATTCTTGTGGGTTAACCAGTTTCAGACAACTTTTAAGTACCTGAAGAAGAAGTTAGTCAGTGCTCCAATTCTTCATCTTCCAAAAGAGTGAGTTTAGTTTGATGTTCTATATGAAACTTAGCATCTTGACTTTGAATGCCTATTGATGCAGTAGAGATCGGTTATTTCTTATAGTTATCAGTAGTTACATCCTCATGAGTGTAACTATTACACCCATGATCTTGAGCTAAAAGAAGTTTTTTTACCTTGAATTTGTGGCTACATTACTTCACCAATGATTGTTTTGAGTTTTTTACTGACCGTAAGAGCCTAAGGTATGTACTCTCCTAGCATGACTTGAACTTGTGAAAATGAAGGTGGATGGAATTTATATATCATTATAACATTGAGATTTCAGATACACTAGGAAGGGGTAATGTTTTAGATTATACACTACGAATGGAGTCATATAGTTATGTTGTGCATGAATCTAGAGATTCCTAGAGAGTTATGGATGATCTCTCAGTGGTATATCTTGATATTGTAGAGTTTGGAGGCATATTTTTTCTTTTACTTATGACAGTGCAGTCATATTTGGTGCAACAGGTGGAGGAGTCCCTGTTGGGGGATTCTGAGGTGGAGTTCTAGAGAGACTGAGTTGTCTTTAGCGATTCCCCTAATGGTTGGTCTGATGATGAATAACATTGTTTGTTGTTTCAGGGAAGGATTTTCTTGCCTTTATAAATGCATGAGATGGTTCTCTTTGTGTTTCATATCTCACCCTTGGTAGTCGATCATAACATGAAAAGGATGTACTAAGGTCTAAGAGGTCATTTTTGGTGGATTGGGTTAAAGAATGTAGTTGCAAAGTTTATTTCTTGATGTTTGTTCTTTCATAAAGTAAATGTCGAACATTGTGCCCCAATGGCTTTTTTTAGCCATTAGATGTTCCTCAGTGTAAGTAGGAGGACATTTTAATGGAATTTATTACTGGTTTACCTTGAGCTCATGGAGGATTCATTTCTATATGTGTGATAGTATATTATTTGATTAAATCATCCCACTTTATAGTGGTTGAGTATTCAATATCATTGGAGGTTTTTTCAAGGTAGTATCTGAAGGAGGAGGTTAAACTCCATGGAGTCCCAAGGATGATCATCTCTGATCATAATCCTTGTTTTACCTCTAGAGTGTGGATAGGTATCCAACATTATTTTTTCTCTCATTTATTCCTTATCACTACTTTTCAACCACATGTTTATGGCCATAGAGAGTAGACCATATAGTATCTTGAATACATGTTTCATTCTTGTGCCCTAGATTTTGGAGTTTTTTGGAAAATGAAACTACCTTTGGTTAATTTTTCTTACAATAAAAGTTTTCACTCCACTATTGGTATGGCACCATTTAATTTTTTTGGAACCAAACATTCCATTCTCAATTGAGTTGTACTAGGGTCTATGAGTCAGTAATTCTTGGGTCGGAGCTAGTGCAGAACATGAAGGAGGTAGTTTAGGTGATTCATGAAAGGATGAAACTAGTGAAGGATCATCATAAGTCCAATGTTGATCATAGGAGGATACCTATGGAGTTCCATTTTAGAGATCATGTGTTCTTTATGGTGACTCCTCATCATGGGATGTAAAGGTTTGTTCATGGGAGTAATATTTCTTAGTGGTTTATTGGACCTTTTGGGTTGTTGGATCACATTGGAGTCATGGTGTATCAGATAGCACTTCCCCCACAAATGATCTGAATATATGATTTTTTTTCATATGTTTAATCTCTAACATTACCTTCATGGTAACTCTCACATCATTTATTGGGGTGAGATCGATGTTGATGATGATGAAAACTTCAAGGAGTGGCCTTTTGAGACCCAAGATCGTTAAGAGAAGATGTTGTGTGGTCATTCCATTCCCTTGGTTTATGTCCATTAGTGGCATGGTGGCATGTAGGAGAGTACCTTGGAACACGATTCATAGATACGTGCTTAGTACCTTGATATTTTTTTATTTAGGTATTCTCTTTTTGTAACGCTAGTTGTGAATGTTGAACCTTTTCTATTTTATGAAAGGGTTTTCTCTTGTTTCCTTGTTTTTTGGTGACTTTACTCTAGTTTGAGAGGTATATCACCCAAGAGAGTGCCTAGGATCTAGTTTTTTCTATTGAGTAATTTAGTGATTTTTTCCTCTAAGTGAGTCAGTTGATCTCCTATTATGGAAATATTTTTGAGAGGTATCTCATGGGGTGCCTATCTATAATACCCCTTTCCTTTCTTTTCTATTTGGGTTTGGTTTTGAATTCTCAATGATGATGACAGTTTGAATGGTATCTGATGTAAGGTCTTGGACATTAGTGTCCCTACTCTTTATTTCTTTTTGTGATAGAGTCACCTGGAGAAGGTTACAGGGTGTTCGGAGGTGTTTAGGAGGATTCATAGGAGTTAGGGATAAAATGGTATAGACTACGGTGTGGAGCCTTGGGTTGCACCGTAGTGTAGGCCTCTGTAGTGTGGAGTGGTCATTATGGAATAGGGGAGATCAGGAGGATAAAATGTGGATACTAAATTTTTATACAGGGCTACAACATAGCGAGGAGGCTGCAGCATAGGTTAGGTGGCCACTATAGTGTGGAATGGTTGGTTGCAGCATAGGTGGTCGGGTGGATGCAACGTATCGAGGTGGCTATAGCATAGGGGTTTCAAACTCTTTAATATTTTGAGTGGTATATATGACATGGTTCTTAAGGATACATTGTATCCCCATATCCCCTTTTATAGGGTCTTCCCATGCATCTAGAACATGTACTTTGATCGATGGGGTTGCGGTGTGGTCCCTCATGATGTGTCATAGATTCCCTTTTGTCATGAAATTTTGTGGCATGGTAAAAGGGGTTTCATTGTGGTCTTAAATTTTCCTATTTTAGTATAATTACCCAAACCCCCTTTCGAAACCCACTTTCTCCCACCTCTTCCACTCAATCCCTAGGTTCCCCATATTGGTTATTGAAGGCATTGAAGCCCCCTTTCAATAAGGATCAATCCCTGAATTCCATAGATTAATTTGTGGTGATCCGAGATGAGTTATTTCTCTTTTTTAACTATTTCTCCTCCATTAGATCTCATTTTCCACCAGTTATTCTTTCCATGTTGTGTTGTTTGGTCTTTGTAATTATAACGTATCTTTCTTGTTCATTTTTTGAATGGTTTTGGCATGAAATCCTTCAATGGATGCTGTTTATTATGAAATAGGTGATCAAAGATTCATGTTATTGTTCCATTTCTATTTCAAGAACATCATGAGTTTGAGGTAGGGGATTAATTTCATCTACTATTTATTTAAATTCAATCATAAATTGATCTTGGTTTATCCCTTTTGATAATGGTGGAATTAAAAAAGTTAATATTAAATTGGTTTAAATAATGAAATTTTTTTATGGTTGTAGTGATTGCATATTGTTGCTTTCTACTATAATAAAGGTTTTCCTCTTGATTTGGAAGATAGTGTGGTATCAATCATATGCTTGTTAGCATGTTTTTTATTATTGGTTTATAATGTTTATTTCATTGTAAAATGTTAAAGAATTTAAATATGTAATTAATTTGGTTGGATAAATATCTTAAGAGGCGTGTTCAATGAATACTTAGTTTTTTATAATTTGATAGTAATAAAATTGATGTTAAATTCATGTTTTTTTAAAGTTAGTATTCCATTTTCTAATGTAATTGATAAATAACTTGAATCTTTAATGATTTTAAATGTTAAAAATAATAAAAATTAATGTTAATTGGGTATTTTTATTCTCAAAATTTGATGAAACTTGTTTTATACTAGAGAGCATGTTTAAATAATTTTATATCTTATTATAGTTGATGCCTTAGGTTTACCAGAGTTGGAAGCTGTTAATAATGAATCGATTAATTTGAGATGTAATAAAAACTGGTTTTTTCATAAAGATTAATATTTGGGGCTGAGTGCCCATTTTTTATAAAGGATGGATGCCTTGTGTTGGGTTCTGTGAGATCGCTTTTACATGTGAAGACTAAATACCTGGTTTTAGGGACTAGATTTCCCTATTGTATATGATTGTTTATTTTTTTCATTATCTATCCTATAGATATTATCCTTTTTATGTGATTTTATCCTAGGATGTATAAGGAGATATGGGTGGGGAGGCCTGAGTTTGTGGCATAAGTTGATGCCTATGATGGTGAGATGCCTGGTGATATGAATGTGGGTGTCATAGATAGAATTAGAGATAATGGAATGGGTTGAATCTGGGCTTACCAATTATTGTGTTAAAATATGGGATGCTTGCTTGTTGAATCTATTTAATTGTTAGATGGACAGGTTTCTTGTTTCATCTGCATTCCTTTCCCCACTGCTTAAGGAAACTAGATGTGCTTGCTGCATCTCTATTTTGGGGAAGATTAGGATGTTTTCTAGAGTATATAGAATTATGGAATGGTAATAGTGTTAAATAAATGTTTAAAACATGGTTTTAGTGTTGCTGGAATGAAAATGAGATGTTACTCAATAAACTATGGACTCGGTTTGGATTATTCCTAGAGGGCATGGACTTCACTCTGATGGTTATTGAAATGTGTAATTTGGAATAATGCCACTAATTATTTTTTAATGAATTAATTAATGAAAGGATAATTGTTAAAATAAAAAATAAACAAAATGGAGCTCCTTAAATTCTTGTGTGATTATAGCTTATATAATCCCCATCAGTATCATCCAGGTGTTTGAGTGATGATAGATGTAGTTGAAATTAGGACTAAGATATTTCCCATAGTGTGGTTGTGAGATATATTATATCATGTATGTTTTTTGATTTTATATGATAACCCTCCCATATTGGTAGGGCGGATGACACCCAGTGGACTCTGGGAGGGAGTTTTTTCCAACATCTTGGTGATGATGAGGGATGGATGACTACCCCCTTTGGCCTTTCTCTCTTCTCTTGGTAGTATTATGTGCTATTTTTCACAGTGGTGATTTTCTCATATTTTTTGTAGAGGGATATAATGTCTTGGGGTTATTTTAGACACATTTATCTCTAGATATAGTATCCAAAGTATTATTATAGGTATTTCATGTATATGATGTGATGGCTTGAGGTACCTTACTCAGTGTATGGCATGTGATGGCTTGAGGTATAGTACCAGATGTATGATACACATCATACGGACTATGGTGGATCTCAGAAACTACTTAGTTACTATATAGTGATGTGATATGGTATAATGAGATGATATGATGCGTACTTAGACCAGGTTTCTTCAGGTTAGCTTACTTTTGGAGAGAGATGGTTCAGGATGTGTGATATTGGGATGGAGTGGAAAACCAATGGGGAAGTAGTGGTGGGGTACCCTTGATGTTTCATTATTATAATATATGATCTTTTGTATGTAATAATTGGTGATAGATATCCATGGTGAGTCTAGAAACTTAGTATACCTATTTGGGTGATGATTTAATTTCACTGTAATTCACTGGGCTTTAGCATACTATCATTATCTTTTTCATGAAAGGCTTCAAGGAGGATCCTACTAAGTATACTGTTATACTCACCCCATGTATATATAAACTATTTTTTAGGTTAGTAGGAAAAATTTAGAGATCAGGCTGGATTTTACTATCTTAGGGTTTTTCATGAGCATTTTGAGTTTCGTGGTCATTATCGTATTTACGTTTTGGTACTTATAGTTTCATTTATAGTTGTTTTACTATTGTTTGAAATTACATGAATGTACTTGGGTTTTATTTTATCTATCTATGTAGTAGTTGATTTGTGTGTCTTTTTAATATCTCTCTTTTGCAGTTCTCTTAAAGGGAAATGTATTTCATTTATATGTCCATTATACCCTCA
Organism: Viscum album; assembly: GCA_963277665.1. Taxonomy (NCBI): domain Eukaryota; kingdom Viridiplantae; phylum Streptophyta; class Magnoliopsida; order Santalales; family Viscaceae; genus Viscum; species Viscum album. The sequence goes on along the minus strand of OY728152.1, from coordinate 340,385,519 downwards.
GTGTTAGTATCCAACCTATATCCTACTAGAGGCGTGACTTGGGGGTCATTATCTCTCTGCCTTTATTTCTGTCATATGAGGGGTACCTTTGAGGGAGGGGTCATGAATTAAACTCTATGAAGATGTATAACCTTAAAAAGATGAGGAACCTTATGATTATGAGGAACCTTGTAATGAATGAGATTCTGCTTCAAATAATTTATCATTTAAATATTTGAAATTCAAATATTTTCAAGAATTTTTTTCTACCATTACTGATTTATGAGAGAATATTACTCTTGATTTAATTTTATCAAAGTATAACTTATTTGAAGTTGTTGATTACAATGATGTTGTTTATACTGCAAAAAATTGAAGCTGCTCAATAGATACTTGGTTACCGTTTCTGAGAATAAGATTGTAGAATATATGCATCAAGATTAATTTTTTATGTATCATATATATTTATTCCCAACTATATGAATAACTGAAAAAGAATATATAAATGAACACATATATAGAAAAATAAAAAATGTTCACCAATTTAAAAAAAAATTAATATATTATAATTCTTCTACAATCTCCATATACTTCACGGCTATAAAAGAAGTGTTGTTTTTTTGTTCCCAAAATGATATCTCTAAATAAAATTAATTCTATTTAGAGTTTAATTTTAAGTCTACTCATTCCATGAAGATTGTTTGATCATATTTTATTTTTTGGAAATTTGTAATTTTATACTAAACTATTACAATTTTCTATAATCATTTATTTCTAGATGTAAGTGCACACTCTTTGTAATGAGTATGGGAGAATGACTATGTATAAGTCTTGTAAGGGAGACAGTCGGAAAATTTTGTGGTACCATATAACATCTACTTGTACTTAGCTATGTGATCCCCATAAAATGGATTAGAATAAAAATCACCAAACTCGCATCGAGTGTAGGTAGAGTGGGCAAGGGGAGGTTCTTGGAGCCTTGAACCACTATAAAAACCAGTTGTGTATTGAAATATTTATTTATTTTAGTTTAATAATGTATTTATCTATCAAAAATAGTGGGAAAATTTTTAATAGTTTTAAGAGGTAAGTTTTTATTTGGGGTTAAATTTTAAGAACTCAATTCACCCCCCGCTTATGTTATTGTGCAGTGTAATTGGGACAACACTTGGTGTCAAAGTAGAGACATTTGTGTTCTTAAATTTTTCTAATTTATATTTGAATATCTACCTCTTATTTCTAAAATGTATGATATGGGAGAGGTAATTTATATGATTATATAACCCTACTTTAATAGATAGAACTGTGGATGCTGTAAATATAAAAATGGTTATCTACTTGAAGAATCTATGTTTTAAAGTCTATATGGAATTAGTTAAACCATATAATATTCTTGATGGAGAGAATGAGATCTATAGTTCCAAACAGGAATCTAAATATGATCTAAATTATAAATAAATGAATGTAGTTATTTTTTGTCTCTGTCCTAATGAATTTAATAGTGTTTCTCAAAGTGATAATGCTTATGACATATGGGAGACTATATCAATTTCCTATGAAGGTATAAAAAAAGTTAGAAAACGTAGGCATAATACTTACAAACTGAATTTTTACACATTCATGAGTATTGGTGGTGAGGACATCACCGGGATGAATGGGGGCTCACTGAAATTTTGAATAATATTTCTACATTGGGAACCGTTGTTCCTGGACCTGATAAATATATTAATGTTTATAAAGATAAACCTCCAAGACAGAATAGAATGTCAGCTTCTATTAGGAAGTCCACACCTAAAAAATATTTTAAAATGAAATATCAAATATGAACTCTCATGATGTGTAAGGCTAAGATGCAAGATAAATCTGATGATCACGAGTTGATCAAGAAATAATATGTTTCACTTAAGGATACTACTTCAAAATAAGATTTGAATGAAAAATTTATAATATTATCATTATCATTTAATAAATGAGATTCTAATTTTTATAATTCAAGTGATGAACTTGCTCATATATCTATGATGTTCAATAAGGTGTAATGGAATATAAGAGGATTCAATAAAATATTTAATAAGTAAAATAAGTTTTATGGTAATGTGAATGAATTCAGATGTTATGAGTAAAACAATATCAGGAATATCATGCTTGATTGTCCACAACTTAAATAAAATAATAAGTATAGGAAAAAGTTTCAAATAAAATATGAGTTTAAGAAGAATAGTAAAATGGATATGAAAGACACGTGGAGTGCATCTATAGACTCTAGTGATGATTCGTACTCTAATTCAAAGGCTGATCTATGAAATCAAAAATCTAATATGTGCTTTATAGCTTAAACAGGGGGAAGAACCAATAGAGTCGGTAATGCAAAATGGTACATGGACAGTGGCTATTTGAGGCATATGAGTGGTGAATTTTCAAACTATCATTATTTATCAAATATTGATAGAGGATATTCCATATTTGGAGACAATTAAAAAAAAGGAAAATTATTGGAGTTAGATATGTTTGAAATATAGACATGGTTCTCGTCAAGAGAATAATTTATATGGAAGGTTTGAAGCCCAACTTGATAAATATAACTCAACTTTTTCATAGTAGTTTTTCTTTTTATTTATCAAATAATCCATGTTTTATTTCCAAATAAAAGTCACTAAAATTTAAGTCACCTAGAACTGAAAATCTTTATAGGTGAGATCTTAATTATTTGTGTAGAAAAAATATAAACTTTTTTAATGTTTAAATTAATTAATCATGGATTTGTCATAGAATACTTGGACATTATAATATTTGTTATTTAACAAATCAATATATGAATAATTTGATTTTTGATGTGTATTAACTTAATATTGATAAAAAGAATCTATTTTAGGTATGCCAAATGGGAAATCAACATAAATATTCTCATAAACCTATAAAAGAGTGTAACGAGCCAATATTTTAATATATATTTTCCTATAATTAAGTCAAATATGTTTGATAGCATTCTCTACACAAAACACTGAAATAAAACAAAACTATGATATGTTTAAATCATTAAAACAAAACCATTGAATTAGTATATATAAATAAGTCTAACCAAATTATGAAATATACTTATTTATTTATTTATTTATTTATATAAAGGTTATTTTATACAAATTTACATAATTCATTATTGTGTTTAAGAATCTATCTTTTTATTCATTTTACTTTTTATTAAAGAAGAAAAGTTATATTATTTTCAAATGATGATTTTAATAAAATATAATACTTATTTATTGATGATATATTTATTAGTGTTTTATAGAAATTAAGAATAAGAACAACTATTATTTAAAAAAAATTATTTTTCTATAAAAATTGTTTCTGATTATATTTTATGATTTCATTTAAAAGATAAAATAGAAAATTATATAAATTTATTTTGATAAAATAAAGTTAATATTTTTGGATTTAGAACTTCAATATTAATTTAATATTAATTTTTTGTTTTTTTTATTATTTATTTTTATGTAAATAGTGAAAAATATTGTTTTAATAAATAACATGACTTTTGTAACGTTATTAGTATATAAGTATGTATTGGAAATTCATGAAACCATTAGAAAAAGTCAAAATATGTAATTTATAAGTGACTTTATAATTTTAAAAAATATTGGTTTTAATTTACAAATTCGTGATTTTCATTTTATAACTTTAAAGGATAAGTTACCTTAGGTAAAAATTAGTTACCACAGTAAAAGATAAAATGGTAAAAGTGAAAAATATAATGGTAGTGAGTTGAAAACATTTTTAAAACTTGTATAGAAATATGTGTCTGAGGTATAGATCAAAATTATCTCTTCCCCTCTCCATTCTCAATTTTTGATCCACTTTCATTGAGAGTGACTTCCCATTATTGAAAAGTTTTGGGAATTTACAAAAATTTCATCCCTTTTCACTTATAAAAGGGGCGCTCCTCGCCTCAGTTCCTATCACACCAAAATACTCTTATTTTGGACCAGAATCTATCCAAAACTCTCTTACACATTCCTATCCACCCTAAATAGGATCTGGTATTCTCAAAATACCATCCCTCAAGGGATTAATCCCTTTGTAAATGAGATAATCCAAGAAGTGAGGTGTAAACTTTTAACTACTCCTTCCATATTTCTATTTCTTTATATACGCTAATTCTTTCTAAAATTACATGACACCATATTAAAATGATAATATCGATATCATTATTATACTTTAATCTTATTATAATTATGGTAAAATCATTAACCACCTTTCTCTTTTCCATTAAGAAAAACAAAAATGTAAATCGTGTATACGTGCCTATTTGCGGACAACCACCTCCATGAAGTTATGTGTTTGTTTTCCTTCACTTCCTAACATGGATGGTTTAAAATGAGAATTTAATATATAATTATGATAAATATAACTTATTTAATAATTTTAAATGATAAACTATATTACTCCTCTCTCCCATTCTAAGGAAAATAAAAATCACCATCCATGCATATGTGTGGATTACAGCCACTATAGAACGGTGTGTTTTATTTTTCATTATCATATTTCATGGATGGATTTATGAATGGTTTTAAAGGACAAATATGATTTTTATTTAATTATTTAGGTTATGTTAAGAAAAATTTAGTAACCTAACGATGATATGAATAATAAAAACCGTTATAAAATTAACTGTCTTAAAACAAGCATGCTAAGAGGAAAACAATCCTTTTATTCTGAGTAATGGATTTATATAAATTATCTTATCCATGTTATTTCTTCACATTTTTATATATAATATTTATAAACAATAATTAAGATCATTATTCTTTTATTATGGTGATATTAAAACTTAACCACTCCATAACCAACCATTAAATTATGGTACGTTTGTGTGGGTCGGTTTGAGCACCCACTTAAACAATACTATAAAATATTATCATGGATGACTATGAGAAGTTTAATACTAATAATATATGATAAAAATGATTAAATAATGACTTTATTTTGTTTATGGAAAGGTAAATTTGATATTAAACTTTTTAATTTAGATACCACTGCTTTTTTGTTAAAAAACATCAAAACATACTCATCATAGATTTAACATTTAAGGATCATATCTTAACTCACATGGAATTAAATTATAACTTTATAAATAATTATAAATCATAAATTAAAATACCTGAAATTGTCAAAGAAATTTTAAATTTGTAAAATAATAAATAACAACACTGTGAAACTAGTTCAACACGATCAAGATTACTTACACCCAATATTGAAAATAGGTAAAAACTAACCAATATACAGGTAGCTAAAAAATATTAATGAGGGTTATAAATGGTAATAGTTATTATTAAGGTTATAAAAAATTAATTAAGTTAGTTATGTTTTTTATACAGTATTTTAGAGCATGTTTGAGGAAATTAAGATTAAATGTAAGGGTTTCCATCTCAATTACCCTTCATTGAGGTGTGCCTTGGTATTATGCACCAATTTATATTTTTAGGGTATAACAAATTCACCCTTGATTTATAATATCATGAATTAATTTTAAACTTGTAAAATTCACTTCCATTCATGGACTTTCTTATTTTGGGCTACGATTGATACTTTCCCTAAAATATAAGGGTTTTCAAAACTCAATCTAATTTATAGAGTTATAATGTCTCTCCTTCAAATTAGTATTTCATTTCATATGGTAAGCCATATTTATATCTTGGGAGATCAAATTTGACTCAAATATTATTTATTTATAATTTCTCTTCCTTATTGAAAATAAAACTATGTGAAGAATAATTCTCATCCTCTTAAACAATGGTTTCCCTTCCTTGTCCATAATTTCCCTTCCTAAAAATGTTTTACGTTTTAATTGGAAACCTTATTATGTGTTATCTCATGTGGACTTCATATTCCATTATCCTTTTTTCAAAATAAATTTTAATCATCTTTTTATGATGTGGGATTTCAACAAAAGTGTGTTTAAAACATTAAAAGGGAACCTTCAAATTTCTTAATTCATGATAAGTGTCGCCTCCATAAAATATTTTTCACCATGAATAGATTTTCAAAGTCCTCATTTTTTATGGATAACAATCCTAGTTCAATTTTGACCTAAAGGGAAATAATAATATATTTACTTCCTTAAAATATCCTATGATCATTTCGAAAAGAGTCACCTATGTGGTTTATTTTTACTTCTCTTTAATCCTTCTTGACCATCCTAAAGGGAATCATTATTTCCAATAAGGATAATAAAATTTATTAATTTATTTTTAATCTCAAACTTATGTGACTATCTAATTAAATTTAATATGTGGTGAGTTTGAGGTCGAACCCTGGAGATTATTTTGAAAATAATTAAGAAAAATGAAATTGTTTAATTGATTTTGAATTAGAAAGAGAGTAGAGAAAAAGAAATTGTTTGAATAAAGTTGAGAAAATATGATAATTTCATTAATTTTCATGTTCATGCATGAGTGGATTAAAAATTAATCCCATTTACTTATGTTGTTTTCATATTTTAATCTAATTAAACCCTTATTCATGGTGAACCCTCTCTAATTTATTAATTTTCCCTTTTCATATGGTCAATTACTTCCGGTAGATTAATTGATTAGCTGATTAAAAACCTCATGTAAGCATAATTATCCTAATATGTGAAATTTTCATACATGAATTTGGTTACCTGGTCATATATTTAATGATATTTCTAGGTTCAATTAGCAATGGTCATGATAAGAGAAATGGGAAGAGGAATAATTGTTCCACAAATATACAAACCAATATAAACTAAAAATATAAATACATCCAATCAAAAAAAATAAACTTAAAATTACATCACTCAGAACATGAAATAATTACCCCTTCATGCTAGTCATGAGAGGGTGAGAGAGGTGGAGAAACAAAAGAAATCCAATGGGAAATTATGGAGAAACCTGGAAGCGATGCAATACTTTGTACCGAGGAAAAGTATCCATCATCAAATTCATTCATTATAGGGGAACCCATGGCTTATATTTATAAGTGAAATTAACCCCACCCCACCCCAGCTCCCCCCCACCTACCAAGTGGATTAAATGAAATAATTTCATCCATCCAATCTATATGGGTTGTCTTTGGGAGTTACCATGCAATTATACACGGGGCATGGTCAACGATCAAACAAATATGAATGTTTCCAGATCCTATCAGAAATACTCAAGGCATAATAGCGTGTTTCATGACATGAGAAATCAGTTCCAACTTCCCATGAATGTTTTCATGGCCTAAGTTTTTCTTCATGAAATTCGCGATGTTAATTAATCATCATGTCATATATAGTCATATTCCACTCTTGAGCTCTATTTTTCATCATTATTACTCCTGAAAAGTCTTTCTGAATAATTTCACATCATGACTAGGTTATTCACAATGTGAATGGAAATTTTCATAAAATTTGGCTTTGGTTCATATTGAATATTCTACATTGAGCCTCCAACTCAAACCTTGACTTACCACATTGTGCAACATCTTTTTCATTGTGAATTCATCTATTTTTTCATGTTTTTGAATTTGAATTTATTTTACATGTATCCCATCATAATATTAATAAAACAATAAAACTATCAAAAATAATCATTTAAATTAAAAAAGTCATTAATTTTAATATCTAAAAATCTATTCATGAAATGTGGACATCAAACCACCCAACACTTAAACTATTGTTTTTCGATAAGAATTAAATGTAAATAAATTACAAAGGATACCCACTATACCATTATTCAAATATCAATGTCAATAAATTAAACTGATTAACTGAGAAACTAAATATTCAAGCACCACATGGTAAAATTTCATCAACTCCATAATTTTAAAAGAAATAAGTTGACAATATATTTTACTCTTCTAGTTTTGAAATAACCATTCCCCTTCATTCATTCATTCATATTTTTCAATTCATTGTTAATTTTCATGTCATCGTCAATTTACCTCACTTTAATTTTTTTACTCTTCATCAGGATTTATATGAAAATGGAGTTATGCACATACCTCAAATCACGTTCTTTACCATATTTTTGTAAAGAATCTACTTTTTGTACCCAATAGAGACAAAAATCAAAAATAATCATGAGGGTTTCACTATTAGGTTTAAATGACTCTGAGGCTTAAAGGTAAGTGGGTAATGATGTGAAAATAAGTAATGTTTAAAAACGAGGTTAGTATCTAAGTTACTTTCATGAAAATCAATAAGAGCTTGATGAAAAATTCTCCATTGAAAATGATATCTCCACTTTCACAAAAGTCAAAGTAAGGTCACTAATCAATGAATTATAATGAATGATTCAACATCATGATTTTATTTTCAAAAGTTGTGTTTGTACAAGTCTCACATCCACCACCCAAATGATAAAGATCATTAGTTAAGTAAATTGTGATTTCTAAGCCTCCAAAACACAACCAATTTATTATTTTTATTAGTTTTTATATTTAAAATTTCTTGGACCTATATGGTCTATTCCATTCTATAAATATGGTGTTTGAGGTGTTCTGGGAGGACAATGTGACTTATCCCCAACACTTTTCCAAATTTCCAGTTTTTTTAATATTGTTTTCAAAATGATTAGTCATTACTAAGAGTTTTTCAAATTTCCAAAATGGTGGTACATTTAATGGTATGTTCTTTAGTGTTCCCGAAATGTTGATTCATCTAACAGTAGGTGCTATAGTGTTTCCAGAATGGTGAGTCATCAAACAGTAGGTTCTACAGTGTTTCCAAAATAGTGATCCATCTTACGATAGGTGTTATAGTGTTCCCAAAATAGTGAGACATCTAAAGATAGGTGATATAGTGTTTATAGAATGGTGAGACATCTAAGGGTAGGTGTTATAGTGTTTCTATAATGGTGATTCATTTCCAACATTTTTTCAAATTCCCAGATTTTTCCAGATTTCCCAGTTTTTCCCTTTTGACGTCCTTATTTGAAATAAAATGAGTTGAATGACATATTTAAGTGGATTTGAAGCCATTTTAAGGGAAATAAATCATATCTTTGATTTTATAAAAATATAGAGGATTTTAATTAGTCAAACCATGTGGTTTAATGTTATCCACATTAATGGAAATTCTAATCTGTTTCAAATCTAGTTAGTCTTGGATATAGTACTTCAATGTTTGGAACCTTCCCTTATTTCATTCCTTCTTATTTATCTCAATGTGAGGCACCCCAATACTTTCTTCCCATAGGAGTGGTTTGATCGAACTGTAATCCTTTGATCATTTCCCCTTGAAGTTTCTTTCTGCTACATGCCAACACCCTATTTTACTGCAACCAGGAAGTTTCGATCCATCTTTGATATAAGGTATGTTCTACCTCCCTCTTCTGGGTTCCTCGATTTTACCCCCGTGCCTCATTTCCATGTAATGGCCTGTGATCTCCATGTTTCTAATGGATACTTCTTAGTTTTTGGTTGATGAAGTCATGCCCCAATATCCCCAGGTGAATGCAGTCGTTGTGGGAGAGGTGATCGTGATCAGTTGTGATTGGCCCATTCTTATGAAAATAACATTAGAAACCTTTTGAGGTAAGGGATTCGTGGATTCTCTATTTTTCTTACGTGAAATAGTATAGTTATCATGATTTATTCCACTAACTTACAATGAAATTGAAATAATAAATATTTTAACTGGATTAAAAAATTGGTTTCGATCGTATATTGTTGCCTCTTTATTTTCTAGATAGTGTGATATTTATGACTTGTTTTTTAGAATGTTGTTCTTAATGGAAATTGGTAAAGAACATAAAGAAAGAATTAATTGTAAATTAATTATCTAAAGATAGAGAGGCATGTAAATGAATCTGGTTGTTGTTGTAATTTTATGTTAATAAAATTAATATAGAGAAGAAATTTTAATTTAATTGATTGATAAACCTAACGCATGTTGATTCTTGTGGATTAAAGGCATGTAAAATTAATTGTTTAATTAATTTTTTATTTCTATGATAGCTTACTGATTAGGTTTCCCATAGTTGGAATATACTAACAATTAATCAGCTAATTCAAGATAGATTAAATAACCAGTTGTTTGATAAAAGATAATTCTTCGTAGGGTTATAAGTTACCCTCTTCTTGTAAAGTACAAGAGCCTCATGCTTTGGAGCTATGAGTTCCCATTATGTATAAATGATGGATGCCTTGTTTAAGGTCCAATATCCCAATTGCTATGATGTTGGTTTCTTTCCGCATGTGTGGTTTTTTTTAGCCTAGTATGGCTGACCCTAGAAGGATTTTGTGCTATGTGGGGTAGGGAGGCCTAGTGGTTGTGGAATCATTTGACACCTAGAGTGGTGAGATATGTCGGTTTATGCATATGGGTGTCGGGGAGGACACTGAAGATGAAGAAAAGGTTTGAAGATAGTCTTACTCGATGTTTTTCTTTTTGGATGATTGTTTTTTTTATCTGATATACTTTCCCCACTTCATGAGGTAGTTGTTCTTGCTTACCCTCCTTCCAAAAGAGGCAAATATGTGCGGGGTATGTCACGTGATTTTTGTGTTTAGATTCTTGAATAAGGATGGGTCTACGCTCCTTCTATGTGTGGAAAAGACTTGATGGGAAGTTCATCTACCCACCATGTTGAGCCCCTTAGCATAGAATTCTTTCTTAGAATACCTATAATTATGGGAAAGTGGTATTGCTGCTAATAAATGATTGAATAAATGATGGTGAACCCATGGGGTTGGAGCGTACTGGGATGCAATGATGTGGTTACTTATGAGGATATGTGGACTCGCTATGGTTATTATTGGAGGGCATGGGACTTTGTTTCAATGCTAATTTAATGTAATGTGGAAGTGTTAATGGTTGATTAATGGTTAAATAATTAATTAAAATAAAGTGAATCTAATTAAAAGGTACAAGATGATTTAATAAATCTCTTTAAATGGTTGTGTGCTTATAGGATATCTAGTCTTAGTAGTGGAAGCCATGAGTCCGAGAGATGTTAGTTGTAGTTGAGTCTAAAACTAGGTTATGCCCATAGCATGGTTGTGAGCTATATTATATCCTATAATTTTTTTGTTTCTATACACTGCTACACCCAATCAGTTAGGGAAACTGACACCCAAGGGATTCTAATCCCTGTGGGGGTGTTTTCCCTAACATCCTGATGGGAGGATGGATGCCTAACTACCCCCCTTTGGACCCGCTCTCTTCTATTGGTAGTAACTTGTGATGGTAGGAATGGTGGTTAGTTTTCCCCATATATTTATTTTAGAGGGCTATAATGGATTTTGGATATTCACACACATATATTCTGGATATAGTTTCCTATGGACTACTATAGGTGTAACATGTATAGGTTGTGATACCTTTAGGATCCTTACTTGGTGTATGGGCTATAATGGATTGAGGAATATTAATTAATGTATGATACATGTTATGAAAGCTGTAGTGGCTCCCAAAAACTACCTGGTTACTTTTGTTATGTGGATTTGGTGGTTGTGTTGTACGATGTGCATATTGTGGTTCTTCGCCCAAGTGTCTATGGGAAATCCTTTTTGGAGAGAGATGGTTTGGATGTGCGATATTTGGGAAAAGAGGAAAACTAGTGGGGAAGTGGTAGCATGGTACCAATGATATTATTTATTATATTATATACTCTTATATTTGATACTTGGTGAGAGTATCCATGGATAGTCTTGGAACATAGTATACCTATTTAGTTGATGGGGTAGTTTTACTTGTTGATCACTATGCTTTAGCATTCTTTCTTTACTTTTGCCTGAGAGGACCTAGGGAGGATCCTACTAAGTATACTGTTATACTCACCTTTTGTTATATAAACTGTTTTTCAGGTCACTTGGATCAGGATTGAGATTTGGCTAGTTACTACTAGCTTGGAGTTTGCAAATGATCTTCGGGCTTCATGGTCGCTTCTATTTTACATTCTTTTGGTACTTTTATTTTTTCCTATTAGTTGTAGTGGGTATTGCATGAGATTTAATACATGTACTTGGGATTATTTTATATTTCAGTTGAGTTGGATTTGTTTGATGTATGTCTTATCTCTCTCTTTTGCATGTGTTCTCTTATATGGTAATGCCTCCCATTTGTGTGCTTACTATACCCTCAGTGCTAGTCGCCAACCTGAGTCCTACTTGAGGTGGGACTTGGCTGTCACTATCTCCCTTCTCACATTGTTGGCCTAGGAGGTGTACACTTTGTGGGGAGGGGGTTGTGACAATATATGTTTTTTAAAAAAATCAATAGAGGTTCAAATAAATTACAGTGAAAAATAATCATGAACCATCCCAGTATCCCAAGAAAACAGCCCCGCACTTATCCAATTCAATATACACGCCTCTTTCACCATGGAACCATTATCCCGACACACATTTTTTTGATAATCATGAAAAATATATATAGTGGGGTATGAAAGGATAAAATAATATTATGTCATAGATCTTCCCCAACAAGGTTGTTCATGACTTCAATTGGAATAAATAAGGATTAATGTGAAGGTAGGTCTTAGAATAAGGGATTATCAAAAATATTCCTCAATCATATTAAATGTGATTTTTTATAATCATAACTTCGATAAGAAAAAAATTATATAAGTAAGAAATCCTGAGTATCATAAGAAATATGATCAATAAAATATGGAAATATGGGGCTCAAAAAATTTCTCAAGAATGAGAAATGATGATTGGGACAATAATACATGGAAATGAACACCAAAAATAAAATTAATTAACATGGATATTATAATTTTATGATATGGAAAATTTCAAAAAAATTACAAAAACTTACCAATCTCCCAAATCATGATTTTTCAAATCAAAAACCCCATGTTTAACTTCAATTATTTATTTCCCTATTTTTATCATCCAAAATTATGGATCATAATTTTTAAAAACATGGTATGATGATTCTCTAAATCATTGTTTGTCTCCTCAATCATTGATTAATAAAAAAATTGAATTATAGGGCATGAATTTTTAAATAATTTTTTTTAAAATAGAAATGTTGGGGGGTAAAAGAAAATATTGAATTAAAACTCATAATCCCATGTTGAATTAATATGCTTCATCTTGTTTCCACCCATTCTAATGGTTTCCTTTTTGATATTTAATTATTACCTCATTTATACCAAAAAATTAAAATACACTTGTGAAAGTGTAGGCCCTTTTTTAATAAAATTTGAAAATAAATTGTGGGAGAGTGCCTAAAAATAGAAAAACAAGAAAAACTCAGGATGCCTCCTGGAAGTGATTTTGTTTAATTTTTTTGGATCTACCTTACCTATTAATGTCAGGTGATGGGGTGGAAACATTTTACATGGTCTGGATCCACAAACAGCCTTAGTTGTAACTTATCCACGTATATGGGAAACTTTCCTTCTTCTGAAAATAGCTTCATTATTCCTTAGAGTAGAAATTTCTTGACCTCCATCGGGAATATCCACCAATGATTTTTCATATTAGAAAGTCCAATTTCTATGTAATGAACCATCCAAACCTTCTGGACTTCTTTAATGTTTTTCATTCCATATTTCCCTCCTCCATGTCATAGTTCTTCCTTTCTCGGTGTATGTTGAAACTGACTTACTCACTTCCCACTCTCAAACCTAGAATACCACTTTATACATCGATCAATGCTCTTTCATTCACAAAAAATGGTATCCCAATACTGATAAGTGTTTTCTAATCATCCATATCTTGCACCAAAAAGTCCTCGGGGAAGATAAAATTGTCTACCTTAATCAAAATTTCTTCAATAAGTCCTCATGGGTATTTCACTATTGAATCTTCTAGTTGAAGTGACACTCTTGTGGGATTCAGGTATTTAAGTACTAGGATTTTTAAGGTGGTGCGGGACATTATATTCACTCATGAACCTAAATCACATAAATATTTTCCAAATTTATTAGACTTAATATAAATAGGAATGGAAAAACTGCCTAGGTCTTCTTACCTTTTGGGTGGGTCCTTTGACACCATAGTAGAGCATTCTCTCATGAGTTGCATCATTCCAAATTATTCTATCTTTCTTTTATTCATCACCATTTTTTTCATAAACTTTGAGTACATCAGAATGTTATATAATTATTATGTAAAAGGAATATTAATTTGAAATTTTTTAAACTATTTAATGAACTTACCTCTTAGTACTACAAGATCATCATGTTTCACTCTCTTAGAAAATGGTAGGCACGGTTGGAGTAGTCGTGGTGGTTCCTTTCGTACTTGTTCATTTTTTTCTTTATGTTACTTCACTTATTCAACTTGTTTTATTATCTACTTATTACTTGATTTGGGATGTTCTTGGGTTATTTTTCCACTTCTTAAAGTTATTTTTTTTACTTCTCTATGTGGATTGTTTTATGGGTAGCCTAGTAATACTTCTCTGGGTCTCTCTTGAATTTTTTTGGTGATTTACCCCAATTAAAACTCTATATTTCATAGGGAATATTTTTGAGTGTTTAGATATTTTTTATGTTATTTTATAGATGCTCCAATGGTAGTCATGAAACTGGATAGAATCTCCTCTATGGAGTGAATTTGACTTGTGTGTGAGGGACCTTAAGGTGCTTTTTATTGGTATTTATGTTGTCATAGTTTAAAACCTTGATCTTACAGTTGTTTCTCGGCCTCCACCCATGAAAATTATTTTTATGAATATAATCAATATAATTCACATCCTAACTATACACACCTTGGGGTTTTTGTGAGTTTCTAGTGCATCCAAAATTATTTTCATTGACTATATTAGAGCTACCATCCATACTAGGTTGTCCACCATGTGCACCATTCACCTTTGGGTTCCCTCTATTTTTCGCTAGAAATTATTACTAGTTATCTCAACCAATAGGTTATATGTCTCCTTGGGTGATTTCATCATCAATGATCTTATTGTTGAGACATCAATGATAGACCTATTTTCCTATGATAAACCTTTATAAAAAGTTTAAATTAAAATATATATTTCAATTTCATGATGAGTTCATTCACAATTTTAATATTTAAAATTTTATCAAGAACAGTAAAGAGATTCATCATCAAATTGTCTAAATTTTAAAATATCGATTGTGAGGTTCATTGATTTACAAAGTGAAGATAATCGATTTAAAAAATTCCCCAACAACCTATCCCATATAATGAATGAATGAGGTCGTAGTCTTTTAATTAATCCCCTTACTTTATCTTTTAATGAAAAATGAAATAATCATAGTTTTTCCACATTCGTTGATACATTATTGAATTGAAAATTGTCACATTATTCAAGAGAACTCTCTATATAAGCATTCATATCCTAATACGACAATCCAGAAAATTGGAATGAATTTGAGATATTTGATTTATTGATGTTTTTATCCCAAATTTATTTGTAATGAATGTAAGCACCAAGATTTTGGGTTGAATCCATACACCAAAGGTTATTCCATAGTCCATGACTATAAACATCACTTGTGGTCTGTGTGTAACCATGTCGTGTCTTGGATAAATAGGCCTTCTTTTTGTTCATTTCATTGCTTTATAATTTTTCTCTCCAACTTAGAATCATATATGAGTTTGTCTACTTTTTCTTTACCATGATTGGAGTATCCTTACATCAGATTATGTCCTAAAACCCTATCAAGACAATACCAAGTATAAAATAAAGAACTAAATTAAAAAAATAATTTTAAAATTTAATAATTAACCTAATCCTAATAAAAAACCATCCCTAGAAATGATGCCAGAAATTTAACCCACCCCAAGGGAATTGTTATTTATAACCGGGATAATCAAATTTAATAATTTATTTTTATACTCAAACTTATGATACTAACTGATTAAATGTATTATATGTAATGTTTCAGTTCTAAACCTAGTGATGATTTTAAAAATACTTAGGAAAAATTAAAAATGTTTAATTTATTTTGAATCATAATGAGAGCAGAGAAAAGGGATTGGTTTGATTCAGGTTGAGAAAATATGTCAAGTTCAGTAATTTTCAAGTTCATGTGCTATTGGATTAGCAATTAAGCCGGTTTACTTACATTGTCGTTAGATTTGATCTAAGGAAACCCATGGACTTGGTGAATCATCTCGAATTATTAATTTTCCCTTTTCATATGGTCAGTTACTTTAAGTGGATTAATTAAATAGGTGATTCAAATTGATGTTTTATCACAATTATCTCTTTCTGTGCAATAGTCAGGCATGAATTAGGTTAATTAGTCATATATTAAATGATTCTTCCCAGTTCAATAATCAATGTTCATGAGGAAAGAAATGAGGAGATGAATAATTGTGGTGTGAACATACAACCCATCATAAACTAAAAATAAAATAAAAACATCAACTCAACATAATCCACTTACAATTACATCACTTGGAACATAAAAAAATTACCCCATAATGCTAGTCATGATAGGGTTATAGAGGGGGTGAAAGAAAATAAATCCTATGGGAAATGATGGGGAAACCTGGAGGTGGTGCAATAATTTATACTCTAGGCAGGAATCTATTTTCGAATTCATTCCATGGAGGGGAACCCCTTTGAGTGACGTTCTCCCCATTCCTCTCACCCGCTTGGCTTAGATGGCGCTTCAGTTCCCTTTTATGACGATGATGACTATTTTAATGATGGATTCTTGGGCTCGATGATGGTTTTGTGCGGAAGATCTCCTTGGCTGGTCAACCTGCTCTGACCCTAAGTGCATATTCTCCTCTCCTAGTTGGATCTGGCATAGAGGTAAATTCCTGGTTTTGGATTTGTGGTACAGCATTTGAAGGGCTTCAAGGTGATGCTGGAGTTGGAGTGTTTTTTGTTTTCTTGGATTTAGTTTTATTATTATGTTTCTCGGTTTTTGTGGTTTTAGGAATTTGTGGTTTTTGTTTCTATGGAGATGGAGCTCTGGTTCTTTTTTGGGTCGACAGTGGCTATTTTTTAGAAGGAATATTTGGCCCGACAATGGTTGTGTGTTGAAGCTCCTTACCTGCTCAACCTTCTCTCATCCTATGTTTCTATTCTCCACTCCTAGTTGGATCTAGAGCAGTGGTAATGACGTAGTTTTAGGATTTGTGGTTCAGAATTTGAAGGGATTCAAGGCACTACTAGATTCGGTATGCTTTGGATTAGTTGGATTTAGTTTTATTCTGTTGTTCCTTGGTGCTCTATTATTGTTTTTTTGTGATGATGATGGTTCCCATATCAGTTGTCTCCAGCCATGATAATTTATCATCATGTTAGACAGTGATGTTGGTTTGGTGTTGTTTTTTGTGGCTTGTGGTGTTGGACATCAGTGACGAGGGTGAGGAGATTGGATGATGGAGTTGAAGTATAGATAGGACATGTATTCCTCGGTCATCTTGTGGGATTTATGTAATTTTTGGTGAGGATGGTTTGAAATTTGAACAAGTGTGTGATGATAGTCTTGGCATGGTGTTTTGGTTATATTTTATTTTTTGACATTGGGATTCTATAATGTTTGTTTTGTGAGGGTGTAACTTAATGTTGAATGGTTCTGTAGGTTCCCACTAACCCTCAAAGTGGTTTTTCAATAAAATAAAATTAAAATTATTGTCGATATGAATTATTTGTTACACTATGGATAATCATATTCAGCTCCTAAGCTCCATTATTCTTCATTCTTCCTCCTATCATGGATTTTTTATAAATTTAATGTCCTAAATAGGTGATTCATGATGTGAATGAAATTTTTTCAGAAAAATTGGATCTATTTTATCTTGAATCTTCAATTTTGAGCCTCAGACTTGAGCCTTGTCCTATCCCACATCATAGAGTATTTTTTCATCATGAATTCATCTCTTTTTTCTTTTTTTCCTATGAATTTATTTTTCATTTATCCTGCCATAATATTAATAAAACAATAAAAATTGGAAATAATAGTCATATAAATTAAAAAAATATTAATATTAATATATATAAATGTATTCATGAAATTTGGACATCACTTTTCATGAATTTTCCTATATTGTAACTTAATGTTTAGGACCTATGTTTATTAAAATATAAGCATTACAAAATGATTTAATTCTCCATTTTCTATTGAATCTGTATGATATAGTCTTAAGTTATGATTTATGGGTTTTATCATGATTATTATTTATAAATGGTTTCTTTTCTTCATGTGGAACACATATGCATGTACATATTATGATTATATGATGGGTGAGCCCAGAATTATATAACCCTTTAATGCATTAGTTAAATATTTTTATCTCATGAGATGTTATATATGGGATTAGGGAGTAAACTCAATCCACTATGTGACATTATCCAATATGTTTATGGGAATGGGTAGTGAACCCAATCCACCATGGGAATCTATCCACTATGATAGTCTTGTAAGTGATCCTTGAATTATTCTTATGAATTCATTTCTTATGTTATTCACATATATTCCATGATTCCAAGATATTATAATATCATTTACTTATGTCATGTTTCCATTCGTATGATAATACTAATTATTGGGTATAAATTTTATATTTTATATTTATTTTACTTACATTCCCATACATATATGTTTATATTATGATCACTTATGATATTTAATTGTTATCACTTATGTTTTCCATTATTAGTAATTTGATATCACTCCTTATGTTTCCATTTCTTCAGATTATAAATAAAATTATGACACATGATATATCTAATAGGATGGCTTGCATGAATAATTTTTGGGAGAAGTTGAAGACTTATTATAGATTAAGTAGTTTCAAATATAGTTGGAAATAAGTACTTTTGATACAAAGAACATGGGTTTTGTTAGTTATTGTTTTCTCCTAATCATCTGAAACTCTAAACCTAAAATGTCTTGGGAGTGTATGTAATGCAATATTTTCTTTAATTTATGTGATTACCAGATGGTTAGGTCTAGGTTTTAATAGTTGGTATTAGAGTAGGTTTTTGATAACTTTATAGGTTATGATGTTAGTTTAGGGAAATTTAAGTGTCGATAAGAAAATATTGATCATGATTTAAAAGGTATAGATAAACCATTATATAATATTGAATATTTTGGGGATTTAGATTAGATAACATTAGTGAAAACCCAAGGGATAAGTTTAAGTATAGAATAACATCCCGAAATTTTAGCAAGTTTTGATTATGTGGTTTTCCTTGCAATGAAATCTTTGTCTGGATACTACAAGTGGATGGAGGCTCAAGCATAGATGTAACTAGGGGTAATAACCCTAAAATGGAGGATTGAGTGTTAAGTTGATAATCACCCAGTGCACAACAAAGAGGCCTACCTGGATACCTATTTTGACACTCTCATGTGATATGCTTTAGTTAATAATATTATCTTTATGAACCACTATAAAGAATTTATTCTAAAGTTATTTTAAGGGATTTTGTTATGATTTATGAGAAAACTCAACTTAAAGTAAACTAGGTCGAATCAAGAATGATATAGGTGGAACTAAGTGTGATATGTGTTGAACTAAAAGAGTTGTAGTTAATATGATGGTATCATAAAGTAGGAAATCTTGCGGTTAAATTTATCATAAGACTGTGATAATAATCTTATAATATTAATTTTTCATCACTTATGTTAACCCATTTTGGTTTTAGTAATGGCGATATCTAGAAGTAACCACGGGTGTGAGGAAAAATGCAAAGATTGCCTCAACGAATAACCATAAGATTGGGAGATGGAGTGAGAAACCTTATGATTATGTCAAACCAACTATCATGAAATATGATTAACAATTTGAACATAGTCAAATTCATAAACACACCAAATAATAGAAGGATAGAGTCTCACAAAAGTTCATGTAACAAGGATAATTAAGGAAAAAAGATTCAATTCCCTATATGTCAAAAATGTGGAAAGTGGCATGGGGAAATTTCATTAAAGGGATGGCTATATGCTTAAATTGTGGAGATAAATGACATCAAAATCAAAATTAAAATTTAAAGAGAGAAGCAAAATTAATTTTTATCTTCAATTGTAATAAAATTTTACATTGTGAAAATAAATTTCCTAATACAAGAGATAAGGATAAAAATAGAAACCAAGAACTTCTTAGACCATGCTAATGAGGAAAAATCCTATGCAACAAATTCTATTGAAGTAGAAAGTGATTTTTCACTCTATATTTTTTTATCTCTTATGTCTTGTAAGTTTTAACCTATTAGATATTGAATTATAAATAAAATAATTTGGTGGTGTAATTATTCTATCCATAGTATAAGGATCTTCTTCAAGGTTTGTCGAAGTTACTTCTTGTTTATTTATCTCTTCTTCACTAATTATGATTCAATTAGGAATGTATTATCTATTTATACAAAGGAATCATATCAAATTTCATGTGGAAAAATCACTCTTCATATCCTAAATCAACCCATGATTAACTATTAGTGTAAAATTAATTAGGATCTACCTACATAAATTACTCCCATCATATGAGTTTTAAAACTGAAAGGACACAATTTATTTAAGGGCAGTGAATGTAATCACATGATATTTTAATATATGATTTCCTATAATTAATTCAAATATGTTTGATAGCTTGCTCCACATGCAACACTAAACAAAAATGAAACTTCAATATGTTTAGACCATTAAAACATATTTCTTTAATTATAAGGTATGAATAAGAGTAACCAAATTATGAAATATATTAATATATATATTAATATATAAATGTTATTTTATACCATTTTACTTAATTCATTATTGTGTTTAAGAATATATCTTTTTATGTGCTATGATTTTTTATTCAAGAAAACTAAATATATTATTTTGAAATGATTATTTTAATAAAATATAATATTTATTTAATAATTTTATCTTTATTATTGTTTTATAGAAATTAAGAATAAGAATATGTAATATTTTAAAAAAAGTTATTTTTTATAATAATGGTTTCTTATTTTATTTTATGATTTTATATAAAAGATAAGTTAGAAAAGTATATAAATTGAATTTGAAAAAATAAACTTAATTTTTTGATTTAAAATGTCAGTATTAGTTTAAGATGAATTTTAGGGTGTTTTCAAAAAAGATTTATTTTTAGGTTAATGGTGTAGAATGCCTATTTTATAAATAAAATGACTTTTATGACATTATTAGTATATAAGTATGAAATGAAAATTCATGAAACATTTTTTATAAGAACAAATATTTATTTTATAATTGAATTTATAATTTTAAAAAAAATTGTTTTAATTTATGAACCCATATATGACATTTTAGAAATGAAGATTCATTTTTCAGAATAAAATTATATATTATACATTTAGTATTTTAAAATGAAAATTTATCACTTTTATAAATTTAAAAAATGTAAATAGATCTAATATTTTGAATTATTATTTCTAGGTTATTTAATAAGTACTATTTTATTTTTGATCACAAAGTATAAGTTTTATTAGGTAAAAACTAGTAACTAAAGTAAAATCTAAAAAGGTAAAAGTGAAAAATCTAATGATAATGAGTTGAAAACATGTTTAAAACATGTGTGAGAATGGGTGGTTAAGGCCTATATATCTATCTATTATTTATAAATTTTTTAGTCACTATCCTTGAGAGTAACTTCCCATTATTGAAATTTTTTGGGTATTTACAAAAATGTCATCCCTTTTCACTTATAAAAGGGGAACTCCTCTCCTAAATTATCTCGTGCCAGAACCCCCTTAGTTTGATCCAAAAATTTTCCAAAACTATCCTATAAATTCCTATACACCCTCAAGAGGTCATATTATTTTCAAAAGACCATCCCTGGAGAGATTAATCCATTTACAAATGGGATAATCAAAGAAGTGAGTTATAAACTTATAATAGTTTCTTCCTTATTTCGATTTATTTATGTGCACTTCTTATTCAAATTTTATTAAGACATGTTTTAATTATAATATAGGTATCATTATTATACTTTTATGTTACTATAATTATGTTATAATCATTAATCACCTTTCACTTTTTCATTAAAAAAACAATATTGTGAATTATGTGTACGTGTGGACTACCCCCTCCATAAAGTAACGTGTTCGTTTTCATTCATCGCTTAACATGGATGATTTTAAAATTTTAATTTAATATATAATTTTTAAAACTATTACTTATTTAATTTTCTTAAATGATAAACCATATTACCTCTCTCTCTCATTCTAAGGAATAGTAAAATCAGCATCTAAGCGTATGTGTGGATTACTGCCTCCATGGAACAGTGTGTTCTGCTTTTTATTACTATATTTCATGGATGGATTTATGAATGGTTTTAAATTATAAATATTATATTTATTTAATTATTAATTTTTTTTAATAAAAAATTAATAACCTATTAATTATATGAAAAATAAAAATTATTTTATATTTAACCATCTTAAAACAAGAACACTAATAAGAAACCCATATTTTTAATATAACTAATGGCTTTATATAAATTATATTATAATTCTAATTAATTCTAATTTTTATATAACTTTTAAAAACTAATTAGTATCATTATTCTTCTATTATAGTGATATTACAACTTAACCACTTCATAACCATCCATTAAATTATTGCATGTTTTTGTTTAGGTAGTTTTGACCACCCAAAAAAACAATACTATAAAACAATATCAGGGATGAATATAATAACTTTAATACTAATAATATATAATAAAAATTAGTAAATAATGGCTTTATTTTGGTTCTATAAAGGTAACATTTATATTAAACTTGTTAATTTAGATACCATAGTTTGTTTGTTAAAAATCAATGAAACTTGATTATCGTTGATCTCACCTTCAAGGATAATAGATGAAACTCCCATATAATTGAATTAAAATTTATAAATAACTATAAGTAATCAACTTCAATGCCTTTAATGGTTTTTGAATTATTTAATTTGAAAAATGAATAAAAAACACTATTATTATGAAACTAGTTCAAAACGATCAATATTACTCACAGCCAATTTTAAAAATAGGTAAAAACATATTAATATGCAGGTAGAGAACAAATATAAATGAGGGTTATAAATGTAAATAGTTATTATTAAGGTTATAAAATAACTAATTAAGGTAGTTATGTTTGTTATACATGAGGTTATATATAAGTCAAGGAAATCTAGATAAAAGGTAAGGGTTTCTATCTCAATCACCCTTCATTGAGGCATGATTTGATATTATGAATAAATATTTATTTTCATGGTATTAATAATTCCCCATTATAATATAATCAATTATTTTTGAACATATAAACTTAACTTTTATTCATGTTCTTCCTTTTTGTGGGCTATAATTGATATCTTCCATAAAATATAAGTGTTTTTCATAACTCAATTTATTTTACTGAGTTATAATGTTTCTACTTGAGTTTAAAATTTAATTTCATATGGTATACCATATTTCTATCATTGGAGATTAATTTTGATTCAAATATTAATTATTTATGAGTTTTATTCTTTCTTGAAAATTCAACTATGTTAAAATTAATTCTCATCCTCTTAAGCGACGGTTTCCCCTCCTTGTCCATAATTTTCCTTCCCATCAATGTTATCCTTGTTAATTTAAAACCTAATTATATGTTATCTAATGTGACATTAATATTATATTCTACACATTTTAAAAAAAATAATCATTTTTTAACAATTTTGGATTTCAAAAAATGTGTTTTAAAAACATAAATAGGGAACCTTCCAATTACTCACTTCACGACAAGTATCACCTCCTAATTTTTTTTAAAAATTAATAGATTTTGAAAACCATAATTTTTTATATAAAAAAATCCTAAGTAAATTATAATCTAAAGAAAAATAATAATCTATTTCTTTCCTTCAAATATTCTATGGTCATTTCTAAAAGCATCACCTATGTGGTTCATTTTTACTTCTCCTTAACCCTCCTCGTGAATTTTCCTACATTGGAAGAAAATGTTTAGTACCTAAATTTATTTATTAAAATATGAACATTACAAAATGATGTAATACCTTCATATCTTGGGAATCCTTATGATTTAGTCTTCGGTCAAGATTTATGGGTTTCATCATATTTATGCTTTATGTATGGTTTATTTTCCTCATGTGGAACATGTATTAATGTACATATTATGATTATGTTATGGGTGGGCATGGAATTATATAACCCTCCAATTCATTAGTAAAAACCTTATATCTCATGAGATGTTATGTATGTGACTAAGTAGTGAACCTAATCCACTCTAAGAATTTGTCTACTATGTTTATGGGAATGGGGAGTAAACAAAATCCACCATGAGAATATTTCCACTATGATAGTCTTAATAGTTATCCTTGACTTATTATTATGATGTTATGTCTTATGTTGTTTCCGCGTATTCCATGATTCCAAGATCTTATGATATCATTTCCTTATGTCATGTTTCTAGGATTATGATCCTCCTTATTGGAGATTAATTCTATATTTTATGTTCATGTTACTTACATTCTCATACCCATATGTTTATCTTAGGCCCACTTATGATGTATGATTATTATCGCTTGTGTTTACCCTTACTGGGAATTTGAGCTCACCCCTTCTTATATTTTCATTTCCTCGGGTTATGAAGAAAAGTATTACACATGATATGTCTAATAGTATATCTTTCGTGTATAACTGGTAGGTGATGTTAAAAATTTATTATGGATTAATTAGTTTCTTATATATTAGGAAAATATCCTTTTTGTACAAAGAACATGGGTTTTTTTAGTTATTTTTCTGTATTAATCCTCTAAAAAACTAAACCTAAAAGGTCTTGGGGATGTATGTAATTTAATATTTTATTTAATTCATGTGATTATTGAATTGTTTATTCTAGGATTTTTTAAATTATTTGTACTTATATACCCTTAGATCTTATCTACATAGATTTTTTGGATCTTCTAGAATAGAAAACCTTGGTGGAAAATCTTTTTTATGTTAGTTGATGATTTTTCTATATATACATGGGTTTAATTTTTAATCCTCAACAGTGAATCTTTTTTTGTTTTTATAAATTTATGTAGATTGATTTTTAATAAAAAAATATGAAATAATTATTTCCATAAGAAGTGATCATGGATTAGAGTTTGAAAATAATGTATTTTACTCATTTTATTCAAACCATGATATTAAACACACATTCTTTGTCTATAGAACACCTCAATAGAATAGTGTTGTTGAAATGAATAAAGGGAATTTGTAAGAAATTTATATAATAATGTTATTTGAATATAGCATGCCAACTTATTTTTTGGTTAAAGCTATTAACAAAGCATGCTATATCATAAACAGTTTTCTAATAAAACCCATATTAAAGAAAACACTCTAATAGTAGTGTAATAATAGAAAATAAAAAGTTATATACTTTAATGTTTTTGGATATAAGGTTTATATTTATGAACACCAAGGATAATCTTAATATGTTTGGTCCAAAGGATGGTGAATAAATATTTCTTGGTTATTATACTACTTTAAATCCTATAGAGTTTTTAATAAGAGGTCCATGACAGTTGAAGAATCTACTCATTTGAGATTTGTTGAAATTGATCTCCGTGATCATAAGAAAACTCAAATTGATTATATTTACTGTTCTTTGGATAACATGAAACTTTATCCTCTTTTGAAACTAAAAATGGTGATGATTTGGAACATGATCAAGAACAAACGAGTCCTAAAAGGTTAGAAACTGATGAACCAGAAAGTGTGTTACCTAGATAGCCTAGAACTATAAAGAACCATCCTTTTGAAACTATTATAGGAATCCTAGATAAAGGATATGGTACTTGAAGAACTGTCAAAAATATTTATGAATTATATACCTTTATATATCATCTTGTACATAAAATAATATAATAGTCCTTGAGTGATGGAAGTTGAGTGTTAGCTATGCAAGAAAAATTAAATCAGTTCAACTCCATCCTCCACCAGAGACTCCCAGAACCTCCCTCGAACACCTCTAACCACCAAAAATGGATAAGTAATGGGCCGGTATGACATGGATCATTACATCATATACCTCTCAAACGATTCTCACCCTCAAGAATACAAAACCAAACCTAAATGAATAGGGGTCTGAACAACCACCCCATGAGATACCTCTCAAGGATCTTGTCATACCTAAAACTTTACCACCAACAAAATACGCCAAACCAAATAGCCACAAGATATCTCAGACAACATCATCACATCACAACCACAAATTGCCTCCTTTTACACAACTACACTACCACACAACCATATTAACCTCTACGCATTCCCAACCAATAACTATCGCAACTAACTGACCACACCTCCCTAAACACATTAATTATGGAATCCTATCCTCCTTGTCAATATACCATCCACTCTAGGTTTCACTGACATTCCCATATGGGTTTAATCGCATCATAGTTAATGTGACTCGATTAGCAATCAAGTCCTCCCCTTTTCACATATCTAGAACTTATCACACATCACACATCAAAAAAACATGGAAAATATGTCATTGAATAAAATAAAAAGGTTCTAAACATCACATCACAAGAAAAACAGAGTAAGGAAATACTCAAAATAGATCCTGGTACAGGGCACAAATCTGCGTCTCTTGCACCCAAGTACACTACTTCAGGACACCATGCCTATACAACACATGAACCAAAGGGATGGTTTGACCAAGTAGAAACTTATATTGTAAATATTGTATCACTACTGGTTTCTCTATGAATTTCTTTTCATCCCTGATATCCAACTCTCCCAAGTCAATGACATGGGAGTCATCATAAAGATGCCGATGAAGCTAACATACGTAGGAGAAATCATGGATCCACTCCAAATTTTATGGCATTTAAAAATGATATTCTACCTTTCCAACTCTCTGCAACACCTCAAAGGGTCCATAAAAACCTAGGAGAAATCGTACTCCCTCTATCAAACCTCTTCATCGCATATCGAGGGTAAACCTTCAAGATCAAGTGGTCCCCAACCTCGAACTCCAAGGGCCTCCCTCTGTGATCATCATAAGAATAATTTTGTTCTTATGTTTCTTTCATCCTCTCTCTAACCAACTGAACCTTTTTTGTTATCCTCATCACCGCATCGGGGTCAAGAACTGATGCCTCCCAAACCTCCATCCAACACAATGGAGAATGACATGCCACCCGTAGAAATCCTCAAATGGGGACATACCAATAGACCAGGGATAACTATTGTTGTATGAAAAGTAGACCAAAGGTAGGTATTGTGCCAAAGATCCACTAAAGTCCAAGATTCATGACCACAACATATCCTCCACAATATGGATGGTCCGATCTATCTGCCCATCTATCTATGGGTAGAAAGCATTGTTGAGGAAAAACTAAGTGCCAAAATCATGTTGTAATACCCTCCAGAATCACAAGGTAAAACATTTGTACATATCTGATAAAATGGAAAATGTAACTCCATGAAACTGCACCACCTCATCCACATACCTTTTATCCAAATAATCTATTGTGTTGACTCCCTGATCACTAAGAAGTGGGTCAATTTCATTAATCTATCCATGATTGCCCTGATATAATCACAAACTCCCTAATCCTGGGGTAACCCTATGAAGATATCTATCAATATTTCATCCCATTTCCATTTTGTAACAACCAAAGGCTATAACAACCCTCTAGGAACACGATTCTTGGCCTTTACCTACTGGAAAACTAACCATCTCACCATGAACTCTACTACCTCCCATTTCATCTTAGGCCACCAGGACAACATCTTCAAACCATGGTACATCTTGGATATCTGGATGTACCTCAAAATGTGAGTTGTGAAACTCACAATGGACTCCCCCACACATCACTACCAGAAAAAATAGCCTCCAACAAAACAATATCTAGTTTCATCCATCCTCTGATCATCCCTATGGAGCATCACCATGACCAACATGATCATGCATCACCTCTGCCTCTAAGTCTCCCCACTGAGACTCCTCCTCCTACTGCATCATAGAAAATTACACCATCATCTGAATCAAATAGACTCTACCATTATCCACCCTTGAATATAAGTGTAAGGATTCTAACTCCACCATTTCTCTCCAACCATCCCTAGACTCCTAAACAACATCCTTCCCCGACTTCCTGCTCAAATAATTAGCCACAACATTCACTTTTTATAAGGTGAAGGAAATATAGAAATAATAATCCTAAAGAAACTCCATCCACCTACATTTTCATAAGTTTAGATC
Source organism: Viscum album (assembly GCA_963277665.1). NCBI lineage: Eukaryota > Viridiplantae > Streptophyta > Magnoliopsida > Santalales > Viscaceae > Viscum > Viscum album. The sequence goes on along the minus strand of OY728152.1, from coordinate 340,357,435 downwards.
AAACTGATAAAAGATATATATTAATCTCTTCTGATCCATGAAGACAAAAATGTTATCCCAAATGAGGTAATGTCACCATAACTTTAGTGAAAATACGACCACTACTAACTCCAAATCAAGGGTGGGTAGTTATGCTCATGGGGATGAAACAACCTAGAACCAAAACAAATCATTTCCCTATGATTCATCAACATGTATCATGATCCCAAATGAGAAGCATCACAAAACACCTCAAATATCATACCCTCCTCAGGAAACTGAAGCAATGGAGCACTAACCAACTTCCCCTTCAGGTAACCAAACAATGTCTGGTATTGATCAATTGTTAACCCAACTAGGTTAAATACCCTGAGAGGGGGGTGAATCAAGGTATGAAAGATTAAAACGACTACTCATTAGAATCTTTTTTCATTGTTAAACAAAACACTCTTCTATCCCTTTCCCATAGAAATGTATGAAAAGAAACAATTTCTACCCCTTTGTCAGCTTCTCCCCTATCTTGATTAAGACATTTACTCCACTTTAATAGGCACAATTTCTCCCCCTTTTTCAATAAACCCAAAGGTCACGTTGTTATTGTATTCAATAGGACAAAGAACACGGATTATCACATTAGGGAAAATCATTCCATACCTCAAGGAGAGGGGGTCCCACATCCATAATTTTTTAAGTGTGGGGAGTCGAATGAACTCACAAATCCAGGAAACATGTTTCAAATGATTCTTTGGGTAAGGACTATGTCAAAATTTCTATGACCTATAGTTCTGTAGGAACATACTCCAACTTCAAAAGTATATGCTTCACCTTCTCCTTGATAAAATGGTACTTGATTTCAATGTGATTTGTCCTTGAATGATAAACTAGTTTTTTTCTAAGATTTATGAAACATTAATTATCATAGTGGATTTTGATCGGAGACTTCACTTCAACTCCCATATCATCAAGTTTCTATTTTATCCATAATAATTGTGTTCATGTTTGATTAGCTATAATATATCCATCTTCTATAATGCTCAATGAAATATAAACTTGTTTCTTACTTAGTAGAGATTTACACAATCTAGCATGATAGAATGCACCACCAAACATTGATTTCCTTTTGATCCTAACCAATCTGTAATTATATAGCCTAATAAATCTTGTTTATATTTTTCATTATACAATAGACCAAAATCCACCATGTCCTTGATATACTGAAGTATTATTTTCACTGAAAGCAAGTGGGTTTCTTTAGGATTGATTTGATATATTACTGCTTGACATGTGAAAAACACAATATCATGTATTTTTTATGTCAAGTACAATAGACTTCCAATGATTTTCCTATATTCTATGAAATTAAATGCATTTCCATCATCATATCATGATATTTTCACCTAGGTAGGTATCAGATTCATCATCTATTTGGAATTATCAATTCCAAAACTTCTCAAAACCTCTTTAAAATATTTAGATTAATAAATGAATGTGTCATTATTTCATTGTGTCACCTGTAAGCTAAGACAAAGTGTTAATACACCATTAATTGACATTTCAAATTCACTTTTCATGAATTTTTCAAATTGATTGCACTACAATTCATATAATCCACCAAATATTATATCATTAACATATACTAGCACCACCATACTTTGATTACTATAATTTTTGACATATATATTGTAATCAACTCCACCATACTGGAAACCGAGCTTCCTCAAAAAATGATCGAGCCTTGAATACCACTCTCTTGGTGCTTACTTTAACCAATATAGTGCATCTCTTAGCCAAAAAACTAGATTCTCATCTTCATGAGTGAGAAAACAATCTGGATTATCTATAAAACTTCCCCTTATAAAACCACATTCATAAATTTTGACTTGAAATCCATCTGGAAAAATATGAACATTCTTTTCACTGCTATAGACAAGAATAATATAATAGTCTCTAGCCTTGAAATAGGTGCATATGTTTCATAAACATCGATTCCCTCTAGTCAGGAGTACCCTTTGCACATTATTCGTTCTTTTTTTCGAATCACGCTACCATCATCATTCATCTTATTACGAAATACCCATTTAGTCCTGATGACATTCTCATATGTTAGTCTCGAAACAATATCCCATGTTAGGTTCTTCCCAATTTGTTCAAGATCTTCATTCATATCTTAAACCTAATTCTTATCTCCAACTGCCTCATCAAAACCTTTAGGCTCTACCTATGATAAAAATTCTTCTTGTTGTAGAGTCTTCATCCTCCTTGTCTACACTGGCACAATCTGATCACCAATTATGTTCTATTTATCAATTTATGCTCTTCTCATTGGTATTTGTTCAGATATTGATCTATGTTCATCCTTTTTAGTATCTAAATCTTATTTTCAATCGGCCTCCAGAATAGGAACATCCCTTGATCTATTTATCTCTTCATCACTATCCTCCTGAGACTGATCATGTATTTGCTGAATATTATGATCATTCTCTACTATAGTTTCATCATTTCTCTTAACTACCATTCCCAGCTTCTTATTGAAGCATTTATATGCTTTTATTTTCTTTGATTAGCCAATAAATATCCCTTCATATCCATGAGATTAAAACTTATTATTTTTTTTCTTTATTAAGAATGGGACACTTACTTATGAAAACTCAAAAGTACATTATTGATGGATTTTTTTCATACCATAGCTCATATGGAGTCTTCTCTTATTTCAATCATAATAACACTCTATTTAATGTATAAACTGATGCCATAACTGATTCTTTCCAAAACTTCTATATAATGTCTTTCTTAATAAGCATTGTTCTAACCATTTTGTCTATAATTCGATTTCTTCTCTCAACTACTACATTTTTTTGTGTAGTTCTTACTATTAAGACTTGGTTCCTGGTCACATGTTTCTCAAGATAATACTCTACTTAGATATTTTTTGAACTCTATTCCATTATCTATTCAGATATTCCAGATTCTTTGACCTGACATCATTTCAAATTCCCTTTGATAAGTTTTTGTGAAAGAGAACACCTCATATTTGTGCGTGATGATTGAAACCCATGATATTTTTCTAAAATCATCAATGAATATAACATAATATCTTATCCCATCAATATATCTTTGAAAAATAGGCCCTCACACATCAATATGCACCAACTCAAGCACTTTTGTTGATCTTTTGTCTTTTTCCTTATATGTATTTCAAAATATATTCCCTTTTTGACAAGCATTTCACGTATGAGTACGATCACATGATAATATAGGGAGGTCTTGAGCAGAATCATATTTCACTCGATCTTTCAATGATGTTTGGATCAAATGAAAAATTTATTTATTCCACAACTTTTTTTATTCATCCTTGTAAAAAACACATATCTTATTCTCCACTTACAAAGTAGAGATTCTATTTATGCTTTCCCTGTAAAAAAAATTGCATCGACATTTTCCTTGATGAAACATAATTTCTTGGAAATTATTAGGGCATGTCCTGATTCACATATTCGACTAACACTAATAATGTTGTGACTAAGACCTTCAATAACTAAGACAATAACACATCTCATGTATCTTCCACCAAACTCAGATTTTCCTATGCCAAAAATCTTTAAGACTTCAACATTAACAAATCTTACGATACCTTCCTTATTATACCAAATTCTAGTCACTATATCATTATTTATTTTCATATTATAGGTTCATCTACTATCAATAATCCATATTCTAGTGTGATATGATGCTTTAAATTCCATCTCCACAACCACTACCTATTCATATCTCTTCTTTTTTATCCAAGTTTTTGAATTCATACTTGGTATGGATTGATAATCTTAATCTTCATCAAAGTATGATAGACTAGCTTCATCTTGAAATGATTCCAACCAATTTTGAATTTTTAGATCATTTTAGGATACATTGAATTGTTTCTTATGACTACATTCATTCTATTTTAGAACATTTCTCTAAATTTTCAATGAGCGGTCTCTTTCCATGTGCCCAAATCCTCCACACCTGAAATAGTGACCATCAAATGATGTTCTTGAATATTGAGTTCTATATGGATGCCTCTATTTGTCTTATTCCCTTTGATACCTCTTGTCTATGGAACAAATATTTTTTGGTTGTCTCATACTTACACAACAATAACATCTCATGCGGGGAGCATTCCTATGTGGAAATATTGCACTACTAGTTCTCCCTTGTATTCTCTAAATCTTATGGTTATCATTTTTACCCAAATCAATCTTCAATATTAGAGAAGGATAATGTGTTCTAACTTCAACCATTACAACATTCTATTTTTGATCAAGCCTCATGCCAGCCTTATCATTTTGATTTGACTGTTGTTTTTATTCTACTAGACCTTTAGGCTACACCTGTATCTTTCTTGTTGCCTGAATAATTTTCTTTCAAGATTTTGTACTGAGAGTTAGGAGTTTTTCTAGATCCTTAACACTTCATCACAGGTCTATGACTTACTCTTCGAGTTATTTGATACATTTGAATCGATCTTTTCCAATTTTTGTCAAACTATCAATTTATATTTTCTATTCATTGATTTTGAGCTTTTACTCAACAAAATTTTCTATGCTATCTAGCATTGAAGACTTCAGTTTTTTAATTTCTTCATTCATCTCAAACTTCTCTTCTTCCTTCTACTGTATATAATTTTTGTAATCTCAAACCACTTTGTTGGATTTCTATGTTTTGGCACTCAAAACATCTATTTCCGCAATATCAGTGATAAAACACAATTTTATTGAATATTTTATTGATAAAAAATGATATAATTTCCTCACACTATGCTATATATGTTCAATTATGGAATATTTGGGATTAGATCATTCATTTGCAAATTTGATGAAAATTCCAGTTTTACCCTTTTAAAAGTCGCAGTAATATTTAGAGCATAAATATTTTTATGTAAATTAATTTGTCCTAAAATTTTGTAAATATGTTCCTAACATAATGGGATACAAATTATATTCAGGACATGAGAGATGGATATTGCATTTGAGTGGAGTAAATGGGCCATGAAAACAAAGATTGATTGAACTATCCAGATTGGACATCAATTCACCATTTGGGATGTATCTTCTTCATCCAGGCTTGGATTGCGCCCAATGTTTTAGGGAAGATCGGGGACATGATTAGGCACAAATCATCATTATATAATACCAGATAATTCACGCACATAGGAGGTTAAATATGTGGTAAAGGTGGGAATAAATAATTTGGAAGAATTTCACATTCACAATTAAAAAAGTTTAGTAACTCTAGACCTCCCCAACTCTATTTAAAGGTTCTTTTCACTATTTGGGAGGGCTGGTAGAGGATTTGGGAAGGTGTGTCCGAATGCGTGGATTTTGGAACACCTCACGACCCTTGGAAGAAGTAAGTCATTGTGAAAAGTTATCTTCCCTGAAGGATCTCCTCTCCCACCTCCTCTTTGTTTTTCTTTGTTTTTATGCTTGTAACATGAATTTTATTTAATAAATATTCTGTGTTATTCTATTTTCATATTATTATTTTTCTTCTTGGGATGGAATCTAAGAGTAGAGATAATATTGGGTGTTGGAAAATGTCTCGACGATGACAACTCCACCCATGGAAGCGTGATTTCTTTTATAGTTGATTTAATCCCCACTTCCTTCATTTATTTATTTTGAATCCATAAACATACTATAATTCATAAATTTTTATAAATTAATTGAGTTTCAATTTATATGTTACTCGATTGACTTTCACTTGATTGTGTGGTTTGGCATATGTAAATTGTGTGAGTGAAACCTCAAATGAAAAATCTAATCAACTTGGGATAGAATTATAGGGTTCAAGTCTCATCCCAAACTCAATTAATTCTCCACTATAGAGAGGATATGTTGCCCTAATTTTAAACTAACCATAAGTTGGATTTTGGATCACAATCAAAGAAGGGTGCTGTGATTGGAGGTCCCGAAGTTAATATAGGGCTAATTTTCACAAATATTTGTGGTTGTGTTAATTTTCATAGGGTTCGGAGGTTAAAAAGGTTAGGGGTTCATAATTGAATGAATTATAATTATATGGGATAATGATAAATAAATGGTGATTGGGAAGATTAGATCAACTACATCTTCTTATATAAGTGTTTTTTAACTGTGTATTTGATTGTTCTTGTTTTTTGTTTAGTATTGTACAAAAGTCACAAAACCAAATCCCCCCCCCATCTTGTGTTCATCTGTTTTCACATATTTTATTTTTTTCAAGCCTATAAAGGGTTTTTTAATTCACTTCCTCCATGATAGAATGACCTAGGTCAACCAATGTGATGCACTTAGTTAAATCACAAACATTTTTTTGAGAGCGTGTGCGACAACTCTCATCAAATTGGCACCGTTTCTGGGGAGTAAAGTGTTTTATTCAACTAATTAGAGGTACTTTTTTCTTATCTCATTTTATCCTTTTGTTTTTTCTTCTTATTTATCCTTTCCCCTTTCTCTCATTTTTTCGTTCTTTTTTTTCTTTTATCTCTCTTTTCTTATCTTTTGAACCATCAATTGAAATCTCATTTAATGATATTTCTGTCCAATTCTTTTAATTTATCAATTTTCTAGGATTTATGACACGATCCAATCCTGAGGATCTCCTTGATCTATACCTAGATATTGAACGCAGCCTTAGGGCTCAAATTAGACAATTTCGGTCTATGGGAAGTGTCAACATTTACCCAACTGGGGAATTCCTCCACTCTAGGAATTTTGAAATTGAAAAGTCTTCAAAAACAAATATTAAACAAGATACGATGGCTGAAAATAACAACAATGAACTCAATAGGACTATTCAAGAGTTTTTTACACCTGATATTAATTATCAACCTATATGCATTGCTTATCCAACTCTTGAATCAGACTTTGAACTAAAATCTGGGTTAATTCACCTTCTTCCAAAATTTCATGGCTTATCTGGTGAGGATCCAAACATACATTTAAAATACTTCAATGTGGTATGCTCAAAAATGAAACCAAGAAATGTCTTTGAAGATAAAATAAAACTTAGAGCATTCCCATTCTCACTTGACATACCTGCTAAGAATTGGATGAATTTTTTAAAACCTGAGGATGTAACTTGTTGGAATGATTTGAAACATCTTTTCTCGCAAATATGTTTTCCAGCATCAAGGACCACTTCCATTTTAAGGAGATATTAGGGATTAAACAAGCACAAGTGGAGTCAATGTATGAGTACTGGGAGCGATTCAAGAAGTTGTGTGCAAGCTTCCCACATCACCAAATCAGTGAGAAATTCCTCATCCAATACTTCTATGAACGACTCACACCTATGGAGAGAAGCATGGTGGATGCTACGACTAGAGGAGCATTGGTGGATAGGACACCAATAGTTGGACGTTCATTGATTGACAAAATGGCCCAGAACTCCCAACAATTTGGAGATCGAGATACCCAACATGTCAGGGTAGTACATCAGGAAAGTCCTTCCACTCTTGAAAATCATCTGATTGATACTATGTTGGAAGAATTGACCACTATGGTGATGCAGATTGAATTGGCTCAAAATACATCCCAAACCCTGCCTTCAGGTCCATGTGTCATTTTCACTAACACAAGCCACCCAACTGATTGTTTCCCACAACAATAAGAAACAGAAGATTGTGTAGCAGTGTTTCCTAGGAGACCATATCAGCAGCAACAACAGCCACATCACCAAAATAAGTTTGATTCATTTTCTCTAACATAAAACCAAGGGTATAAGGATCAATCAGACATGAGGTATGGATATGGACAACAACAAAGGAACCCTTTTCAACAAAACTTCTAGCAGCCTACACCTTACCAACGGGGTTTCAAACAACCCCAAAGGTGATTTGAAGCTCAAGCATCAACAATTATACAATATGGGAATTATCAATAAAAAGTATATTCTAATACTGATGATCTATTAAAACAAATTGTTCTTAATCAACATAATGAGCTGAAGAGTCAAGGTTCAGAGTTGAGGGAGTTGAAGACTCAAATGATCTAGATTTCCACTACGCTCCATGAACTGGTGAGTAAGAATTCTATAAATCTACCTTCCCAAACTACTCCAAATCCCAAGGGGAATGTCAGTTCCATCACTTTGAGAAGTGGGAAGAAATCAACTGATACATATGCACCTATCGTTCCACTGGGATTCACCTCAACTCTAGAGAAGCCCTATTCCATACCAACTGATGATAAATCCCAGGATAAATATAAAGGTAATAAAATGTTTGATGATGTTCCTCCTAATCCCCATATATTTCCAAATATAGTTGTACAAACCAAATATATGGATGAAGAGGTGATGTAAAAAAGAATTTTTGGATGCATTCAAGCAGGTGGAGATCAACATCCCTTTAAATGAATCCATTAAACAAATACCACGGTATGCCAAATTTTTAAAATAACTTTGTACCAATTGAAGAGGGCTCAAGGTAAATGAGAGAATCAATCTTGGAAGGAATGTGTCGGCACTCATTACACCAACTCTAGCAATGTCAACAAAGTGCAAGGATCCTTGGACATTCATTATCCCATGCACCATAGGAGAGTTTCACTTTTCTGATGCTCTTTCTAATTTGGGAGATTCCATAAATGTGATGCCTCACTCTATATTCTCTACTTTATAGGTCAGTGAGTTGAATCTGACGAGATTTGTGGTGTAGTTGAAAAATAGAGCTACAGTATATCCAGCAGTATTCCTTGAGGGTGTACTTGTCCGGGTAAGAGACATGATCTTTCTTGCCAATTTATACATGCTTAACATGGAGGATGATCAGGTAAGTTCTCATGCTCCCATTATCTTAGGTATACACTTCCTCAAAACTACAAAACTATCATAAATGTCAATGAGGGTACACTTTCCATGGAGTTTGGAGATTAAGTTGTGATATTTAATGTTATGGACTCCATGAAGTACCCCTCATAAGACCATTCTTCGTTTGTTATCTCCCATTTTTAACCACCAAATATAAACCCCATAGAATTTTATTATCCTATGATTAGGGATATTGTGAGTATTTGTTCTAGTTTGATGTCTAAGAGTACTTCCACGCCTATTTCTAATGTACAAGACTCCCTTATATTTTATTTTTAAATGGATTCATATTCTAATTTTGATCATGTGAACTCTGATTATGACATGGCTGTTGAGTATGATGATGGATTTGATGCTTTATTCTCTAATTTTTATGATGTATATTTTGATACTCATGCTCTTTCTGCACATATTTTAGTTCCTTTAATGTCTCCATCCATACACCACCCCCCATCATTAGATCTCAAGCCATTTCCACCAAATCTCAAGTACTCATACTTATTGTGTGGTGAGAGATTACCTGTTATAATTGCTAATAATCTTACTTTTGAACATGAAGAAAAACTTTTGAATATTTTGAGGGAGAACATTATGGAAATCAGGTGGACCTTGGCTGACATATCGGGTATTAGCCCCTCCATTTTCATGCATATGATTCTTTTGGAGGATGGGGATAAACCAATAAGGTTTCCACAAAGGAGACTCAATCCAACCCTTCTAGATGTTGTTAAAAAAGAGGTTGAAAAATTTCTCGAGGTAGGTATAATTTATCCCATTTCAGATTCTCATTGGGTAAGTCCTATTCAGGTTGTGCCTAAGAAAAGTGGTGTTACAGTTGTTAAAAATGAGAAATATGAGTTAGTTCCAATGAGGGTGAAAAATAGTTGGCGTGTGTGTATTGATTATAGGAAACTAAATCATTCCACTCGCAAATACCATTCCCCCACTCCCATTTATTGATCAAATGCTCGAGAGACTAGCTGGGAAGACACATTATTGTTTCTTGGATGGAGTTTCTGGATATTTTCGGGTTCCTATAGCTCTGGAGGATTAAGAGAAGACTACATTCACCTGTCCCTTCGGCACATTTTCCTACTGGAGGATGCCATTTGGACTAGTCAATGACATAGGTACCTTTCAGAGGTGCATGATGAGTATTTTTTCTGATTTTCTTGAGACCTTCATGGAGGTATTTATGGATGAATTTAAAGTGTATGGATCCTCATTTTATGAATGTCTAAATAGTTTGGGGAAGGTTTTGAATCATTTTATTGAGAAGAATCTGATCTTGAACTTTGAAAATTGTCATTTCATGGTAGATTATGGCATTGTCTTAGGGAATGTAGTGTCAAAACATTGGATATAGGTTGATGGATCTAAGGTAGATATCATTTCATCCTTACCCTATCCTTAATGTGTGTGTGATGTTAGATATTTCATAGGGCATGTAAGATTTTTATCGGTGCTTCATCAAAGATTTTAGTACGATTTCTAATCCTATGTCACAATTACTCTAAAAGGATTCTAATTTTGTGTTTGATGATTCATGCAGGGTAGTGTTTGATGAGCTGAAGAAGTGTCTGGCCACTCCACCGATCATATATCCCCCCACAATGGGACATTCCTTTTGAGCTTATGTGTGACGCATCCAACTTTTTGGTTAGAGATGTCTTATCACAGAGGGTGGAGGGACATTCACATGTGATTGCCTATACATCAAGGACATTGGATTCAGCCCAATAAAACTACACTACCATGGAAAAAGAGTTTATTGGTAACATATTTTCTTTAGATAAATTCCATTCATATTTATCGGTCTCTAAAGTAGTTGTATTTTCTGACCATGCAGCTTTGAGGTACCTTTTGAAGAAGCCATATTCAAAGCTCAGGCTAATCCGATGGATTCTCCTTCTTCAAGACTTATATATTTAAATAAAGGAAAAGAAGGGGTTAGAATACCTGGTGGCAAACCACATGAGTAGGCTTACTCACACACAAGAGGATGACACCTTGGACCATATACCACTTCAGGACACTTTCTCCAATGAGAATATGTATTCCATCTCAAGTATGAATCCTTAGTATTTTGATTTAGTTAACTACCTTGTTGCCTCTGAAATCCCTACAAATTTAAAGAAACACCAAGTCCAAAAGTTAAAAAGTGAGTCATGATTTTATGTTTGGGATGATCCATACCTATGGTGCATGTGTAGTGATCAAGTTATTAGGAGGCGTGTTCATGGTCATGAGTTTCAGTCTGTTTTTAAATAATGTCATACCCTTTCTTGTGGTGGACACTATGGACCCCCACGAGTAGCTAGGAAAGTATTAGACTCTAGATTATATTAGCCTAGATTATTCCATGATTCTCATGTGTTTTGTAAGTCGTGCTCACGTTTCCAGCACACAGGTAATATTTCTAGGAGAGAGGAGATTCCCCAACAACTCATATTCTTCTGTGAGATTTTTGATGTATGGGGTATCGATTTTATGGGTACTTTTCCTAGTTCATTTGGGTTTTTTTATATTTTGGTTGTTGTTGATTATGTGATAAACTGGGTGGAGGCTAAGGCCACCAGGACTGATGATTCTCTTGTTGTTGTGGAATTGGTCAAAGCATAGATTTTTTGCAGGTTTGGAGTACTGATGGCCATCATTAGTGACCAAGGGACACACTTTTTCAATAATAATTTGGCTTCCCCACTTCGGAAGTATGGGGTGACACACACAAAATCCACACCATACTACCCCCATATAATAGTCAGGCTGAGGTTTCAAATCACGGGTTGAAACAAATTTTGGAGAAAACCATGAAACCAAATAGGAAGGATTGGAGAAAGTGCTTGGATGATGAATTCTGGGCTTATAGGATAGCATACAAGACACCCATTGGTATGTCCCCATTTCGTTTTGTTTTTGGGAAAGCGTGTCATCTCCCCGTTGAAGTTGAGCATTGGTCTTATTGGGTTATAAAAAAATATAACATGGATTTGGCCCAATCCAGAATCCAAAGGAAGCTGAAAATTCAAGAGCTTGAGGAGATTCGATTATCTTCATATGAGAACTCAAGGCTCTACAAGAAAAGATCAAAAGCATCTCATGAAAAAATTATCCAGAAAAAATAATTTCACGTTGGAGATAAAGTCTTGTTCTATAGCTCATGACTGAAGCCGATGCCAGGTAAGTTGTGTTCATGGTGATTAGGTCCTTATGTAGTGACTAATTTTTTTCCTTATGGTGCATTGGAGATAACACAAGAGGAACTGGAAGGAGCTTTACAATCAATGGGCAACGTTTTAAGAAATACATTGAGGGGCTTCCAACTAATGTAGTGAATTTCATCACACTGCATGACCCCATCATCACTTGAGCATATCAGGCTATTCCTAACCCTCTCACTTATTTATTCTTTATCCTATATAAAATTATACATTTCATGTGCATATATCATCTCATAGGTTCACATTGAGGAAAATGAAATATTTTAAGTGTGGGGGATGGGAAAACAATTTGGGGTGGATACTTAGGGTTTTCATTTGTGGGTTTTATGTGTATTTTCTATTAAGTTTTTGTTTATAATTTTCAACAATAAAACTAACAAAACAAAAAAACAAAAAAAATCAATAAAAAAGAAACAAATATATCATGTAACATTCTCATGTGGAACATATGGAAAATGCATGTTTTCAAAATTCATTCGTATAATTATAAGAATGAGTTAGGTTTCATCATCAAGGGTTGACTTTTATAAAAATTGATGTCATCAATGATATGAAAGGTTGTGTTGTTATAAAACCTTTTAATTTTAACATCATTATTTGTGATATTTGTTCATGGTAAATTGTGTCATTGATTTCTCCACAAAATTTTTCACATAATCATGACTTGTGAGTTTCTCTTACCCAATTGAATGTATATTCAGGATTAGTAATTCCTTTCAACTTATAACATGGTCTTTCCAAACATTTGTTTCTCTTCTAATAATTTCCATCACTATACCAGATTGACCTATGTGTGTGCATCTAATATATGACTGTTGTACACCCTCTAAAAAATTAAAAAAAAAATCCAAAAATCCAAAAAAACAATCAATAAATAGAGGAGTTAAGAAATGTACAACATGTGGGGATATTTAGGTCAGGATCTCATGGTTTGACAACTGGGAATGATTAAATGAGTGGGTTTTGGAATTTGATTACAAAGGGTGTTGAACAGGTATAGTGGAATAGAATCAAGTAAGAATAAAAGCTTTTATTGACCTGAATATACTAGATAAATGATGGAGAGACAAGCTTGGAATGGTTGGCACACACACATGTGGAGAATTAGTGGCATTTTTTATAAAATATTTAGGGTCATGCCCTCTTTATTGAACAGAGAACCTATTTTAAAAATAGTAATGAGGGAAACTATTACAGATAAGGGAAAAAATCCAAGGAAACAAAAGAAGATAGAAGGTCAAAATGGGGAAATAAGTTCAAAAGCGGCAAACATCCATGCAAGCACAAGTGAAAGCCCCATTTCCCCCCTTGCCAGACAGTGCAAAAGTGAGACCGATCTAAATGTTTGATCACCCCCTCTGAAAAGAAGTTTCACCATGATGGTAGTACAACGTGTCAGAGCACCTCTCTAACCAACACATGAGTGTGGAGAAGAGTCAGATGAAAAGTGCAAATTTGATGAAAATTCCATTTTTACCCTTTTAAAATTCACTGTAATATTTCTAGCATAAATATTTTTCTGTAAATTATTTTGAATTAAAATTTTGTAACTATGGTCCTAAAATAATTGGATAAAAATTCTATTCAGGACATCAGAGTTGGATCGTGCATTTGAGTGGAGTAAATGGTCCACGAAGACAAAGATGGACTGAACTATCCAGATTGGACATCACTTCACCATTTGGGCCGTATTTTCTTCATCCAGGATTGAGTTGCGCCCAAATTTTTAGGGACGCTCGGGGACATGATTAGAAACAAATAATACTTTTATAATTCCAGCTAATTAGATCGTTTAGGAGGTCAAATATACGTTTAAAGTGGGAACAAAAAATTTGGACGAATTTCCTTTTCACAATTAAAAATGTTTTGTAACCCTAGCCCTCACCAACTCTATTTAAAGGTTTTTTTCACTCTTTGGGAGGGCTAGTAGAGGCTTTGAGAAGGTGTGGCCAAAAGGGTGGATCTTGGGAACACCTCACAACCCTTCGAAGAAGTAAGGCCTTGTGAAAAGTTCTCTTCCAAGAATGCTCTCCTATCCCACCTCCTCTTTGTTTTTCATTGTTTTTATGCTTGTAAAGTGAATTTACTTTAATAAATCTTATATATTAATCACTTTTAATCTCCTTATTTTTCTTCTTGGTCAGGAATCTAAGATTTGAGATGAGATTGGGTGTTCCCAAATCAATACATTTCTTATTAAAAACGTCTCCATGATGACAACTCCACCCATGGAAGAGTGACTTCTTTCATAGTTGATCTAATCCCCACTCCCTTAATTTATTTATTTTTAATCCATAAACATATTGTAATTTATTAATTGTGATAAATTAATTGAGTTTTAATTTCTGAATTACTCGATCGACTTGCACTTGACCGCATGGTCAGGCTTCTGTAAATCATGTGAGTGAAACCTCAATCGCAAAATCTAATCAACTTGGGATAGAATTGAAGGCTTTAATTCTCATCACAAACTCAATTAATTCTCCACTCTTGGGAGGAGATTTTGACCTAATTTTCCACTGACCATAATTTGTATTTTGGATCATAATCAAAGCAGGGTGATGCGATTGGAGGTCCTGAAGTTAACCTAGGGCCAATTTCACAAATATTTGTGGTTGTTTTAATTTTTGTAGGGTTTGGAGGTTAACAAGGTTAGGGGTTCATAATTGAATGAATTCTAATTATATGGGATAATGATAAATTAATGTTGAGGGTGGAAGATTATATCAACTACATCTTCTTGTATAAGTTTTTATTTTCAAAACTATGTTTTTAATTGTTCTTGTTTATTGTTTAGTATTATACAAAAGTCACAAAACCAACCCCCCACATATTGTGTTCATTTGTTTTAACTTATTTTTCTTAAAGCCTATAAAGGGTTATTTAATTCACTTCCTCTTTGAGAGAACGACCTAGGTCATCCATTGTGTTGCAGTTAGTTAAATCCCAACCATTTTTTTGAGAGCATGTGCGGCAACGCTCATCAAGCAGCTTGTAATTTATCCTTATTGTCAACTCTTACTTCAAATTCTCCATATTTTTTGGTAATTTCTAAAAAATTCCAACATATCATCTGCTTCATGATCCTTGAAGTCCTCCAACCCTTCTACCTCATATTCTTTTAAACTGTCATCTTCTTTTGAAAAAAGATTCTTCCTGTTGAAGAAATTTTTCTTAAAATTTTTCTTACCTTTCATGTAGGCTGAATATTTCTTCATCAGAATTTATCCTTCATCCTATTAATCTTCTTGAAACTTTTTGGGGCACTTTTATACAATATTTCCAACCATTAAAGACCTAAATAATTCAATTGGAAGTTTCCCTTTAAACGTTAATTTTTCTCAATGAAGATTTTAGGAAAGGAATAAAATCACTTTGTTAGTCTATTATTCTTCCTATCCATATTCAATGGTAAGATTCATTATGGCCTTGAATTCCACCTCTTTGGACATCCCCTTTTCCACAACATCATTTTCATAATTTCTCATTTCATATACAATAAGAGTATTGTGCAAGTTATCGAGTGTCAGTTCCTTGTGATCTTTATCTTCCAATACTGAAACTTTTGGATTGAACAAAGGTTAAAGCTTTATCAGGATATTCTTAATGATCTTTATATCTTCAATAATTTCTCCGAGAACATGCATGTCTTCCACAACAACATAAACCAGTCAAATAATGTATCAACAGAGTCATTAGGGTGCATTTTGAGATCCTCATACTTGTTCCATAGAACCTATAGATTTTCTTCTCTAACTTTTGAGTCAAACACATAAATATTCATAAATTTTTCCTAAATATCATGTGATGAATTATATGACATCACCATCTTGTTTATTTCGTTGGATATGTATCCTCCTAAATCATTCATTCATTTAGTATCGGCATCCAACTGCCTTTGTTCAGCTTCTGATAAAGCACCACTGTCGATATTGGTTGATATTCCATGCATAGCTGCTGTAAAGACATTCATTACTAATGATTAGAAGTAGTGCTACATCTGATTCTTCCATAATATAAAATGTTTTCCATCAAAGACTGAAAACCCTTTATGAATAACAACCTCCATTTCTTCTAATGAGATAGAACCACAAACTTTCAACCTTTATCTCTGATACAAATTATTATCCCAACTAGGTTAAATACCCTAGAAGAGGGTGAATCAGGGTATGAAAGATTAAAAGAACTGCCCCTTCAAATCTTGATTCATTTTTTAAACAAAACACTCTTCTCTCTCTTTCCCATAGCAATGTATGAAAATAATTAAAATCATGCACATGATATAAAAATTTTACTTGGTTAGCCCTCAATGGGCTACGTATAAGGAGAATACAAATGTGATGTGTTGATATACCAAATCCTCTAAGGATCACTACCAAAATATAATGTTTGGGCTATATTACTTCTATTCCTAGTCTCACTGCCTTTACAAGGTTTAGGGTCAACTCACTTATTTCCCAATGGTCACTCCCTGAGTCTCTTTATCTAGATCACTACTAGTGGAAAGGATCACCTTATTCTTCTTCCTTTACTTACTGCTCTTGGAAGGGATTCAACCACAGTTTATGGATGTATAGGTCCCTTCACTATCACTAATGAATACATCCTTGGTTGTAGATAGATTCTCTATCGAAGTCTCACTTCCATCCAATTGATGAATACCACTTTACCATAGATTTACTAAGAAAGCCCTTTTTAACACTTCCATAATGCTCATTTCCTTTGTGAAGCATCCTTATTTCGTGAAGCTCAAATAGCCTTCATGAATCTCCCTTCTTTTGTGACGCTCAAATATCCTTCACAAAGTACCTTCCTTTCATGAAGCTCATTTATCCTTCATAAAGTTCCAAACTTTCAGTCATATTTTTTTAGTCTAGATGAACTTCATTACTTTCTCGATGCTCACAATTTTTGGTTGGCTTTTATAGCATTTGTGAACACCCTTTATTTGAAAACTTTTTTGCATTAACCACCTTCGTGAACCACTTTTTCAGATCTGGAGCCTTAAGATCTTCGTTAAGTCTTGGTACTCTTCTGAAGGGGGTAGAGACCTATTTATAGGTGTTTCTACTGATTTTAGATGATTCCAGCCACATCATCACTATTTCTCAATGCTCCCATATTTCATTTGTGATGTTTCCTATCTCGTGAAGCACCATGGTAATTTCTTGTTCACAAAGCTTGTCGTAGTCGTAAAGATTACCATAAACTTATTTTTTCCTTCATAAAACAACCATTATGAAACCCAATTTTCAAGAAACTCGTGACTTTTACATATTTTCATAAGGCCTTCAAGGAAATCCAATTCTCGCAATGCTAGTCATCCTCCAAATTTTGGACCCCAAAAATTTAGCAAGAACTGGGAAACGGTGTCACCTTGTATACACAATTTTCTATACCACTTCTAGGGAATCCAATCCTTTGTCTTGGATCTTTGTCAACATACCTTGAAAACAACCTCTATAAAACTTCACAACGGACCATAGAAACATTCTTTGTAAACAAACACAATCAAACAAAAAACACTACAATGTTACCTTGAGGGATTTTTTTACCAACATCAGTCCACACAAAATCTTAGTCCTTCCTAGTCAATACTATTAATAGGGCTACAATTTGAGAGAAATTGGGAAAAACCTATGATAATTTCCTACAATACTAAGAAAACTTTGAACCTCTACCATGTTATTGGGTTCCTTACAAGAAACAAAATACCTCTAATTTCAACAATCCCACTACCATGCCTTGATGATATATCACATGTCCAAGGAAACACACCTCTCATCTCCATAACTCACACTTGGACATCTTACCATAATGATGGTGGTGTCAAAGGACCTATAAAATAGCTCTAGGATTCTTGGAATACTCCTCATCTGACTTCAAGTGGATAAAGATATCATAGATGAATATGACGATGAACTAGTCTAGGAACTCATAGAACATGAAGTTCATAAGACCCATGAACACAGTCAGTTCATTCATAACACTGAATGGCATGAATACAAACTTAAAGTTTTCATACCTGCATCTAAAGGAAGTATTCATGATATTTTCCTCCTTTACCCTCAACTAGTGATATCCAGACTGAAGATCAATCTTAGAAATCCAACTCAAAGAACTCAAATGGTTGAAAAGATCATCTATCCTTAGAATAGGGTAGTGGTTATTTACAATCACCGGATTTAAACATTGGTAGTCTATACACAACCTTATACTACCATACACATTTTTGGATAACAACACTAGAGCACCACACAGTGACACACTAGGATGGATAAAATCCTTCTACATCAGATCATCAGTAACATTCCTCAACTCCCACAACTCATAAGGTTCTATCTGATAAGGATCCATCAAAATCAGTGAAGCACTAGGCTGCAACTCAATCCAAAACTCAACATCTTGTTGAGGAGGTAGATTCACAACCTTCTTTTGGAAAACATACAAAAACTCCCCAATGACCCTAGGGACCTCCATTGTCCTATATTACACTGATAACTCATACATCAAAGAAAGAATGGGCTCTACAAATTTAATTCCCACCTAAAAAATCTACTCACTAATAAAAATCACACACTGATCATCCATATATGAGAAAACGACTCTCCTATGGAAGCATTCAATAACAGAATGCATGGAATAGAACTAGATTATGAAAAGGATGACATCGTATGGATACATTTTTACCAAGAAAATATCCTCATGGGAGTGATGTGGACCCATCATCATTTTACACCCCCGGAAAACCTCAAACAAGATGGTCTGGCCTCTGACTAGCATAGTCAACACCAGGGGCACAGAAATCCTCTCAACATCTAGTCCTAGAGCATGGAATAGAGTGGGTGAAACAAATGTGTGTAAAGATCTTGATTCAAATAAGGCACCAAACTAGGGTATTGAAAACCCCAATCATGCATCTGATGATCTCATGCCCCTCTCTCACTACTGCCACCACTGTGTGAAACTGACCACACTCAGCCCCTCTACCTCTCTGCTGAAAATAACCTACATGACCATACTCGGATCCAGGTCCCTGAACATAAGAAACATCTTGAGGTCGGCCTCTACCCGCTTCATCTCCCCTTAGCATAATATAATCATGTTTCCCCTACTACTGAAACAGTACCACTAAAACTGATGTTGAGGCTGGTGTTGAACCTATCCACCTCTATTGAATTGATCTCGAAGGACCACTAGTCACTAGTTCTGAAAATGGAAATGAACACAATAGAAAAAAATAACATTGTCACAAATACCCTAGGAATATCATGAAAACCATTTGCCATAGAATTTTGAAAGGGAAATTGCTGAGGCCGAATCCTCATTGGTTGAAACCACAAAGGCCCTTGAACCTGAGACTAGCCACTATCAAATCTACTCCTAAAGAAACCCTAATGGTTCCCCTCTCATGGAAAACCTCCTAGTGATTTCATCCTCTTGATCACCTATGCCTTATTCTGAACCTCTAGATACACTGGAAGCATAAAATAAGTAATTTCATACAGGATAGAGGGATAGAGTGTCTCCTCAAGATGTATATCATGAGAATCTTTATTTGTAAAAATATATAGGGAAAATAATAGAAGGTTTTTAAACTTTATTCCCAACTCACACACTAACATACACCCCTACTGTAGAGAAATAAGCTTACAACTTTTCACTGTTGTCATGGTTGACTAAAGGAACTCTTCCCAGAACTCTTTCGAAAATTCAACCCATGAATCATCTTCCTCCTTCCTCTCACCCAGATACAGTGCCCACCACTAATGCACAACTCCCCACATCTGAATAACTTCCAAATGGACCCATTACTTTGTCAGTTAACAGACTAAACTTAAAGAGATCTTGATCTCCTTCATCCAGCTCTATATCCACACATTTGAAACACTTCCCTCATACTTCCCCAAATCCAATCACTAAAAAGTGCAAAACTCCCTCTATCAAACATCATCCACCTCTTCCAGATCAACCCTATGGTGATCAATTATATCAACCTATTGAACCTCAATTTCCTAAGCCACATGTGGATGATGAATATGAGACATAACTAAAATGAAAACAAGAATTCCCTGAGCTTGATAGTATTGAATTCCATTTAGATTAATTTTAATTAACTTTATCCATTTTGAAACATCCCAAAATAACCCAATTCAAACAAGAACACGAGTCTTCATGATGCATGTACCTCTCCTAGGTCTCCACCCTGTAAATATTTCCACCTCACTTGGTCGTTTAATAAGCTCAAAGTCGGTACACTCGATCAAAAGGGGCTCTAAAATCCTGTTTCCTAGACAATATCTTTGGCCTATGTCATGTACCAAGGTCAAATCGCACTATTTTCATACCAAATCAAGTAATACTCACTATGTCTAACTCCAAACTACATCCACTCTCTCAACCATCACTTCTAATACCACTCTATCATGATCCCTTCCCTCCTTAGATCTCGTAATGAGGTGAGAGAGATAGTAACCCCCAAGTCCCACATCCAATAGCCCCCAGATTGGTGGATGGCACTGTGGGTATAAAAATCTCATGAAATGGGAGGAATTTCCCTCTATAATAATATAGGGTTGGGAGGTAATATTCATCATACACAAACAACTCAATGAAATAATATAAAAGAAACCAAAAACATCCCACAAACTCATGTATAAATAAAACTGATATAGATAAAATACTCCAAATTAAATACCCAAAAGAAAAGTTAAATCAGTGACACAATAGCTATCCAAGATCTGGGCAAGTAATGTCCAGCACTGTCATGAACCAGCCCAAGATATCATCCGACCCAACACCCAACCCAGTCTCTGGCATGGCCCCAGGGGCATTCTTGATCCCCACAGGCTGGAAACTAGTGATAGGAATCAAAACAACATAAGGGGGGATGATTTAGTCCATAAATAACCAATATCAAATAAAATAACCTAATCATGATACAAGAGACAACAAATGATCATATGAAGATACAAACACTATTCTAGATGCTAATATAACTGAATAGAAACAAACTAAAACTGAAACTGAACCAAACTAGATTAAACTAAAACCAGTGAGATCTATATGTAACTACAATGTCACCATCATCCCAAGAATGAAACTCTACAAGATTCATCTTGAACTAGAAAAATCTGAACAAAAAGAAGAACCTGCAAAACAGATTGGGTCTACCAACATAGAGTGGTACAAGTAGGGTGTGATCTAATAGCTCAACAGGCAACCACCAAAGCGTCCATGTGTTTCCTTTCCCAAAACAATCCATTATCACTGGTTTGAAATACATTTATAAAAATAATATTTTCACATTTTATTAAACAAACGTAGATTTTATGTTTAAAAAAACAACACATGCCACCTTCCATTTTCAAAAGAAATTAACAATTCATATACAAAATCTAAATCAAATAATATTGGGGTTGTGCTGGAAATAAATATTAGTGCAAGATGAAAAACTAAAATTCAACATAAATTAAACAAGACAATACAAATAAAAACCATGGGTGATCCTAAACATACCTAGATGACTCCTAGATGTACTCAATTCAGAACCACCTACAAGAGTATGGTGAAACCCCTAAGTCTATAACCAACTGGCCGCCCTCAACTAGCCAATTCAGTGGAACATCCCACCTAGCCTATCTACAATTCAGGGTGTACCAATCCGTCTAATTGGGGTTGATCAGAAATTGTTGCTCAATCTTCTAAAAGACGCCCAGGAACCCATGGTAAATATATATAAACTATGTAAGTAGGAGGCCCTTCCATGTGTGACTCACCTTACTTGTCGTTACCACACTTGCCTACCCCAAACAAGGACACCCTCTACGATAACCCAAAAAGGTAAATCCCTCATATAGGGTTTACCACTATATATACATAGGTATCACATCAAGAAAAGTTCAAACTTGGCTGTCACATCATGTAATCATTCAATCTTTTCATTGAAAACATGCAAATTTCCAAACGGGCCTTAGAATTCATGCATTCAAATGCATTTTTTAGAAAACACTTCAAAAGATATTTCCAAACACAGTGAAACCCCAATTTCACTAAACATTTTCCAAATAGGCTCTTGCATTCCCAAAACCAATTCCAAAACCATGATAAAAATTCAAAAGTTAGTTAAAGATATCAAATGGTCTTCCCTATCATTCGAAAGCCAAACATCATTTACAAAATACCAAATAGACCAGAATTTAAAACATAAAATTTTATAAGCATCTTTGAGCCGTTGAGACAAAGAATCATTTAGGGAAATAATCAAGGAAATTTGTTCCAAAAACAAATTTTAAAGGGTCATTGCATGTTTTACCAACTAAAAAAAGAAACCATAAGTAGACTTCATGGCTCAATAAAACACCATTTCATACAGACATTACCAACATAGTGTCCAAAAATAATATCATAACATAAAAGAGGTCAAAAACTTCACAAAACACCCAATTTAATTTTCAAGGAACACATAACATTTCAAAAAATACTTCCAAGGCACACGTAATTAGGAAATAGTCAATAATCAATTTTAAATCCCATTTCCAATAAATTCTACCAACACGAAAACACCATAATAAACTAACTACATACATCCTGAAGTTTCAAATCATATTTTAAAAATTATAAAAACAATATTTGGCATTTTCTCAACACATTGGGCATATATACACTTAGGAATAAACAATAAAACACTTCAAAAGATATTTTTAGAAAATTATACTATCATAAAAACACCAACATAAGTTAAACAAATCCATTATAGAGGTGAGAATCATGTCAAAAAAATTAATTAAAACCCATAAACATTATATTTATTGAATAGGAAAGGAAAGAGATGGAACCACCTACCTTAAACATATGCGGATCTGACGAGGCTTCAATGAGAGGAGGAACAATGCCACTTGGACCGATCATGCATACTAAAACCCAAAGAAAATCAAATCATAAAGAAACCCTAACATCTAGGGATCATCCATGGGAAGAAAACCCAAAAATAAAAGGAATACTCACCGAAGGGGGAGACATTGCTGGAGGGGTAGGGAGGCGTCGGTGAGGTCGTGTTCAAGAGAGGGGGTTGCTGGTGGGGTCATATGTAGAAGAGGGGGTCCTCGGTTGGGTGGCATGTTAGAAAGGAGGTCGTCAGTGGGGTCATGTGCCAGAGAGGAGGGTTCTAGCGGGGGGAGTGGTCAGAGAGGAGGGTGTTGGCTGGGGTGGCTTGCTGAAGGAGAGGAGTGCACAGGAGGGGGTATGAAGAGGGGGAAAGGGAGGGTGGTGCATGTGTAAGGTAAGGGGGAGAGGAGAGGGAGACCAACTAGGGATTTCCAAATAAAATAAACATAAATTAAATAATATTAAACTTAATAATAATAATAATGTTTTAATAATAATTTTAATAATTTTAATAATATTATTATTATTATTCACAACAATAATTTTATTATTATTTTTTATAAATCATATTTTTTATTTTTATTTTTATTTTTATCTCATTTTACTTTATTTTATTTTATCTATTTGAATACTTGTCAACCACACGATCACCCTACACGGATCAAGCGATCATGAAAAAACCATGAGGTAGCTTCTATCTATTCTAGAAGCAGTCGCACAGCTACCTGGATAACAGCACAGTTTCCTCTAACTATGTGGTACCCATGCACAGGCCTAAAACCCACCAAAAATTTCAAACTTTAAAAAATTTAAACCGGGACCGAAACCCAAACCTTGACCAAAAGATCCAAAATTGAAAAATAATTATATATAAAAGAAACTCATGGATGAGGTGCGACAATTCTCTCCACCACAAACACTTTCTTCCCCCATAAATTCACCAAGGTAAAGGATAATAAAAACTCAAGTCCATGCCTGAAAAAAACCGAGAGAGAAATTAAGAACCTTGGGGTGACTATTCACTCCACAAGTCACACCCGACCGATCAAGAAGAAACAACAGGATAAGAATAGAGGAGAACATGTGGGAGTTCTCTCCACCACAAGGATTCAACTAGTACATAACTTAAAAGCAAAACACACCACCCCAGGGAGGGGGTCCAAAGCAAGAACTCCCAACTTGAAACCAACCCACATAAGGTTTAAAAAAACTCAAACGAGAATGAACAATTCAAAAATCCACATTCAGGCAGGCACAATTGCTTGGATTGCAATAGAACAAGTCACACATAATCTCCCATGTAAAAGATGAACTTACAATGACGAAAAAACTTCAACAGCCGAAAAAAAAGAACGAGAGAACATTAAATGTTCCAATCCCAACATGGAACACAAAACCAAACCAGAGTTTCACACTCTTGGTAACCCTTGACTACGTGTGAGCCTCACCCCGAGACCAGTGGTTGGGGATTTGATGGCTAAAGCATCTCTAACCTCAAAGTATGGAACAATAATCCCACAGTTATAACATCTTCTTTAGGCGACACATCCTACAAAACTTCTCTAGATGACCCAGATAGATTCAATGATGAAACGTCTTCATAGGGATGCGATAAGATGGATTCGAATTCCCAAATTGGCCACACTGATGGCATGCAAATGAATGGTCCAACAAACTGGAATCTAGAACCAATGAAGATATATCTTTAGAAACAAGTTTATCTGGTATGCACTATTCACTATATGGGGAACCTTCACGGGAGCCAACCACCACTGAATTCATACCAAAAACTAGCTCAGCCAAAAATGCCTCATCCACCAACTTCTCAAAACATGTTTCACTTGATGAGAGAACTTTTCCTTCAATATCAAGATGAAGACCCCAAATGAAAATAGGATTTTTCATTTGATCTTAAAATAATGTCTCCAAAGAATTGGGAACCATCTCTTTAAAGTGGTCGATGTAAGATTTTACTGATCGCTGGCCTTATCGAACATCCTGCAGCTCTGATACCTTCTTCAACATCATCTTCTAAGGTATTAACCATTTTATTAAGGTATAATTAAACACTTACCACATCATTTGGACTTGCATCACAAGTGGGGAAACCAACTTCCACTGGTCCAAAGATGGACCCTCGAACAGTCCCAAAACAGGACGAACTCAGATGGCGTCCGGAGTTCCCAACGATCTGAAGATCCTCTATACTTCCCCAAGACACTCCACTGCCTCTAATAGACCTTGATCACCACAAAAGATAGGTATAACTCAAGAAGAATCAGAAACTGGGCATGACTAGTTAGAAACTTTGGGGACCATTCTAGGTGGAATTTTCTGAACAACACATAAAACACAAAACCAAAACCAATATCAAGCTGAAGCACAATCAAAATGAGCACCTCAACCTAAAAAAATGGCTTAAAAACCAAACAAAAATAAACACAACCAAAAACATCTCTTTCAAAACCACCTTTAGAAAAACAAGGCCAAGCCTTCAGTTTTAATTAAACACACATGGCATCCCATGAACCATCGCACATGTGTTCCTCTATTTCCATCCATACGTGGAAACACTCACTTTATAAACATATATCCTCACATGTGAAAATGTAAATAAAGAGTACTGAAGGTGTGCTCAAACCATTTATTTATAAAATCCAAACATTTAACAAATTCTCAAATCTAGAACGCTTTTAATTTTAAAACCCATTTTATCAATTTAAATAAATTTAAAAGAAATAATTTTCATTTCTAAAACACTTTTCATTTTCAAAAACACACTTACACCAACCAAAACTAAAGAGAACCACAACTTTCACCAAAATTCCAGAAGGAGGGACTAGCGTTGATACCAAACCCAGTGACATAGTAATGGGTCATTCCCTAAGTAAGGTATAACACTAAGAGGACCCTGAACCATGCAATTGGATTCCACATGGGTCATTAATCCATGTGGGATCACAATGTGACACCATCTCACCTCCATTTTCATCCCTCAATCCAAAACAAAGACAAAATACTCAAATCCCAGACTACCCTAGGTAACGAGAGGTTCAGAACAAGAAAGGTTTCATGATTCCCTTCCCATACCTACCTCCCAAGTCATGATAATCCAAATCTCCATCTACCAGACACCCCAAATAACAAGAACCTAACTATGATACCATATTTTCATGAACCATCCCAGGATTTCATCTGACCCAACAACCAACCCGGTCCGTAGAATGGCCTCAGGGGCATTCTCAATCCCCACAGGCTGGCAGCTAGTGTCAGGCGTCAATACAACTCAAGGGGGAACGATTTAGCCCATAAATAACCATAATAAAATAAAATAAACAAATTATGCCACAATAGACAACAACCGATCATATAAAGATATAAAAACTATTCTAGATACAAATATAACTGAACAGAAACAAACTAAAACTGAAACTGAACCAAACTAGACTAAACTACTACTAGCGAGATCTCCATGTGAAGAAAATGTCACCACCTTCCCAAGAATGAACCGCTACAAGAGTCATCTTGAACAAAATAAACATGAACAAAAAGAAGAACCTTCAAAATAGCTCGGGTCTACCGACACCCAGTGGTACAGGTAAGGTGTGAGCTAATAGCTCAGCAAGAAACCACTAAAGAGTCCATGCGTTTCCCTTCCCAAAACAATCCATTAACACTAGTTTGAAATACATTTATAAAAAATATGCTTTTCACATTTAATTAAACAAATATATCTTTTACCTCTAAAAAAACTAACACACTCCACCTTCCATTTTCAAAACAAATTACCAATTCATAACCAAAATCCAAATCAAATAATACTGAGGTTGTGATGAAAATAAATTAATAGTGAAGGTTGAAAACTAAAATGCAACAAAAAGTGAATAATCCAATGTAGATAATAACCATGGGTGATCCTAAACATCGCTATAATATTTTTTGACATAATTGGTTCAGAACCACCTATCAGTGTATGGTAAAGCCCCTAAGTTTATAACAAACTGGCCGCCCTCAACTAGCCAATCCAATGGCACATCCCACCTGGCCTATGTGAAATCCAGGGGGTACTAACCCATTTAATCATGGTTGATCATCAATTTTCACTCGATCTTCTAAAATACGCCCAGGTACCCATGGTAAATATACATAAACTGTGTAAGTAGGAGGCCCTTGAACGCATGACTCACCTTACCTGTTATCACCACACTTGAATACCCAAAACAAGGCCACCCTATATGATAACTCAAAAATGGAAATCCCACCTATAGAGGTTCCCACTATATATATATATATATATATATATATATAGGTATCACATCAACAAAAGTGCCAAATGGGCCATCACATCATGTGAACATTCAATATTTTTGTTGAAAAAATGCTAATATCCAAACAGGCCTTTGACTTCACACATTCAAATTCATTTTTCTGAAAACACTTCAAAATACATTTACAAACAAATTGAAATCCCACTTTCAGTAAACATTTTCTGAATGGACCCTTGCATCCCCAAAACCAATTCCAAAACTAAGATAAAAATTCACAAGTTAGTCAAAGATTCCAAACGAGATTCCCTATCATTCAAAAAAAACATCCTTTACAAAATACCAAAAGAACATAAGTTCAAACATATAATTTTAAAACCATATTCGAGCCATTGAGACAAAGAATCATTTTGGGAAAGAATCTAGGACATTTTTCCCAAAACCAATTTTAAAGGGGCATTACATGTTTTCCCAACTAAAATAATAAACCATAAGTAGTTTTCATGGCTCATGAAAATGCTATTTCATACACACATTACCAACTCAGAATCCAAAAATAATATCATAACATAAAAGAGGCCAAAAACTTCACAAAAAAACTAATTTTATTTTCAAGGAACACATAACATTTCAAAAAATACTTCTAAGGCACACATACTTAGGCAATAATCATGAGTCACTTCAAAAACCTATTTCCAACAAATTATACCAACACGAAAACAACATAATAAACTAACTACATACATCATGAAGGTGTGAATCATATTTTAAAAATTATTAAATAAATATTTGGTATTTTCTCAATGCATTGGACATATATAAACATAGGCATTAACAAGAACACACTTCAAAATCTACTTTTAGAAAATTATACTATCATAAAAATAACAACATAAGTTAACCAAATCCATTATAGAGGTGTGAATAATGTCAAAAAATTAATTAAAACCCCCAAGAATTATATGGATTGAATCATAAATTAATGAAATGTAAACACCTACCTTAAAAACATGTGGATCTGATAGGGCTTCAATGGGAGGAAGAACAAGGCCATTTGGACTAATCACACACCCTAAAACCCAATTAAAATAAAGTCACAATGAAACCCTAACATTTAGGGTTCGACCATGGAAAGAAAACCCCAAAATAGAAGGAATACTCACCTGAAGGGGAGCCACTATTGGGGGGGCGATGTCGGCGGGGTCGTGCGTCGAAGAAGGGGGTGTTAGTGGGGGAGAGCGGCTGGAGAGGAGGGCGCCGGATAGGGTGGCTCTCCGAAGGAGAGGAGTGCATAGGGGAGCATAGGAAGAGGGGGAAAGGGAGGGGTGCATGTGGAAGGGAAGGGAAAGAGGAGAGGGAGACCCACTTGGGTTTCCAAAAAAATAAACATAAATTAAATAATATTAAACGTAATAATAATAATAATAATTTTTCAATAATAATAATCACCATCATCATAATAATAATAATAATATTATTATTATGGTTAAAGTATTATTTTTATTTTTATTTAAATTATTATCTCATTTTGATATATTTTATTTTATCTATTTTAATACTCGGCAACCGCACAGTCACCCCGTACATCTCAAGAGACCGTGCAATAGCTTTTTTCCATTCTAGAAGCAGTTGCACAGGTACCTGGACCGACCACATGGTTTCCTCTAATAGTGTGGTGCCCATGCACTGGCCTAAAACCCACCAAAAATTTTGAACTTCAAAAATTTTAAACAGGGACCCGAACCTGAACATCAACCAAAAGATCCAACATTGAAAAATAATTAAAAATAAAAGAAACCTGTCATTGGGGTGTGAAAAGCATGGTCCATGTAATCCTACTAGAAATCTAAAAACAATTTTATATACATAGGGTGAGCATACAGGTATAAGAAGTAGGAAAACTAAAGTCTCTTGTGCACATGTGAAAGAAGCATACTAATTCACCCGTGAGAAAACAGAAGAACCAACAGCACCTAAATAGGTTAACTATCTATCCCAACCTCACAACATCATGCTCACCAAATAACACAATCCAAGTAATATAATATAACATGAGTCACATCAAAAATGGGTACCTCACACCGCTTTCCTGACGATATGCTTCTATCACACCCCAATGTCGTACGTCCCGGTGCTTCTATCTCTTCTGAATACCACACCGCCCCACAAGCACAGTCACATCACATCATGTCTACAGACACCTGGGCCCACTGCCCCATAAGAACTTCCACATCACATCTTACCCAAAAACACTTGGTCCACAACACATTCACAACCATAAAGTTGGGATTAGGGTATATTGAACATGATGGACATCAATGTAATGTCCTGGAAATTCCGTATAATTTTTTTTAATTATATAGAAATTTTTCATGACTGTAAAATCTGATGGCACGCGATTCCAAGGCCCAGAGTGCCCGGAATGATCCGTCGAAATTTTGTTAAAATTTAAATAGTGTGCGTAAGAAATTTTCCTGAAAAAGTGGAATAAATTTTAAATGGTTACTCAGATTAGAAATCTAAAGTCACCGTTGCATTCAGGATGGCGGGTTTACCCTAGGTGTGACTTAAGTTTAGTCGGCACGGGCCTTCTATGAGAAAACCCAAAAATGAAATAATCGTGAATAAAATAATCAAATAAATTATTTTATTTTTAAAATACTTATAACTCACAAACAGTAACTCAGATTGAAAATTAGAAAACACCGTTGAGCTTGTTAGGGTACTATATATTTTGACAGATACTAACATTGGTTGGCATGAGCCACCAGTAAAATTTAGTTTTTGGTCGTAAATAAAATAATTAAGTGACAATTATTTTATTCTAAAATTCATAACTTCTAAACGGTAACTCAGATTGAAAATATGAGAGTATTGTTGGGTTCCTTGGGGTGTGTTTCACTTAGGTAGAGCCTAACCTCGATCGGTGCGGGTCAAGGGTAACTGTTATAATTTTTCCGATCTTTTTTTCAGGTATGTTCAGCAAACACGTGAGCGGCATTATATAACTTTTGAACCGGTACATGGAATTGAAATCTAAGGGCACCATTGAACTCACAGCGTCGATATTCACTTATGGAGACCTTCACTTTGAACATAGTAGGTCCGGAGAAAAAGTTAGTTTTTGGAACTTTTTAATAAAATAAATAAAATAACTTTATTATTTTATTTTTATTCTATTCCTCCAACGGACGAATGGTAATGTGGGACTAGCAACATGTCAATCCAATAAATGGATTGAAATTTCATTTATATGTAACCACACCATTGGGGAATTATGAAGGTTCTTAATTAATGGGCCTCTATTAATCCCACGAACGTTGCACACCCTTCCCCTATCCTATTTATATGGAGTTTGGGGAGAGGTGTTGGCACTGCTTTGCCAAGAAACGAAGTGCTGACAAAGTGCAGTGATGCCACAGACCCTTGGAGGATGAAGCCGGTACCAGCGGGAGGTGATGAGCGACACCAAAACCTCTAACCGGAGATCAACGAACGAGTGACATCATTGGATACTAGTTATGGGGGACGACGAACGCCAACACTTCCTCAAATGAGGATGATCTCCAATGAACATAAGGTAGGGGTTTTAATCATGTTGAATTTTATTCTATTGTTTCTCCTTCTCCTAAATTCACAATGACAATGGCCAAATTAACATGGTCATCGTCCCGCACATAAACCATGCTCCTCTTTCTTTTTATTCTCTGCGCGCCCTTCGTGCATTCTTCAACACCTAATATTTATTGGCACTGAAATATGAAGTTTTGATGAGTGCGATGTATGTATGTGAAGCCCCCGATGCAAGGATAAAAAATATTCGATCATTTAATTTTTTGAGCTTGGAACAAATCTGCAATGACTCGCAGAAGGAGGTGGTGGACGGCACCCGGCTGGCCGTGAGGAAGGAATGGAGGAGCGCGTCCGCGCTTCCAGATGATGAGAAGGTTGCGGCCCATCAGCTGCAGCGGAGCAAGGGCGGTGGCTAGCACAACAGCTGGATGTGTGATAGCAGCGGTGGCACTCGTCCGTGTCACTCGGCGTGCAGGGGTCATGGTGCAAGGCTGCGGCGGTGATGGAGTGACGGTCGGCAGAGCCGGCTGCCAGTGGTGGCGTGGTGCATGACTATTACATGAAGGAGGGATAGCTATCTGGCTAGCCATGGTCCACACCGGCGGGCTGGGCCAGACCCAGCGGGCCGGGTCGGTCCGACCAGGTCGGATCAGACCCAGAACAACTTCGACCCTTTTCGTTCTTTCGGCCATATCTTGAGCTATAGGCATCCATTTGACGAACCGTCTATGGCACCAAAAACCTTGGATTGATATGTTCCTTTTGGAATGCCCCACTTGAGTTTTGGATAAAGTTGGGGTATGGCCGGGATGGATTGAACACGAATCTAACCAGGCCCTCGGGACTAAAAGGCCAATAGCATCCAGACCGGGCGTCCGATTAACACACCTTCTATTGCGTTGAGACCCCTTTTATGTAGAAGTCCATTAGGATACTACTTTTTGAGACTTCCTGGAATTTGGAGTATCGACCTGTGGCTTGAGGAGAAGATCCTCCCGAAATCAAGCGAGCATAGTGCAGGAACTTTGTAGTTGGTTGTAACATGAGAAAGGGGACCTATGTGGGTATGTGCTTTGGGATCCTTCGCGGGTCTATGATTGAGGTTCCCACATGGATCCGCTCTAGGAATCCATATGGGACTACTCTAGGTTCCTTCGTGGGTCTGCTATACTAGGATCCTTTGTGGGTCTGATGATGTACAAGGATCCTGTGTGGGTCTGATGATGTACTAGGATACTGTGTGGGTCTGATGACGTACTAGGATCTTGTGTGGGTCTGATGATGTACTAGGATCTTGTGTGGGTCTGATGATGTACTAGGATCTTATGTGGGTCTAAGGATTTAGGATCCTTCGTGGATCTGCATCTTAACAAAGTTAGATGATTCAATAGTTATATCTTATCATCTTTGATACCGTACCTATGTTATACCTGGTGTGATCTGAGTCCTTACCTTTGTGGTAATACCTTGGTGGTATTATTCTGTGTGGCGTACCTATGTGGTACATTCCTTCGTGGTGATACCTTGGTGGTATTATTCTGTGTGGCGTACCTGTGTGGTACTTTCCTTCATGGTGATACCTTTGTGGTATTCTTCTGTGTAGCGTACCTATGTGGTACTTACCTTCGTGGTGATACCTTTTTGGTATTCTTCTGTGTGGCATAAATGTGTGGTACTTACCTTCGTGGTGATACCTTTTTGGTATTCTTTTGTGTGTCGTAACTCTGTGTTACTTTCCTTCGTGGTGATACCTTGGTGGTATTCTTCTGTGTGGCATACATTTGTGGTACTTTCCTTCGTGGTGATACTTTGTGGTACGTACCTTTGTGGTGTTATCATCGTGGTATTCTTTCCTTCGCGGAACAGTTGAGATTTGAGCTAATAAGTTAGTCCTTGTGTTTCCTCATGAATGAGATGGGTTTACTTGATAACCAAGGTATATGTATGGGCATATACCTAAGTAGTGTTGATAGTTTTTTTCATGCTTTGTGGTTCATCCTTTGTAGATTTTGTGAGACCTTTGAGGGTCTCAGGGTCCCAACTGAGTATCATTATACTCACCCCTGCACGGGGTACGCCCGCGCCTTGTTGTGTTTGGTGTAGACAACGGACAACACTGACTGAGGACGAGAGTACCAAGACTAGAGGTAGCTCAGAGGTGGAAATTAGATGAGGCGTACGGTAGAGATGACCATTAGAGAGTTGTACCTACCCTTCAAGTAGGATCCTTGGCGGGTGTCCACAGCAGCTATTTCAGTTTACTTTTACTTTTCAGTTTTCCTATACTTTCCAATTGGGCTTGTATTCTAGCCCCCTTTTTCTTACTGTACACACTCTTTTTACTACAGTTACTAGTTTTCATGTCTTGTGGTGTGCTTGGTTATGTTTGTTTACAGGTTATAAAAGAAATGGCTTCTCAGTTTTAGGGAATACACCTTTCGGTGCTAGTCGCCAGCCCCTAGACTATGGAATGCGGGCTTGGGGTAGTCACGGAACAGGCCTCAGGGGACGGGTCATGAAAAATTGGTATCAAAGGAGTCGGTTCTAACATAGAACATCGGACTATGATCTTTTTTTAACAGAAATTGTGCTAAGTGTAGTGAGTGTGGTTATCAGTTTAGGGAATCCAGTGTTGGTGCAGCGGCTGATGTATCCATAAACCAGGACCCTGACTTCTGATTTCTGACTCAGTGCACGAAAACACTGATTGTATGTGTGTTTTGAAAAGTTTTCCTATGTTTTCTTTGAGTTAGTTCACCCGGTATAACTTAATGATCATGGTGAACCTGTACTTTATCAGGAAGTCGTTGTGTAGACAGCCAGCTAAGATTCCCAAGAAAGTACACGATGACAGCCCACCGAGCGACGAGGCTCCAGTGCAGGGCCCTCTTACTATGTTGGCACCTTCGGGTGGTGTACCACCAGCACCATCACCCATTGGGTAGAAGTTACCACCAGCCGCACTGGTGGATGGTGCATGCTAACTGAGTGCATTTCATGAGTTCTAGAATCAGAGGCCTCTGAGGATTCAAGTCAAGATAGATTCCCACACAGCTGAGGGCTGGCTGGAGGCAATTGATAGAGTTTTCCACCTAGTTTAGACACGAGTAGAGCAGATGGTTATCTTAGCTACTAGTCTTTTTCAGTGAGTGACCATGAGGATGGTCCACATAGTGATGAGGCTTCAGTACATGGACCATTACCCAAGATAGTACCTTCGGGTAGTTTGTCAGCTATATCATTTCCTGTTGGTCAGCAGTTACAACTAGAAGTATTAGTAGAGGACACATGTAGACTTAGTGCCTTACATGTGTTTCAGTATCAGATACCCCTCAGTTTTTGATGTGATCCCGAATCACAGGCGGCAGAGGAGTGGCTTGAGGAGGTGGCTGAGAGTTCTCTAGAGGTTCTACTGATTTGGCAGGACGACATGTCAGTAGATGAGTATTCATCGAGGAATACCTCTCATTCCTGGTACTCAATTAATACGATACGATTAGTGCTTCGGGGCTCAGACTTCTGAGAACGTTGTGTTTAAGGAAGTCTGAGCCAGCACTAATCCTCTATTCATTCCTACTTATGTTAGGTTGCTAGAGATAACCTTTGTGGTTGAATGTTCTTTGGTTGAGGGAATATAGCCAGTTAATGTTAGCAGTAAGAAATAAGGAAACTGACGTCAGTCTCAAAGACTTAGGCTTTAAAATGTTTCGGGAAGAGGATGTGATAGGGATAGACGAATATGCAGGGCTGGAGACATAGAAGCAGAACATAGAGGGCAGCGTGAGGTGGTTTACTTTTCGATATGTTATAACCACCCCCCTTTGTGGACCCCTCCAAGATCAGGGAGCTGGAGGACAGGGGAAGAGAGTAGCTGTATACAGTCAAGGAGTGTGACCCAAGGGCTCTATGAATGATTCGAGGTATAGTTTGTGTCTACTACTGGTTTTTGTAACAATAGACATATGTACCAATAATTCCTTCCTTCCACAGATCTTGTCCAAGACCTAGAGTTTCCGGTTAAACCATTGACTTGACCCTCAGGTCTGGAGATACCTTTGGGAGGAGACTTCATAATCAAACTTATGTCGACGGTGTGATTTGACCCTTGAGGCGAGAGTTTCGGTTGGGACCTCTCGGTGGCAGTGTCAAAGCCTTACGACGTCAGTTTGGGTATGACTACACATCTACAAATCATACTCAGATTGATTGTATTAGGAAAAAAGGTTGTGGTTTATCTACAATTTTGGGATGAGGTTTTCCTTAGTCAGCGAAAAATGAAACCCATGTAGCACAGGATAACTCATGCATTGGAGGGTGCAGCCGATCACTCTTGAGTTAGCCAGGCTTACCTTCGTGGCAGTAGATGTTTTGAGCTTTCAGTTCCCAACAGGAGTGGCTAGAGTTCCTCCAGGACTATGACTTTGAGATAGTCTATACTCCTGGAAAGGCGAGTGTGATAGCAGACGCACTCAGTAGGAGGTCTGGTCTACTGCTACTGAGTGAGGCATTAGAGTAACTAGTCACACTACAGATATCCTTCATGGATAGAGATGAAGCTACTTACCTCCAGTCTATTACTGTAACTCCCCCACTCCTTCAACAAGTCATGGAGGCGTAACTTGGGGGAATTTACTGTGAGGCTCGACGTGCTCATATATCCTCAGTTTAGGCACCTGATGGATTTTTCTGAAGGTGGGGAGCATGTCGTCCTCTTTAGAGGATGTACTATGGTACTGGTGGTGAATCGATAGGAGGTGTTGAGGGAGTTCCATACGTCCCCTATGGCGGTACATTCTGGTGTCGTGAAGATGTACCAGGACCTCCGGCATCAGTATTGGTGGCTAGAGATGAAGAAAAAAGTGGTAGATTTTATCCGAGGTGGAAAATATCACTAACGTTTATCGGTCCTTTTCTGATACTTCAGAGGATAGGAGAGGTAGCATACCTCTTGGCTCTTCCATTGCAGTTAGAGAGGGTTCATGATGTCTTCCACGTATCCTAGCTGAGGAGATACGTGCACGACCCACCCCACATCATCGACCACGGAGAGATGTACTTTGATGATGGGGTGACATTTAAAAAGGTTCCAGTAGAGTTTGAGGATTGACAATAGTGGGTCCTTCGTGAGAAGTTGATACCTATGGTGTGCTCTTTATGGCAGCACGGGAACCTTCAGGAGAGCACATGGGAGCGGGATGCTCAGATTTGTGCGCAGTACCCTCTTTTAGTTGTTTTGAATTTGTTGTGGATTTAGGGGGAGTAAATCCCTAAGGTGGGGAGAATGTAATGTCCTAGAAATTCTGTATAATTTTTTTTAATTATATGGAATTTTTTCGAGACTGTGAAATCTGACAGTGCGCGATTCTGAGGCCCGAAGTGCTCAGAATGATCCGTCGAAGTTTTGTTAAACTTTAAATAGCATGCGTAATCAATTTTCCTGAAAATAGTGGAATAACTCTTAAATGGTTACTCGGATCAGAAATCTGAGGGAACCATTACATTCAGGATGGCGGGTTTACTCTAGGCATGACTTAGGTTTAGTCGGCACGAGCCTTCTCTGAGAAAACCCAAAATGGAATAATCGTGAATAAAATAATAAAATAAATTATTTTATTTTTCAGATGCTTATAACTCACAAACGGTAACTCAGATTGAAAATATAAGACCACTATTTAACTCATGAGGGTATTCTCTCTTTAGGTAGATACTAACATTGGTCGGTGTAGGCAACCAGTAAAATTTAGTTTTTGGCCGTAAATAAAATAATTAAGTGACAATTATTTTAATGAAAATTTTATAACGTCTAAATGGTTACTTGGATTAAAAATATGAGAGTAACATTGGGTTTTTTGGGGCGTTTTGCACTTAGGCAGAGCCTAACCTTGACCGGTGTGGGTCAAAGGTGACTGTTATAATTTTTCCGAACTATTTATTCGGGTACGTTCAGTAAACATGCGAGCGGTGTTATATAACTTTTGAACCAGTACTCAGAATTCAAATCTGATGGCACCATTGAACTCATAGCACTGATATTCACTTAAATAGACCTTCACATCAACCACAGTAGGTCTAGAGAAAAAGTTATTTTTGGAACTTTTTAATGGAATAAATAAAATAACTTTATTATTTTATTTTTATTCTATTCCTCCAACGGACGAGTGGTAAGGTGGCATCAGCGACATGTCAAGCTAATAAATGGCTTGACAATTCCATTCTAAGTAACCGCAACATTGGGGAATTAGTAAGGTTCTTAATTAATGGACCTCCATTAATCCCACGAACATTGCACACCCTTCCCCTCTCTTATTTATATGGAGTCTTGGGAGAGGTGTTGGCCCTACTTCGCCAAGAAATGAACTGCTAACAAAGTGCAGTGATGCCAAGTCCTTGGAGGACGGAGCTGGTACCAGAAGAAGGTGAATAGAAACACTATAACCCCAAACCGAAGATCGACAAATGAGTGACGTCGTTTGAGGCTAGTTGCGGGGGACAACGAACACCGACACTTCTTCAAACGCGGATGCTCTCCAACAAACATAATGTAGGATTTTTAATCATGTTTAATTTTATTCTATTGTTTCTCCTTATCCTAAATTTAAAATGATGATGGCCAAATGAACATGACCACCATCCCGCACATAAACCATGCACCTCTTTCTTTTTATTCTTCGTGTGTTCTTCGTGTATTCATCAACGCCTAATATTTATTGGCATTGGAAATATAGAGTTTTGCTGAGCGCGATATATAGACGCAAAGAACTCGATGCAAGGATCACAAATATGCGATCGTTTAAATTTTTTAGCTTGAAAAGAGACTGAAATGACTCACGGAAGGAGGTGGCGGCTGGCACCCAGCCGGCCGTGAGGAAGGAAGGGCGGCGCACGTCTGTGCCACTGAATGATGAGAAGGTTGCGGCCCGTCAGTCGTGGGGGAGTGAGGGTGGTGTCCAGCGCAGCAGTCGGCCGTGTGACGGCGGTGGCGGAGCACATCCACACCGCCCTGCATGCAGGGGCCGCGACGCAATGTCGCGGCGGTGATGGAGGGGCGGCCGGCCAAGCCTGCATCTGGCGGTGGCACGACGCGTGACCAAGCTCGAAGGA
The DNA here is from genome assembly GCA_963277665.1 of Viscum album. NCBI lineage: Eukaryota > Viridiplantae > Streptophyta > Magnoliopsida > Santalales > Viscaceae > Viscum > Viscum album. Next base: position 340,319,580 of record OY728152.1, on the reverse strand, counting down.
GGGCTGGCCATCCGGCCAGCCGGGGGCCGCCCAGCGGGTCGCCCCGTGGGCCGAGCCATGTCGGCGGGCCGGTCCGGACCTAGAGGGCAGGTTCGAACCCAGGGCTGGACACGGGTCGAGCAGGGTCGACCCGAACCGGGTCAGTTCAGCCCAGGCTGGGTCAGACTGGACTCAGACCAACTTCGACCCTTTTCGTTCTTTCGGCCATATCTTGAGCTACGGGCATCCGTTTGATGAACCGTCTACGGCACCAGAAACCTTGGATCGAGATGGTCCTTTTGGAATACCCCACATGAGTTTTTGATAAATTTGGGGTACGGACGGGTTGGATCGAACACAAATCCAACCGGGCCCTTGGGACTAAAAGGCCAATAACTTAAAAACCGGGAATCCGATTGACGCCCCGTCTATTGCGTTGAGATCCCTTTTACGTGGAGGTCATTTGGAATACTTATTCATGGGACTTCGTGGTAGTTGGAGTATCGACCTGTGTCTTGAGGAGCAGTTCCTCTTAGAATGAAGTGATCTTAGTGCGGGGACCATATAGTTGGCTATAACATGAGAAAGGGATCCTATGTGGGTCTGTGATTGAGGTTCCCACATGGATCCACTATAGGAATCTATTTGGAACTACTATAGGATCCTTCATGGGTCTGTTGTACTAGGATCCTGTGTGGGTGTGATGATGTACTAGGATCCTGTGTGGGTCGGATGATGTATGAGGATCCTATGTGGGTTTGATGATGTACTTGGATCCTGTGTGGATCTGATGATGTACTAGGATCCTGTGTGGGTCTGATGATGTACTAGGATTCTACATGGGTCTAATGATTTAGGATCCTTCGTGGGTCTGCCACTTAACAAAGTACGATGATTCGGTAGTTATATCTGATCATATTTTCTATCGTACCTATGTTATACCTGGTGTGAGATGATTCCTTACCTTTGTGGTAATACCTTGGTGGTATTCTTCTATGTGGCGTACCTGTGTGGTACTTTCCTTCGTGGTGATACCTTGGTGGTTTTCTTCTATGTGGCGTACCTGTGTGGTACTTTCCTTCGTGGTGATACCTTTGTGGTATTCTTATGTATGGAGTACATGTGTGGTACTTATCTTCGTGGTGATACCTTTGTGGTATTATTCTATATGGCATACCAGTGTGGTACTTACCTTCGTAGTGATGCCTTTTTGGTATTCTTCTGTGTGGCGTAACTGTGTGGTACTTTCCTTCATGGTGATACCTTGGTGGTATGCTTCTGTGTGGCGTACATGTGTGGTCCTTTCCTTCGTGGTGATACTTTTTGGTACTTACCTTTGTGGTGTTACCTTCGTTTTATTCTTTCCTTCGTGGAACAATTGAGATTGGAGCAAATGGGTCGGGCCTTGTGTTTCCTCATGAATTAGATGAGTTTACTTGATAACCTAGGTATATGTATGGGCATATACCTATGTCGGGTTGACAGTTGTTTTAATGCTTTTTGTTTCATCCTTTGTGGAATTTTTGAGACCTTTGAGGGTCTCGGGGTCTCTACTGATTATCGTTATACTCACCCTTGCACGGGTTATGCCCGCACCTTGTTGTGTTTAGTGCAGATGACGTACATCGCTAACTGAGGAAGAGAGTACCAGGACTAGTGGTAGCTAAGTGGTGGAAATTAGATGAGGCATACCACAGAGACGACCGTTCGAGAGCTATACCTACCCTTCAGGTAGGATCCTTGGCGGTTGTCCATAGGAGTTGTTTATGTTTACTTTTACTTTTTAGTTTTCCTATACATTCCAGTTGGGCTTGAATTATGGCCCCCTTTTTCTTACTGTACACACTATTTTTACTATAATTACTTGTGTTTAAATCTTGTTGTCTACTTGGTTGTGCGTGTTCACATGTTATAAAGGCAATGCCTTCCCTGTTTTAGGGAATACGCCTTTCGGTGCTAGTTGCCAGCCCCTGGCCTATGGAAGGCGGGCTTGGGGTTGTCATGGCATGGGCCCCAGGGGATGGGTCATGAAAAATTGGTATTAGAGGAGTCGGTTCTACCCTAGAACATTGGACTCTGATCTTTTATTAACTTCAATAGTGTTAAGTGTAGTGAGTGTGGTTATCAGTTTAGGGAATCCGGTGTTGGTGTAGCGGCCAACGTATCCATACACTAGGACCCTGACTTCTGATTTCTGACTCAGTTCATGAAAACACTGATTGTGTGTGTGTTTTGAAAAGTTTTCCTGTGTTTTCTTTGATTTAGATCACCATGTATAACTTAATGATCATGGTGCACCTATACCTTATCAGGATGTCGTTGCGTAGATAGCCAGCTAAGATTCCTGAGAAAGTACACGATGACAGCCCACTGAGTGAAAAGGCTCCAGTGCAGGGCCCTCTGACTATGTTGGCACCTTCGGGTAGTGTACCACCAGCACCACCACCCATTGGGAAGCGGTTACTATCAACCACACTTGAGGATGGTTCATGCTTACTAAGCGCGTTGCATGAGTTCCAATAGTAGAGGCCTCTGAGTTTCAAGGTGAAACAGATTCCCACGCAGCTGAGGACTGGCTGGAGGCGATTGCTGGAGTTTTCCACCTAGTTGAGACACCAGTACAGCATATGGTGATCTTAGCTAATAGTATTTTTCAGTGAGTGACCGTGAGGATGGTCCGCATAGTGATGAGGCTTCGGTACATGGACCATTACCTGAGATAGTACTTTCTGGTAGTGTATCAGTTATATCATTGCCCGTTGGTCAGCAGTTACAATCGGCGGTACTAGTAGAGGATACATATAGCAGAACTTTACACTGTACAGTACTGTTACAAGCACTGTAGCTTGTACTGTTTGGTACTATAGTAGAATTTTACACTGTACATACTATAGAAGAACTGTACACTGTACGGTTACTGTAGTAGGCATTGTAACAGTTACTGTAGCAGGTATTGTTCGGTACTGTAGTAGCTGGAACTATTCACCTTGGGCCACCAGTTTAGGCTTGGAGTCCTTAAGGATTTCAGGCCACCCGGGCCTTTGGGTCAGTAGGGATTTTGGGCAACCTTTAAGGCCTTCGAGCCACATTAAGTCCTTTGAGCCACATGATGTTTACCCAGATAGAATCTACATAAAAGGAGCATCCCCAGTAGAGGATTCAGAGAAGGTGCACTCACCAGAGTAGAGCCAAATGGATTTGTCAGAATGAGAGGGTATGGCTATGCCATCAGGACCAGCCTATGCTTGCATGGGAAGCCTAGTCAGACGGTCATGTGAAGGTGGAGAGCTACTATCATGATGCAGATGTTGGGGAGGGACAGTTCCTTGTAGATAGTCTGGTCAAATTCCCTAAGACCTTTGGTTCATGTAATCTCCTAAGCCTATGGTCCATGTAATATTTGAGCCTATGATCCTTGTAAGGGTTCCCCCTCATCTCTTGAAAGGGGGTTATCAAAAATCAATAAAAATTAAGGCCTTCGGGCCATTCGGGCTTAGTGCCTTACACGTTTTTCAGCATCACATACCCCTCAGGTTCCAAGGTGAGCTCGAATCATAGGCGGCTAAGGACTGGCTTGAGGAGGTGGCTGAGATTCATCTAGAGCTTCTACAGCTTTGGAAGGATGACATGTTGGTAGTTTAGAATTCATCTAGGCATACCGATCATTCCTGGTACTTGATGAATACGATACGATCAGTGCTTTGGGGCTTGGAATTCCGAGCACGTTGTGTTTAAGGATGTCCGAGCCAACACTAATTCTCTATGAATTCCTACTTTTGTTAGGGTGCTAGAGATAACCTTTGTGGTTGAATGTTCTTTGGTTGAGAGAATATAGTCAGTGAATGTTAGCAGTAAGAAAGCAGGAAACTGATGCTAGTCTCAGAGACCTAGGCGTGTAAAATGTTTTGGGAAGAGGATGTGATAGGGATAAATGAATCTGCAGGGCTGCAGACGTAGAATCAGAGCTTGGAAGGCAGCGTGATGTGGTGTACTTTTTGATATGTTACAACCACTCCCCTTTGTGGTCCCCGCCAGGCTCAGGGAGCTGGAGGAAATGGGAAGAGAGTAGCTGCATACGGTCAAGGAGTGCGATCCAAGGGCTCTAGAAATGATTCGAGGTACGGTATGTGTCTACTACTAGCTGTAGTATCAATAGACATAGGTACCAATCATTCCTTCCTTCCACCGATCTTGTACAAGACCTAGAGTTTCTAGTTAAACCATTGACTTTACCCTCACTTCTGGAGATACCTTTGGGAGGAGACTCGATAATCACACTTATGCTGATGGTGTGATTCGACCCTTGAGGTGAGAGTTTCGGTTGGAACCTCTTGGTGGCTACGTTGAGGCATTACGACGTTTGTTTGGGTATGACTTGACATACAAAAATCATACTCATATTGACTTTATTAGGAAAAAAGGTTGTGGTTTATCTACAACATTAGGATGAGGTTTTCCTTAGTCGGTGAAAAAGGAAACCCAGGCAGTACATGATAACTCATGCATAGGAGGGTGCAGACGATCACTCTTGAGTCGGCCATCCTTACCCTCGTGGCACTAGAAGTTTTGAGTTTTTAGTTCCCAATAAGAGTGGCTAGATTTCCTCCAGGACTATGACTTTGAGATAGTCTATACTCCTAGGAAGGGGAACGTGGTAGCAGATGCACTCCGCAGGAGGTCTAGTCTACAGCTTCTGAGTAAGGCGTCAGTGTAACTAGTCGCGCTTCAGATATCCTTCATAGATAGAGATGAAGTTGCCTACCTCCAGTATATGAGTGTCACTCCCCCACTCCTTCAGCAAGTCAGGGAGGTGCAGCTTTGGGGCATTGACTGCGATCCTCGACGTGCTCAGATATTCTCAAGGTAGGCACCTGATGGATTTTCTGAAGGTGGGGAGCAGGTCATTCTCTTTAGAGGACATACAATGGTACCAGTGGTGTTTTGGGAGGATTTGTTGAGGGAGTTCCATATTTCCCCTCTAGTATTACATCCTGGTGTCATGAAGATGTACCAGGACCTCCGACGTCAGTACTGGTGACTAGAGATGAAGAAATAAGTGGTAGAGTTTGTGTCACGATGTCTCACTTTTCTGCAAGTGAAGACTACAAAGAGTTGGAATAAGTCTTATGCCGACAAGATATGGAAACCCTTGGAGTTCCAGGAGGGGGACTACATATTCTTGTGAGTCTCTCCTCGACAGGTACTATGATGATTTGGACGAGGTGGAAAATATCACCAAGGTTTATTGGTCCTTTTTTGATACTTCAGAGGATAGTCAAGGTACATACCACTTGGCTCTTCCACCGCAGTTGGAGAGGGTGCACGACGTCTTCCACGTATCTCAGCAGTGGAGATACTTGCATGACCCACCCAACATCATCGACCATGGTGAGCTGGACTTCAATGATGGTGTGACATTTACAGAGGTTCCAGTAGTGATTGAGGGTCGATAGTAGCGGGTCCTTCGTGGGTGGTTGATACCTCGGGTGTGCCTTTCCTGGTAGCATAGGAACCTCCAGGAGATCACATGGGAGCAGAAGGCTCAGATTCGTGCTCAGTACCCAATTTTGGTTGTTTTCCGTTGTTGTGGCTTTTGGGGACGTAAATCCCTAAGATGGGGAGAATGTAATGTCCCAGAAATTTTGTATAATTTTTTTTTAATTATATGGAATTTTTTCAAGACCACAAAACCAGACGGCGCATTATTCCGAGGCCCTGAGTGCCCGGAATGGTCCGTCGAAGTTTTGTTAAACATTAAATAGTACGCGTAAGTAGTTTTCCTGAAAAAGTAGAATCACTCTTAAATGGTTACTCGAATTATAAATCTGAGGGCACCGTTGTGTTTAGGATGAGGGGTTTACCCTAGGTACGACTTAGGTTTAGTCGGCATAGGCATTCTGTGAGAAAACCCAAAAATGGAATAATCGTGAACAAAATAATTAAATAAATTATTTTATTTTTCAAATGCTTATAACTCACAAATGGTAACTGAAATTAAAATTCCTAGACCACCGATTAACTCGTGAGGGTATTCTCTATTTAGGTAGATACTAACATGGGTCGGCACGAGATACCAGTAAAAGTTAGTTTTGTGCCATAAATAAAATAATTAAGTGGAAATTATTTTATTGTAAAATTCATAACTTCTAAATGATAACTCAGATTAAAAATCTAAGAGTACCATTGGATTCCTTGGGGCGTGGTTCACTTAGGCAGATCCTAACCTCAACTGGCGTGGGTCAAGGGTGACTATTATAATTTTTCCGAACTTTTTTTCTGGTACGTTCAGTAAACGTGCGAGCGGCGTTATATTACTTTTGAACTAGTACTCAAAATCGAAATCATAGGGCACCATTGAACTCGAAGCGCTGATATTCACTTAAGGAGACATTCACTTTGACAGCAGTAGGTCTGGAGAAAAAGTTAGTTTTTGGAACTTTTTAATAGAATAAATAAAATAACTTTATTATTTTATTTTTATTCTATTCTTCCAACAGATGAGTGGTAAGGTGGGACTAGCAACGTGTCAAGCCAATAAATGGCTTGAACATTCAATTATAAGTAACTGCACCGTTGGGGAATTAGGAAGGTTTCTAATTAATGGGCCTCCATTAATCCCATGAATGTTGCACACCCTTACCCTCTTCTATTTATATGGAGTTTGGGGATAGGAGTTGGCACTACTTTGACAAGCAACGAAGTGCTAAAAAAGTGCAGTGATGCCAAACCCTTGGAGGATGGAGCCGGTAACAGCGGGAGGTGATGAGCGACACCGAAACCCCGAACTGGAGATCGATGAATGAGTGACGTCGTTGGAGGCTAGTTGCGGGGGATGACGAACGCCAACACTTCCTCAAACGCGGACGCTCTCCAATGAACTTAAGGCGGGGGTTTTAAGCATGTTGAATTTTATTCTATTTTTTCTCCTTATCCTAAATTCAAAACAATGATGGTTAAATAAACATGGCCATTGTCCCACACATAAACCATGCTCTTGTTTCTCTTTATTCTTCGTGCTTCCTTCGTGCGTTCTTCAATACCTAATATTTATTGGCATTGGAAATATGGAGTTTTGATGAGAACAATATATGGACGCGAATCCCTCGATGCAAGGATCACAAATATGCTACTGTTTAATTGTTTGGTATTGAAATGAATCTGCAATGACTTGTGGAAAGAGGTGGTGGCCGACACCCGTTCGGCTGCGAGGAATGAAGGGTGGTCCGCGTCCGCGCCGCCGGATGATGAGAAGGCCATGGCCCATCGGTCGAGGTGGAGCAAGGGCGGTGGCGGTGCACGTCTGCGCTGCCTGGCGGGTAGGGGCGGCTGCGCAAGGCTGCGATGGAGATGGAGTGACAGTCGGTCGAGCCGGTCACTGGTTGTGGTACAGCGTGCGACAGCACCGTGAAGGAGGGCTGGCCATCCGGCCAGCCGCTGGCCGCCCACCGTGGGCCGGGCAAGACCCAGCCGACCGCGCCGGACCCACCGGGCCGGGTAGGACCCAGGGTCAGACTGGGGTCAGGTTGGGTCAACCCGAATCGGGTCGGTCCGACCGGGTCGACCCGGCCTGCTGGGTCCAACTTCAACCATTTTTGTTCTTTCGACCATATCTTGAGCTACGGTCATCCGTTTGACGAACCATCTGCGGAGTTGGAAACCTTGGATCGAGACTGTCCTTTTGGAATACCCCAATTTAGTTTTGGATATAGTTGGGTTATGGCCAGGTTGGATCGAACACGAATCCAACTGGGCCCTCAGAACTAAAAGGCCAATAACTTACAGATCGGGCATCCAATTGATGCATCGCCTGTTGTGTTGAGACCCCTTTTACGTGGTGTTCCTTTGGGATACTTATTCATGGGACTTCATGGAAGTTGTAGTATCGACCTGTGGCTTGAGGAGCGGATCCTCCCGGAATCAAGAGAGCTTACTGAGGGAACCCTGTAGTTGGCTGTAACATGAGAAAGGGATCTTATGTGGGTTTGTGCTTTGGGATTCTTCGTGGGTCTGTTATTAAGGGTACTACATGGGTCCGCTCTAGAAATCCATACGAGACTACTCTAGTATCCTTCGTGGGTCTACTGTACTAGGATCCTATGTGTGTCTGACGATGTACTAGGATCATGTGTGGGTCTGACGATGTACTAGGATCCTATGTGGGTCTGATGATGTACGAGGATCCTATGTGGGTCGGATGTTGTACTAGGATCTTGTGTGGGTATGATGATGTACTAGGATCCTACGTGGGTCTGATGATTTAGGATCCTTCATGGGTCTGCCTCTTAACAAAGTAATATGATTCAGTAGTTATATATGATCATCTTTGCTACCGTACCTGTGTTATACCTGGTGTGAGCTGAGTCCTTACCTTCATGGTAATACCTTGGTGGTATTCTTCTATTTGGCATACCTATGTGGTACTTTCCTTCATGATGATACCTTGGTGGTATTCTTCTGTGTGGCATACCTATGTGGTACTTTCCTTCGTGGTGATACTTTTGTGTTATTCTTCTTTGTGGCATACCTGTGTGGTACTTACCTTCATGGTGATACCTTTGTGGTATTCTTCTGTGCAGCGTACCTATTTGGTACTTACCTTCGTGGTGATACCTTTGTGGTATTCTTCTGTGTGTCGTACCTATGTGGTACTTTCCTTCGTGGTGATACCTTGGTGGTATTCTTCTGTGTGGCATACTTGTGTGGTACTTTCCTTCATGGTGATACTTTGTGGTACTTACCTTTGTGGTGTTACCTTCGTGGTATTCTTTACTTCATGGAACATTTGAGCTTTGAGATAATGAGTTGGGCCTTGTGTTTCCTCGTGAATGATATGGGTTTACTTGATAACCTAGGTATATGTATGTGCATATACGTAAGTAGGGTTGACAGTTTTTTTCATGATTTTTGGTTCATCCTTTGTGGATTCTATGATACCTTTGAGGGTCTCGGGGTCCCTACTGAGTATCGTTATACTCACCCCTACATGGGCTATGCTCGCACCTTTTTATATTTGATGTAGATGGTGGACAGTGCTGACTGAGGATGAGAGTACCCGGACTGATGGTAGCTCAGAGGTGGACATTAGATGAGGCATACCGCAGATATGACCGTTCAAGAGTTGTACCTACCCTTTAGGTAGGATCCTTGGCGGGTGTCCACAGGATCTATTTCAGTTTACTTTTACTTTTCAGTTTTCCTGTACTTTCTAGTTGGGCTTGTATTATGGCCCCCTTTTTCTTACTGTACACACTCTTTTTACTACAGTTACTTCGGTTCATATCTTTTTGTGTGCTTGGTTGTGTGTTTTTACAGGTTATAAAGGTAATGTCTTCCCGGTTTTAGGGAATATGCCTTTCGGTGCTAGTCACCAGCCCCTGGCCTATGGAAGGTTGGCTTGGGTTAGTCATGACATGGGCCCCGGGAAACGGGTCATGAATATAAACCTAGTTTACTCCTACCATACATGACCCCCACCATAAGCCACCTTATCCCATCTCTTCCCACCCGCAGATAGCTGGGCTACATCACATCTTTCCTGAAGAAACTTGGGCTCATCGCCCCACAAGCATGGTCACATCACATCTCGCCCAAAGACACTTGGACTATCACAACCACTATCTAGTGCACTATCAAACCATCGGTCATCATAGCCAGTGCAATACCTACCTCACCTAGAAGAAAGAGTGGGAAATAGCAAGTACTCATCCATCTGTCCTCCTCACCGGATGTTGGGAAAAACACCTCTCATATAAATATAAGTGCCGTAACATAGTGATCAATGTGGGTGGGGTGCATATAGAAATCACAAGATTATATATATATATATATATATATATATATATATATATATATTTATATATATGAGCCACACAGAATCCCAACCTATGGGTTCACAACAAAACACTAAAAAACACACAACACTACCACTTCCGCTACCACCACTGAATGCATAACACCACACAAATCACAAGACACATATCACATTTCTAATCAAACCCATTATCCAGCCCAATAATTGAATTATTAAGCATCAATCACATTTAATGACACATCCAATCATTTATTTATTCATTAGCAATTTCCATCACATTAACTGAACAAAACCCCATCCATTTAAATAATTATTAAATTAATTATTCCATAACTACCTGAACATCTAGAACAATGCAACCACACATCACAAGAATCTCTTCATCCCCATCGTATCATCACCCTCCCACCATACAGGAACAGCCAAAACAACCATCATTGTGCTGCCCCAAAAGAACAGCCAAACAACCATCACTTCATCATCCCAAAAGCATGGCCAAACAACCACCACCTCACCACCACAAAATCATGTCCAAACAACCACCAACTCATCGCCCTAAAAGCACATACACATCTCACCCATCATCCCCACATCACATCGCAAACATAAATCACCACCCCACAAGAGAGACCACATATCACAACTCATCAAGAACATTTTACATACTTAACAAATGGGATTTTATCACATTTCACTTTATTTTAGGGGTGTTATCACACAATCCATAATCATGGGGAAACAATTTACTTATCCAAATATAAGTGGTTGTCCAACTTCTATTTTAAGTTGATATCACAATAATCAAAATAGACACATTAATAATAAAATATATCATCTAACATAAACAAATCCCCCAATGACCATAATTTTTATTGGGGAATCAATCCTGTATAATCCATCATATCACAATAATAACAAAGTTCTAAAAACATGTGAATCATTCCCCCTTTCCCCCTTTAATTTCAATTAAATAATTCTTTATCTTTGATTAATCTGGCATGACCAAAACTCATAGAGGAACAAGATTAAACCTCTCCCACATGATACAAAAAAATAAAAACTAGAGATTCCCTAAGTCAAAGAAGCTTTGACGACTTGTTCTACACTATAGGGTGAAGAAGAATGCCTACAAACCACAACTGCATGCAACACCCATGGATGAACCTACACCGCACTCAAATATTATCAAAACGCATCCCAAAACAAGCCACAGACACAAAAAACATTGACTAAGTGATTCCTAAAGAGAAGAACATAAGAAAACAACCAAAAGGAAAAGAAGTACATACCACCAATTTCCAATGAACAACCATAGAAACCAAAAAATTGAAGCAATGGAGAAGATGAATAGAAGGTCTCCTCGAGGTGCCTTGGTTTTATCCAGAATGAGAGAGGGAGACGCCATAGAAAAATGAAAGGAATCAGCTGATAAAATGAACTTAAAACCTAGAGTCCCACTGGTTTCACATCGTCTAAAATTTACACAGTGTGTAAACCCTATATTTTCTAAAAATTCTATCTTTCTCGAAAAAAACACCACCTCGAACTTTAATTAATGTGCATCATGAATTCCACTTACACAATGTGTAATCCATCTCATGGGTCCCCCCTCAGCCTAAATACAAGACATGAATTCACTGGATACACAAGACGTTAACCACCATTACATGATGTTTCGCCCTTACATGGTGTGAATTTCCTAAAGCAACTCTGCTACAACTCCATCCTCCACCAAAAACACCCAAAATCTCACCCGAACACCTCTAACCACCAAAACTGACAAAGTAATAGGTCGAGAAGACATAGAAAATTACAATTAATATCATATCGAAGATTATAATACTCATATTAAATGGTAAGATCAATATTTATAAAGAAAATTTTAATTTATTAACATGGGTGAAAGTAAAAGTTAATATGGAGAAAATTATACATGGGTAAAGTGAAAAGTGAAAGTACAAACCCTTAAATCACCCAAATATGTACCCAAAATGATTGGATGGAAGTATTTTAGGCCATATCGTGGCCCATACTCCATAATTTAGATGTATGGGGCTCTTTGACCATGAATTGTGTATAGAAATAATTTAATAAGTTATATAAATTTTAAAACTACCCATTCCTTCACTTATATAAGGACACACTTACATCCCTTATTTACCCACTCATATATTTGAATTCCTTGGTGAAACTCTATACATTTTATCATCCTATAACCCTATCCTATAAACCACATCCTTTGGCCACCATTAATTATAATAATCCCTTCATTTTCAAGGATAATTCTAAGGAAAATCTAAGTTCCTCACATGAGTATTACTCTCCTCTTTGTCTTTATTTTTAATCTTCCTCTTCACAATATTCCCTAATTTTGTTAATATAATTAATTATGTATTATACATATATTGAAATGTCATTATATTATTGTAACTTCAATTAATCATTCATTCTATAGCATCAACTAAGAAAAACAAACACATTGATCGTGTGTACGTGTGGACTATCGCCTTCATGACACAATGCGGTTCATTTTTAATCACTACCTCTAATTGATGGTATAAAAAATGGATTTGATAAATAATTATGTTTTTTATGTCACTCATATAATTCTAAAATTATCACCTTTTATATTTACCTTCATTTCATTTATTCATTAAGGAATGATATTGTTAATCATACATATGAGCAAATTACCGCCTTCATGAACAACGTATCTTATTTATCTTAACCACCTAACATAGATGGACCTAAAAGTGTAATTATTAAACTAATTTGATTTTTATAAAATTATTATAATTATTTAATGATAAATTTTCATATAATATCACTTCATCTATTCATTGAGAAATGGCTTCATTATTCACGCGTACGTGCGGACTACCGCCTCCATGAATGACAGATTTCATTTGTCATCACCACCCATAATTAATGGTTATAAGAATGGATTTTATGGAGATATATGATATATATTACATGTTAAATATTATTTAAATTTTTTATTAACATTATTTAATAGCACTTTCTTACTCATTCTATCATTATGACATGCTTTTTTTCAGTTTATCGCCTACTTGAGCGATGTTGTAATGTTTATATAGTGAATGATTAAGAAATTTTATATAATATTAATGAAATGTAATAATAATGCATTAAATATTTTTTAATTTTAATGTATTTGTGATATTAATATCTAAACATGTTAATAATATATCATCTTTGTTCATGAAAAACATTCAAAACAAGTTTGTCTCAGACACCATCTTCAAGATTCGTAATTAAAACTCTCATGGGATGAAAGTAAAAAATAATAAATAATCATGAGATATATATTATATATTGATAGTTAATATTTTAATGAGGAAATTTTTATCAAATATCAAAGATTAACATTAACATTATAAAGCATTTGCGAGATAATTATTAATGTTAACACCCATTGATTAAAACAAGCTCTAATGAACCACCATATTCCTAGTAAATAATTATAAATTAAGTATATAAAAGGTTTATAAAGATTAATAAGGTTCTAAAATGGATTATTAAGATAGTTGTGGATTTTTTATAGGAAGTTAGAGTGTGATAAACTAATCATGGAAATAAAGCAAGGGGTTTTTGTCTCAAAATCTGTTCATTGAGACACATTTTTCTTTATGTAACAATTTACTTTTATATGGTGTATATGCTTCCCATTTATTATATTATCATGAAATATATTTTATGCATGGTATTTGAGGTTAATTTTCAATATATTTAACCTTCAAGGTTTTTAATTAAAATGTTACTCAAGTTGCAATTATTTTTTTGACTCAAGTCCTTTTTCTTAGGAGCCGTGAAATCTCTTCTTGATTTTGATCATACAATTTTATTATCCTACCATTATATTTTAAAATGGTATATTCTCTTTTTTCTATATGGATATTACTTCTATTCAATAATATCCTCCCCTTTTATGAAAAAATTCCTCAAATAAAATCACAATATTGATAAGAATAACTCTTATACTTTACAATAGATATTTTGTTTTTATGTCCATGTTTTACCTATCGAAAGTTTGATCTATAACCCAAATATGTTTTATCCCAAGTGACCATAAATTTTATTTTTACCGCTTTTCAAATGAATTTTTATTATCCTTTTTATGATGTGGGTTTCACTAAAAGTTTTTAATGGAATTTAGACATTTTCCACATGATTGGTTTTTAAAAATATTTTCTTCAAATTTAATGTTTTAAAATGTTCCCAAATTTCTTCTTTCCAAATTTTTTTAAGGATATTTTCAACTATATTGACTTTCTTTAGAAATGTTTTAAAATAAAATCTTTTTAATTTTTTCCACATGGGTCATTTTCGATATAAGTAATCTCTTTTATACGTTCCCATGTGAATATATCATTATGTTACCTTTATTATTTTTTAAGATACTTCCTCTATATGATTTAAAGTTTTTAAAAAATAAAATTATTATTCTCATGGACTAATAAAATATTATTTTTAAATGTTTCCAAAGGATAATGGAAATTTTTATTTTCAATGTAATTTTTATAATACCTCTAAGAGTGTTCTTCAACTCTGGGGTGTACTTGATCAAGGGTAATCTTCAAATGATATCACCCAACTTCTTTATCTAGATGGCTTATGAAATTATCTTTTACATCTATGGGGTGATCCATCTCTACTTTTGTCTTGCCTGACCATCCACTTGTATAGGTGTAATTTTCTTCTAATGTCTTCCTTTCTGAATGTTTTATGTTCTATTACTTTGATTGAATGGTGTTCACCTAGATGCCTAATATATCGATTGATTGGGGAAATTGTTTTCTAAATTTTATATCATTTTTTCTTCTATAGTGTAAATACCATATGCTTAATCATATTTACTGATTGGTAATATCCTATAATGATTTCTAAAGTCAATGGATGTCCATTTATTTTCCATGGGTTATCATCTTATGATTATTTATGGAATTATGAATGCTTTATTTATGTGATTCCATTTGAAAGATATGCAACCCATTTTCATTCTTTGGGTTGTTTATGATATGATGATTCAAGTGGAACACATATGTATATACATTTTATGTGATGAGTGGGTCTGGAATTATAGTCCTCAGTGCATTGGGTAATGTTTACATATCATGATATATCATGTTGCATGGGCAGTGAGCCTAGACAACTATAGTGTGTGAACAGTTAGCCTAGCCAACTATGTAATGTTAACAAGGTAGAGAACCTTGACTTATGCTTATGATGTCGTGTTTATGTTATTGTCACATTAATATGATTTTATACTCTTATGTTATGATTATTGTTTAATCCATGTACATATAATATCATCTATTTATTCCATGCCTCCCTTATTATGATCATCCTCATTATAATATAATTTTATGTCTCATATCTCTCATGTTATTTTTTTTATTATGTTTACTCTTACTGAGAGTTTTACCTCACCTCTTTCTTATGTTTTCATTTCTCTGAGTTGTGAAATAAAGTATTAAGTATTCTAATCCTAGAAGAGTATCTTGTATGAAAATTTTATGGGCGATGTTGAAGACTCGTTGTGGATTTATTAGCTTCTTATATAGTGGGGAAAATATCTATTTGATTAGAAGACTTGAGATTTATTAGTTAGTGATTTGTCCTAATTATATAAAACTATAAATTAAAGGTTCTTGGATTTAAAATGTGATAAATATTTTATAACATTATATGTGTATCAAATACAAAGTTTCATGTTATGTGTTTTTTGTGTTGGATCTGGGAGTGCGGGTCTGGGGGCATCACAGTTGGTATCAGAGAAGTGTTTAGATAACATTAGAGGTTTGGATGTTATCAGTTGAAGATAATTTATGATCTAAAATGACATCAAGAGTTGATATTTTAAGGGTGAATTTTTTTTTCAAATATATTGAGAAACCTTTTAGGTTTTTGGTATTGAATATTTTATGATGTTTAGGTATTGGGATAAGAGAACATCATTGGAAGACCTAGGTATAATTCTAAGTATATGAGAGCCTTCAGAAACTTTGGTAAAGTAAATATTTTGTGGTTTTCCTATAAACTACATCTTTGTCTTGATACTAGTAGGTGGATGTTGTTTTTCAACAGATTCATCTAGTGGTAATAGCCCCTAAAAGTGGTGGTTGGGCATATATCGGTCATCATTCTGGTGAACGGTGAATGGTTCCTAACTATGCACCTAGACAAACACTCTCAGGGGATACACTTGGGTTAATTCACATCCTATTTACAAACCATTCTGAAGGATTTGAACATATGATTTTATATAAGATAACTAGATTAGATAACCAAATAATATAATGACCATGGATAACCATTATTGACATTAAGGACTCATAAGTTAGAGTATACACATCATTTATGAATCATTTATTATAAGTTCATAGTTTTCCCTTTTTACATTTACTAATTTAAGTATTCCCATCTCTAAACTTTCTTTTAAAGTTATGGTTGGAGAAAGAAGGGATTGATCTAACAATGGATGAAATAGACAATGTGGTGATTGTATCGACCTGCAATCAATTGGGACCTACAATCAATTGGGACAAGAACTGGGGTTAGAAATCTTATTATTAGGGTAAATCAACTATCAGTGATTATGATTAAAAATGTGAACATAGTCGAAATTGAAAACACACCAAAGAAAAGAAGGATGGATTCTCATGAATGATCAAGTTCCAATTATGATAAATGATAAAATGTTCAATTTCTTATATGTTAAAAATGTGGAAAAAACTCACTAAGAAATGTCTCAAAGGAATTGGAATTTTTTTTGTGTGAAAGGAGGAAATAGAGCATCTAGTTGTCGAGGGAAAATAAAGCATTTAGTTAACTCGATAGTGGAAGAAGATTGGTCTTCTAGTTTTACTTAAGATATTAATATAGAAATTTTATTTGAGATTTTATTATAAGTCATGTCTATCTTTTCGAAATCCTTAACTAATGTATTTGTAAGAAATTATGATAATGCAATTTATTTAAGGGGGAGAGTTTAACATCTTGATATTTTAGTATATATATTTTCATTTAAATAATACTGAGTTCGGCATCTTTCTTCGTATGCAATAAAATGAAGATCATGATACATTAGTAAATTAAAATAATCATCATTAAAAGATCATTATGATAAAATATATTATATCTATATATGATATAAACTATTAAAATTATTTAAATTGGAAAACTTGTATGAAATGATATTCCGAACACTTAATATTTAAGATCTTTTTTATTAAAAGTACTTTATCATTATATTTTGTATTTTCTATTAAAAGTTAAATATATAATTTTTAAAAATATAATTAGATAAAATTAACATTATTTTTGAATTTATAATATCAAAATTTACATAGTATTATTTTTTGATATTTTTTGAAAAATATCAATTTTTAGTTGAAAATGTGATTTTACTAAAAAATATCAATTTCAGGGCTTTTTTAGTATACAAGAATGACCTAAAAATCCATAAAACCATTTAGGTGATCAAATATTAAATTAAATAATAACATTATACATTTTAAAATATTATTTGAACTTAGAAAACTCATGGCTAACTTTTTTAGAACTAAAGTAAAAGGTTACTTTAATAAAGAAAACTATTTTATGTCTTCTTTTAATTAAATAATATTTTTTTTGTAAAATTCAATTATGGATTGATTTTAATATCACATAACCTTAATTTTATTTAAAATAAATCCATTTAGGTCGTAGAAATTATTTACATTAATAATTTTAATTCACACATAAATTTTAGGCTTAAAACATGGTCATCTTAAAAATGGTTTTATATTGTTAAACGTGTTTATTTTAAAATTAACTTTTCTTAATCATAGTAATATTAATTAATAAAATTAATATCATATCTAGCATAATACTCAAATTAAGTGGTAATATCAATATTGATAAATAACATTTTAATTAATTGACATGGGTGAAATCAAAATTTGCCTTGAAGAAAAATGTACATGGGTAAAGTGAAAAGTGAAAGTACAAACACTTAAATCGCTCATAGATATCCCCAACATGAGTAGATGGGATGTGTTTCGGTCATATCATGGTTCATACTCCATAATTTAGAATTATGAGGGTCTTTTACCTTGAATGATGTAAGGAAATAATTTAATAAATTAAGGTAACAGTACCACAAAACTGGGTTTCCACAACGCCACCCTTTATCAGTGTTTTTTTAGTAGGGCTGATAAATGTGGGGATTTATCAGCACTTTTTCCTAGAACTGATAAATTTCAAGAAAAAAATCATGAAAATTAATATGTTATTATATAAGTATATTTATATTGATATAAATATAATATATATATATTTTAAGTATGTTTTAGATAAGTATAAATAGACTATTACATTTAATATATAAGAAATTGAGTGAAATGGATTTAAAATATTTTAAAAAATATTATTAATTAATAGTTTTCAAATTATCATTAATTAATAATCATTTAATAACTATTTGAAGACACCAAAAATTAAAAAATAATAATAAAATATCTAAAATAAGTTGAAAATGTAACTCAAACTTCAAACGGCCATAACTTTTTATTCGGGAGTTCGTTTGAGCTCTAAATCATATCAAATCAAATCTTGTGACTATATCTACATTCTATTGTCCAAAGGGAACCTTTAATCACATTTTCTAGGTCCCCAAAAGTCCTCCAAAACTAAGTTTTTAGTCTAGATACCCCGATTTTTTATCATTCAAACAGGTATAACTTATGATACATATGTCTTCCAGGCCTGTACCACATATCATATCAAATATTGTTTCATTTTATTTGATTTGAATGGTTGTAGAGCTGAAACAGACTTCGGGATTAGAATTTGTGGTCATTTTAACATTCTATGGCTTTTCAGATACATATATATATGTATTTATTCGTATTTGTGTGTGTGTGTGTGTCTGTGTGTGTGTGTGTTTTCTATATGTATGTATGTATTTAATTATTTATTTATAAACACACATAAAAAAATATTTTATAAATGTATTTAAAACTAATCTTATAAATATATATTAATATACAAATAAATATACGGATAAAAAATTATAACTAAAAATATATATATAAATAGATATAAATATATATTAATATAAGAATAAATATATATATATATGAATAAATATATATTTATTAATATAACTAAATATATTTATATTAATATGAATCTATATTGATATATGAATAAATATAACTATATATATATAAATAAATAGATATATCATTAAATGGAGAAAAAACTAAATGGCTTAGTGGTAAAGGTGCAGGTGCGCAAGGGGGGTCTCAGGTTTGAGTTCTAGTGGAAGTAAGGGTCGAGGGAGAGGTGGGAGGGGGTTGCATAGGAAAAGGCAGCTTGTAGTGAGAGGGAGGGGGCTCTGCCTAGCGCTGATAAAAGGGGGGTCAAGCGCTGTTAAAATCCCCCCCCCCTCCTATTATATTTTTTTTTAATAAAATTTAATTTTTTTTGACTTTTATCAGTGCTTAAAAAAGCGCGGATAAAAGGGGTTTTTATAAGCGCTTTTCGAAGCACTGATAAAAAGGACCCCCTATCTTCGGCTCAATTAACAGGGCTTTTCTAGCACTGTTAATGCCCTTTTCTAGCACCGATAAAGGCCATATTTTCAGTAGTATAATTGCAAAACCACCCTTCCTTTTCACTTATAAAAGTACATACTTACACCCCTTCTTTACGCACTCATCCATTCGAATTTATTGGTGAAATTATTCCCAATTGTTCATCCTAGAACTCTCTCCCACAAACCATAGCCTTTGTCCACCCTTAATTAGCCTAAGCTCTTCATTAACAAGGATAATTCTAAAGAAAATATAAGTTCCCGACATGAGTATTACTCAACTCTAAGTCTTTTTTATTTTTCT
The DNA here is from genome assembly GCA_963277665.1 of Viscum album. NCBI lineage: Eukaryota > Viridiplantae > Streptophyta > Magnoliopsida > Santalales > Viscaceae > Viscum > Viscum album. The sequence continues at coordinate 340,299,885 of OY728152.1, read as the reverse complement.
CTTCCTAATCTTCCCTAACTTTGTTAATATAATCAATTCACTATCATCTATATATTATTTATGTGTATGTTCAGACTACCGCATTCATGAAAATATGTGATGCATTTTTCATCAATTCCTCTTATGACTAGTATCAAAGATGGGATTAATGAATAATTATGTTGTTTATGTCACTTATACAATTCTGAAATGATCGCCTTTTATATTTACTTTCATTATTTCCATTCATTAAGAAATGAGATTATTAACGCCCCATGGAGAACAGTTCTGTGGTTACGCCCCTACTGTACCCATGGTAATGAGTTGAGGAGGTCCTTGTTTCGAACCTCTACATCCCCGAATCAACATATTTATTTCCTTTTTACATCCACCATCGTACCTACCATGTAAATGAGATCTCTAATCATTTGTATGTAGGCACTACCGCCTTTATGAACGGTGTGTTTTATTTCTCTTAACCACCTAACATGGATGGACCTAAAATTGTGATTAGTAAACTAATATTATGTTTATAACATTATTATAATTATGAAATGATAAATTTTCATATACTGTCTCTCTTTCCCTTCATTGTGAAATGGGTTAGTTAATCATGGGTACATGCGAACTACCACCTCCAGGAATGATGAATTTCATTTGTCATCACCACCCATCATTAATAGTTCTTGGATATGTCGGCGCTGATGCCGATGAGGATAGTATTGAGATTTTTATTTCTGAAGTAAAAGGAATATACATCACCGAGCTGATTGCATCCGGGAGGGAAAAGCCGGCTGCTGTCCCTAGCGGTGGCAGTGTTCCAGCTGCAGGTGTAGTCTCAGCTGCCGGTGGTGTCCCCGCTGCTGTTGCTGCTCCTGAGGCTGAGCTAAAGAACGAAGAAAAGGAGGAAACAAAGGAAGATTAGTATGATGTGGACATGGTGTCTGGCCTATTTTATTAGAATCTCCTAGCAAGTGTAGTTCTTCGATGAGTAATATCTCACTTTTTATGTATTTACTTTTCTATAGTTTGAATTGAAAATTTTCAATATTTTGAAGTTTCTTTGCTATAAGATTATTCATTTGATTAGTTAAAAAAAAATTATGGAGATATATGATATATATATATATATATTACACGTCTAAGATTTTTTAAATGTTATATTAGAATTATGCAATAACACTTTCTTACTCATTTGATTATTACAACACACTTGTTTTGGTCTATTTACAACTTGAGCGATGTTGTAATGTTTATATAGTGAAAGGTTAAGGAATTTTATATAATTTTAATGAAATATAATAATAAGGTATTAAATATGTTTTAATTTTTTTGGAGTTATAATATTAATATCTAAACATGCTAATAATATATCATCTTCGTTCATGAAAAACTGTTATAACTAGTTTTTCTCTAGAATCATCATCAAGATTCATAATTAAAAATATCATGGGATGAAAGTGGGACATTATAAATAATCATAAGATATATATTATATAACCATAAGTAATATAGGAATTATGAAATTGGTATCAAAGATCAAGGATCAATATTAACATTATAAATCATGTTCAAGACAATTAAAAGTGTTTAATCCCGACATTAAAAATAAGCTATAATGAACCATCATATTCGTAGTAAAAAATTATAAATGAAGTATATGAAAGGGTTATATATAAGACTATGGTTTTTAAATAGATGATTAATATATTTATGGTTTTTTAGAAGAGGTTGGAGTGTGGTCAGATAAGCGGGGAAATAAGGTAAGAGATTTTGGTCTCAAACTCCCTTCATTGAGACACGTTTTAATTTATGCATAAATTTACTTTTATATTGTGTATATGATGCCCAATTGTTATGTTATCATGATATATATTTTATTCATGGTATTTGAGGTTCATTTTCAAACACTTTTCCATTCAATAGTTTAGATTAAAATGTTACATGATTCTTAATCCTTTTCTAAACCCAAGTCCTTTTTCCCACGAGTCATGAAATCTTTTCTTGATTTTGATCTTTCAAGTTTTTTTCCTATCATTTTATTTTTAAATGGTGGATTTCATTTTTATTTGGTTGTATCACTTCTCTTAATTAATATCCCCCCTTTGATGAAATGTTTCCTCAAATAAAATCATGATATTGTTAAGAATAACTCATATATTTTCCAGTTGATATTTTTCTTCCATGTTCATGTTTTACCTATAGAAAGTGTGATTTATAACCCAAATATGTTTAATCTCATGTGACCTTCAATTTTCTATTCACTAATTTTCAAATAAATGTTTTATTATTCTTTTTATGATGTGGGTTTCAATAAAAGTTTTTAATAGACTTTAACTTTTTCTGCAATATTAGTTTTCTAAAATGTTTTCTTCTAAAGTAATGTTTGAAAATGTTCCAAAGTGCCCTTGTCAAATTGTTTTTAAGGTAATTTTCAACGAAATTGTTGTTATTTTAAAATTTTTAAAAAATATATTTTTAACGTTTTCCACATGGATTGTTTTAAATGGACGAAATCTCTTTTACACATTTCCATGTGAACATATCTTTTTGTCTCCTTTGTCATTTTCTAAGAGTCTTCTCCCTATTCCTTCAAGTTTTCAAAAAATGAAATTATTATTCTCATGGTTTAATAAAATATTCCATTTTAAATGTTTTCAATGTACGAGAAATTATTATTGTCAAAGAAATTTTTCTAATGCTTCTAATAGTATTCTTCATTATGAGGTATACATGATCAAGGGTAATCTTCAAATAATATCATCAACATTCTTTATTTGGATGGCTTATGAAATTCTCTTTTACATTTATGGGATGATCCATCGCTGTTTTTTGTCTTTCCTAATCATTCACTTGTATAGGCATGATTTTCTTCCAATATCTTCCTCTATGAATGGTTTATGTTTCATTACTTTAATTTAAGGGTGTTCACTTGGATGTCAAATACATCGATTGATTAGAGAAATTGTTGTCTAAACCGTATATCCTTTTTCCCTATACAGTGTAAATGTCACATGCTTAATCATCTTTATTGAGTAGTATTTACCTAGAATAATGTCTAAAGTCAATGGATACACATTTATTTTCCATGGGTTATCATGTTATTATTATTGATGGAATTGTGAATGATTTCATTATGTGATTCCATTTGAAATATATGAAAATCATTTTCTTTATTTAGGTGTTTTATGATGTGATGATTGATTTTCAAGTGGCATACATATGTATGTACATGTTATGTAATGGGTGGGCCCGAAATTATAGTCTTTCAATATATTGGGTAATGTTTTCATCTAATGAGATATCATGATGCGTGAGTAATGAGCCTAGCCAAATATGGTGTGTGGGCAGTTAATCTAGCCAACTATGTTATGTTCATGAGGCAAAGCTTTGACTTATGCTTATGATGTCATATTTATGATTATGTCACATTGTTATGATGTCATTATCTTATGTTATGATCATTGTTTAATCCATGTACATATGATATCATCTCTTTAATATGTGTCTTCATTCTTATGATCATTGTCATTATGATATCATGTTATGTTTCACGTCTTTCATGTTATGCTTTATTATTATGTTTACTCTTACTGGGCATTTGAGATCATTCATTCCTTATGATTCCATTTCCTTAAGTTATAAAAGAAATTATTAAGTATGCTAAGCCTAAAAGGGTATCTTGTAAGAAAAAAAATTAATGATGTTGAAGAATCGTTATGGATTTATTAGCTTTTTATAGTGGAAAAAATGACTATTTTATGAGAAGAATTGGCATTTATTAGTTAGTGATTTATCCTAATTCTATAAAACTCTAAACAAAATGGTTCTCGGATTGTAAATTCAATAAATATTTTGTAATCATATATGTTAATCAAAGTCATTTTTGTAATTTATGTGTTATCGACGTTGTATTCAGGAACGCGGGTCTGAGGGCTCCACACAACCACTTAGTGATCTCCTTCAAGTTTTTGTAATGAGACTTGGTATCATCAATAGTGAAGAAAAGGTTTTATATCAACTATAAAGGTATGATCTTCATATATTTGTTATATTCTTCTAAAACCCTCAAAATAATTGGCACAACACTCATGTTGTTTAAGCACAACATTGTGTTGTTTTAAAACAATGTTCATGTTACTCGAGATAAAAAGAGTATTGATACTAGTATGTGGCATGACCCCAATGCTAATCTCTAACTCAAGAATCATCATCATTTGTCCAACTAAATCTCCAGAGTGGCATGACTTGTGAAATATATTTATAATCATAATTCCCTATAATAATGAAATGAAAAAATTATATAAATCCTAATAATTACTAAAAAACCAATCATCGCTGATCATATTAGACGATTTATGTCTTACCCTAAGGAATATATTATCATATTATACTGTTGATCGATCCAATGGTTCACATGGTCATTTCATAGCCTACGATATCATCATATTGTAGACTACAATGTGATATCATATTTTAAAATATCTACATACCATATTTTATGATACCTGGTTCATAATTTTTCCAGAATTTTTTGATTTAACCAAAACATGCACTTGGATTTGAAGCCATTGATATGTTTTCTATAAATCTAGTATGTCTTAAAAAGGAAACATAAAAACAACAAAATTCATTCCAAGATCAATCAGGAAAAGTCCTCATAAATGAAGTGCATGGAAAACTTATAGGTTTTGTTGATCAATCTTATTACAACGATTTAGATTGCTACATTCAACCATTATTCAAAGGATTTGTTTTCCCAGTGGCTTCACATATAGCCTTGTCTTGGAGCTCACCATGATTTGTGGAATAATGGAAAAAACATCCACTGATGTTCCTTCAGGGATCCCAGAAACCGGGAGCAACTCAACAAGAACACAAACCTGCAAATTTCTAAACTAATTCAGGAGAAAAAGGCGTGTGTAACAGGAAACAATGGTTGTTTTACATCTAGAGCTTTTTTGATCCACATTAGATTCTTTAGCTCTTTTGTTTTTTCAGTTGTTTTCCGACCGTTCCATCCCTCTTATATTATACCCCACTGTAGACTACAAAGCCAACATACTGTCTATCATGACCCAGTTAGTAGAACTAACTTAGGAACAATGATCCTTATAACTAAATTCATAAAAAAACAAAATTACTTAAATTCTTAAATTAAAATTCATTAAAATCCTGAACCCTACTTCTTCCCACATGAAACCAGCAATTAATGAACACAAGGATATCACTGCATAATTAAATGCATTAGAACGGGGATTAAGTTGAATTTGAAAGCACATACTAAAAAAAATTTATATCTGGTAAGTGATTCCACATAAGTGTTTCCATATTGTTCATTGAAAGGGTCTTTTTTCACTTATTTAATTGGTTTTCTTCAAAAAGTCAATTTTAATTGTCTTTTTATAAACAAAACAAACACCACCTATTTTTTCAAATTGTTTGCCATAAGTGATGTAAAACACAACATTAAAGATTTTAATAAGATTGAATTAGGGTATTTGGGTAATTTTATTTATGAATTTAGTTACAGCAATGACCATCAGTCACTTAATGTAATTTTTTAACTTCTTGGTCCTGAAATGTCATTAAATTCTTATTTTGGTAGTCTCTATCCTAAAATGATAATCTGTCACCAAAGACATTCAATTACCTGATACCTTGACCGGGTGCACATGTTCATTATGGTTGTCACTAAAAAAATGACCAACAAGTTGTACCACAATTGCATGTAGTACCTATTCATCCAAAATACAAGTATCTTGGATGGGTAAGATACGCTGACACCATTTTTACCAAATATTCCAAACATTTCATTAAATCTTGTTTATTTGGGAACTTGAGATATAGGTTTGAATATGTTTATCCTACCCATTTTTACCTCTTTGAATTTTTTATTTGTAAGAGTTGGTGTCCTAGAACCAACTGATTGTACTTTGATTTTGTGAATATTTAATATATTTAAATATTAAACATCTTATTACATATTTTTCATTATTCTGCATGACTATAGTATAATAATGTCATGGAGTATTTGTCGCATTGACAAGTTCATAGAAGTTCCCCGCTATGATGAGAACCTTGAAGTGTTATGACAATATTCTTAAATATAGTTATGAGGTTGGATGACATAGTATGGTGGGACAAATAGCATACATATCGTTAGGTGCGAGTATTCATAAGAAGATTAGACTTCCTCTCATGAAGTTCACACTTGGTAATTTCCAAGACAGGAGATTATGAGAATAGACCCGCCTGTAGGAATTCCGCATGTTTTGGTTTCATTGGATATTCCTATCTGTGAGTGTGTGTAATGGTCCTTAGACTTTAAGAAATTAAATTTATGTTAGACCGCGTACCCCGTACATGGCTTGCCCTGCTGGAAACCGTGTAACGCAGATACTACACGGTGTGTAGCCAACTGGACACGTCGTGTACTCTAAGGATTTCCTAAGTACATATACACGACGTATCCTCGGGTGCATACCTCGAATGGACGGTGAATGATAGTACACGCCGTGTATTAGGAACTACACGCCGTATACTCATCCAAATTAAACAAATTTATTAAATTTTATTATTATATTACAAACCCTTGAGACGTGTACAATGGTATAGGCGTAAAGCTGGGGAACAACACGTGATAAGTGTTTTATACATATGTGTGTGTTTAATTTTACATATGGGTAATGTTCATTCCTACTCATTGGGTAGTTATGAACGAGAATTCATCGGGTTTCCTCCAAGGTACAAGTTACATACAAAGATAATTTTAAATGAATTTATTTTTTTAAAATTATGATGGATGAGAATCTCAAGGAATTCAGAAAAAGAGTACAAGATAAAAGTATTGATTAATTAAATATTAAAATTAATTGATTCGAGGGAGATTTATCATAAACAAGAATGATTAAAGAATTTAATACTAGTTTTATTAAATACATAACTCGTTGCATGTATGTGGGTGATCATGAGATAGACCAAGACATTTTTATGTGATTGGTTTCTTTTAATTTATTTAATAAATTAATTGTTGTTCTACGAGCCATCTCTTCTCGTTAATATGTAGTTCCTACATGCCCATGGTTTCTTTTATGTAAACCCCATTTTTACCCTTCACCTATATGTGAGTTTAAAATAATATGTAATTGATGGAACTCCCAAACTAGTGAAGGCGGTTCAAGCTGAAACCAAGACGAAACCAATCTCAGGAGACACAAAGGTGGACAAGTGCAAAGCTGTAAACATGAACCCAAAAGGTTCAAGATATTTTCTCCCCTAGGTCGGGGTTAGTTTATTAGTCGCTAGGTAAACTAACCATTAGAAAATATCATGATCATGCCCTTTTCTATATTTTATTTCTGTCAGTTGCATGTTTTATCATTATGGATGTGTTGTCGATATCACATAATTAATGAATTAAACAAGCATGGAAGATGGAACCAAAATAAAATAGGATTATGCATAAATATTATCAAGACATGGTTAATCACTTAAGTTACACTTGATATTAACAAGTATGTGATAATGATAATAAGAAATTCACGGATAAGAGATAAAAATCCCTCAAATAAAATATTAAGTCAGACCAAGACTTCGGTTACTTGATTAAGGGTGAAACTCAATAAAACTGTGTGTTTGACCAACCCTTGTTAGGACACATACTTTTATACAAGAAGCCCTTATGAAAGGTTTCAGTTTGACTTAACCATATTACATTAAGAGGAGTATCTATTGCTAGACTTGGTGTAATATTGGAGGAAAGAGTTGAGGAAATCCAAATTCAGGATTTCAGGATTGGATAGTCCACTCAACAGATCAAGGAGTTGCAATGTAAAGACTTGAAAAATTCCATGTAAATTGTTTAAAAATTATTTGGGATTAATACAAGTCTGTGAAAATTGACGGTGCGTGATTTCGAGGCCCAATGTGCCTGGAAGGAATTTTTTAACTTTTTTTTAAAGGTACGTTCACTAAACATGTGGGCGGTGTTTTCTATCTTTTGAACTGGTGCTCAGATTAAAAATATGAGGGCGTCGTTGAATCCGAAGCAATGGTATTCACTTATGGGAGGTTTAACTTCGACCGCAGTTAGTCGGGTAAAAAAGTTAATTTTTACGACTTTTTAAAGAAATAATAAAATAACATAGGAATTGTTATTTTATTTCTTTTTTTTCAACCACTTGTTGAGCGGTGGTGGCGGGGACCACGGAGGTGGTCAGATTTTTAAAAATGGGATATTAATTGTCTAGTTACACATTGGTTGTGTAACCACCCCTCACATAATTAACATGGCACATTAATTCGCCAAATAATGTGACACATTAATTACGTTAATTAATGAACATCATTAATTCCTCGGTGAGTTACCCACTCTTTTTCCCTCTATTAAAGTGTGTCTTGGGGTGGAATTTTGAGAAAACTTCACCAAGTAAGAAACCTCTGGCGAAGTGATGCGACACCTTCCACCGACGGAGACGGAAGCTCAGGTGGCAACGAACCGGGATCGACGAATGCTAATGGCTTCATCGAACTCATAATCTTCTTCCACTACTGCGACGTCTCCAAAGAATCTCGAGGTACCGGTTGTTATTTAATTAATGAAATTCCCTCAATTCTTCCCCTTGTTCTTGAATTTTTGGGTGGTCGTTGCGGTGGATTTAAACAGGGTTTATCATTATTTAAATATGATGTATAAATTACTCTAACTTGTTATAATGCAAACGCAGAAGGCACTGGCCAAACGAACAACGCTCGTTCCCTAAGCCTTTTGATTTTCATTGCGTTCATCGGAGGCGGCTTGTTCCAACTTGATGGAACCTTGAAATTGAGAGATGCGCAATGACGGCGACACCTCGAGAGGACCGTAGGCGTGTCCGGAAAGAATAACGGACCACCGGAGCACATCTGATGGCCCGAGGAAGATTCGTCGGCGCGACACTGGCATTGCAGCACTGGTGACCGGTGCCGTCGATGAAGGCGGCGTACGGCGCTCACCGACCGTGGAGGAGGCCGGCACTGCTCTGCACCACGACGGTCGGACATGAGTCTAGCAACAGTCATTTGCGGAGACGGGAGTCGGCGCGTCGTCGCGCACCGCAGTGAGATAAGTCGAGGCGAAGGCCGAGACCCGCTCTTTGTGGGTCCCGTAGGTGATGATGTGGCACCCCCTGGAGCCGCCAATCAAGGAGCCGTTCATCGGACCATGCGACCCCCGCGTGGCCCCCGTCCAGCCGACGGGCCAGGCCGGCCCAGTCTGGTTCGGGCCGGGCCAGGTCGGACCGGACCCAGACCCCTCTCAGTCCCAAATAAGTTTAAGTGACCATAACTTGCGAACCGGACATCCGTTTGATGAACCGTCAGTGGATTTTGGATACTTGGAGTAAGATGGTCCTTTTGAGATACTCCACGAGAGTTTTGGAAAATTTTGGAGTAAGTCCAGGTTGGATAGACTCCAAATCCAACTGGGCCACCGGCACTAAAATTACATCAACTTACAGATCGGGCGTCTGGTTAACGCGTCATCTATTACATTAGAACCCTTATGAAGTGGCGGTTAATTGGGTTACATCTTCCTGGTACTTCATTCCGGTAGAAATACGACTGATGGCTTGAGGAGTGGTTTCTCCCAGAGATAAGCGTACTATGAGTGGGAATCCTGTGTCTGGCTGAGACGTGGAGAATGAAGAGTGATTCTGTGTGAATCAACACATATCGATCAAGTGTGGGTCTTGTGGGGGTTAGTACTTATCAAACATATGTGGGTATTGTGGGGTTAGTATCTATCAATCATGTGTGGGTTAGCAGCAGTGCCTCTGGACAAAATAAGATTATCTAGCCTTACGGATAATCATTTGTACTGTTGTACTCAGTTGTACCTAGTTTGAGGCATGTCTTTTTCTTTGTGATTTTTGATTGATATCATGCGTGTGGTATTCCTTTGTGGAATTCTGAGAGACCTTCAAGGGTCTCTAGGTCTCTGGGTCTCTATTGGGTATTGTTATACTCATGCACGGGCCTCGCCCGCACCTTGTTGTGTTTTTTACAGACGACAGACAGCCTTGACTGAGACTCGGGAAGTTGGGAACTGATGGTGGATGGTGGTGAAGATTTACGTGGAGAGCTGTGGAGACGAGTTGTATCTACCCTTCAGGTAGGATCCCTGGTGGACGATCTCATGAGATGTTTTCTGCTTTTAGTTGTAGTTATATCTTTCCAGTTGGTCTTGTATTCCGGACCCTTACTTTCATTACGCACTTTTACTATAGCAGTTTTACTTCGTGATTGCATCTTGTTTCATTCTAGTCTGTATGTGTGTACAGGTTTAAAGGCAATGTCTTCCCGTTTTAGGGATACACCTTTTTGGTGATAGTCACCAACCCTTTTCCTATGGAAGGCGGGCTTGAGTTAGTCATGGAATGGGCCCTGGGGATGGGTCGTGACAAAGTGGTATCAGAGAAATCAGTTCTACTGAAGAATTAGGATCCTGATCTTTCTAATGGAGCAATAGTGTTATGTGTTTTGAGTGTGGTTTTTAGTTTGAGGAGTCCAGTTTTGGTGTGGCGGCTAATGTATCCATACACCAGGACCTTGAATTCTGATATATGACTCGGTACACAAAAACACTAATTGCATGTTTATTGGAAATGTTTTAGTTTTGATATCTTTTGAGTCAGCTCACTAGGTATAACTTATTGACCATGGCACACCTGTTTTTTTTTCTTATGCCACTGCGTAGATAGTCAGCCAGGATTCCTGAGAGAGTATATGATGACATCTCATCGAGCGACGAGGCTTCGGTGAAGGGCCCTCTTACTATGTTGGCACCATTGGGTGGTATACCAGCAGCACCACCACTCGGAGGGCAGCAGTTTTTACCAGCCCCACTAACGGACGGTGCACGCCGACTGAGCACATTTCACGAGTTACAGCGGCAGAGGCCTCTGATGTTTCGAGGCGAGACAGATCTCCAGGCAACTAAGGACTGGCCGGAGGCTGTGGCTAGAGTTTTTCATCTAGTTGGGACACTAGAGGAGCAGATGGTGATCCTAACTGCTAGTCTTTTCCTGGGAATGACAGGAAGATGGTGGAGCCTAACGCTCTAGTTACATTAAGAGGCGACCCTCACCAGGACGGACTTTGGGAGCCTCTTCAAGGCGGAGTCGTTTTAGCGACACTATGCTCTCTGCGTATCCAAGAGCTTCTGCACTTATAGCATGGCAGCTTATTAGTGGCCCAGTAGTCGACGAGATTCAATAACCTCTTACGCTACTCCACCGACATGGTGCAGGACTCATTCTTCAAGGCCCAGACCTTTGAGAAGGGTCTCCAGTGGGAGATCATAGCATCGATGATATCGCTCAATATATCGATGCAAGATGGAGTGCTCGAGCGAGCATAATTGGTAGAGAGCTTCTTAGCTAAGTAGGCACCGGTAGTGAGAGCCACCACCGGACAACAAGTAGCTGAGTCATTTTCAGCAGGCAATAGGAAGATGACACAAGGGTCTAAGAAGACTAGAACCTCCGGTAAACGACCCTGAGATGTAGGGTCGGAGGAGCAGAGCTCATGAGGCAGAGGAGGTCAACAGGGAGGAAAACTGTGCTTCATGTGTGGCGGGTAGGGCCACATGGCTCGTGACTACCAAACCCGCAGTACCGATGATCAGCAGACGGTCGAGGGACCGTGGAGGCAGAAGCATAGATTCGAGCGTGGAGGTCTGCAGGGCAGAGGACTTGGAAGAGGAGTAGGTCGTGGAGCAGGCGGTGGGCGGTGTTTTGAGGTTCTACTGCCACCACCACCAGGTGGTCCACCCCGACCATATGGGATAGGTGGACAGGGGATAGGTGGTCAGTTGCGAGAACAACTACAGACAGTAGAGTCCTACAACCATGGGACTCCGAAGATGATTAGAGATATAATCTGTGTCTATTCCACCCTAGTTGTAGTACTTATAGACATAGGATTCAGTCACTCTTTCATTGCCACGACTCTCGTTCGGAGCTCGAAGATCCCGATTGAGTTGTTGGCTCGATCCTTGCAATTATAGACTCCTACGGGAAAAGATTTGATGATTACACACTGGTGTAGGTAGTGTGATATCACTCTAGGAGGTGATAGCTTCGGCTAGGAACTCCTTGTAGCAGCGTTGAGGTCTTACGACGTCATCTTGGGTATGGACTGTCTATCCATAGTCCATGATCAGATAGACTATTTTAGGCGCAAAGTGGGGTGTGCCCGCGAGGATGGGATCAGGTGTACCTCACCGGTGAAGAGGAAACCTTTATAGCATAAGATGGACTATCTCAGAGGAAGGTGCAACCGATTACTCATCAGTTGGATAGACTCACCCTTGGAGCAGTTGATGCAAGGAGTCTGAGTTTTCCTATAGTGGTGGACTAGTATGTTGATGTCTTCCATGATGATGTTCTGGGACTACCTCCTCATAAGGAGGTAGACTTTCACATAGACTTGTACCCCGAGACAGCACCAATATCTACATCAGCATATCGAATGGCTCCCATGGAGCTTCATGAGCTGAGGGTACAGTTGGAGGACTTGCAGAGAAAGGGTTTCATAAGGCCCTGTGTTTCTCTATGGGCATCCTCGGTCTTGTTCGCCAAGAAGGAAGATGGGATTATAAGGCTTTGTTTGGACTATCAGTGCCTGAACCAAGTAACCGTGAAAAACAAATATCATCTGCTGAGGATTGATGATCTCTTCAACCAGCTGAAGGGAGCTCGTTGGTTTACGAAGATAGACCTCGTAACGGGCTATCATCAGCACAAGGTACGAAATGAGGATGTACCGAAGACTACCTTCAGATGTCGCTATGGACATTACGAATTTTTGGTGATTCCTATTAGTGTAACCAACGCTCCAGCAGTGTTCATTGGGGCTCATGAACAATATCTTCTATCCATACCTTGATCGCTTTGTGGTGGTCTTCATTGACGACATCTTGATGTACTCGGCGTTGGAGGAGGAGCACGCCATGCACCTTCAAATAGTTTTGGATACACTCTGAGAGCACCAGTTGTATAGAAAGTTATAGAAGTGTCAGTTCTGGATATGGGAAGTCCATTTCCTGGGACACATTATCTCGGAAGATGGAGTTATAGTGGATCCGGCAATGATAGAGGTTGTGCTTGCTTGGGAGCCACCCAGGAGTGTGATCGAGGTGCGGAGTTTCCTAGGATTGGCTGGGTACTATCGGAGATTTGTACATGACTTATCCATGGTAGAGGAACCCTTTTAAGCTTTGATGAAAAAGGGGCATCCTTTCTTGTGGATGGAGAAGTTTCATCAGAGTTTCCAGGAGTTGAGGCAAAGACTGACGAGAGTGCCCCCATCTTGAGGCAACCAGAAGAAGGTGTTGGGTATGTAGTCTACTGCAATGCATTAGGGACCGGACTTGGTTGTGTCTTGATGCAGGAGCAAGTGTTGATTGCCTACGGCTCACGGTAGTTGAGACAACACAAGAAGAACTCTACTACCCATAACCTGGAGTTAGCAGCAATGGTGTTTGTGCTAAAGATGTGGTGGAACTACTTGATGGGTGAACAGTTTACTATTTACTCTGATCATGAGAGTCTCAGGTATATCTTCTCACAGAAGAACCTGAACCTGAGATAGCGATGATAACAAGAGTTCCTCTAGGACTATGACTTTGAGATAATCTACACTCCTGAGAAGGGGAACGTAATATCAGACACACTCAGCAGGAGGTCTGGTCTATAGCTGCTGAGTGAGGTGACATAGCAGCTATTCGCGTTGTAGATATCCTTTGTGGATAGAGATGTAGAAGGTTACCTCCAGTCTATGACTGTCACTCCCCCACTTCTTCAGTGAGTTCAGGAGGCTAAACTTGGGGAAGTAGACTGTGAGGCCCGATGTGCTCAAATATCCCCAGGACAGGCTCCTGATGGATTTTCTGAAGGTGAGGGGCACATCATCCTCTTCAGAAGGCACACCATGGTACTAGTGACGCTACGGGAGTAGGTGTTGAGGAAGTTACATACATCCCATTTAGCGGTACATCCTGGTCTGTCGAAGATGTTCCAGGACCTCCAACATCATTACTGGTGGCCAGGGATAAAGAAAGCAGTGGCATAGTTTGTATCTCGATGCCTCACTTGTCAGCAAGTGAAGGTCGAGCATTAGTTACCAGCAGGCTTAGATCATCCACTTGAGGTATCAGAGTGTAAGTGGGATGATATATCAATGAACTTCATGACGGAGTTACCACATACATGCAGGGGCCACGATTCCATCTGGGTGATCGTTGACTGACTCGCCAAGTTGGTCAACTTACCACCAATCCGAGAATAGGGATCAATAGAGAGCTTGGGACATCTCTAAGTACAAGAGATTGTACGACTTCACAGGGTGTCATCAACAATCATCTCAGATCATGACGCTCATTTTACATCCCACTTGTGAAAGGGATTTCAGGTGTCATTCGAGATTCAGCTACATTTGAGCACCACCTTCCATCCTCAGACATATGGTCAGACGGAGCAGACCATAGATACACTCAAGGGCATGCTTCATGATTGTGTCCTCGATTTTTTCCATAGTTGGGAGGACCAACTATCACGACTCATCCTCAGGGCCCATGTCGTGACTACCCCAAGCCCGCCTTCCATAGACCAGGGGCTAGCGACTAGCACCAAAGGGGTAAATCTCAAAAGAAGGGAAGACGTTTCCTTTATGAAGTAACATACACAACAGAGTACGCAAGTGAAGTAAACACTAAGTAAAACTGGGTACAAGGTAAGTGCTGAAAAGTAAATGGGATAGTATAGAAACCCAACTAAAAATACAGTACAACTGAAAGGAATGTACCACAACAGTAAGTAAAGCAGCAACACCAAGTCGTCCTCTGTAAATCTCACCTGAAGGGTGGGTACAGGTAGTCTCCTCAGCTCCTCGGGTCTGGCTGCCCGCTCCATGTGCGTCCCACCAAGTGGTCCACCTATGGGTACCATCTAGGTCCACAAGCCTCCACCTCGATCAGTGATGTTTGTCATCTGCATCCAACACAACGTAGTGCAGGCATAGCCCATGCAGGGGTGAGTATACAATACTCAGTAGGGACCCCGAGACCCCCGAAAGTCTCTCAGAAACCATGAAGGATAAACCACAAAGGAAAGGTACAATCATGAAGTATCAAATGACTCTACTTAAGTATATTCCCATACATATACCAAAGTCATCAGTTACAATAGGCTCCAACTCTCGAGCCCAATCATAACCCAGTCCACACAGAAAAACACAACCCAGTCCACACAGGAAAGCAAGTCAATCACATCGATGATAATGATTGAGAATCAAGACACAAGTCACACAGGTATACACTTCGTAAGGTGATAGAGATGATCAGATGTAGGCATTGATTCATCTAAGCTGTCGAACCCACATAGGATACAAGACTAGCTAAGTTGTCGGACCCACAAAGGATACAAGACCAACTACTCTGCCGGACCCACACAGGATACAAGTACAGAGGTCAGTACTTCCAGACCGACATAAGATACAAGAACATTATTCATCGCCATTGAACCCATGGAGGATTCTAGTACGGTCTTCATTGCTGGAAAACCCACGGAGGATCCAAGTATATTCATCCTTGCTGGCGAACCCACAGAGGATCCAAGTGCAGTCGTCATCGTCGCAGTCGCAGCCAGCTCTAGGGTTTCCGCACACAACATGCTCGATTCTGGGAGGGTCCGCTCCTCAAGCAAGATATTTGAGACATAAACTATCATGAAGTCCATAGTTGATGTATCCCGAAGTTCTATCTCGTCAAAAGAGACTCAACGTGATAGATGGTGCCTCAATCGGACGCCCGGTCTGAGATGTATTGGCTTTTCCGTCCTAGGGGCCCAGTTGGTTTTTAATATAAAACCAACCTGACCGTACTCCAGCTGCATCCAAACCTCAAGAGGAGTAATCCAAATGGACCTTCTCAACAAAAGTATTCCAATGCAATTGACGACACGTCAATCCGATGTCCAGTCCGTAAGATATAAGCATTTCCACTCCAAGGGCCCGGTTGGTTTCGAGTTTGAACCAACCCAGTTGTACACAAAATTTGCCGAAAACTTGAGTGTAATATATTGAAACAACCGTCTCGATCCAAGGATTCCTACTCAACTGATGATGCGTTTATCGGAGGTTCGTAGCTCAAGTTATGGGCAAAAGACCGAAAATGGTCTAAAGTTGGGGGTCTTGGCCCGGTCCGACCCGGCCCAACCCCCCCTGGGTCGGCCCGAACTGGGTCGACCCGCCCCGGGTCTGGGTCCAGCCCTACTGGGCGTGGCCCAGCCCGGTCCGCGGGACCCGCCCCAAACCGGACGGGGGGTGCGCTGGCTCGGCCAGTGAGCCGAGCAGGGGGGGACGCAGTCCCCCCTTTGTGTTCCGCGGACGCGGCGACCGACGTCATGTCTCCCCTAGATCTCGCACGGCCATGAGTTCAAATCCCTCGCTGCCGCAGCGGGCTCCTGCCAGCGGCACGCCAGGGCACCGCCACCTCTGGCCGCCAGTGACCCGCGCTGTCGGGAGCTTCCGCAGGCCACCAGAGTCATTCCGGTGGTCCGATTTTACTCCCATCTGCGCCTACGGTCATCTTGGGACCCGTAGATTACTACTAAGGCCTCAAATCACCATTTCGGTCCCGCTTCATCGTCGCCAAGAATTATGTGCCTCAAGAACAAACTAGCGGTGGGTTCGGACTTGTTCGTTAGTCTGCACCCACCGCGTTAGTGGTTCTAAACATCACCAACAATTTGCACACCATGCCGAGGGTATAAAATCACATAAGGAAAATTATTCAAATTCCCCTACCTCAACAAACGATGTCAAACATCAGCGTTGCGGGGAAGAGGATCGTAGGTGTCATCGGAGCACGTCGAGGAGGAAGCGGCATCTCCCTTATTACTGCGGAGAAGAGTAAGGGTGGCGCGTCGTCGATCTCTGAGGAACCGGTGTTCTTCGTCGTTCTTCATCATAGGTCGGCGTTCTTCGTCATTCTCAAGATTTCTCCCGTTCTTTCTCACAAAACGAAGCCCTCCTCCTTAATAAAATAATCGGTTTTCCTTATTATTTTATTATACACGCAAAGTAACTCTCCCAAAATAAAAAACCACATTAGATAAAGCATGATGACAATTAATTAAAGAAGGGAGAGAGAAGGTTCCCCATTATTAAACGCGTTGGATTTTAAATAAAAAGGGGGAAAGAGGAAGGTTCCTCGTTAAATTATGGGTTGACATAATTTAATGGATTGAGGTGGAGAGATTGGAATTTAATGGGGGTTTACCAACTTAATGAGGGGATGTTAATGATATCAGATGGAAATAAATGGTGGGGCTCGTGCGGGCCCCCACATCTCTATCATCCACACTTGGGTAGTTAAGTGGCTGTGGGCCCCACTCTTAACTACCCATGGGAGGGAAAAACCACCTTAATAAATAAAAAAATTTCCGACAATTTTTATTTACTTCTTAAATAAACCCCCAAAATTATCTTTTCCCCCTTTGCGAACGCAACTACGGGAAGTGTCCCCTTAAGTAATTATCAGCGCTGGGAGTTAATCGGTGCCCTCGGATGTTAATTCTGAGCACTGGTTCAAAAGTTAGAAAAACTAGATCATTCGTTCACTGAACGTACCCGAGATAAACTTCAGAAATTGATTCCGGGAACACCGAGCCTAAGAATTATGTTCCATCAGAAGCCAAAGACTCGTAAAATTCCAAAGTATTTAAAAAAATTCCTTGAAATTTCTGGGTCTTTACACCAACTTCCACTAGTTGAGTTTTCTTACAACAACAGTTATAAATCCACCATCGACATGGCTCCGTTTGAGGCCTTGTACGGGCGACCTTGCAGATTGCCCCTTTGCTAGATAGACCCTGGGGAGTCAGTACTCGTGGGACCAGAGTTGGTACAGGCTACCACAAAGAAGGTGCAGATTATCCCGGAGTAGAGAAAAACTACGCAGAGTCGGCAAAAGGCTTATACCGACAGGAGACGGAGACCGATGGAGTATTAGGAGGGAGACTATGTCTTCCTACAGGTCTCACACCGAAGAGGATTACAGAGGTTTGTACTGGGCAGCAAGCTATCTCTGAGGTTCATAGGACCCTTTCATATCATCAGCAGAGTAGGCAAGGTGGCGTACCATCTAGCTCTTCCCCCACAGATACACCAGGTGCATAATGTTTTCCACGTTCCACAGATGATGAGATACGTGCATGATCCATCGCATGTTATCGACTGGGGCGAGCTGGACATCGACAATGGGGTGACGTTTGCAGAGTTCTTGATGGAGGTAGAGGATTGATAGGAGTGGGTCCTTCATGGGAAATCGATTCCTCTATCGCAGGTCGATCTTCGCGGTGAGCTCGTTGGGGGTTACAGGGGAAACACACCAATGCTCCAGGGATCCGGGGGCCGAAGGACCCCGATCCAATTTCTTGGTACTGTAGCATCTCTGACCACTATAGCGGAGCTGACCGGACGACACCGATAGGTACTGTAGTAGTGCGAAATTCTGGATCAACTGGACTATAGCACTTTTGACTTCCAGCCGGCAGCCACTGTATCTCTTTTGAAAAAGTTGGTCGTCGTTCACTGTTTTGACGCGGACTCACTTTTTGAAAAGTGATCGTCTTCTCCATTGTTCTATAGCCCATTTTCAGGCTAGGGTTACTACTGAAAAAACCCCTCTGTAATTTGTGCTTCCAATATAGTGAAATTCTTCCACTCCCATGGACGTAAGGATTATTCCCAAACCACGTAAATCATTGTGTTCTTGTTTCTTTCTTTCTTTCATTTTCTTTTTTTGGTCATTGCGTCTCCCAACAATTCCGCAATAGGTCCTTCGTGGGCAATCGATTCCTCTTGTGCGAGTTCGTTGGCAGCACGGGAATCTCTAGGAGAGCACATGGGAGCGAGAGACTCAGATATGTGCTCAGTACCCCCATTTGTTCCCCTAGTTTTGTTGTAGCTTTCGGGAAAGGAAATATCTAAGGTGGTGAGAATGTAAAGACCCGGAAAATTCCATGTAAATTTTTTTTAAATTATTTGGGATTAATACGAGTCTGCAAAAATTGATGGCGCGTGATTCCAAGGTCCGGTGTGCCGGAAATGAATTTTTGAACTTGTTTTAAAGGTTTGTTCAATAAACGCATGGGCAACATTTTCTATCTTTTGAACAGGCACTCAGATTAAAAATCTGAGAGCACTGTTGAATCTGCAGTACCAAGATTCGCTTAAGGGAGGCTTAACTTCGACCGTATTTGGTCGGATGAAAAAGTTCGTTTTACGACTTTTTAAAGAAATAATAAAATAACATAGGAATTGTTATTTTATTTCTTTTTTTCCTACCACCTGTTGGGAAGCGGTGGTGGGGACCATGAAGGTGGTCAGAATTTTAAATATAGGATATTAATTGTCCGGTTACACTTTGGTTGTGTAACCACCCCTCGCATAATTAATGTGGCACATTAATTAAGTCAATTAATGAACCTCATTAATTCCTCGGTGCATTACCCACCCTTTCCCCCTCTATTTAAGTGAGGTTTGGGATAAATTTTTGACACAGCTTCACCAAGCAAGAAACCTCTGACGAAGTGACGTGACACCTTCCACCGACAGAAACAGAAGCTCGGGTGGCAACGAACCGGGATCGACGAACGTCGGCGACTTCATTGAACGCAGAATCTTTTTCCACCACCGTGAAATCTCCAAAGAATCTCATGGTATGGGTTGTTATTTAATTCAAAAAAGTCCCTCAATTATTCCCATCGTTCTTGAATTTTTGGGTGGTTGTTGCGAGAGATTTAAATGGGGTTTATCATTATTTTAATGTGATGTATAAATTACTCTCACTTGTTATAATGCTAAAGCGGAGGGCGCGGTCCAAACGAATAAGGCCCAGACCCTCCACCGCTTGATTTTCAATGCATTCTTTAGAGGTGTCTTTTTCCAACTTGATAGAACCTTGAAACCGAGCGGCGTGCAATGACGGTAGCACCCTGGGAAGACCGTAGGCATGTCCAGAAAGAAGAACGGACCACCGGATCTCACCCTGTGGCCCACAAGAGATTCGCTGATGCGGCACCAGCACGGTGACACCGGAGACCGGTGCCAGTGGTTAAGGCGGTGGCCGGTGCTCACCGGCCATAGAGGAGGGCGGCACCACGGTGGTCGGACAGGCGACCGACAACGGCCGACTGCGAAGATGGGAGGTGGCACGCCATGGTGAGAGAAGCCACGGTACGAAGTCACGGTGAAGGATGAGACCCGCTCCCTGAAGGTCCTACGGGGGACGAGGCGACGCCACCTAGCACCGCCAATCAAGGATCCGAACGGCTTTTTTGATCCATTCAGTAGGCGGGTCACGCCAGACGGCTGGTCGGACCACCCGGCAAGCCGCACCCAGCCGGTGGGCCACACCAACCCAACGTGCCGCACCCATCCGGCGAGTTGGGCCAGTCCGCGGCCCAGTCCAATCAGGTCGGGTCGGACCCAGGTTGGGTCAGGCTAGGTCGGACTGGACCCGGACCCCTCTCGAGCCCAGATACGCTTAAGTGATCGTAACTTGCGAACCAGATGTCTTTTTGACGAACCGTCAGCGGCGCTGGGATCTTTGTAGAGATACAGTCCTTTTGAGATACTCTATGAGAGTTTTGGATAAAGTTGGAGTACGGATGGGTTGGATCGACTCTGAATCCAACCGAGCCCTCGGCACTAAAATGCCAATAACTTACGGACCAGGCATCTGGTTGACGCATCGTCTGTTGCATTGGAACCCTTATGACGTGGCAGTTCATCGGGTTACTTCTCCATGGGACTTCATGCTGGCTGAAATATGACCGATGTCTTGAGGAGAGTTTTCTCCCAGACACAAGTGTACTATGGGTGGGAATACTGTGTTTGGATGAGATGTGAAGAATTAATAGTGATTCGGTGTGAATCAGCACCCAGTGATTCATTGTGAATTATCACTCAGGAATTCTATGTGAATCAACACCCAACGATTCTATGTGAATGAGCACCCAGCGATTTTGTGGGAATGAGAACCCAGCGATTCTGTGTGAATCAGCACCTATCGATCCTCTGTGGGCCTTATGAGGGTTAGTACATATCGATCCTCTACGGTTCTTGTGGGGGTTAGTACCTATCGATCATATGTGAGTCAGCAGCAGTGCCTCTTGACAGAGTAAGATGATCTAGCCTTACATCTAATCATCTGTACTGTTGTACTCAGTTATACCTATTTTGAGCTGTGTCTTTTTCTTTGTAGTTTGTGATTAAGATCATGCTTTTGGTATTCCTTTGTGGAGTTATGGGAGACCTTCGACGGTCTCGAGGACCCTATTGGTTATTATTATACTCACCCCTACACGGGCTTCACCCGCACCTTGTTGTGTCTTTTTCAGATGACGTGAAACCTTGACTGAGACATGGGGAGCTGGGACCTAATGGTGGACGGTGGTGACGGTTGACATGGAAAGCTATTGAGACGAGTTGTACCTACCCTTCTGGTAGGATCCCCGGTGGATGATCTTAAGAGCTGTTTTCAGTTTTCAGTTGTAGTTGTATCATTCCAGTTAGACTTGTATTTCGGCCCCTTACTTTCATTACACACTTTTACTACAAGAGTTTTACATTGTGATTGCATCTTATTGCATTCTAGTCTATGTGTGCGTACAGTTTTAAAAGCAATGCCTTCCCGTTTTAGAGATACGTCTTTCCAGTGCTAGTCTTCAACCCCTGGCCTATGGAAGGAGGGCTTGGGGTAGTCACGGCACGGGCCTTGGGGGACGGGTCGTGACATGCAAGCCCGGAGTTGGCAAAGACCTGCCTACCTAAATACCTTCAAATAGCTTGACCAACCCTTGTTGGGGTTATGCGAAGGGGGATATGGATACTTTCCACTAGAATGTCATGGAAACTAAACATTCTGAGTTCAATGGTGAGGATCATTGGGTCTTGATAAAGTATTGGGAGACTTAAATTAATTTTTTTTCTCATAAAATGTAATCAAGAAAGTACTAATGATCTGCTTTTTAATTGTAGAATAAAAATGAAAAACTCATCAACCACACTATATGATCAATTCTGGATAAATACAACATCATCACCGGCAGTAACATCAAGGAATGGTTTAGACTCCTTTAGGTTATCCTACTCCATGAACGAAATTCTTACGTGTTAGAGTCATCACTACCTGATCCACCTGCTAAAGAGGCAAGTGATGAGGATTTCCTGATTTATGAGAAACATATAAATGACACGGTCAACGTTCAATTTTTGATGATATCATAAATTTCTAGTAAGTTCATGAAGTCTCATGAAAACATGAATGACTATAGCATGCTCGAGCACCTTCGTGGTCATTACCAGTAGAGAGAAAGACAGGAAAGGTTTGATATCTCCAAGGCACTCTTTCAAAGTAATCTTGGAGAGGGTTCCCCGGCTAGGCCTTATGTAGTCAAGCTCATTTTCTACATTGAGCGCCTAGAGGTTCTAGGGTTTAAACTCCCTGAATAATTGGTCACTGATATCATTCTCGCATCACTCCCTCAGATATTCTCTAGCTTTGTTGTTAATTTCAATATGAACAACATTGAGAAGTCTCTATCTAATATTCTTATCCTCATTCGCCAAGTGGGAAAAGATATGAAGCGTGAAAATTATTTTTTACTTATAGTGAATAAATGGAAAGGGACGGTGAAGAGCTTTAAGCCGATTACTCATCAGTTGGCTAGCCTCACCCTTGGAGCAGTTGACGCGAGGAGCCCGAGTTATCCTGTAGTGGTGGACTAGTATGTTGATGTCTTCCCGGATGATGTTCTAGGAATACCTCCTCATAGAGAGGTAGACATTCACATCGACTTATACCCCGAGATGACACCAATATCTACATAAACATATCGGATGGCTCTCGTGGAGCTTCATGAGTTGAGGGTACAGTTGGAGGACTTGCAGAGAAAGGGGTTCGTAAGGCCCAGTGTTTCTCCATGGGCATCCTCAATCATGTTTTCCAAGAAGGATGATGGGAGTATAAGGATTTGTGTGGACTATCAGTGCCTGAACCAAGTAACCGTGAAAAACAAGTATCATCTGCCTAGGATCGATGATCTCTTCGACCAGCTGAAGGGAGCTCGTTGGTTTTCGAAGATAGACCTCAGAACATGCTATCATCAGCTTAGGGTATGGGAGGAGGATGTACTGAATACTTCCTTCATATGTCGGTATGGCCATTAAGAATTATTAGTGATGCCTTTCGGTATAACCAATGCTCTAGCAGTGTTCATTGGGGCTCATGAACAGGATCTCCTAGCCATACCTCGATCACTTTGTGGTGGTATTCATTGATGACATCTTGATGTACTCGGCGTTGGAGGAGGAGCACACCACACACCTTCAAATAGTTCTGGATACACTCTGAGAGCACCAGTTGTATGGAAAGCTCTCAAAGTGTCAGTTCTGGATACGGGAAGTCCATTTCCTGGGGCACATTATCTCGGAGGTTGGAGTTGCAGTGGATCCGGAAAATATAGAGGTAGTTATTTTTTGGGAGCCACCCAAGAGTGTGATCGAGGTGCAGAGTTTCTTGGGATTGGCTGGGTACTACCGTAGATTTGTACCTGACTTATCCAAGGTAGCGGCACCCTTTTCAACTTTGATGAATAAGGGGAAGCCTTTCTTGTGGACAGAGAGGTGTCATCAGAGTTTCCAGGAGCTAAGCAGAGACTGACGAGAGTGCCCCCATCATGAGGCTACTAGAAGAAGGCATTGGGTGTGTAGTCTACTGCAACACATCAGGGACTGGACTAGGTTGTGTCTTGATGCAGGAGTGAGAGGTGATTGCTTACGGCTCACAGAATTTGAGGCAACACGAGCAGAACTCCACTACCCATAACCTGGAGTTAGCAGCAGTGGTGTTTGCGCTAAAGATGTGGCAGCACTACTTTATGGGTGAACAGTTTACTATTTACTCTGATCACGAGAGTCTCAGGTATATCTTCTCATAGAAAAATATGAACCTAAGATAGCGATGATAGAAATAGTTCCTCTAGGACTATGACTTTGAGATAATCTACACTCCTAAGAAGGGTAACATAGTAGCAGACACACTCCGCAGGAGGTCTGGTCTATAGCTGTTGAGTGAGGTGACAGAGCAGCTAGTCGCGTTGCAGATATCCTTTATGGATAGAGATGGAGTAGCTTACCTCTAGTCTATGACTGTAACTCCCCCACTTCTTCAGCGTGTTCGGGAGGCTCAACTTGGGGAAGTAGACTGCGAGGCCCGACGTGCTCAGATATCCTCAAGACAGGCTCCTGATGTATTTTCTGAAGGTAAGGAGCACGTCATCCTCTTCAGAAGGCACGCCATGGTACCAGTGATGCTACGGGAGAAGGTGTTGAGGGAGTTCCATACATCCCATTTAGCGGTACATCCTGGTGTTTCGAAGATGTACTAGGACCTCCAACATCAGTACTGGTGGCTAGGGATAAAGAAAGTAGTGGCATAGTTTGTATCTCGATGCCTCACTTGTCAGCAAGTGAAGGCCGAGCATCAGGTACCAGCGGGATTAGATGATCCACTTGAGGTATCAGAGTGGAAGTTGGATGATATATCCACGGACTTCGTGACAGAGTTACCACATACGTCCAGGGTCCACGATTCCATCTGGGTGATCGTTGAATGACTCACCAAGTCGGTCAACGTCCCACCCATCCGAGAACCAGGATCAGTAGAGAGCTTGGGATGTCTCTAAGTACGAGAGATTGTATGACATCACGGGGTGTCATAGACGATTGTCTCAGATCATGATGCTTGTTTAACACCCCGCTTGTGAAAGGGATTGCAGGAGGCGTTCGAGATTTAGCTACGTTTGAGCACCACCTTCCATCCTCAGACATATGGTCAGACGGAGCAGACCATACAAACACTTGAGGACATGCTTCATGCTTATGTCCTTGATTTTTTCTGTAGTTGGGAGGACCAACTTCCACTGGTGGAGTTTTCATACAACAACAGTTATAAATCCACCATCGACATGGCTCCGTTTGAGGCCTTGTACGGGAGACCATGCAGATCACCCCTTTGTTGGACAGACCATGGGGAGTCAGCACTCGTGGGACTAGAGTTGGTGTAAGCTAGCATAAAGAAGGTGCAGATCATCTAGGAGTGGAGAAAAACCGCACAGAGCCGGCAAAATTCTTATACCGAGAGGATATGGAGACCCATAGAGTTTGAGGAGGGAGAGCATGTCTTCCTACGGGTCTCACCCCGACGAGGATTACAGCGGTTTGGCCGGGGCAGCAAGTTATCTCCGAGGTTCATCAGACCCTTTCATATCCTCAGCAGAGTAGGCGAGGTGGCATACCATCAAGCTATTCCCCCACATATACACTAGGTGCATAATGTTTTCCACATGTCGCAGCTGAGGAGATACGTGCATGATCCGTCACACGTTATCGATGGGGGTGAGCTGGATGTCGACGATGGGGTGACGTTTGCGGAGTTCTTGATGGAGGTAGAGGATCGACAGGAGTGAGTCCTTTGTGGGAAATCGATTCCTCTATCACGGTTCAAGCTCTACTGTGAGCTCGTTGGGGGTTTCAGGGGGCAATGCGCCCATGCTCCGGGGGTCTGGGGGACGAAGGACCCCGACCCAATTTTTCGGCACTGTAGCATCTCTGACCACTATAATGGAGCTGACCGGCCGACACCGACAGGCACTGTAGCAGTTCGGACTTTAGGATCAACTGGACTGTATCACTTTTGACTTCCAGTAGGCATCCACTATAGCACTTTTGACAAAGCTGGTCATCGTTCACTGTTGCGATGCGGACTCACTTTTCAAACAGTGATCGTCTTCTCCATTGTTTTATAGCCCATTTTCAGGCTAGGGTTAATACTGAAAAAACCCCTCTGTAATTTGTGCTTCCGATATAGTGAAATTCTTCCTCTCCTGTGGATGTAAGGATTATTCCCAAACCATGTAAATTGTTGCGTTCTTGTTGTTTTCTTTCTTTCGTTTTCTCGTTTCTGTCATTGCGTCTCCCGACGATTCTGCAACAGGTCCTTCGTGGGCAATTGATTCTTCTAGTGTGAGTTCATTGGGAGCATGGGAATCTCCAGGAGAGCACATGGGAGCGAGAGGCTCAGATACGTGCTCAGTACCCCCATTTTTTCCCCTAGTTTTGTTGTAGCTTTGGGGGACGAAAATCTATAAGGTGGTGAGAATGTAAAGACCCGGAAAATTCCATGTAATTTTTTTAAAATTATTTGGTATTAATATGAGTCTGTGAAAATTGATGGCACATGATTTCGAGTCCTGATGTGCCCGAAATGAATTTTTGAACTTTTTTTAAAGGTATGTTCAATAAACGCATGGGCGTCGTTTTCTATCTTTTGAACCGGAACTCAGAGTAAAAATCTGAGAGCACCGTCGAATCTGTAGTGCTAAGATTCGCTTTGGGGAGGCTTAACTTCGACCATAGTTGGTCGGATGAAAAAGTTAGTTTTTACTACTTTTTAAAGAAATAATAAAATAACATAGGAATTGTTATTTTATTTCTTCTTTTCCTACCACCTATTGAGAAGCAGTGGTGGGGACCACGGAGGTGGTTAGAATTTTAAATATGGGATATTAATTGTCCAGTTACACTTTGGTTGTGTAACCACCCCTCGCATAATTAATGTGGCACATTAATTAAGTTAATTAATGAACCTTATTAATTACTCAGTGCATTACCCACCCTTTCCCCCTATAATTAAGTGATGTTTGGGATAAAGTTTTGACACAGCTTCACCAAGAAAGAAACCTATGACGAAGTGATGTGACACCTTCCACCAATGGAAATGGAAGATCGGGCGGCAAAGAACCGGGATCGACGAACGTCGACAGCTTCATCGAACGCAGAATCTTTTTCCACCACCGCGATGTCTCCAAAGAATCTCAAGGTAGGGGTTGTTATTTAATTCAAAAAAGTCCCTCAATTTTTCCCATCATTCATGAATTTTGGGGTGGTCATTGAGAGGGATTTAAATGGGGTTTATCATTATTTTAATATGATGTATAAAATACTCTCACTTTTTATATTGCTAAAGTGGAGGGCGTGGGCCAAACGAACAAGGTCAGGACCCTCCACCAATTGATTTTCAATGCGTTCTTTGGAGGTGGCTTGTTCCAACTTGAGAGAACCTTGAAACCGAGATGCGTGCAATGACGGCGGCACCCTAGGAGGACCGTAGGTGTGTCTTGTGTGATGAACGGACCACTGGAGCTCACCCGGTGGCCCACAAAATATTCGCTGGCGTGGTACCAGCATAGGGACACCGGTGACCGATGCTGGCGGTTAAGGCGGCGGCTGGTGGTCACCGGCCAAAGAGGAGGGCGGTGCCACGGTGGTCGGACAGGCGATCGGCAACGGCCGACTACGAAGATGGGAGGCGGAACGCCGTGGTGAGACAAGCCACGGTACGAATCCGCGGTGAAGGCCAAGACTCGCTCCCTAGAGGTCCCACGAGGGACATGGCGACGCCACCTGGTGCCACCAATCAAGGAGCCGAACGGCTTTTTTGAGCCCTTCGGTAGGCGGGTCTTGCCAGCCGGCTGGTCGGACCACCCGGCAGGCTGCACCCAGCAGGTGGCCCTCACCCAGCCGACGGGCCGCACCCAGCTGGTGAGCCGGCCAGTCCGCGGCCCAGCCCAATCGGGTCGGGTCGGATCCAAGTTGGGTTGGGCTGGGTCGGACTGGACCCGGACCCCTCTCGAGCGCAGATACACTTAAGTGGCCGTAACTTGTGAACCAGACGTCTGTTTGACGAACCTTCAGTGGCTCTGGGATCCTTGTAGTGATACAGTCCTTTTGAGATACTCTATGAGAGTTTTGGAGAAAGTTGGAGTATGGATGGCTAGGATCGACTCTGAATCCAATCGGGCCATCGACACTAAAATGCCAATAACTTACCGATCGAGTGTCTGGTAGACACGTCGTCTATTGCGTTGGAACCCTTATGACGTGGCGGTTCATCAGTTTACTTCTCCATGGGACTTCGTGCCGGTTTAAATATGAATAATGGCTTGAGGAGCGGTTTCTCCCAGAGACAAGTGTACTACGGGCGGGAATACTGTGTTTGGATGAGACATGAAGAATGAAGAGTGATTTGGTGTGAATCAGCACCCAGTGATTCTTTGTGAATTAGAACTCAATGATTTTGTGTGAATCAACATCCAACGATTCTATGTGAATGAGCACCCAGCGATTCTGTGTGAATGAGCACCCATCAATTCTGTGTGAATCCGCACCTATCGATCATGTGTGGGTCTTACGAGTGTTAGTAACTATCGATCCAATGTGGGTCTTGCGGGGGTTAGTACCTATCGATCATGTGTGGGTCAGCAGCAGTGCCTCTTGACAGAGTAAGATGATCTAGCTTTACATCTAATCATCTGTACTGTTGTACTCAGTTATACCTGGTTTGAGCTGTGTCTTTTTATTTGTGGTTTGTGATTGAGATCATGCTTGTGGTATTCCTTTGTGGAATTCAGGGAGACCTTCGAGGGTCTCGGGGTCCCTATTAGGTATTGTTATACTCACCCCTACATGGGATTTGCCCGCACCTTGTTGTGTCTTTTTCAGACGATGTGAAACCTTGACTGAGACACGGGGAGCTGAGACCTGACAGTGGACAGCGGTGATGGTTGACGTGGAAAGCTGTGGAGACGAGTTGTACCTACCCTTCTTGTAGGATCCCCGGTTGACGATCTCAAGTGCTGTTTTATGTTTTCTGTTGTAGTTGTATCTTTCCAGTTAGACTTGTATTTCAGCCCCTTACTTTCATTACACACTTTTACTACAACAGTTTTACTTTATGATTGCATCTTATTGCATTCTAGTCTGTGTGTGTGTACAAGTTTAAAAGCAATGCCTTCCCGTTTTAGAGATACAAATTTTCACTGCTAGTCATCAACCCTTGGCCTATGGAAGGTCGGCTTGGGGTAGTCATGGCATGGGCCTTGGGGGACGGGTCATGACATGCAAGCCCGGAGTTGGCAAAGACCTTCCTACCTAAATACCTTCAAATAGCTTGACCAACCCTTGTTGGGGTTATGAGAAGGGGGATATGGATCCTTTCCACTATAATGTCATGGAAACTGAACATTCTCAGTTCAATGGTGAGGGTCATTGGGACTTCATAAAATAGTGGGAGACTTAAATTAATTTTATTTCTCATAAAATGTAATCAAGAAATTACTAATGATCTACTTTTTAATTGTAGAATAAAAATGACCAACTCATCAACCACGCTATCTCTATGATCAATTCTGGATAAAGACAACATCATCACCGGCAGTAAAATCCAGGAATGGTTTAGATGCCTTCGGGTTATCCTACGCCATGAACGAAATTCTTGCATGTTGGAGTCAGCATTACCTGATCCACCTGCTAAATAGGCGAGTGATGAGGATTTAATGATTTATGAGAAACATATGAATGACGCGGTCAACATTCAATGTTTGATGCTATCATAAATTTCTAGTAAGCTCATGAATTCTCATGAAAACATGAATGCCTATAGCATGCTCGAGAACCTTCATGGTCATTACCAGAAGAGAGCAAGATAGGAAAGGTTTGAGATCTCCAAGGAACTCTTTCAAAGTAAGCTTGGAGAGGGTTCCCCAGCAGGGCCTTATGTAGTCAAGATCATTGGCTACATTGGGCGCCTGTAGGTTCTAGTGTTTAAACTCCCTAAAGAATTGGTCAGAAATCTCATTCTCGCGTCACTCCCTCAGAGATTCTCCAGCTTTGTTGTTAATTTCAATATGAACAACATTGAGAAGTATCTATCTAATCTTCATATCCTCATTCGCCAAGTGGGAAAAGATATGAAGCGTGAAAAGTATTTTGTACTTATAGTGAATAAAAGGAAAGGGATGAAGAAGATCTTTAAGCCGAAAGCTTCTTCACACCCTTCCAATAAAAGGAAGATCAAAGTGGGCAAAGGAACATGAAACTGTTTGTTTCGCATGTGGCAAGAAGTGCCACTGAAAGAAGAACCACACCCAGCCTAAGAAGCAAGGGAAAACTTCATGTGAATTTGTTATTGAATGTAATAAATATGTTTCTACAAATTTGGAATTAGATATAGCTTGTGGTGCTCACATATGTATCCATATACATGAACCAAGTAGATTCCGGAATATTGACCGAGAAGAGGTAGATCTACAAGCAGACAACAGAGCCAGACTTGTTGTTGTAGCTGTCGGGGACTACCACCTCACGTTGCCAAATATGATTATCTTGGTATTAAATGGTTTTTATTATGTGCCTTATTTTACTAAAAACATTATTTCTGTATCCAGATTAGATACAGTTGGACTTTTTTTCAAGTTTGGAAATAAATTTCGCTTCGTTTACAAAGATATAATTTGTTTTGATAGGGCACATTTATACAACAGTCTTTACTTGTTGGATTACACAAACCAAGTAATGGAAATCAATAACAAATATTCACATTACTTGTACCACATCCAACTTTGGCATCACCAGCTAGGTCATATAAATGAGAAACATTTGAAAAAGTTACATCAAGATGGATATTTAGATTCTTCTGAACTAAACCCACATGGCATATGTCATGCATGTTTACAAAGAAAAATAACCAAAGACCTATTTGTTGGGAAAGGTAAAAGGGCCAAAGAGCTTCTTGAATTAGTTTATATTTTTATGTGGACTATTTCCAGTTGATGAAAATGGAGGGTACTCATACTTCATAACTTTTACCAATGATTTTAGTAGATGTGGATATATTTACTTAATGAGGTATAAGTCAGATTCTTTTGTTAAGTTCAAAGAATACAAGAATGAAGTTGAGAACTAGCCTGGTAAGAAGATTAATAAACTCTGCTCAGAAAAATGTGGAGAATATCTTAATCAAGACTTCATTGATTACTTACGGAAGTTTGGAATCCTATCCCAACTCACCCATCCTTACACGCCCATGTGGAATGGTATGAGCGAATGGAGGAACCACACCTTGTTGGACATGGTGGGATCAATGATGAGTCATGTGAGTCTTCCATTATCCTTTTGGGGATATGCATTACAAAAAAAGGTGCACATACTAAACCAAGTACCAACTAAATTGATAAATGGTATTCTATATGACTTCTGGAATGGAAAGACAGCCATGTTATCGAATTTACATGTATGGGGAAGTGATGCATTTGTTAAACCATCTTCAGGTAACAAACTTGCATCCTAAGGCACAAAGTGTACCTTTATATGATACCCTACGAAAACAAGGGGATATTACTTATACAACTTCTCAGAAAAAAAGGATATAGTGGAAAGACACGCCATATTCCTTGAGAGGGAGAACATCTCTAAAATAGATAGTGAGATTGAGATAGACTTCAATGAAGTTGAGGCTCAAGGTACACAAGAGTTGATACAGGAACAGATTTCACAAAGCCCCATGGAAGAAAGAACTGTTCCAAAGACACAAGAACTATGTAGGAGTACAAGAGTGGTTAGAGAACCAGAATGGTATGGTTTTCTAGTTACCAAGGATGGTGACTCATTATTAGTTGATAATAATGATCCTCTAACCTAATAGGAAGTAGTAAGTGGCATAGATGTTTCCATGTGGAAAGAAGCCATGAATTCTGAAATGGATACCATGTACCAAAACCAATTCTGGATTTTTGTAGATCCTCTAGTTGATGTAAAGTCTGTTGGATGAAAATGGGTATTCAAGAAGAAACTGAACATGGAAGGACAAGTCAGTAACTATAAGGCATGACTGGTTGAAAAAGGGTTCAAGTAGCGTCAATTCATTAACTACGATGAAACCTTTTCACCAGTTGCAATGCTGAAATCCATCAAAAATCTATTGGCCATTGTTTCTCACCATTACTATAAGATTTTGAAAATAGATATCAAAATAGATTTTCCTAACGAGAACCTTCAGGAAGATGTCAACATGACAGAACCTGAAGGGTTTATGACTCCAAAAGATGCTAATAAGATATGAAAGTTGTAGAAATCCATTTATAGAAAAAGTAAGTATTCAGATCATGAAACATTTGTTTTGATAAAGCCATAACGAAATTTGGTTTTATCATAAATGAATGTGATCCTTGTGTCTAAAAACGGTTTAGTGGGAGTGCAATCGTTTTCTTAATAGTATATGTTGACGACATATAACTTATTGGAAGCAAGATACTAGTCTTACAGTCTGTTAAGGGGTGGTTGAATCAATTTTTCTCCATGAAGGACTTGGGTGAGGCATCATATATTCTTGGGATCAAGATTCATCGTGATTTATCCAAGAGATTGTTAGGCATAAGTCAAAGTATATACATTGATAAGATACTGAAGAGATTCAATATGGGACAATCCAAGAGGGGATTGTTGTCAGTGTCACATGGAATTCATCTTTCCAAGAACATGTATCCTCGGACACATGAGGAAAGAAAGATAATGGCAAGGACTCCATATGCATCAGCAATCGGTTCAATAATGTACGCATTGAGTGCGGTAGACATATATCAAGCTGACCCAGGTGACCTCCATTGGAAGGAAATCAAGACTATCCTAAAGTATCTGAGGCATACTAAGGATATGTTCCTGGTTTATGGAGGAGATAAGGAACTAGTCATCAGAGGATATGTAGATGAAAGTTTCCAGACTGATCAAGATGACATGAAGTCGCAAATGGGATACATATTCACTTTGAATGGAGGTGCAGTGAGCTGGAAGAGCTCAAAGCAGAGTGTGGTCACATATTCTATAGCAGATTCTAAGTATATTGCAGCTTCTGAGGAAGCTAAAGAATCAATTTGGATGTGAAGCTTCATCCAGGAGATGGATGTGATACCTAGTAGTAAAGATCTCATCACATTGTACTGTGATAATACTTCAGTGATAGCTCTCGTAAAAGATTCAAGCTCACATCAGCGGACGAAGCACATACTTCAGAAGTATCATCTCTTGAGAGATTTTTCTCAGAGGGGTGAAGTTACAGTGAGCATTATTTCCACATAACAGAATATGGAGGACCCCTTAACTAAAGTCTTGACTCAGCAGAAACATGATCATCATGTGAGGTCTAGCAGACTGAAAGTCATAGGAATTTGGCTCTAGTCCAAGGAGTTTGTAAGATTTTGTGTCCTATAACTAACTGGTTGTACTTTGATTATGTTAATATTTAATATATTTAAATATTAAACATCTTATTATATATTGTTCATTGTTTTTTATGACTATAGTATAATAATTGCATGGAGTATTTGTCGCATTGACAAGGTCATAGCAGTTCCCCTCTATGATGAGAACCTTGAAGTACTATGACAATATTCTTAAATATAGTTATGTGGTTGGATGACATAATATGATGAGACACATAGCATACAGACCGCCAGTTGTCAGGTGCGAGTACTCGTATGTAGATGAGACTTTCTCTCATGAAGTTCACACTTGGTAATCTCCAAGATAAAAGATTATGAGAATAGACCTTCCAGTAGGAAGTCTTCATGTTTTGATGTCATTAGATATTTCTATCTGTGAGTGTGTGTAATGATCCTTAGACTTTAAGATTATCATTAATGTACATCATGACTCACGCACTTTGATTTTATGACGAAAACTATCACGCAGACAATTGGTGGGAAGTAGGGTACGTTGGGTGCGTCACGAGTGGTATGTTATTAATGGATAAATCGATGAAGGATTTTTTCCCTTCTATTTATGGAAGTTGATATCTCGGCCCTTTGATGGAAATAGAACCTTCATGTGAAAATTCATGGTCATGGTGTAATGATGAGTTTATTTCAGGTAGTCAAAGAATGACGTATCAAGCACAAAGGTTGATGACACTATCATGAAGCCTTCTTGATGAGATATTGAGACAAATGGAGTATATTACACAGTGAGTTTTCGTATGTGTATTTCTTTGTTGAAACTTTAAGTTCATTCTCTTGGGTGTCTTAACCCATTGTTATACATTACTCTTGGATTTTAGGCAAGCCCGCCTAATACCAACAAGAATGAATCCTATAGGGTCACACACTAAGTGTTTATGGTGGTCTCGGTTATATTAAATTTGAATTTAATTAATAAATATTATTCTCAAGATAGTGGAATAATTTTATGATTGTATAAATTAAATAAATATTTATTCATCATATTGTGGGTAAAATATATTTATTTATTTTATTGAACATTTAATAAATATTTATTTACTAGTTTATAAATAAAATATTTATTTAAGAGAATAATTTATTTATTTATTTATTTGGGTGTTCAATAAATGGAAGTGGAGTACGCATGGACCACGGTTGGTCCGGTAGTAAAATAATTATTTTCAGGATGGTAAATAATTATTTAACTAGTTGACGCATTAAAATAATAATAATGTTGCTATTATTTTTTGACGCCAAATTTTATTTATAATTCCGTTTTGTGCAAGTTGGCGCACCATAAATAATGAAGCGGTATTATTATTAAAATCATTAGTTTTCTCTAAGGTTATGAATGTATTTAATTGTTGTTGTGCAATTAAATATTGTAACCGAAAACCCATGTTGAAAAATAGACATGTACATCTATTGTGTCATGTACTGAACTGCATGCCCGATGAATTGAAAAGTGTTGAGATAAAAAATTTCTCTCTAGAATTCTCTTCCTGTCCCTCTCAAGAAAGAGAGACGTTCTTCAAGGATGAAGAACAAGCGACCAAGAACGACCGACACAAGACACTCACTTCACCGCAGTAGCACCCGGAGGACAAGTGGTGTCGATCGAAGGTCATTAGAGCACATGCGGATCACCGCTAGAGGGATTCTATTTTGGATCCTATCAAGCTCAACGAGATAATCTGAAAGGGTCATTCTGGACGATCAACATCATCAACGAAGAAAATACTGAAGATCTATGTATTCCTTTCTTTATGAAATTAATTAAATTAATTATAAACATGATGTGCAAGATCCTCTGTAAAGGTTTTGGGCCTCTTCATTCTTTATCTAAATCACAGATTCTATTCCATGGAGATTGGCGTTCATCGTCGTATTGATCCCAAAATAATCATTGATCATGGTAAAAATTAAAATTGGGTGGCAGACCAACCAGGCTTTCTCTGCACCTGGAACCTTCAGTATTACCTATCTTGTATAGTCTTTCATATTTATCTCTATAAATAAAGTGTCACTCCTCATTAAAGAGGAACGGTTTATGGGCTTACCCCTTTTTTACAAATACATATGTGCATAAATTGTTGGGAGATATAGGTGGGTAATGGTATGTCCTTTTGCTTGGATGGCAGTAGATGGAGCCCGTCAAGGAACATTGTGATGCCACTCTCCTTGAAAATAGATTTCCCCCCACCAAATCGGAAATACAATGTGTTGAAAGAGAATCCTTTTTATAATACAATAATGGCTCATTACTCTACAGTTGTACTTAAGTGGAGAGTAACTCTTGAAGAGACTTTAGAGTCGAGAGATTAATGAATGGTCTTTGTTGTTGCGCGCCAACAAAAAACCTTTGATGCTCGTAGAAGAGTTGAGAGAAATCTCAATCATAGAGAGGGATTGGAGTGCAAGGGAATTGATGAAATTGATTGAATTTTCCTTCCAATTGAGACTCCATTTTATAGGCATTGGAGTACCCCTTGGGATAAGAAATCATACCCTATGGAAGTTGGAAAACATCTATTCTGGAAAGACATATATCATCCGGATTAATCATGTGCATTGGATCGTAACCAGTCTAATATGTGGCTTAGATCACACCCAATAGAGAACAGATCTGTATGTTAGCTTGTGCCTGATCTGATCGACGATCCCAATCACATCTGTTCGGTGAACTAGGTTCCGCCCACCAGACGTACCCATTCAGGACAAAGCCCAAACCGGTACAACCTACCGATCCATCAGGAAAACCAAAGGCCAATAAATCCTGAGACAAGCTTAGTGTATGTAAAGTGTGTTCTAGAAGGTGTAAAATAATCACAACAAAAGATTTCAGTTAGGGTCGGTTATAAAGGGGCAAAATGAAGAGAGAGAAAGACATGGAATATTATTCTGTTTCTATTTTCAACCATCTGGCTTGGGTAGGAGAGAAAGTAGTAGTTCATTAATAGAATATTTTAGGGATGGGGAGACTACCAATTGGTCCAACCTGTCGAATAATTCATCCCCAACACGAAAAATTAGAGGAATGGTGATGGAGACTCAACAGCAGGAGTGAATCGACAGAATAGAGCATTGAATGGGATGAGTTGAAATTACATTTTTTAATCTAGATTTGACTGTCGATAGTCTCATGTAGGGCCAATAGAGTTGGGAACAGGAGTTGAAGATACAGGCGTAATTTTGGAAATATATCACCAGTTTGGTGCGCCGCATGGGGAAGATGTCATTGTAGAATGATGAGTAGACGATAGTAACTATGGAGGGATTAGACACATTTTGTTACGAAATTGGGGAAAAGGAAAAACATAGTAGAGGAGAGATCAGGATGACAGACGTGACCAATACCAAAAGTGAATCAGTAATAGTCATCAGATGAGTTGAGCTATTAGTGTTTTACGGGATGGATCCAAGGGGACGAATCATTCAAGAAAAGCTGTATTTTCTGATTCATCAGACCACCGAGGAGTCGAAGTTGTTGCTAGCATAGGTCAGTATGGAAGGAGTCTTCATTCATTGTTTTACCATACTGATAGAAGTGAATTCAGGCATAACCTCGTAGGGAGTCATCATTCATTGGTTTACCATACTAATAGAAGTGCATTCATTCATAACCTCACAGGTGTTTAAAGAACTAATAGAGTGCTTCAGTGGATTCGAAATCCAAAATCCTTATGAAGAGTTGTCCACCATATAATCCAAAACCCTT
Organism: Viscum album; assembly: GCA_963277665.1. Taxonomy (NCBI): domain Eukaryota; kingdom Viridiplantae; phylum Streptophyta; class Magnoliopsida; order Santalales; family Viscaceae; genus Viscum; species Viscum album. The sequence goes on along the minus strand of OY728152.1, from coordinate 340,262,967 downwards.
ATGAATAGTTTTCCATCATATAGCTGATGGGATTGATTCACGAATACGTTGAACATTTCAAGTACTTGGCCTCCCTGATACCATGACAACCAAAACAACAATATGTGGGGAATTTCTTGCGTGGTTTGTGGAAGGAAATTCAAAGCTGGGTACACATCCACAATCCAGAAACCTAGTTGCAGGCTATGCAGTTAGCTCATCACATCGAGCTCACTATCACCCAAGGAGTGAAGCTCAATTACGAGGAGGACTGTGAGTTTTTAGCGGGGTATGTAAAGGGGGTTTAGGGAACCTACTGAATCATCAAGGATAACAGCATCAGAGCGGGGCCACAGATCCATCAACTTAGGCGTCGGGAGGGAGTTTTGGGCGGAATTAGACAGGAGACTCTCAAACAAACTACCTATGGTAGACCAGGAGTTCACCACCTGACGACCCAAGAATGGGAGGATGGGGGGTTCTTTTGTTTTAGGGGAATATTTCCCTATAGTCCCATGCACAAGTGTGTTGATCCAGAGATGAGGGTGCCGCTACTAAGGGAGGATGATGTTGACGCTGAGGATGGTGAAACAGAGTGGGGGTAAGAAACGGATCACGAAAAGGGGGAAATACGAGATGATAATGAATGCAATGTATTGGAGTATCAAGATCCGAGCACTTTTTGTTAAGCATGGGCACAGAAAAATGGGGAAAAATGGGGAATGATTTCCATGAAAGTTAAGGGTTGAGTGGGAGAAATTCCCATCCTTATGTTGTTGGACAATAGAGCCACCCGTAATTTTATATCACCCAAGCTGATTAAGCTACTCGGCTTAGTTGTTCAAGATTCAAGTGTGATGAATGTCAAACTATGTGATGGGAACAAGGTGACTATGGAAGGGGTGTGTCAAAAATTTAAGTTAGTCATGGGAGAATACACTTGTTTGATTGATGCCCACGTTCTGGAACATGGTGGATTGGACCTTATTTTGGGAATTTCTTGGTTACGAACACTCAAGGAGGTGAAAACCAACTAGGGAGCAATGACCATGAGGTTTTGGACTACGAATCAGGAATATATCCTTAGAGTAAGCCATGTTGTGAAATCGTGGGGAGTTTCAATGACAGAAACGAGAAACAAAAGAAGAATGTAGAAAAAAATAGACATGGGACACACAAATTTTCATGGTTCAGGAATAACCCTACATCCACAGAGAGGTAGAACTTCACTAATTTGGGAGCACAAAGTGTAGAGTTTTTTTTGCAGTAGTAACCCTAGACTGAAAATGGGCTATAAAATGGATAATATGATTACTGTTCCGAAAATTAAGTATGCGTCGCTACAGTGAACGATGGATAGCTTTCTAAAAAGTGCTGCAATGGAATTGACTCTGATGTCCGCATTGTTACAGTGTCTGTTGGTGTCGTTCGGTCAGCTCTGCTACTGTGGTCAGAGATGCTACAGTTCCTGAAAAAATGGGTTGGGGGCCTTTGGCCCCCAGAATAGGGGCGCTTTTCCCCTTTCAACCCCCAACGAGCTCACTGCAGAGCTCGACCCACAACAGTTGCAGGCCACAAGCATTCGGCCCAACCGGATCGGGCTACACGAATCGAACAGGCCATACCAGCCAAACAGGTTCTTCAAATGGTCGGGCAAGTAAGTCCATCTATGGCTATAGTCAGCGGTTGATTTTGGGTGGAAAACATAGCAGGAAAGAGTTTTATTTGACTGAGCTACGACACCAAAGTTCACATAAAATATTAAAGGAACTTTAGAGTGTGTTTACCAAAACCAAGGTACTACCCCCTTTTCGACAGCGGGTTCATATGAACAGATTGGAATAGGGACAGTGTCCTCATTTCCAAAAAAATGAGATTGAAAGGAAAGTTTTGGAGATGCGACACCTAGGAAATCATTTGACTCAGCTCCAACTCCAATGCATATTCTAGCCCCATGTTGTTGGTCAAAAAAAAAGACGGGTCCTGGCGTTTGTGTGTAGACTATTTTTCTCTTAATAAGGTGACAATTACAGATAAATTCCACATCCCGGTGGTGGAAGAATTGTTGGATGAAGTGGTCTCTATGATGGACTTTAAATCTAGTCACACCATATTTGGGGTAGGGTGGATGTAGAGAAAACTGCTTTCTGAACCGATAGTGGACACTAGTATTTGGTAATGCCCTTCGGATTGATCAATACTCCTTCAACTTTCCAAGCAACCCTGAATGACTTGTTCCGACCTCTACTCAAAAAGTTTGCTCAGATCTTTTTCGATGACATTTTGCTCTACAGCAGTGACTGGGAGTCCCATTTTGGACACTTGAGAATTGTTTTACAAGCGCTCTAGGACCACTTTTTTTCCAACCATGAGAAATGCCTCAAGTGGAATACTTAGGCCATGTAATTTCGGGCGCAAGGGTTTCGATGGACCTTACCAAGATCCAAGTGGTGTTAGAGTGACCTAAATCAGTGACTTCAAGGGGGACAGGGGGTTTCTTGGCCTAACTAGTTACTACCAAAAGTTTATATGGGGTACGAAATAATTGATCAACCCCTCACGGATTTAACTCGAAAAGATGAATTTTGATGGTCGATGGAAGCTCACCGAGCTTTTGAACACTTGAAACAACTCAGAATGGAATCTCAAGTCCTAGCTCTACCTGATTTTTCAATGGAGTTCAAAGTTGAGTGTAACACATCAGGCTGAGGGGTGGGGGTTGTTCTCTTGCAAAACTGGCACCCCATTGCTTTTTACAGTAAGGGACTAACATAAAGCACTTTGATGAAGTCGACCTATGAAAAAGAGGTTATTGCACTAGTACTAGCCAGACAACATTGGCATCCATATTTGTTAGGAAGATCCTAAATTGTTTTTCCATACCATTGGAGGCTCATGTTTTTATTGCACCAGTGCATAGCTATCGCGGATCAACAATCATAGATTTCCATATTATTGGGCTACCAGTTTGATATCAAATTCAAACCAGGGAGAATTGGTAATTCCAGCTTCTTCCCAATGGGTTCCAAACCTTTTGGAAGAATTCCACACAACTCCACAAGGGGGCGGCCATTCGAGATTCTACCAAACTTACCAAACGTTGGTCGCTGACCAATATTGGGTTGGCCGGAAGCAACATGTACTTTGTCCAAAAATGAACAGTTTTTCAACACTAAGTACTCAATCGTTTTTTTGTGACCTCCAGAAATCCCAGTATAAATGTGGGAAGACGTTTCCATGGACATCATCACAGGGCTACCGATGTCTTGGGGATATGATGTGATCCTCATGGTGGTTGATCGACTCTCTAAGTATTCCCATTTTATTTTATTAAAGCATCATTACACAAAAAAAGGTGTGGATGAAGTGTTCATGCGGGAGGTGGTCCATCTACATGTAATCCCAACCTCTATTCGTCAACTATTTTTGGACAGAATTATTCTAGCTCAATGGAATGAAATTGAAGTTGAGTTCTGCATACCATCCGCAAACCGACGGTCATAAGGAAGTGGTCAACCGCTGCCTAGAAACTTATCTACGGTGTTTTGTAGGGGAGCAACCCAAAGCGTGGTCATATTGGCTACCATGGGCAGAGTTGATCTATAACACTACTTGGCATGCCTCAATCAATACCAATCCATTTGAGGTCATTTGTGGTAGGAAACCACCCATAGTTGTCAGCTTTCTACCTTCTTAAATACAGGTGGAAACGATAGCCACTGCTTTGTGGGGGTGTGATGAAACTTTTAAAAAACTCAAACACTATCTGGCGTGATCCCAAAGTTATATGAAACAACAGGCTGACCGTCACAGACACATAGTTTCTTTTCAAGTGGGGGATCAGGTGTACCCCAAAGGGTGGTCATATTGGCTACCATAGGCAGAGTTGAGCTACAACACTACTTGGCATGCGTCCATCAATACCACTACATTTTAGGTCGTTTGTGGAAAGAAACCACCCACATTTGTCAACTTTCTACCTTCTAAAATACGGGTGGAAACGGTAGCCACTACTTTGTTGGAGTGTGATGGAGATTTAAAACAACTATCTAGCATGATCCCAAAGTTATATAACACAATAGGCTAGCCGTCATAGCCGCGAAGTTTCTTTTCAAGTGGGGGATCGGGTGACTTGAAGCTTCACCCACAAAAACAACAATCCCTCACCCAAAGGATTAACCAAAAATTGTCTACACATTTTTATGGGTCTTTCACTATTTTGAAACATGTGGGACCTGCAGCCTATCAGCTTGAATTGTCACAGTATCACCCGCATTCACCCTGCCTTCCACACCTCACATCTTAAAACAGCAGTTGGTACCCAGATTCGACATCCCACTCTATCCGTTGACTTGGTGGGGAACCTTACGAACTGACCAGAACCAAAGGAAGTGTTGGCTCAGCCAGTGGAGGAAGAAATATGAGAGAATGGCTTCATCATTCGGAACCATTTCCCTTATTTCAGTCTTGAGGACAAGACTAGTTGTAACACCCCAAGCTTTCACTGTACATATCTCTTTGAATAATACAGTAGTGTGTGTTGTATGCAACTTCGAGTTCTAACACACACCACAACCAATCAAACTAGCCGTTATGAATAGTAATACCCAATTTTTGAAATTTTATCTTTTAAAATGGACTTTATTTTTGGATTTGGAATTTCAAAATTAGCCTAGGGTGAAATTTTGGTATTTTTCTGAAAACTTTCAATTTTTTATGAATAGTGAAAAACACTGAGTCATAGTTTAAAACCGATTTTTTATATAAATAATTATTTATTTTATTTAAATTAATTTTAGGTCAAAATAGATACATAATACCTATATAAGTTCAATGTAATTAATTGGAGTTAGTTAATAATAATTTTAGATATATAAAAATTTTATTGAACTTTTCACCGTCTTTTACCCATCTCCAAGGAGAATTTGCAAATTCACATAAAACGTAATTTTACCGCTTCTGTGAGTGGAATTTCTAAAATCCATGAGACACAGTTAATATCAAGGAGTAAAATGTGGTTCAACAAGATAAAAATAATTTTTGGTGAATAATAACTTTTTACTTTTATTTACCACGGTTAAAAGTAAATAGGGCAATTAAGGGTAAAAATGATATTAATATTACCCTAACACATGTCATAATTCTAGTGGACAAGTGTATCTCGACAAAAAACAACCTTAGGAATAAAATATTATCATTTAGGTCCACTTGGATTAGATTAGGACATTTATTATTATTTAATTCAAATAAGAGTTAAAGGAGTTAAAATCAATGTTTAATAACTAAAACATTTTTAATATAGGGTTATACATAAGATAAATTCGATTATAAATATTCATTAGAAATATCCAAATATTTCCTACATAATGGTATTTTATTTATAATTTTTATTCATTAAATAATTTATTTTATTTATGAGACAATGATGATGCAGTAATTACCGTATTAATGAAGCATTAAGATAAATGATATTATAAATACCCAAATAAATTTAATTTGAGAATTTTTATGAATTACAATAATTTTTATGGTTAATATGACATATTATTATTGGTTATATGAATTGTTTTCTAAGTAATAACACTGTTATGAATTTATCAAAAACAAAATACCCAATAGTGTCAAAATTGACATAAAAGAGTTTTTAAAACAAATATTATATTATTAATTGATATTCAATACCTTAAAATCTAAGGTTCGGCCAAGAGACTTATATAATGATAGGTGTATTATTAATAAACCACTTGGGGTTCTCTTGTAAGTTTATAGTAAGTTTATTAACCATATAATATAAAAATACAAAGAGACATGGTAAATGTGAAACTAATTAACTAAGAGTTAAAACTAAAAGATAAGGTTAATAAAGTGACCCATACCTGTCTAAAACCTATTGGTTGGGTGTTTTTATACTATTACCCACCTTATCCTCTAAATAAGTCACTTTGGAGCCATTATAAACTGAATATTAATTTATTATAAAATAATAGTTTAAGTTTTTCCTAAGGTACCCCTCACCCCTCTTATAAAAGGGCACTCCCCCGTCTCTCAAATTCATACCTTCAAAACCTTTTGGTTCGGCCAAAACCTACCCAAATATTCTCTCATCTTCCCTCACTTCATCCTAGAGGCGTTCCTTTAGTCATAAAGCAAACCTAAGGAGCCCTTTTGATCAAATCAAAAGGAAGAACCCGAAGAAGAGGTAATGTTTTCACCATCCTCTTTCAAGTTCCTTTCTTCTTAAACTTCTTGTTTCTTTGTTATTTTCATTATAAAATAATAACTCCAGTATCTTATATATACTATCATGTTATTCTAAATATGGTACAACTATATTCAGTATTCTATCCATCCTTTGAATGACATGTCACCATACGTGCGTATGTACGGCTTACCGTCTCCACGTCGTGGTGTAATTGTTATTCAAAACATTATTATTTGGATGGGTATGATAATGATGTGTAATTGATGTAAATAATAAATATAACATGATAATGATTCTGTAAATATGATATAATATCCAATTATATATTATTTTAATATCAAAGTAATGATATTGTCGCTCGTGCGTACGTACGGACTACAGTCTCCACGAACGCGATGAGATTCATTCCTCATCGTATCCATGCAAGTATAATTATAATTTGATGATTAAAAATAATGTGAAAGGACTTGATATCATTATATATATGAATACGATACAACCTATCCATAACAAACACGACTTATGTAACAAAACATATAAAATAAAACGAGTAAGTTAACACACGAAAAGACGATAATACTAAGATATTATTAACAAAGCAATGTTAAAAGATAATATATGATATCATATTAATGTATATGATTCTTGTATAATTTAATAACAATTATTTCACCATTATACAGGAGGTTAACCAACCCTCAACCAAGGAAAATTACAAGGTAAGAGTTTATTTCACAATCTCTACATTATCCGAGGTTGTTTATATGTAATTATCTACTGGTACCTCTTTATCATCCACATCCATATTTCTTAAAAATGTATTTCAAAACATTCTTAATATCTTATAGACTATGAGTTAAAGTCATTTATACCCTTGTTTAACTTTTTATAAGATTTTTATAAAGGAATCTTTCCGTCGTTTTCCAAACAAGGTCCTTTTTAACCTTTTCGACAGAATTAAGGTAAGAATGTCTTTTTTAACTTATACGGCGGGTGAGACTATATTCCGCCGTTATAAAATCGACGAAGCTTCCCTTACAAGCTTATAAGAATATTTTTCAATTAAATGTTTTCTTTTATAATTATGTGGCTTTTAAATGATTTCAAAAAAGATATATTTCTCTCAAATAGTTTTGATTTCATCTATGTCAACATCCTTTGATGGATTTTTAGCTTATTTGAAGTTGATTTATTATGATACAAAACTTCCATATTGTATTGAAGGTTTTGTGATATGTTTGACTGTGGATGTGTTATTTTTATACCATTCATGGTTTATGGAGAAAAGTATTGACATTTTTTATGTTATTTTTAATACGAATGTTTATGTTATGTTTAAACATGTTCATATGAGGAATGCATTGGACTTAGTATGTGACGGGTGGAGCCCGCTATAGATCCTCGATGCATCAGTAGGTCTCATAAGACAAACTAGTGTCTTGGCACAAGGCCTTGAAAAAATCGTATTTGTATTCTTGGCACAAGGTCTTGACTATGTGGTTATGATAGTCTGTTATTATGCATTCCATCATTATGAAAGTGGTTATTGATATTGCATGTGATTATTAGACTAGTATAATATTCTTGTGAATAAGTAAATGATATTATTTCATTTTTTATTTCCATATTAGTTTATGTTCAAGTTTAAAAGGCTTTTGTTGTAGTTATACATTGCCGTAAATGTTTATGATTATTTATGAAGGTTTCCACTATATTGTTATCCTTACTGGGAATTTGATCTCACCGCTTTCTATGATTTATTTTTCTCAGGATGTGAAGAAGTATTTTATGAATGACCTGCAGGGATAGTATAAGGGGATATGATTGTGGAGACAATATGTTGTTGTAGATTTCACTTTATGATGTAATGTAAACTTTATGAATGTATCTAGTGATTCCAGGGCTACTAAACTAATCGGTCTTTCGAGACATCATCTTTTGTGATCATGCCAATGTTATGTAATAATGCACAGACTCTGGGTAACTAGGGTCGGGGCGTTACACTGGTTTTCAAGGGTCGGTGAGTGATAAAGCCCGAGATAGACCTATTATATGAAAGGCGTATTCTAGAAGGGGTAAAATTGTCACTTCTATGGATGTCAAGAAGAGTGTCCATCTTGGCCCACATGGTGGGGGGTGGGAATTGGTTATAAAGGGGAGATGCGGAGTTTCTTTTTAAGTGGGGTATTGGGTGTACCCCAAAGGGTGGTCGTATTGGCTACCATAGGCAAAGTTGAGCTATAACACTACTTGGAATGCGTCCATCAATACCACTCCATTTGAAGTCATTTGTGGCAAGAAACCACCCACAGTTGTCATCTTTCTACCTTTTGAAATTTGGGTGGAAATGGTAGCCACTGCTTTGTTAGAGCGTGATGGAGCTTTAAAACAACTATCTAGCATGATCCCAAAGTTACATAAAATAATAGGCTAACCATCATATCCACGAAGTTTCTTTTCAAGTGGGGGGTCGTGTGTACTTGAAGCTTCACCCACAAAAACAATAATCCCTCACCCAAAGGATTAACCAAAAATTATGTCCGCATTTTTATGGGTCTTTCACTATTCTGAAACGTGTGGGACCTGTAACCTATCAGCTTGACTTGTCACAGTCTCACCCGCATTCACCCTACCTTCCACTCCTCATAGTTTAAAACAGCAGTTGGTACCCAGATTCGACATCCTGCTATGTCCGTTGACTTGGCGGGGAACCTTATGGACTGACCAGAACCAAAGGAAGTGTTGTCTCGGCCAGTGGAGGAAGAAATTTGAGAGAATGGCTTCATCCTCAAGAACCAGTTCCCTTCTTTCAGTCTTGAGGAAAAGACTGGTTTTCAAGGGGTGGTGACTGATAAAGCCCGAGATAGACCTGGTATATGAAAGGTGTATTCTAGAAGGGGTAAAAGCGTCATTTCTAAGGATGTTAAGAAGAGTGGCCATCTTGGCCCACATGGTGGGGGTGGGAATTGGTTATAAAGGGGATATGCAGAGTTTCTTTTCAATTGGGGGATTAGGTGTACCCAAAGGGGTGGTCATATTGGATACCATAGGCAGAGTTGAGCTATAACACTACTTGGAATGCGTCCACCAATACCACTCCCTTTGAGGTCGTTTGTGGAAAGAAATCACCCACAGTTTTCAGCTTTCTACCTTCTGAAATACGGGTGGAAATGGTAGTAACTTCTTTGTTGGAGCGTGATGGAGCTTTAAAACAACTATCTAGTGCAATCCCAAAGTTATATGAAACAATAAGCTGACCGTCATAGCCGCGAAGTTTCTTTTCAAGTTGGGGATTGGGTGTACTTGAAGCTTCACCCACAGAAACAACAGTCCCTCTCCCAAAGAATTAACCAAAAATTGTGTCCGCATTTTTATGGGTCTTGCACTATTCTGAAACGTGTGAGACTTTTATCCTATCAGCTTGACTTGTTGCAATCTCACCCACATTCACCCTTCCTTCCACACCTCACAGCTTAAAACAGCAGTCGGTGCCCAGATTCGACATCTTGCTTTGTCCGTTGACTTGGCGGGGAACCTTACGGACTGACCAGAACCAAAGAAAGTGTTGTCTCATCCAGTGGAGGAATAAATATGAGAGAATGGCGTCATCCTCCAGAACCAGTTCCCCTCTTTCAGTCTTGAGGACAAGACTAGTATTGAGGACAAGACTGGTTTTCAAGGGGCGGTGAGTGATAAAGCCCGAGATAGACCTGGTATATGAAAGGTGTTTTCTAGAAGGGGTAAAAGCGTCACTTCTAAGGATGTAAATAAGAGTGGCCATCTTGGCCCACATGGTGGGGGTGGGAATTAGTTATAAAGGGGAGTGAGGAAGAGAAAGACGGGGAATATTATTTTGTTTCTATTTTCAGTCGTCTGGCTGGAGTCCTCCCGTTATGTTTTTCAGTTCCTCTCCTTCCACTTGTTGAGGCTTATACTTCACAATATCTATACAAGCAATAGTTCATTAATAGAAGATTGTTAGGACAAGGAGACTATCAAGGGCACCACGCAGGCATGGATGGTGCACTGTCCCCCACCGTATTTTTCTTCCACACTATCATTTTAAATAATGATAAATGTGTTTCCCCTTATAAAGGAGACCCCACTCCAACCCTCATTCCAATGTGGGATTCCAAAAGCCTTATTCATATAAAACCCAAATAAAAAATCATTTTTAAATATTTAAAAAACTCTAAAAATAAAACATATACAAACCAATACATAACAACATAATGAGGAATGGATTTAACAAGTTCCATTGTACAAACATCTATGGATTATGCAGAAAGAGTAGGCTCAGAAATAATTCCCCAAAAATGTGGATGGAACACTATTTTAGTGAAAGAAAACGGGATACAAAGTATGGGTTAGATAGGAAATACAAAATTCAAACTAAAGGAAAAGGGGATAGGATTGACCTATTTCTTAATTACTTAAATAATAACATATTAAAATGTGGTCAAAACAAAGAACTAACGTCGGCCAGATTGTGCTACAAATCAACACCCCGTCTTGAATTAACTTCAATAAAAGAATGTTTATCTCCACATTAATAAAAAAAATAAGGCATGAGAAAATGTTGGTGGTATTATTATTATTATATTATTAAAGTGAAGAGGGGTTCCATGCCACATAGATTATGTACACCATTGTATCTAATTAACTTGTTTACAAATAAATCCCTCCAGACCCAGTTGAGAGGCATCGTAACACACCCAAAAATTACTAGTTAATTGGAAACTGAAAAAAAAATTGAACAGGAATCAAGTAATGATTACATAAAAACACACATTTTTACTCTTATAAAATGGAGGCATACACACACAATATGAATGAGCAAACTTATGACAACTCTACTTTTTATTACAAACTTAAACATGATTTATTACATAAAGCTTCACTTGATACAATAATAAGATCAAGAGTTTTAGTGTCTTTGGGGCTTAGAATCATTACATAAAAACTTAAAACATGAAATACAACATCTTTATTGAAAACATCCTTTACATGACCACTACATTCCTTCATACTTAGCATTGCATGGGATAACCTGAGCACATGCATAAGAAAAGGGTGAGCTATAAAGCCCAGTAAGGGAGTACACATAGAATAACATGAGGAGTACAATACATGTTATAAAATAGGCATATCAATAGATCACAAGAGAAACATGAACATAAAGGCATGATAAAGCATGATAATCATAACATGGAAATGTGGCAACAACACTTAACATGGAATTAGCATGAGCCAAGGCTCATTGCACATAGAGCATGAGTAAATCCTCATTGCACATAAAGCACGAGTAAACCCTAGTTTCACTCGAATTAGCAAGAGTCAACACTCATTTCACATGACGTATCATGATACTATACTTTACCCAATGCATTGGAGCTCTATAAGGGTGCACCCTTCTTAAATATTTCATTTCATGCATAAGTGTGCCACATGGATCATAAAACATGGATTCATAAAACATAATCATTTATTCCACGATAAAGGAATGAGGAATTCATACATGAAACTTTATAATCAATAAGTAAATGTGCATAAAGGTGAATACCCTTGATGGATAAATGGCCATGGTATTCACTATACAATGACATTGGCTTAGAAAATCGGTGCGATTTCGACAGCGTAACGGTGTGACATAAGAATTCATAAAAAATGGTTGATGAGAGAGAAAGTGGTTCATCATCATATTTACATGTAATGGACAGTAAAGAGTTCATATAGATACATTTCCCAACAATTGTAATGGAATTTAGATTCATGATACAAAAATATTTCTTGAATGTAAAAGAGGAGAGAGAAGTTTCTTTCGGAATTTTGGCATAGTAACAGGTGTACATGGGAGACATTTAATGAGAGAGAAAGGGGTATCCCATCATTCAAAAAATAATAGGGCAGTATGAGGTGGGTGAGAAACCATACCTCAACATTTATAATTGAAATTAAAAGGGAAAAACAACTTAAAGAAAATTGGACAAAAATGAGAAAGGAAGAAAAAACCCTTTTTTGGAAGTGTGCTACCAAAGGCTAGAGAGAGGTTTGTGAGAGGCTTCTTGGGAGCTTGGGGAACCTTTGTAGGATTCTAGAGAGAGTTGGGAAGAGTTTGGACGAAATACAAAGGCTTTGAGTGAGGAGGAATTGGAATCTTGGTTGGGTTTATATAGGAAAGGTGAGGGAATTTTTTATTATTTAGGTTTGGGTGCCCTTACATTAAATTATTCCAAACCAAAAACCATACCATGGTTTTTGCCCATGGTTTTTGGAAAAGGGAAGAGGAAAAAAAATATTTTATAAGGAAAAAATCTGAACTTCTTAAAATATTAGGGTTTCTTATGTGGAGGTGAGTCACACTCCCATATAAATTAATTTAAAAAGGCAAGGTGTTGAATATGTCTTGAGGGGTCCATTAATGCTTTGAAAAGTAAGTCAAACAAACCCAAAATCAAATTATTTTAATGGTAAAACATATATTGGACGAACATAAAGATTATAGTATTTTATTACATCACTATTGGGTCATTATGATGTCATAAAACACAATATATATTTAAACGGTATTTAATTTTTACCCAAAAATTTGACTGTCTCAGAAAATTATGAAAAATTCACTGTTGGATAATTTTGAAGTCCTGATTCCAGAAATGACATTTATTTTATCTAAATAATTTTCTAAATATGTTAATTTTCACTTTTAAAATAAAAACTGACATTTATTGAAAATTCACGGGTTTTGACAGAAATAGCTTTCAAACCTTAGTAAAAATTATAATTGCATTCATAAAATTATAAGATCATTTATATTTAATGAAAATTAATTTAATAATATTATAAATATTTTATTAAAATATTATTTAATTCAAAAATCCCTTAATTTAATAAAATATATTTCTTAATTAAATAATAACTAAAAACACCATTTTTACTTTAAAAACTATTTACAATGTATCAAAAATGACTAGAAATTATATTCACTATTATATAAAAACAATGTACATGAACATAGTACTACTTATTTGTTACATAACCCCTTAAAACAGCTGCATAAGACCTAAGGGTAAGGAGTGTGATGATGACAGACTCTTGGGGTGGCTCAGATAACATCACTTGAGTGGTAATTTCAATCAAATTCCATTTTTCCCGTAGAGGGTCACGTTCGAGCTTGACATGATGAAGCTCAGCTTGGGCTTGGTCAAGGTCGAAGCCCAAAGATGCCACCTCTTTTCCGAGCTCCGATAAATGGGCTTCATATGAGGAAATTCTACTGGATGAGGCCATTGCTTCCTTTGTCTAAGTAAAATTGGATGTGTTAAAGCCCTATATTTATACTAATCATTTGATCACAATTCAACAGCTATAAAAGTAATGGTCACAATTCTTAACATAAAACCAAAGAATTTTACATTTTATATAAACATAAAGAGACATTTAATTAGATCAAGAGTGATTTCCATTAATAAAACTTTGGGTCGTTACAATATTCCCCCTTAAGAAATTTTGCCCTCGAAATTTTACTTTTCCCACACTAAAACAAATGTGGGTAACTCAGATTCATCATATCCTCTAATTCCCAAGTTGCTTCTTCAAACTTGTGGTTTCTCCACAACACCTTGACAAGGGGCATTGTCTTATTTCATAGAAATTTTTCTCTACGATCTAAGATCTTCACTAGTTGCTCCTCATAAGAAAGATCGTCTTCCAATTGTACGACCTCATAAGAGTGTACATGTGATGGTTCTGGTATGTACTTCCTTAAGAGGGATACATGAAAGACATCATGTACTTTGGCCATAGTAGGCGGAAGTGCTAGTCGATAGGCCCCAGCCCCGACATGATCAAGAATCTCGAAGGGGCCGATGTACCTTGGACTTAACTTCCATTTCCTTCCAAACCTTATGACCTTATTCCATGGAGATATGCGTAGAAACACCATGTCTCCAACTTTAAACTCAAGGTCTCGTCGAAGATTATCTGCATAACTCTTCTGTTGACTCTGGGCTACCTTGGTATGCTGTTGAATGGTTTTCACCTTCTCCACCATTTCCTCGTCCATTTCTGGTCCAAGCAGCTTATGTTCACCGACCTCATCCCAACATGTCGGTGTTCGGAACCTTTTCCCATACAGGGCTTCATATGGTGCAATTTGGATGCTTGATTGGAAACTGTTATTATAAGAGAACTCAACTAGAGGAAGATGTTGATCTGATCCTCCTTTAAAGTCCATTGAGCATGCTCTCAACATATCCTCAAGTGTTTGGATAGTCCGCTCAGATTGGCCATCAGTTTGAGGAAGATAGGCCGTAATGAAGTTCAGTTCAGTATTCAGAGCATGTTGAAGACTCTTCCAAAACATAGAGGTGAATCTTGGATCTCGGTCAGACACAATAGATAGTGGTACTCCATGAAACCTTACCACTTCCATGATATATATCTGTGCCAGTTGATCCAATGAGAAATCCTCCCGAATAGCAATGAATTGTGTTGTCTTTGTAAGATGATCCACAACAACCCAGATTGCATTATTTCCTTGGAAGTCTGGTGACAAAGTCCATGGTGATGTTCTCCCATTTCCATTCTGGTGTGGCCAATAGTTGCATCATCCCCTTAGACTTTAGCCTCTCTGCCTTTACTTGCTGACACACCAGGCACTTTGATGTATATTCAGTGATCTCCTTCTTCATATTATCCCACCAAAAGTTGTCTCGTAGATCTTGATACATCTCTGTGCTCCCTAGGTGAATAAAGAAATTCGAACTATGTGCGTCATCCAAAGGACCCTTCTTCAGCTCCGGACTTTATGGAACACATAGGCTTTTCCCAAACTGCACAATTTCATCTTCATTAACATTAAACTCTGAGGGTTTCCCTTTTTTGATAGCTTCCACTTTTTCCTAAATTCTCACATCATCATTTTGAGCATCCTTTAACCTTTCCAAAAGAGATGGTTGAGCAATAATTTGTGAAAGGATTGATGATGTTCCCTTCATTATGATTCCCACGTCCATCTTCATCAAGTCTAAGAAGATTGGATCCTTCTCAATTCTCATAATTGATAGAATTGTTGGGTCCTTTCTACTTAGGGCATCTTCCACCTTGTTCACTTTCCCAGGGTGGTAATGTATTGAGCAGTCATAATCCTTGATGAGCTCTATCCATCTTCTTTAGTGGATATTAAGCTCTTTCTGTGTGAATATATATTTAAGACTCTTGTGGTCAGTATATATCTCACATTTCTCTCCATAGAGATAATGCTGCCATATTTTCAAGGCAAAGATCATCGCCGCCAACTCCAGATCATGTGTTGGATAGTTTCACTCATGGATTTTCAATTGCCTTGAGGCATAGGATATAACTTTATCATTCTGCATCAGCACATAGCCTAAGCCCTTCTTCAAAGCATCACTGAATACCACAAAAAGTTCCCCACTTGTGGGTAAAGTGAGCACGGGTGCAGTGATAAGCCTCCTTTTCAACTCCTTGAAGCTTTCTTCGCATTCATCACTCCAAGAAAACATTAATCCCTTTCGAGTTAGCTTGGTAAGAGGGTTGGAAAATCGTGAGAAATTTCTCAAAAATCATTGATAATATCCAGCTAACCCCAAGAAGCTACGAATATCTGTTGCTGATGTTGGCCTCGGCCATCCCTTAATTGCATCTGTTTTAGAGGGGTCCACAGATATCCCATTGCTTGTGATGATATGGCCCAAGAATGAGACCTCCTTCAACCAGAACTCACACTTGCTGTACTTTGCATAGATCTTATCCTTGCGCAAATTCTCTAGTACAGTTTTTAAATGCTCCTCATGATCCTCCTTGGTTTTGGAGTATATTAGAATACCATCTATAAAGACTACCACAAATTTTTCAAGGTAATCTCTAGAGACTCTATTCATCAAGTCCATGAATATTACTGGATCATTGGTGAGTCCGAAAGGCATTACTATGAATTCATAGTGCCTGTATCTTGTACAAAAAGTAGTCTTGGGGATATCATCCTTCTTCACCCTTACTTGACAATATCTCGACCGCAAGTCCACCTTGGATAAGTATTATGCTCCACGCAGCTGATCGAAAAAGTCATCAATTCTTGGGATAGGATACTTGTTTTTTATCATGATTTTGTTAAGTTCACGATAATCGATGCAAATCCACATTGACCCATCCTTCTTTTTGACGAATAGGACTGGTGCACCCCATGGTGTAGCACTTGGGCGTATAAACCCTTTATCCAGATTCTCCTGTAGTTGTTTCCTCAGCTCTTCAAGCTCAACAACAGCCATTCTATATGGATTCTTGGATATTGGTAGCGCCTCAGGTATAAGTTCAACCAAGAACTCAACATCTCTTCTAGGAGGAAGACCAGGCAGTTCCTTGGGAAACACTTCCGCGAATTCCCTCACAATAAGAATTTCTTCAAGGATGGTTTCTTCTTTGGACTCAATAATCTGAGCCAGATACATGTGCTCATAGGGCAGTAATATCCATGCTTGAGATGATAGAGCTAAAGGAGATTCATCTTCCTCCTGACAATTGTAAGAAATCGGAGGTTGATTCTCCATATGGAGTGTGATTTCCCTCTCCCGGCAATTTATGTTGGCTCTATATAAGGAAAGTCAATCCATGACAAGAATTGCATCAAGTTCCACCAGAGTGAGTATGATGAGGATCACTGGGAAATTCAATCCACAGATTATAACAGGGGAGGACTTATATTCATGGGATACAATGATTTCCCTATTTTTCGTACTCACCAATATCTTCACTTCCATGATTTGTGGTGGTGATGGGATTTTTCTACTAAACTTTTGAGATATAAAAGAATGCGTAGAACCTGAATCAAATTGCATGTTCTCTATTCTTGAATGAATAACTAGCGTACCTATCACCACTTCGTTGTTGGGGTTCACTTTGGTAGAAGTGATGGAAAAAGCTCTTCCTTGCTACCTTGGAGGTTGTGGGTTGCCTCCGAAAACCCTTGGATTAGGGCACTGATTTGAAAAATGACCCGGTTCATTGCATTTGTAGCATTGAACAACGCGTTGAGGTTCGAACGGAGCGTTCCTCTCCTCTGTCGCAGCCACAGGTCTTTCTTGCCGACAGTTAACAGCTAGATGCCCTTCTCTTCCACACCTGAAGCATTTTCTCGTCCCCTTAAGGCAATTTCCAGGGTGCTTCTTCCTGCACTTTGGGAAAGTGGGGTGTTGGATCTTCTTAGCCCCATTGGATTTATCCATCGGACCGCTAGCATTGAATTCCACCTTACGCTTCTTGTCCCCATGATACCCCTATGATTCCCCAATCTCCATTTTGACCTTGAGGGTACATCGGACAATTTCCTCATAGTCGTTGAAGTCACGGATCGCTAATGATTTCTGCAAGCTAGGCTTCAGCCCACCAAAGAAGCTGTCAACCTTACATTCAGGGGTAACAACAAAGCCGGAAGCATATCGTGCAAGCCTCCTGAAGTTTTCCTCGTATGCTCCAACAGATTCTTCATCTTTTTTCTTGAGGGAAAGGAAGTCCCTTTCCATCTTAATCTGGAGGGTGCGCGGAAAATATTTATCGAAAAACATCTTCTGGAAATCCTTCCATTCCAACGCCTCAATCTCCTCCTCAGGCTTCGTATTTTTGATCAACGTTCACCATTGATCAGCTTCACCCTCCATACAATAAGCCTCCAGGAGGACCTTCTCTTGTTCATAACATTGAAGGATGGATAAGATCTTTTCAATGGAGTTGATCCATTGTTCAACGATCGTGGGATCGGATGATCCACTAAAAGTAGGAGGCCTTTGTCTCATGAAGATCTTGATAGTGACTTGTTATTTCTTAGGGGGGGTTGAACGTTCCTCTTGACCCGTTTTTCTATTCAAAACTTGAGTTAGCTGAGAGAGAAGTGTGACAAAGTTTGTGATTCCTGCTCCCATTGGATTGGGCATCTCATTAGTACAGTCATCACACTGATCTTCGCAACGGTTGTTAGCCCGAGTCCTCCTATTACCGGCCATTGACTGGAATAAAAGGAAAGTTAGGGGTAACACATAAAGGGTAATCCAAAGACAAAATTTGATGACTTATAAATAAACTTTCATTTCCTTAACTCATGAGTCTATAGGATTCAATCTAGGGTTTTCATGATCTACTTTCTAACATATATTCGTAGGGGAATTTTTTAATTCCCTTAATAAGGTTTCATACTATGCTTTTGAATTTATTAAAACATATCCCCCGAGTGTGTCATAACCAAGAGTGCAGCAAGGCCTATTGTCATGCACCAGTTCCTGATCGAGTCTAGCTCAAAGCGGTGTTTTCGGGTTTTACCCCTAGGATACATCTGTGCTAAATCCGACTCTACCTTCTCGTATTCAGACATGGATATATTTGTTTGATAAACCACTTACTTAGTACTTACCAAAACTTAGGGATGTTTTTATTATACTTAGTCTTGTATCTAAGGCTTTACTAGGGTTTCCTAATCCCAAAAATAACTAAACCTATCCTCTGATACCAACTATGACAGCTCTGCTTTTTATTACAAACATAAACATGATTTATTACATAAAACTTCACTTGATACAACAAGAAGATCAAGAGGTTTAGTGTATTTGGGGCCTAGGATCATTACATAAAAACTTAGAACATGAAATAAAACATCTTTATTGAAAACATCCTTTACATGACCACTACATTTTTTCGTACTTAGCATTGCATGGGATAACCTGAGGACATGCAAAAGAAAAGGGTGAGCTATAAAGCCCAGTAAGGGAGTACACATGGAAAAACATGAGGAGTAAAATACATGTTAGACAATAGGAATATCAATAGAGAACAAGAGAAACATGAACATAAAGGCATGATAAAGCATGATAATCATAACATGGAAATGTGACAACAACACTTAACATGGAATTAGCATGAGCCAAGGCTCATTGCACATGGAGCATGAGTAAATCCTCATTGCACATAAAGCACGGGTAAACCCTCATTTCACTTGAATTATCATTAGTCAACACTCATTGCACATGACGTATCATGATACTATACTTTACCTAATGCATTGGAGCGCTATAAGGGCGCACCCTTCTTAAACATTTCATTTCAAGGGTAAGTGTGCCACATTGATCATAAAACATGGATTCATAAAACATAATCATTTATTCTATGATAAAGTAATTTTCAATTAATACATGAAAATTTATAATCAATAAGTAAATGTGCATAAAGGTGAATACCCTTTATGGATAAATGGGCATGGTATTCACTACACAATGACATTCGCATAAAAAATCGGTGCGATTTCGACAGCATAACGGCGTGACATAAGAATTCATAAAAAATGGTTGATGAGAGAGAAAGTGGTTCCTCATCATATTTACATGTAATGGACATTAAGGAGTTCATATAGATATATTTCCCAACAATTGTAATGGAATTTAGATTCATGATACAAAATTATTGCTTGAATGTAAAAGAGGAGAGAGAAGTTCCTTTCGGAATTTCGGCATAGTAACAAGTGTACATGGGAGGAATTTAATGAGAGAGAAAGGGGTCTCCCATAATTCAAACAATAATAGTTCAGTATGAGGGAGGTGTGAAACCATACCCCAACATTTATAATTGAAATTAAAAGGGCAAAACAACTTAAAGAAAATTGGACAAAAATGAGAAAGGAAGAAAAAACCCTTACTTGGAAGTGTACTTTCAAAGGCTAGAGAGAGGCTTGTGAGAGGTTTCTTGGGAGATTGGGGGACCTTGGAAGGATTATACAGAGAGTTGGGCAGAGTTTGGATGAACTCCGAAGGCTTTGAGTGAGGAGGAAGTGGAAGCTTGCGTGGGTTTA